>OU343222.1:90437404-90598506 GCA_910596185.1 Chrysanthemum makinoi | reverse complement strand
TAAGAAAATAAAAAATACATGACTTGGAATTTCTAGACCAACTATCGCTTGATGCTAGGTGATTTGCTCCAGACAGTCAGGTTTTATCACACAAGCTAACCACTTGTAAATGGTCAACCGTAATAAAAGTCCGAACAGTCTGAAACCAATACAATTAAATCCAGAGGAGTATAGTGTATCCCCGGGTCGTTAAGTCCCAACGAGGTGTGTAAACTGTAGTATAACGACTGTGTGTGCTGAAATGATATTGAATATACAAAAACAATAATCTGATTGACTAACACTAGGAATGTGAATAGTGATAGCTCTGTCACAGCTATGTCGTTAAAAACATGCAATCAGGAACCTAAAAACGCAAAAGATATACAAACGTACGTTTAATTTAAATTAAACGTAAACGTATAAAAACAAAAAAAATGAATTCGGTCCAATACAACTTCCACAAATGTGAAAATCATATTTTTAGAATCCTAAAAAGATAAGAAAATTATTAGAAAATTAAAATAAATTTTTACACTATGTACTTAATTATTAAATGTATTTAATAATAAATTAAATAATAAGAAAATCTAAAATTAACTTAAATAAATGAAATAAAGAATCTGAAAAATCTAAAATATTATAGAATAATTTATGAAACTGAAAATGTATTTTTACACAATTATTCTATTTATTATTAATTATTTACTATTATTAAGTATTAAAAACTATTATTGATTTATTAAAAATAATAAATGAATAAAGAAAAATCTGAAACGTTTTACAAAATTCTAAAATAAATAAAAGAAGCTAGGAAAAATATAAAAACTATATGTTATTAACAGAAATAAGCTAATAAGCAAATAAGCTCCTAAATAGAAGCTATCACTTAGCTTAAAAGTGTTTCTTTTTGGTTTTTCTTTTTCTGAAACAACTAAATACTGATATTATACATGATTAATGAAAACAAAAAGTTACAAACCTAAAAATAAGCAAATTGTGAGCTTATGAGTCCAACAGTTAAGCTTTTGGCTTCACTGTTGGAACTCAAGCTCATAATAAGCTTGAAATAAGCTATAAACAGGAAACAAAAGGCAAAATAAGATATATACAAGTCCAATGGATCAATATAAACAAGAAAATTGGACTATGATAGTGTGAGCTTATGATTTAGTCAGTTAAGCTTTTGACTTAACTTGGATGGAGTGAAAGCTTGTAAAAGCTTGGTATAAGCTCCACACATCAAAGCAAAAGAAAAATAATATGTATACAAGTAATATGAACAAGTTTGCACAAGCATATGTACTGGATTCACCAAATAAGCTTGCAATAAGCTAATAAGCAAATTCCAAATCCAAAGTACTGCTGAACCTCAGCAAGGTACTGCTGACTTGATTGGCAATTTAAGCTGAGAGAATAAGCTAAAAAGCACAAAGTGAAGATTGAAGTAGCAAGCTGGGTTGGTTGGCTTTCCAATAAGCCAAAGCTTATGCTGTGGGGTCCACAGATGAGCTTTTGAGAAGCTTATGAAGTAGGCTACTGAACCCTCACTATACTGATGGACTCAGTATATACTGATGGAATGGTGATAAGTTCAAGCTACTTGCAGCCCTTATTAACAAGCTGCAAGGTGAAATTTAAGTGCTGGATCAAAGAGTTGGGTAGATGAGCTTCACAAAAAGCTAAAACACACAAGCTCTAGATCACTAATGAGCTTATGAAGAGCTATTGGAAATGGTGTAAGTTCAATGAATTGAAATGTTGGGAATGGGCAAACAACAAGCTCTAAATGACTTATCAAATAAGCTCATAAATGCTCAACCTACTAAACTAGAGATTATGGTTGCTTGGCTTTGTGAAAAGCTAAAGCTCACAACATCCAGCTCAGTGAGGAGCTTTTTAAAAGCTTGTAAAAACAACTCAACTTCACTGTTTGCTTCAGTGAAGTTAGTTTGGTGGGACAAAAAGGTGGGTATGATTAAGCTATCTATATAAGCAAATAAGAGAAAAATAAGCAAACACATAACAACTAGGACACAAGGGCTACACAAAGAATCCCAGTGCACTGGATAGGGGCAACTCCACAAGCTTTTGCAAGCTTATGGTTTTAACAGCTAAAGCCATGGTGCAGGGCAAAAACAGCTAATAAAAAGCTATAAAATAAGCACTTAAACATGGAAAACAAAAATAAACAAAAATACAATAAACAAGATGAGCAACAACACTAAAACATCCTAAAAGCACAGATAATGAAATTCTACATTAAACCCTAGAGAAAATCACCTAGTTTATTCAAAAATGACAAAAATAAAAATTTGACTTTTTACAAGAACACATAAGTTGACTAATATGAATTTAAAACTTAATCTACTGATTAAATAAGTTATATTAAGCTATAAGAACATGAAATTAACAAAGATAAACAACATGTAAACAAGTATGCAAGATTCTAGGATCCAACAACCTCACAGTGCTCATAATGAGATTGTCAAGTGTCAAATTGACTTTCTACCATGCTACACCCTTTGGTTAGTATTCCACTGAGTTACTTAGGCCATATGAAGAGTAAATCAAACAAGAGCAACCACAAACACAGCCTTAAACACAGTTTCATTATCAAATCCAAACAACCCTTTAATGGACTGTTATGAAGTTTTTCAAAGCAAAAGATTATGTAAACCTATTCCATCAAATCCAGAGGTACCAAAGTGTCAAAATGGACCCTTTTAAGCATAAACAAGTAGTCACACAAGTCTAAACCTAGGTTTCTCAAAAAACAAGCATAGTGACAGTCCAAATGCAATATCAAACCACAATACAATCCAAAACATAACAACCTAATATTAAGCTATAACATCATTAACAAACAGCAAAGAAACACAGAAACATGAAAATTAAAGCATTTAAGACACTGAAACAGTAAAATGCAAAAAATGGTAAAAATGAGCTTACGAGTGAATCCAAGCTGAAAATGAGAACCATGGTCACAGAACACATCCTAAGGCTTTCCACAAAGCTTCTAAACCAAAGGCAATCCACAATTAACCTTGCTCCATGCAGTTTCACCAAGATCACTTCATTATTTTTGGTTTTTCATTGTTTTTCTTGATTTTTTAGTGTTTTTTTAATTTTAAAGACTAAACTTGTTTTAAGGTCTCTAAAAGCTTTAAAGCTTTTGTCAGGAGCTTATATGGCTTAAAGAAGTCCATTAAACAACTACATAACATGAATTTAAATGACATGAAAATTAAAGGTAATTAAGCAAAAAACTTGAAACTGAAAATATACTTGAGATTAAACTGGAAATGATGTTTCATTACATTACTTTGAGAAAGATAACAACATTAAAACAGTAAATGACCTTTAATTTAAAGAAAGCTGTAAACTAAATTACACTACTTGACCTAGGCTAATCCAAAGGTACTCTTCTCTTTGCCTCTCCTCTGGTCTTTATAGTCATTTGAGTTCCCACTAGCATTCCAATCAAATCCCACTTTAATTCGTGTCCATTGGATAAGCAGAATTGATCCTAGCCGTTTAAACAACTTTTGGCGCCAAAAGTGATATAGACAGCTTTGGGCAGTTTGAGAGCAATTAATGAACCTTGGGGTGTTGTGGAGGTGTAGGGGACACAAAAGGTTAAGTTTCAATGGACTTGGTGTGATGTAGAAGCAAAAACAGGGGATGTGAGTGGAACAGTGAAAGGTCTATGGTGGGGAAGCATTAACTGCAGTTTGTGGGCTATCTCATGAGGTGGAGGATGGTGATGAGTGTATTTGGCAGCTGTGATGAGGTGGAGGTGAGGTGGAAAACCACCTGGTTTTGGTTTAACATGTGGAGAGGAGAAGACGCTACAGTGGTGGCGGTATTATCTGTTTTAAAATTTGGGCCGGGTTATGGTTTTGGGCTTGGGTTTGGTTTAAATAGGGTCCGGTTTGGTTTGTATCTTAATAATCACAAGGACTTTTTGTGTAATTCCAACAAAGTTAAGGGTTGAACCTGCCAATCTTCCAAAGTTCTTACAAGGACCAAACCTGCCATAAATAAATAGTTCAAGGACCAATAATGATTATTTTCCATTTTTAAAATGTCCAAGGACCATTTTTGACAATTTTCAAACTCCAGGGACCAAACTTGTAATTTCTCTCTAAACTTATCATAAAGGACCAATTATGCCACAATTGAATAGTACAAGGTGTAGTTTGAATAATTTCCATTTTTAAATTCACCAAGGACTATTTATGACATTTTTCAAAGTTCAGGGACTAAAGTTGTCATTTTGCAAATTTTAACTTTAAAGGGTTAATTTTGAAAACTTTTGAATCTCATGGACCTTAAATGACATTTTACAAGTTTTTTGAATTACCAGGGACTAATTTTGACAACTTTTGTAACTTGGGGGACTAAAACTGCCAATTATGCAAACTTGATACGTTTTTCATCTGATTTTGATGTTTTTGCATTTAAAACATATAAAACACTTGTTTGTGATATTTTTATCATTTTGAAGCATTTCTGAGTGTTTTCAGATGTTTTTGCAGTCTAGATGGTACAAAAATGATGAGTATTTAGACACTCATCAATCCCCCACACTAAGATATTGCTAGTCCCTAGCAATGATTTGAGAAAAATTAATGGATTTCATCTCTTTACCAAAAGCCATTACTTCTGGAGTAGCCAATTGTTTTAGTTCAAGTAAGAACTTTGGTACAATGATAACCAAATGATTTTGAGCAAATCATAAGCTATAAACGGTTTTGATTTGTCTTTACCAGAAGCCGTTTGCTTCTGGACTAGCCAACTCTTAGATAAATTATCAATATTATCTTTGGTGAGCTGATTACCAATTATGGATTTCCCACTGCCTTTACCACAAGCCATAAACTTGCGGGCTAGCCAACTCTTCACTAATTAAAGATATGGTGAGCTGAATACCATACAATTTTGGGCAAATTGCAAGCCGTCAACGGATTTGATATATCTTTACCAAGAGCCGTTTGCTCCTGGATTAGCCAATCCTTATGTGTGTTAGACATGGTGGACTGATTACCATTTGTTGTGTTTAGTACATAGTACTTTGACTAAAAAAAATTTTAAAATTTGGCCATTTTGGGGGAAAAAGGGACTAAAAGGGTACATTTATGATCAAATTCGCCAGAATTTCCCCCCCCACACTTAGAAATGAATATTGTCCTCAATATTCAAAGTACCGGCTGTTATGCCGAAACTTAGAACGTAAAAAGATAACATTACTAGCCAAGTGTAGAAACACAACAATTATTCTCTTTTTTAATATTTACAATTTTCATTCATTTTTAAGATCTATATACAACATGTGGGGCATCTCCCCCACACTAAGGTGGTACACACGGGTGAAAACCCATGTTTAACTACTGTTTTTGATTACCGAGTCGCTAGCTTGACTCGACCCCGAATTAATTGGTTCATGGGGAAATGACTGGATGAGAAATTGGAGTGGGGTCACCACTCACAGAATTATGAATAGTAAGGTAAGGAGAATAATTTTGGATTTTGATTTTATAATATAAACAGAAAAGTGAAAATGTTTTTGTATTTTTATTTTTTATATATATAGAAAGAAAAGAAAAATATTTTTGTGTTTTATATTGTTTTTGGAATTGAAATATAATATTATATATATTATATACAAGGAATAGATATAACAAAACACAAGTACGTTATACGCAGCACACCTCCCCGGCAGCGGCGCCAAATTTTGATTTGCTCCAGACAGTCAGGTTTTATCACACAAGCTAACCACTTGTGAATGGTCAACCGTAATAAAAGTCCGAATAGTCTGAAACCAATACAATTAAATCCAGAGGAGTATAGTGTATCCCCGGGTCGTTAAGTCCCAACGAGGTGTGTAAACTGTAGTACAACGACTGTGTGTGCTGAAATGATATTGAATATACAAAAACAATAATCTGATTGACTAACACTAGGAATGTGAATAGTGATAGCTCTGTCACAGCTATGTCGTTAAAAACATGCAATCAGGAACCTAAAAACGCAAAAGATATACAAACGTACGTTTAACTTAAATTAAACGTAAACGTATAAAAACAAAAAAAAAATGAATTCGGTCCAATACAACTTCCACAAATGTGAAAATCATATTTTTAGAATCCTAAAAAGATAAGAAAATTATTAGAAAATTAAAATAAATTTTTACACTATGTACTTAATTATTAAATGTATTTAATAATAAATTAAATAATAAGAAAATCTAAAATTAACTTAAATAAATGAAATAAAGAATCTGAAAAATCTAAAATATTATAGAATAATTTATGAAACTGAAAATGTATTTTTACACAATTATTCTATTTATTATTAATTATTTACTATTATTAAGTATTAAAAACTATTATTGATTTATTAAAAATAATAAATGAATAAAGAAAAATCTGAAACTTTTTACAAAATTCCAAAATAAATAAAAGAAGCTAGGAAAAATATAAAAACTATATGTTATTAACAGAAATAAGCTAATAAGCAAATAAGCTCCTAAATAGAAGCTATCACTTAGCTTAAAAGTGTTTCTTTTTGGTTTTTCTTTTTCTGAAACAACTAAATACTGATATTATACATGATTAATGAAAACAAAAAGTTACAAACCTAAAAATAAGCAAATTGTGAGCTTATGAGTCCAACAATTAAGCTTTTGGCTTCACTGTTGGAACTCAAGCTCATAATAAGCTTGAAATAAGCTATAAACAGGAAACAAAAGGCAAAATAAGATATATACAAGTCCAATGGATCAATATAAACAAGAAAATTGGACTATGATAGTGTGAGCTTATGATTTAGTCAGTTAAGCTTTTGACTTAACTTGGATGGAGTGAAAGCTTGTAAAAGCTTGGTATAAGCTCCACACATCAAAGCAAAAGAAAAATAATATGTATACAAGTAATATGAACAAGTTTAAACAAGCATGGTACTAGATTTCATCAAATAAGCTTGAAATAAGCAAATAAGCAAATTCCAAATCCAAAGTACTGCTGAACCTCAGCAAGGTACTGCTGACTTGATTGGCAATTTAAGCTGAGAGAATAAGCTAAAAAGCACAAAGTGAAGATTGAAGTAGCAAGCTGGGTTGGTTGGCTTTCCAAAAAGCCAAAGCTTATGCTGTGGGGTCCACAGATGAGCTTTTGAGAAGCTTATGAAGTAGGCTACTGAACCCTCAGTATATACTGATGGACTCAGTATATACTGATGGAATGGTGATAAGTTCAAGCTACTTGCAGCCCTTATTAACAAGCTGCAAGGTGAAATTTAAGTGCTGGATCAAAGAGTTGGGTAGATGAGCTTCACAAAAAGCTAAAACACACAAGCTCTAGATCACTAATGAGCTTATGAAGAGCTATTGGAAATGGTGTAAGTTCAATGAATTGAACTGTTGGGAATGGGCAAACAACAAGCTCTAAATGACTTATCAAATAAGCTCATAAATGCTCAACCTACTAAACTAGAGATTATGGTTGCTTGGCTTTGTGAAAAGCTAAAGCTCACAACATCCAGCTCAGTGAGGAGCTTTTTAAAAGCTTGTAAAAACAACTCAACTTCACTGTTTGCTTCAGTGAAGTTAGTTTGGTGGGACAAAAAGGTGGGTATGATTAAGCTATCTATATAAGCAAATAAGAGAAAAATAAGCAAACACATAACAACTAGGACACAAGGGCTACACAAAGAATCCCAGTGCACTAGATAGGGGCAACTCCACAAGCTTTTGCAAGCTTATGGTTTTAACAGCTAAAGCCATGGTGCAGGGCAAAAACAGCTAATAAAAAGCTATAAAATAAGCACTTAAACATGGAAAACAAAAATAAACAAAAATACAATAAACAAGATGAGCAACAACACTAAAACATCCTAAAAGCACAGATAATGAAATTCTACATTAAACCCTAGAGAAAATCACCTAGTTTATTCAAAAATGACAAAAATAAAAATTTGACTTTTTACAAGAACACATAAGTTGACTAATATGAATTTAAAACTTAATCTACTGATTAAATAAGTTATATTAAGCTATAAGAACATGAAATTAACAAAGATAAACAACATGTAAACAAGTATGCAAGATTCTAGGATCCAACAACCTCACAGTGCTCATAATGAGATTGTCAAGTGTCAAATTGACTTTCTACCATGCTACACCCTTTGGTTAGTATTCCACTGAGTTACTTAGGCCATATGAAGAGTAAATCAAACAAGAGCAACCACAAACACAGCCTTAAACAAAGTTTCATTATCAAATCCAAACAACCCTTTAATGGACTGTTATGAAGTTTTTCAAAGCAAAAGATTATGTAAACCTATTCCATCAAATCCAGAGGTACCAAAGTGTCAAAATGGACCCTTTTAAGCATAAACAAGTAGTCACACAAGTCTAAACCTAGGTTTCTCAAAAAACAAGCATAGTGACAGTCCAAATGCAATATCAAACCACAATACAATCCAAAACATAACAACCTAATATTAAGCTATAACATCATTAACAAACAGCAAAGAAACACAGAAACATGAAAATTAAAGCATTTAAGACACTAAAACAGTAAAATGCAAAAATGGTAAAATGAGCTTACGAGTGAATCCAAGCTGAAAATGAGAACCATGGCCACAGAACACATCCTAAGGCTTTCCACAAAGCTTCTAAACCAAAGGCAATCCACAATTAACCTTGCTCCATGCAGTTTCACCAAGATCACTTCATTATTTTTGGATTTTCATTGTTTTTCTTGATTTTTAGTGTTTTCTTAATTTTAAAGACTAAACTTGTTTTAAGGTCTCTAAAAGCTTTAAAGCTTTTGTCAGGAGCTTATATGGCTTAAAGAAGTCCATTAAACAACTACATAACATGAATTTAAATGACATGAAAATTAAAGGTAATTAAGCAAAAAACTTGAAACTGAAAATATACTTGAGATTAAACTGGAAATGATGTTTCATTACATTACTTTGAGAAAGATAACAACATTAAAACAGTAAATGACCTTTAATTTAAAGAAAGCTGTAAACTAAATTACACTACGTGACCTAGGCTAATCCAAAGGTACTCTTCTCTTTGCCTCTCCTCTGGTCTTTATAGTCATTTGAGTTCCCACTAGCATTCCAATCAAATCCCACTTTAATTCGTGTCCATTGGATAAGCAGAATTGATCCTAGCCGTTTAAACAACTTTTGGCGCCAAAAGTGATATAGACAGCTTTGGGCAGTTTGAGAGCAATTAATGAACCTTGGGGTGTTGTGGAGGTGTAGGGGACACAAAAGGTTAAGTTTCAATGGACTTGGTGTGATGTAGAAGCAAAAACAGGGGATGTGAGTGGAACAGTGAAAGGTCTATGGTGGGGAAGCATTAACTGCAGTTTGTGGGCTATCTCATGAGGTGGAGGATGGTGATGAGTGTATTTGGCAGCTGTGATGAGGTGGAGGTGAGGTGGAAAACCACCTGGTTTTGGTTTAACAGGTGGAGAGGAGAAGACGCTACAGTGGTGGCGGTATTATCTGTTTTAAAATTTGGGCCGGGTTATGGTTTTGGGCTTGGGTTTGGTTTAAATAGGGTCCGGTTTGGTTTGTATCTTAATAATCACAAGGACTTTTTGTGTAATTCCAACAAAGTTAAGGGTTGAACCTGCCAATCTTCCAAAGTTCTTACAAGGACCAAACCTGCCATAAATAAATAGTTCAAGGACCAATAATGATTATTTTCCATTTTTAAAATGTCCAAGGACCATTTTGACAATTTTAAACTCCAGGGACCAAACTTGTAATTTCTCTCTAAACTTATCATAAAGGACCAATTATGCCACAATTGAATAGTACAAGGTGTAGTTTGAATAATTTCCATTTTTAAATTCACCAAGGACTATTTATGACATTTTTCAAAGTTCAGGGACTAAAGTTGTCATTTTGCAAATTTTAACTTTAAAGGGTTAATTTTGACAACTTTTGAATCTCATGGACCTTAAATGACATTTTACAAGTTTTTTGAATTACCAGGGACTAATTTTGACAACTTTTGTAACTTGGGGGACTAAAACTGCCAATTATGCAAACTTGATACGTTTTTCATCTGATTTTGATGTTTTTGCATTTAAAACATATAAAACACTTGTTTGTGATATTTTTATCATTTTGAAGCATTTCTGAGTGTTTTCAGATGTTTTTGCAGTCTAGATGGTACAAAAATGATGAGTATTTAGACACTCATCACTAGGACACCACTAAAATCTTCTAGCTCAAGTTTTGTTTAGGTTTAATCTCGTCGAAATGTTCGAGGAGATGATAGAACATGAAACGTTGGTCTTCTCGTACTTCATGTATCAAACTTTCAATATGTTGACAATGATAGCAATCTTTGTCATGGCTAGGTAGTGGTGGTGGAAGAAATGAAATGGCTTGATGCAAAGGATCAAGTGAAGCGGCTTGTGGAGCTTCAAACGATGGAGGAATTGGTGGAGGCGCATTTGAGAATGGCTCGACCAAGAATGATGGTGGTGGTAGAGAAGTGTCAACTTCCATATGGTCGGGTGGTTGACTTTGATGATTTCTCATAATCTAAATGGGATTATATGATGGAAACGGCGAAAAGGAAGCCGGAGCTAGTGTTGACTCAACACCTTGATTTTGTACCATTATTCCTCCTAATGAGGAGAATGTTGTCGGCGGAGGACGATGAGATGGCCTAGGAGGCAAATCCTCTAAATTGTAGAGGTGTGGTGATGATAGTGGAGATGTAAAAGAAATAGCTCTAGGAACCAATGGTGATGGTTTAGTAGAGATGATATTGTTTGGCCTAGGAGGTATGGTGGTGTTTTGCATAGGTAATTTTGTGGGTACTATCCTTTTAGGAATTGGTTTGATTGATTGAGAAGAGATCCTTGCATTTGTTGGCTTGATCGGAGATGATTCGGTTGAAGAAATTTCGTGTACAACATGAGCAATTTTCTTGGGTGGTTCTTTGGTGGATAAGTTACTACTTGGAGTATTCCTCATGATGAGAAGATTTCAAGAAGTTTGTAAGGGTTTCTTAAGTGCTGAAAATTAGGATGAAGGTGATGACTATGGAAGTCCTAATAATGTGGTTTATAAAGCAAGAGATTTGGCAAGTGCATTTAAGCCTTAAGCCACTAAAATTCATTAGAATGTGATGATTAACATGCACAAGAGTCAACTTCAGAGTTTGTGCTGATCTAGGAACTCATTTAAGATGAGATGGAGTGTTTGAGTTAGAAAGATGAGTTAAAATGATTGTTTTAGCAAGGTAACATAATTTGTCACCCGAATCCCACGGTTCCCTCCTCAGAGGGATCCGTCCAGGCTAATCCTAGGGATCCGGCTCTCAGCAGCTATGAAAGAGTAGAAATGATGTTTCTAAGATCTAAGATTTGTATCACCTTGAGTGTTTCAGTCCTCCCAAGTGTCTTAAATGAAGGGGTGCTTAAGTACTTGAAGGTAATGAGTGATGTAGCTAATGATTTCCTTTTATGGAAGGAATTGGAACTTTCATGAGTACCAATGAATGAACAAGGATGACACTAAAGATGAGAGTGTCAATTTAAGCTAAATGATCCTAGAGATCAGATAGTGATTTAGATTAATCCTTTGGAAATTATCCTAGAGGCTTAAGATGGAAAAACTAGGATTTGATCAATTTTGACCAATTTTATCGTAAGAATGATTATGATCGATTTTGCTAAAAGAGGTTTCCAACGTTTAGATATGAGGGATGTTAGGTCACAAGGTTTACCACACAAGCTTATAAGAAAGATAGAGAGGCGATTGAACAAGAAATCAAACACACACACACGATATAGTAAGACCAGTTATGCGTAGGTGATATGTGAAAGAAAAACTTGAACAACCAACCCTCAAGTGAGGGTTATTACATAGTATTTATAGGCAAGGAGCTAGGGCAACACTCCTACTCCTTCCCTTTCTCCTATGGGCTTGGGCCTAAGCTCATGGGCGTTCTACATAAGCTTAAGGCTAATAACAAACATAAAGGCCATAATAAGCTAACTATTACATATGAGTAACTAACACTTGAATAAGGTTTAGGAGTGATTCCAACAATCTCCCCCTCAAGTGTTATTACATATGAGTAACAAACACTCAAGTGTTGGTGATGAAAAACGGTGAAGGCGTTGATGTAATAGTAGCTTTGACGTCGTCTGACATTCTTCTTTCTTGTGAAAAGAATTGCCTTGATTTGAACAGTCTCCCCAGTGTAGGGAAATAGTTTACTTTGAACAGTTATGCTTTGACGTCATCTTTAACTTTGTTCTTTGATCATTGTTCTTTGTGATGAAAGTGATAGTATGTTGTTGTATGCATCAAATCTGCCTCAGGTCTGCTTCGCTGCTACAGTGTCTCCACGTCATTCTTCAACATGCTCACACGCTCTTTTGACGTTTGAATTCAGTACTGATGAAGTTCTTTAAGTCTTTAACTTTGTAGATTCTTTGATTTGACGAAGAATCATTCTGACTGTTGTGTTGCTTTTGGATAGAACTTCCATTAGTGATGATGTTGGCGTGAGCATGAGAAGAATCTGCAAGATCATTCCGCTCCAGAGCTTCCATAAGAAGTAAACATTAAAACGGTTAGTAATAAGCGGATTCCGGTACTTACAAGTTTGAACTTCGAGAGTGTTGACAGCATAGTGTAAAAACACAACTCTAATTCTTACAAAGGCCGTTCTTGAATCGGAGTCCCACAAGTGAGATAACACGATGTACCGAAGTACACCTACGATTCAGATGAGTCGCTGAGGTACACCGAAGCATCACCTCACGACTGTAGACCGTTTGAGACCACTAAGCGCAATCCACGGGGAGTTGCCGAAGCGACATGCTGTCAGGGCTGTTTGATGTTGACCCTGGCAGGAGTTTCCATTCAATCACTGAGGATCACAAATGTGAACCTCTCATAAATGTTCTCGACAGATTGCTAAGATCTGTGAAGGACTCAATAATGTACCACTGAAATTATTATTGTTGAATATCAAGTGATGAAATGTCAAGTGTACCTAAGAGATCTTTTGATGAATCTCGTGGCTCTAGACTCAATAGTGCGTTTTGGTTTTCCTGAGTGGAGACTAGGGAGAGGGTCTCCTTCTTCAATACCAGCAATCTCTAAGAGAAAGCCGATAGTATACGTAGGGTTCCCTGTGAGAATGAAACAAGCTTCTGTTGAGAGAAACTTGAGTGGTTGAGAAGGTTTAGTGCATGCGTCACTGGGTCCATGACGACTTTTAATCTTCAATACCGGTGTCATCTAGTGACAACCAGTAGCATATGAATTGAACCCGGTGTCTGCCCTAAGTTGAATAATCTGGAGGGCTATTTCTTTTCACCCTTTTCTTTGCATTTCTTTTTAATTCTTCAACTCATTCTTTCTCCGATTCTCATTTTCTCCTTTTTACAATCGTACCTAAGGACTTCTAAATACTAACTATTTGTGGTGTCCTGGGGTAGATCCCTCTGGCTCTGGCGGATCATAGGACGGTTATTCCTAACCTTAGTCACCTTATAACTCCATGACTAACCTATGTTGCCAAAAAAAAACATTGTTGTGAAAAATCTCTCAAAGTGTTTGTGAATGAAAAACATTTTAGTACCACTGTTGAGATAAGATTTTGCATAAATACTCCCCCTCCACATGTGCTTAAAAGTTTTAACGGTTAAAATGCACAGTGAGGAAAGAGCGCGCACATTTTGAATTGATTCACTCAAGATAGACATTCCCCCACGAGACACGGTTACGTGGCATAGTTAAAGAGTTACATTGTCAGCTTTTAGGTGACAACTAGCTCTAATAACTACCTTGAAGGTGTAGACAATCCTCGAAAGGTTGTCAAACCCGTCAGAGTTCATGTCTACCAAGAGTTTCTCGAATGGTACATTCTACTCAGACAAGTCCTTTGCGAGACACGTTTACATCACTATCGAACTAGCTTGAAATTATTACCCGTCCCGGACAAGTCTTTTCGAGTTACTAACAGTTAAGATCTCGTCAATTCATGGGTTAAGTCTATAGCACAAAGATTCATTTGCATTTGCACAACATATTTCTTATCACGTATTTTCTCCCCCTCAAAAATGGCATATGTGATGTGATTTTTGAAAAGCTGAGAATAAATATGACCATTTCGAGTGTTGCGGGAAGAATGACCACTGTGAACAATTTGTGAACAAAGTTTGAAGTCAAGTACTCCCCCTCAACGAGTGATATAAACGGTTGAGGTTTTGAAAATCATAAGGGAAAGTACTTGTTCTTTTGAGCAAAACCTTGAAAAATGAAAGGTTTGATAGGTTTTACTCAAAAGTAAGAAGCTTTCGCTCCTTTTATAAGGATTGTGGCACTGAAGCGTACTACATGGTCCTTTATTTACAAGTATGGGTTGTACACTGTAATGTGTGCACAAGCCATGGACATAATAAATCATACATCCAAATTGATAATGAAAGAAGTAGTTCAAGGGGTACCAGGTAGTCCAGAGATGTCGCCAGGAGTGTGAGTTGGGCGTTGAAAGCCGATGATGTTTCTCCTGGGTCGACCACCAACATAGGTTTCCAGTATTCTGAACTGATCCCTTCTATACAACCGTTCATCAATCATGGTGATGATCCTCTTCACGTCCCTTCGATCCTGAGAATTCCATCGCTTAGGAGACCCGATCTTCTGATGTATATCCTTCAACCGATAAGCTAATCTGTCCCTAACCATCTTCTAAGTGTGATCTCCAAACTTATGAAGATCTTTGCACGCCATCAAGCAATTTCTTTGAAGTTCACTGCAGTAAACAACGCCGAAAGGTTTGCTGATGAGCGTATATTGTGGAAGCTGGTTGATGTCGGGTAGATCAAGCTGCGGTGGAGTGAGATTGACACGGGTCTGATAAGATTCAACTGCCAGTTGGAGATCTTCTACACGTTCTTGGATAACTATGCGTCTGATGAAGATGAGCACTGACTTGATGAATTCACGTTGTACTGCAGTGGAGAATTGTCTCATACGACCCTGTACTTTAGCAAGGTACATGTCTTCGATGTCGTTGATAGAAAAATTCTCAAAGTCAGCTTCAGAGAATGCATAATCCCTTTCATCTTGTCGTTTGACCACGATATTCTTTAGGAAGGTGTAGTCCCACTTCGATGAAAGATCGACGTGTTTGATGGCAACGATACTTTTAGAACTGAATACTGCATGTTGAGACTTCTGAACCTGGCAGCTTCTGTAGTAGATTTTTCGGCGTTCAGGCCAATGATGAATCCCGTACAGTGCATCTCGGTCGTAAGCTTCCACTTTGTTGGAGAACAAGTGATTGGCACGTTCCTCGATAGCTATACAGTTTGAGTATTCGGCTGCTGGGAATGGAAGTGTCAGAGATGTAGAATACTTCCTTGAACCATCGCCACCATGAGGAAGAAATTCCAGGTCTTTGTTGAAGAAATGTCTGAATGGAATCCTTGGTTCATCTGGTTGGCCAATTGTTGGTAGAGGTTTTGACCAGTCGGTGTAGTATGGAGGATTGTCACGTTTGGTGAAGTCGATGTTTGCTTCTGGGTTGAGCCAATCCATGTTGTTAGACATAGCTCGAGCAATGTTTTCAAGGTGATATTCGACCTCGATGGCACTTTCTGAGCTGTCTTTCCACAGTTGAAAAGCATCATTCTTGATTCGCCTCAACTCGGATTTCGTCATCTTCTTCACATGGAAATTTTCTTGCATAATCTTAGCATGCTCCAATGTATTACTATCTACCAGATATTGACCTTCTTCAGGGTAGGGAGTGGAATTGACAAGTGTAGAAAACCATTCAAATTCCTCTGTGGTGTCTTCATCTAGCCATGATAGGACGTCTGCCTTGGGCGACTTTTTCTTCTGTTTCTTAGGCCTAGATGAGGATTCTCGTTTCTGTACTTGTTTGGGAGAGGTGGGTTGTTGTAGGGGCTCATGGTGTTCTTCATCGTCACCACACGTATACTCAAAGTAATCACCGGTTTTTTGAGTCTGGGGTGGTGTCTCAGAATCATGAGGTTTATCTGTAGAAGAACGAGGAGGAGACCTTTGTTGAGCAGGAGGCCGTTGGGGAGGTGGTGGCATAGAAAATGATTCACCAGACTTCTTCTGTCGTTTAGCGTCATCATTCTTATCCTGATCCTTATCTTCATCGTCTCTAGGACGTTTAGACTTTTCAGCTTCGAATCTGCATGTTTCTTGAAGTTGGTAGTCTAGCAATGCTTGAAACAGCTTTCCTTCATCAGAAGTAAATGTCCCAGATCGTGTAGACATTTGTGTGACAAGCTTGGCCACCAAATCATTATCCGAGAAAACTACAGGATCCGATGGATTGATTGTGACGGTTAAGGGTGTTGATCTTATAGTTTGCTTGGCTATCTGCATAAGATTCGGATATAGTTGTCTGGTAAACATCTCCTTTGTGACTTTAGGAACGATATCCAGAAGGTACTTGTGAGTGTAGCCTTCGATCATTCTGTCCATCTTCCCTTGTAGATCATCCTGCATGAGCTTCTGTACATACTCCCTTTCATTCTGCATCTTGCCATTCTCATCATGTAGATATCTGTATTTGGTCAGCAAACCAATTCAGTTTTCTGTAGAGCATGTCCTTCTTTCGACTTGTTGGCAGCTTTAACGATTCGATTCTTAGATTGAGAGATCCAGGATGGAGTTGGCTTCTTCACTGATCTGGATGATGATTTGGTTGATTTCTTTGATGGTGGTGGTGAAGAGTGAGAAGAAGAATCTGATGATGATGAGATGTGAGGAGACTCTGGGTCCTTCGGTGGTGCAGAGGTTTTGTCCTCTGAGCGAGCAGGACTGTCTAGCAGAAACTTATCATAATCGTCATCTTCAGACTTATCTTTCTCTTCAGTCTTTTCTGTTTCAGTCTTCTCTTTGTCACCTTCTTCTTTCTCGGCCTTTTCTTTAACAGGTACCTCAAATTCATACTCAATAGTTTCTTCCACGGGCTTTTGTTGTTGCTCCAAAGTGGTGGTACCAGATCCCTTATCGGGTTGATTAACCGCATCAGGATCTGGTGAAGGTTGAGCACCACTTGACCCTCCGGGGCCACCCATTTGTTCTTTTGCAAATTCTTTTGCCGCGTGTTGGAGTCTAAGGAGTTTGAATTGCTTCCTGTATGAAGTATCCAGTTGCTCTTCTTCTTCATCTGAGCTTTCATCATACGGCACAAGAACATGAGTCTTCCCTTTTCCTTTGTCAGCCTGTGGACTTGGAGGTTTAGCTGCTGAAGGAGGTGTTTCGGTTGCAGTTTCAGAGTAGAGGACCTCTTCGTCTGATTGTGTATCTTCAGAGCTTTCGTCCAGAAGCTTTCTTTGCGGTTCGGGCGAGGGAATAGGTTCAGCTTCCTTAACTGGAACAATCCTTTTGCGAGGAGGATTCCTTTTGGGAAACTTCCTTTGAATTTCTGTACTTGTGACACTTCCAGCACTTCCTCTTCTGGTTCTCCGAGTAGGAGTTCCAGAAGGCTTTTCATCGAGATGACCAACTTTGCCTTCTCGTACTGCTACTTGATACCTTTTGTATGTTCCAAGTTTTTTGATTTCATTTGTCAGAAGGTGATCAGGCAGCACGGCACCTTGTTTCTTTGTTGTCGATTCCTTGATTCTGATAGAAAGGATAGGTTCGGACAACACGTCATGATTGTCAGGGTCATTGAGCCTCCGTGGAATGTCGGGATGAAGACCAAGTGCTCTCTGGATCAACAATTTTGTGTATCTGACATAGGGAATCTTTGAGCCAAGTTTCTTGTGAAACGACATCATGTCATCCCATATCAGTGCTTCGATTTCAATGTCCTTCTTATTGATCAATGACCAGAAGACTTGCAGTTCCATGAGCTTGGGATGCTCATAGCCACTGTCACGACCAGAGACAGACTTAGTGATGATGATGTAGAGTGTCCTCCACGGTTGAGGAATGTTCTTAAGATCCACGTGAGAGTGCTTGTTAATAATTCCTGACGCTTCATCATAGCCAATCTCAAGTAGAAATTGCAGAACTGTCTCTTCAGTAGGTGTGGCAAAGAAGTCAGTAGGCACGATGTCTGGAATGATGAGTACAGCCCGTAAGTCTGCAGGAGTGATAGTGACTTGTGTGTGATTAAGTGTCACTTTCTGCATTTTGACCAGTGATCCTCTGCATAGAATCCCATAATTGTTGAATGTAGACCTCTGGAACTGTGGCAGAGTGTGAGAGCATGTTCTGGTAGGGATGATTCCTGAGAATATCCACTGCAATGAGACAAGAAGATTCTGAGCATGTGAGGGTGTCAAAGTCAACCCTAAGGTTGTTCTTTCCAATCTTTCTCGGATAACCCTCTGGAAAGATATCAGCAATTGTAAGAACTTCTGATGCATCCACATTCATTTGCTCAGCCATGTCGTGATCTGAAATAACATTAGCCAAAAGAACCAACATATCGAAAGACATAATGTTAGTCAACAGAAGGTCTTATTGTCTAGTTATTGAATGTACAGTGTCAATGATTGTTACGAGTCCTAAGTCACTTGTTTGTCTAATAGTCCAATGACGTCGTGAAATGTTTCGTGAGTTAGTTAACTTTAAGTTTTAAAGTTTATGTTATCACTGATTGTTCACAACATATCAAACGTTTTAGTTTATTAGTGACATTATTGGATTCGTGTCGTTATGATAAGTTTATTAACAAGGTTGTACACGTAACAATTCATAATGAAGGTCAAACAAGGCATAGGCATAGAATTGGCAAAGTTAAGCGTAAACAGTAATGATATACGTGTAGACGAAAGCTTATGCGTAGGATCTTAACTTACGCGTAAGAAATGTTACGCGTAGGAAAAGGGGACATTATGCGTAGAGCTTACGCGTAGGCGTATTTATACCTTACGCGTAAGGCTTACTCGTAAGAGTAGACCTTATGCGTAGAGGTAACTGTTTACGCATATCCTTCACAGGATACGCGTAGTCCCATTGTAGAACCTTACGCGTAATAGTTATGCGTAGGATTTATTCTTACGCATAACATGACTACGCGTAGGGTAATCCTTATGCGTAGAGATTCAAATGACCTTGATTCTGAATTTTAAGCGTAGCAAGCCTGAAATAAATTCATCAAATCATCAATATTAACACAAGAATTCATTTTAACAACAAATCATGGCATGAACATTCGTTAAACAGTTATGAGTAGAAAGTCATACGCGTAGGTCAAAACCCTAAGGGTTATGATTTACGCGTATAATTTCTAGCCATGGGATTTGCACCAAACAATTTCTGGTAGTTCTAAGATGTTGTGAGAGTCTATAAACCAAGTTATAACATCTAAATCGTGGAGAATCAAAAATACCCAAACTCAAGAACATTAAACCCTAATTCCTAATTTTGACTTAATTAGTGTTTCTGGGTTGTTATAGGGCCTGGAAATCATTAATACATCATGATATGAACATCACGCAACAATCTTTTTGACCAAAAACGTTCTCATTTGAAAATACCCAAACTTCACGCATAAACCCTAATTAATTAGGTCAGTTGTTGAGAAATCATTTTGACACAGTCATTTCACCCACAAACACAATACTCGATTGAACACAGTCATTGGAACCTCGATAAATTTAAATTTTGAGGCATTTTGACACAGTTAATTCTTCCACCATGTAAATAATATACATTAAAAATAAGGCCTGGTCGAAATAGGACCACCATTTTGACTAGATCGTATAAGAGCACAAATTTTGGATTCAGTCCTTATTATAAATGTAAAAATTACGTTCGAGTGGTGATCAGTTGTTGAGAAATCATTTTGACACAGTCATTTCACCCACAAACACACAAACTTGATTGTGTGTTATTACGCATATGCGTAGAACACAAGAATCATTATATCTCAAGTTTTAACCGTTGGATTTATGAGAAATTCAAAACCATTGTTTAAAAACTTGTTATAAACACAGAATAACTTACTGATTGATGATCAAGTAACTGGATTTGAAGAACGATTTTTATGCGTGGGATTTAGGTTGGTGAGTAATAAATGAGGTGAAGTAATTATGTAACACCCCAACCCGACAAGGGTCCGAATGTCACATTATGGAGTCATATCAGAACATACTAATAAAAATTTGCAAGCGGAAGTCTTATCAAATAAAGTACCAAGTCATATAAAATGATGACTTACAAAATCCAATATGTCTGAAATAAAAATGAAATCTCAAACAATAGCCCATCAAAATAAATCCAAGATAATAAGGTAACTAGGGTTGGCCCACTCAGATAATCCAACTCTTAGCCCATCAAAGCCCATCTTCAAACCTAAAACCTGCCGCAGGAAAAGAAATGCGACTGAGCTTAAAAAGCCCAGTGAACAGATATAACAGAACAAAAGCTAAACATAATCAAAATACAAAATGAATCAGAGGAGACTGATAACAAAATCGTAACGAATGAGCACAATGAGTCTATGAGTCAATGAGGAATCTGCAGAACCCAATATTAACAAATATCCAGAAGGAACAGAAATCAAAGAAAGCTAAAGCCAAGCAGCGAATCATTGAACAAATATAAGCACATATTGATAACCAAACATACAAGTATCGGAACATAATCACATAGGAGTTGATGAACAATATCATAATCAAATCAAGTAATCAAACAATGAACAAGCAAACCAACCAGCGGATCAACTAATCATAAATACAGCAAAACAACAAATCAGATAATCAGATATATATAAGATAAGCTGAATTCTATAAGCAGGCGGAAGAAACTGAATAAAATGCGAGCATGGCAATCACACAGGTCAAATAATTAAGAATTAATGAACAGAACAAATATCATGACAAGCAGAAATACCAGCAGAAGTATAAGCATGTCAGTCACATGTATGGGTAGGAATACCGAACGAACGTCATACTTAAATGAAGTAACTAAACCAGAATATAGCATAGCAACTAAACAAGTCAACTAAGCAGATAACATAAGTTGAACCAATTTCCATCATTAAACGGTAGCATGAACAGAAGTGTAAGCATTGCAGGTCAACAAGTCAGGTATCATTCATTATTATGCCGAACCAATATCATAAGCAATGGAAAAATACCAACCAGAGGTACAATCATGGTAGTCCCAAATAGCAGATAAGAATACTAATTGATAATCATAGCCCACGAAATAACTGAAACAAGTATAACATGATCAACGGATAAATCAAATGATTACATACTAGCATGGCAACCAGACGAATCAAATAGTCACATAACAGCATGGTAAGTGGATAATCAGATATTAGCAAGATAACAGATGAATCAGGTAACCACATACTAACATAGTAGACAGAAAAATCATGAAATCATAATCACCATGGTAAACAGATGGACCAAATAATCATGTAATAGCATATTCAACACTTGAATCCCATAATCATATAATAGCTCGGTAAACGGATGAAGTGGTAATCTGAAGTATAAGCTTAGCAATCAACCGAAATAGAGTGAAAGCATAGTAAATCAAATGAACTGAAGACTGAGTATAATAACCAAATGAACTGAAGCATGAGTCCGATAGTCAAACGAATCACATAAGAATACTAAGTGAATAAGTAGTCAACTAAATGACTGAATAGGCATAGCAACGAATGAATCAGAATATCAGATAGTCACATAATAACCAAAATCAGAATATTGCCACGAGCACCTAATACTAAAGGAGATACTCCAATAGCCAAATCTAACAAATCACATATCATAACCCATAACCAAAATTAGAATGTTGCCCCGAGCGCCTATACTAAAGGAGATACTCCAATAGCCAAATCTACAAATCACATATCATACCCAATATCATATCAAATCCGTCAAATCATATCAAAGTGTACATGGGTAGCTAGCCCAATGTACCAAAATGTGAGGGGGTGTATTGCACACACGCACCACATCACCAAAACTGAACTGAGTACCTAGGATGCATCCATACGCTCCCTGCAAAACAAATCATATATACATATGCCAGTTCGAGACTGTACATACGTATTCATAATGGCCAAGTGATCACATATATCATATCATATCATAAAGGGAACGCCGAGGACTAATCACACCGCCCCAGATAGTGTCATGCCATTGGTGCATCAATGACACGGCCATGGTACCTCCATGGCTAGTTAGCTCGGGCAACCAAACCAAACAAATCATATCATATCAACCGATCATATAATGGAATCATATCAATAAGGGATCTCAACGGATAATCACATCAAACGAATAAATAATCGAATATCAAATCAGAGGGTCATAGCGTAACGAATCATATCAAATCAGAGTAAGGAGAATACGAATCGGATATCAAAATAGGCAAGAGTCATGAGAGAAAAGAAGTGTCATTACTGAAATGACGGAATATCTGTACCTTATGCAACGCAAGCCAAAAATAATCAAGAAGCACGCAGAAATTGAAGCTACTCCTTCTTCACACGATCTACATGAATTAATAATTGTACATATTATTTATAATTCCACAAATGTCGAAACGGTCTTTTAATATTCGGTTTATATACTTAACATACTTTAGTGTTTTATGTTATAAAATAATAACGTACTTTTTAGACGATATTCGAATAATGTTATGACAATTGACGGGCGCGGACCACCTTCGGAATTTACATGACGCACACTACACTCTTTCATATATACTCTTTATTATCTTATACGATCACATATACACGCATGACTAGATAAACATTGTATTAGCTTGAGCAATTTATATTATTATCATATATTGATTGATATCTTACTTCTAACTTGATGATAATATCTGTTTAGTTTGATAACATTCCAATTCTAATAGTGATAAGGTGACCCAAAGTTTTATAACATACCAATGCTCTTTCTCATTACTGAAACAAACTAAAGTAACCTATACCTGACCTTTCACTTAAACGCATCTCATGGTTTTAATATATGCATGCATCTTTCTCATTCCATGCACTACCCACCATCCTACATAAACACTCATGAAATCACATATACACACACGATCATGACCCATTCGACCCAAACCATGCATACAACCCTCGTTAAACATGCAGTCCACATTAACTATACACTTATCGACACCAACCTAAACACACTCGACTCGCATCACCAAGCATCCGTGACTCCATTCGAATACACACGACACAATTTTAACAGACGATCCAAACATGCATACTCGATCACATAAGGGCTGTTTTAACAGATTTCATACAAAAATATACATTCAAGACAACCCGTAATTTACTCGTTTATAAGGTTCTCATGTCGTGTTTAAATTACCAGCGAGAACAATTAACCCATATCCGTATTAATCGAGTTACATAATAACAAGGCCAAGAAATCTTATTCAAGATTTTAACAACAACACCTTACATCTAGATTTTAGCGTATACCTGATTTATTATTGAATAGATTGAAGAAGAAAGAAAGGAAAAAAATGGTGTAAGAGTACCTTGGCAGCAAGGTTACGAGACCAAAAGAAAAAGAAGCAAGACCCACGACTATAATGCAATGACCCAAGATTATTACACGCTCCGAAACCCGAGATAAACACCAACGATCACCCTCGAATTCGAGTTCCTAGCTGCTACTCTCCTGCCTTCGGATCTCTTGAAAAAAAAATGGAGCCGCTACTTTAAGGGTTTTTTTTTTAGGGTTAGGGTGAAGGAGAGTGAATCGTTATATTGTGGTTTAAGGTAGAGATGTTTGCAGTTTATGTGTTGCCGAATAAAAGGAGGAAAACCAGGAACACACATGATCTTTTATCTTTCAAAAAGATTTTCAAGATACTATCCCTAGCCAAAACGTGTGAAGTGATTTGGTAGGCCATGATTTTTAAAATGTAATATTTCCCATATTCAAATGTGTACAAGCCTTCATGCAATATTACTTTCGAATTTAAGTTCCAAAACTGCAATCATATATTATAATTGTTCCAAGTTTTCGAATGTGCCGAACATACATGCAACGTGTGATGTAATAAGGTGGTGTCGAATTTTATTTGAGGCTTAGGTGAAATCGAAAGGAAAAAAATAATGTGTCAGCGTATTTTTTTTTAAATACTTAAGGTATATCCGAAATAAAATGAAAAATGTAAATCGGATTTTAGGGCTTTACAAATTAGGTGGAAGATGTTTTATTAAAAATGACTTTCATCTTTTGACGGTTTTGGTCCCTCCACCTTTTCCTTTTTCATACAAAGCCATTTAACTTCTATTTTGGTTACCAAACGAATATTTTAAGAAAGAAACATTGACGACACTCCCCCTCGACTTAATAAATGATGAAAGGTTATAAATTTTAGTCCGAGGAGTGTCAGTGAACCAGAATATTTACCACCATTGATAAGAGAAACAACCGAGATATGATAACATGCAAGTACACAGATGTTTTGAAACAGTTAAAGCTTTGTATTCTCCCCCTCAACACTTGATCGGAAAAATACTGAATTTTGAAAGATTAAAGTGTTGACGGAAGAGATGTACTTGCCATGTTGAAAGAAAAGTATATAGAAGAATATTTTTGTTGTTTTATCAGATTTTATACTTTTGTATTTTGTTTTTGAAAAATTATTTACAAAAGATATTTTGGTGTTTGACAGGTTTTTAAGACTGTTTTAGGAGGTCATCCAATTCCTCTTGAGTCAAACACCTCGTACCAATCCGGTGGACCAACTCATTAAACCTAGCTGGAGGCAAGGCTTTGGTGAGAAGATCTGCCAATTGGTATTTTGTACCCACAAAATATAATTCAATAGTACCCTGTTCCACGTGATCCTTGATGAAATGATATCGAATATTGATGTGCTTTGATTTCGAGTGCTGAACTGAGTTGCACGAGATCGCAATGGCACTCCGATTGTCGCAGTACATCGGGATTCTGTCAAATACGTAACCATAGTCTTTGAGTTGTGTTCTCATCCAAATGACTTGAGCACAACACGCCGACATGGCTACATATTCTGCTTCGGTTGAGGACAGCGATGTACAATCCTGCTTCTTCGATTTCCATGACACCAGTTTATCACCAAGAAATTGTAAAGCTCCTGAAGTACTTTTCCGTGAGTCTAAGCATCCTGCGTGGTCAGCGTCTGAAAAAGCGATTAGTTCAAAACCAGAATCCTTCGGATACCCGATCCCCAAGTTAATGGTTCCCTTTATGTATCGGAGGATTCTTTTAGCCTCCGAGAGGTGGGTTTCAGTTGGTCGCGACTGATAACGAGAGCAAAGATATACGACAAAGACAATATCAGGTCTGCTAGCTGTTAGATACATGAGAGACCCAATAATACTACGGTATTTTGTAGGATCAACCAATTTCCAATGTAAATCAGCGTCCAGTTTCTTGGTATGTGCCATTGGAGTGGCATAGGTGTCACAGGTTTTCATTCCAAATTTGTTTAACAATTCAAGGGCATATTTGGACTGATTCAAGAAAATACCACGGGGTGATTGATGAACTTGCAGTCCGAGAAAGAATGTGAGTTCACCCATCATGGACATTTCAAAATTTTTCTTCATTAGTTTTGCAAAAGCGATTGAAAACTTTTTATGTGTAGACCCAAAAATGATGTCATCCACGTAAATTTGAACAATTAAGATATGTGCCCCGTGATATTGTATAAAAAGAGTTGGGTCAACCGAACCTTTGGTGAAGTTATGAGCAATGAGGAAAGATGATAGCTTATCGTACCATGCCCGAGGAGCTTGTTTGAGACCATACAGAGCTTTGTTCAGTATGTAGACGTGATTCGAAACTCGGATCAACGAATCCATCTGGTTGGCTGACATAAACCGTTTCTTTAAGTTGTCCATTGAGAAACGCAGTTTGACATCCATCGATAGACCGTCATATTCATATGAGCCGCGAACGAGAAATATCCGAACGACCTCAAGACAAGCGACCGGAGCAAAAGATTCTTCAAAGTCTATTCCCTCTTCCTGACGATAACCCTTAGCCACCCGACGTGACTTATTTCGGATAACATTTCCTTCAGCATCCAATTTGTTTTTCCAAATCCATTTGAGACCAATGACGTAGACCCCTGTTGGTCTTTCAACCAGTTCCCATACTTCAAGACGTTTGAATTGGTTGAGTTCTTCTTGCATGGATTCAATCCAGTTGTCTTTTGTCATTGCGTCTTTGATGTTTTTAGGTTCAGATTGGCAGACAGTGAGTGCATAAATGCAATGTTCACCGTCTGTGTGAAGACGTTGTCTCGTAACGACCGGTTGATTCGGGTTGCCAATAATTTTTCCGAGGATGGTCTTTCGTCCATCTATGTGTGGAGGGTTGATGTTGGTATACATTGTGCGGATTCTGAGGATTCAAATGGTTTGTTGATGATTCCGCGACATCTGGTGCAGCAGTCTCATTTGCAAACGGGTTGAAGAACGCATTTGGATCAAAATTTGCAGGTGGGGGTACGTCATTCAGAACATCATCAGCGGATTCATCGTTGTTGGAAGCGGTTTGTTCAACTGTTTGTTGGAGTCAACTGGTGTGTTGGAGTCAACTGGTGGTGCTTCTTCAACAGTAGTTGTTGTAGCAGGTGTATCAGGTATAAGAGTATTATCAGGTTGAGCAGCGGAAACAGCGGATACACCTGGAGCACGTTCATCAATATCGTCACTGAACAGCGGAGCAAATAACCTTTCCATTTGTTGACGAGTAAGCTGGGGCTTTGTTCAGCTGATGATGGGGTTTGGGGGAAGTTTAAGCGGTTGTGTCCTGGCTCTAAGCTGTTATACTCAGAAGCCATTTCCGTAAGTTCATCAAAATGAGCATGAATCGTTTCCATCACCTGTTTTGTACGACGATTCCAGATACGGAAGCCTTTTGAATTATCACAGTATCCGATAAAGACTCCAATGTCAGCTTTTGCTTTGAGCTTTCCAAAGTCATCACGATCATTATTCGGATAGCAAAGAGATCCAAATACATGAAAGTGTTTGAGATTCGGTTTTCTGTTGTGGACAAGCTCAAAAGGTGTTTTGTTGTGGCATTTTGTAATCATAGAACGGTTTTGAGTGTAGCATGCAGTAGATACAGCTTCTGCCCATAAGTAATCTGGAAGTTTAGCATTGATTAACATTGTTCTTGCAGCTTCCACTAACATTCGGTTTCGTCTTTCGACAACTCCGTTTTGTTCTGGTGTACGTGCAATAGATGTCTGATGCTGAATTCCCACTTTCTCATAGAATTCACGAAGAGTTTGATTAACAAATTCAGTGCCTCTATCTGTTCTGATTAGTCGAACGGTGTTTCGTAGCTGAACTTGTATTTTCGTGAGAAAGGTGATGATCATCTGTGGAGCTTGATCTTTGCTTCGAAGAAAGTAGACCCAAGTCCAGCGTGAATAGTCATCAACAATTACTAAGATGTAGCGTTTGCCATTGATCGTTTTCACGCACATCGGGCCACACAAATCCATGTGAAGAAGATGAAGCACATGCTGAGAGTTGTGTTCCACCTTTGAAAGAAAATGAGCACGAGTGCTTTTGCCTTGTTCACAAGCTGAGCAAAGGTGATCTTTAGAATACCGAAACCGTGGGAGTCCTTCAACTAGTTTGTGTCGAGCAAGGTTGGTGATGGTTTGAAAGTTTAGATGTGAGAGACGACGGTGCCATAGCCAGGATTTTGTTGATGTTGCCTTTGAAAGTAAGCAGATGGGAGAAGAAGCAACCATGTCTTGCATAGAAATAGTGTAAAGACTTGAATTACGCGAGCCAGACATAAGGTCGTTTCCTTGTAGATCACGAATGAAACAAGGTTTTTCCCTGAAAGCAACCTCCAAATCTCCATCACAGAACTGACCTACTGAAAACAGATTGTGACCGAGGCCTTCCACATAATAAACCCTGCTAATTTCGATGTTCCCATTGATATAGTCTCCGTAGCCCATGATAGCTGCGAAGTGATCATTCCTGAACCTGACAGTGCCAATGAACTTTGCAATAAAGTTTGATAACAGTTTAAGATTTCCTGTCATGTGTCGGGAACATCCGCTATCAACAATCCAGAGAATGATCTGTATCACCTGCATTACACACAGACGACACAGATGGAATAGAAGTAGATGTGGAACCCGAAATGTTAGAGGGTTCCGTAGCAGTTATAGTAGATATACACACATCAATAGCTTTAGGTATCCACTTAAATCCTAGTGTGTTATATATCCATTTCTGCCATCTCCAACTAGTATTTGCTTTAGTCTTAGTGAATGCACTAGGTGGTACTACATTCCTAGGAGGTGAAACTGGAGCTACAGGGACAGCAATGCGTTTCTTAGAATCTAAAGAGGGCGGTCTACCAAGCACAGACTTAGAAAGATTAGTGGGCGTAGAGGTATTCCGGTTCTTAGGATTCCTTAAACGAGAGATGATAGCTTTAGCAACACATTTATCATGACAATCAGAATTCATACTTTTACGACAAATAACACAAGGTGCATCAGACTGAATATCAAAAGTACTTAACGGTTTAGCATTCGTTACATCACTATTTCTATTACATGTGCCAGACGCAATATCTATAGTGGAAGCAACGTGAGTCTTATTCATAGTCCTAGGGTGTTCTTCTACTTTAGCATTCCTGATTGATCTTTTCTTAGGTCGCAACTTCCTATTCTTCGATGTAGTGCTCCTAGGCTGTGAAGTGCGGGCATTTGGAAAAGACGCAACTATTCCAGTTTCAGTAGAAGGAGGCACGTTAGCAACTTGTGATTTGGCAGCAGTGATTCTAGGTTCATGATTACTAAGTGTTACTGGGGCTATTCTGTTAATCACGGTAGGCGGAAGTTGTTCATACTTTCCTAACATTTCTCTTAACTTGAAGATAGTGTGAATCAGATCTTGATTTTCAGACCGAACATTTCCAGCAAAATGCATAACTTCTTTAGTGTGTGCAAGATAATGATCAAGTTCATTTGATGCTTCATCACGAGTATTTTTGAGTAAATCAAATATGACACCATATTCCTTTTTAACTTTTACAAGTTCTTGTTCATATTTTGAGATTTGACACTTAAACCCTTGACCACCGCCCATCTGACGTCCATAACCACGAGTCTGAACTTCAACGCGTCCATTGTTCACAACAGCTTGATTCCTTGTACTAGATGAGGAACGAATACGGTTGTTGGATTTGTTGGTATAACGGCTAAAGGCATTAGCAATCATAGCAAATCCTTGTTGCAGTGCTTCAAACGGATCAGATTCCTCATTAGCTTCACTGACAAGGGCTTGAGCATTGTTGTTGTTGTATGGAACCAATTGAGTTTGTTGAGATTGAGGCTGTGAAGGATCATGTGGTGTGATTGTAGCAGTTGGTTGAGTTTTTGGTTGAGGAGAATAACTGTTTTGAGCATATAAGGCAAGTTGTTGATTTTCCGGATGTGTCGGTGGAGCAATTTGAGTACGGAGAATCCTTTCCCTATCAACTGCCTTTTCATGAGGTTTCAAGTAATCGTACAATAATCCATATGTAGACTGATGCATGTTTTTCGCTTGACGGAGGAAAATGACATACTTCTCCCATTCAGGACCAAGACTACTCAGGAACTTAGTATTCACTGCAATTCTTTGCATGATGATGTTGTGTTTATCCAAATCATTGATGATGTCTGAAAATCGGTGATGATAGGACTCTAGTGTCTCTCCAGGTTCAATCATGAAGTGTTCATAAGCCAAGTAAATTTTGGATTCCAAATCTTCCTGATTGAGTACAGATCCTTCCATAAGAAGACGAATATGATCCCACATTTTCTTTGCAGTCTTTTGAGCATCAACACTACGAAGAATTGGGTTTGGTAATCCTAAGAGGATATATTCCAATGCAAGCTCATCTGCTTCATAGTGTAGAAGTTCTTGAGGATTCAAAGTGCAACAGTAGCAATGTTCGTTTGTTCATCTCTTGGTGGAATGGCATTTGGATCTCCGGGTACAATGACAGTAGGCATCTCAAATGGACCTTCCAAGATAACCTGCTTTAAGAACTTTCCATGTGGCTTCTTTAGATCACAAAACCTAAAGAACCTTATCACCCATTGATCGTAGTTTCCTGGAGTGAGCATTGGAGGTCTATCAAGTGATCCAGCCTCATGAATTGATTGTTGGCTGCTTAAAGCTTCAAACATCTTTGCAAACCAAGTGGGTTCCTTCATAGTGTTCCTTGAGGGATGTTGATTGAAGTCATTTGTGTACGGTTGAACTTGAAGACTTGGTGGTGGTTGAACCATTTGAGGTTGTGGAATTGCAGCAAGTTGTGGAGTATGTTGTTGATTAAATTGTTGTTGATAAATTGCTTGTTGTTGATTCCATTGTTGATGTTGTGGACTTAATTGTTGTTGACGTTGAGGATGAGGATAAGTGTAAGGGAAATAGTTAGAGTATGGTGGTTGTGACATGTTGATAAACTTGTGTTGGTAAAAAATGGATCTTTGTAGTCGAATAAACCTTTGTTGATGAAGTATCCTTAGGCGTAGAGATCACAATAGCCAAGTAACACTTATGCGTAAAAACACCAAAGTTACGCGTAACAATCAAGAGTTACGCGTAGATTTAGCTTACGCGTAAGTAGAGAAAAGACGCTAAAGTTATGCGTAGACACAAAGTTATGCGTAGAAAGTTAGGCGTAGGATTATCTTATGCGTAAGACAAGGCTTAGGCGTAAGATGAATCTTATGCGTAGGATTTCTACGCGTAAGCTTGATGCTTATGCGTAATTTTAGGGTTTTATCCCAAGTGATCTTTTACACTTCACAGTGCAAAAGATATCCAAAGTCGACGTATTTTCAGGCTTATCTAAGCAAGAAAACACGGAGTAAACCACGAAATCGAAGATCAAACCAAGGATAAAGTTACGTGTAAGATTAGGGTTTTCTTACGCGTAGACTTACTCGTAAAAGTGATAATGCTCAAAGATGTTTCTAAACCAGTTTTTGTGTGATGAAATAGCTTCAATAACACCAAAAGACACAAAAGTGTGAAACTTGATGATCCAAAGCTCTTAAAACTGTTATGCGTAGAACGATACCCACGTATAAAAACTAGTTTAAAAAACACGATCCACGCATAAAGTTTGAAACTTTTTGCCAAAAACACATATTTTAACACCTTAAAACGTTGAAAGTACAAGAATCTTGGATTGAAAAGTGAAAAAATCGAGTTTTTAAGCGAGCCAAAGCTCTCGTTACTTTTACGCGTAAGACCGAAACAAAAACTTCAAAAACAAACGTGTTCACCCAACTATTTGGCGATTGATACCACTGTTAGGTCACAAGGTTTACCACACAAGCTTATAAGAAAGATAGAGAGGCGATTGAACAAGAAATCAAACACACACACACACGATATAGTAAGACCGGTTATGCGTAGGTGATATGTGAAAGAAAAACTTGAACAACCAACCCTCAAGTGAGGGTTATTACATAGTATTTATAGGCAAGGAGCTAGGGCAACACTCCTACTCCTTCCCTTTCTCCTATGGGCTTGGGCCTAAGCTCATGGGCCTTCTACATAAGCTTAAGGCTAATAACAAACATAAAGGCCATAATAAGCTAACTATTACATATGAGTAACTAACACTTGAATAAGGTTTAGGAGTGATTCCAACAAGGGATAATGTGAAAAATGATGTGTGAGCTTAAGAGCGGAAGAGTAATGGATTAAAATGAAACGATAGATCTACAAGCATCTTTGAGTGTGATCTAGGTGAGTTATGTGTCAGTAGGAAGGATCTACTTAACTTGAAAAGGACTTAAATTTCCTTAAGACACTATGTTTAGCTTAGTGTGAGGTGTTCTAAGGATATGTTTGAAATACAATGCTTGCAATTGCATTTTCTGTTTGCCGGATCCCACGGTTCCCTAGATGTAGGGATCCGTCTAGCACAAACCTTGGGATCCGTCCATCTGCTCAGCAGAACCTTTACTAAAGGTATGCAATGATCTTGACAATGCATTATATTCCAAGGTTAGTCTAAAGGGGTTCTAACACTAAGATATCAAATGTAAGATGTTTTATTTCATGAAGGAAATAGGATTACATTGATAAAGCATGAGTACAAAGCATTAATCCTATTTGAAATACTACTAGATTCCTTGAGTATTTTTGCTAGGAGGATCATCACGTGGTTGATGAGTGTTGGTGGAATCAAGAATGAAGAAAGTCTTCATGAGAGATATGTTTAGCGGTTTCATCATCTTGTTCACAAGTACGTACAACGGACTTTGAAATTAAGGATGAAAGTGCATAATGTTATGATAGAGGCGCGTCAAGAACATTCCATAAGGGATGAGTTTATTCTTGGAGCCTTGAAGATTTACAATTCGCCTTGGGAAGAAGTAGGCGAGATTGTATGGTTGTTGTGTTAGCAAACAATACAATATGTGAGCACAACAAGCGGGAAGGATTTCTCGATTTCCCCTAAGACTCCAAACATTTTCACGTAGGATGATTGCAAGGGGCTTGTACTCTTCTCAGATGTCCCGTGTGAAGATAATGTTTGGATCGGAGTAATATGGTCGAGGTTTGCATATTATGCAATGTAAATCTTCCGGGGAGGGTATGTGTGAACAATATGGACTATTTTCTTCACGAAAGTTGAAGAGAGAATCAAGAGACCAATCTTCGGTGAAGGCACATTGTCCATGATTTGGAATACGAAGGATGTGAGCAAAATGACCAAGGGTTAAAGTAAACTTTTGGTTTTTGATATAAAACCAAAGAGATAGAGAGCGATCCTCGTTACGAACGAGTTCAACTTGACGGAAGAATTCCATTATGAACCTTGGACATATCTTCTCGTTGATTTCAATAAGACATTCTAGTCCTATGGCTCGGAAGGAGGTATTGATACCTTATTCGAATTGTAGAGAGGTGTCTACAATACGTCCTTCGTGGAAGTGACGGTTTTTGAGGTTGTTGAACCCACGGACATGAATGTCAGGTGTGTTGGGTTCAAGGGAGATGTTCGGAGTGTAGACGCTAGTGAGTGAAAAATCAAACTCATAATCATGCGTCATAGTTGAACCTATAGAAATGACGAGTTAATAGAAGGTGATGTTTGTGGTCAACCTATGATTATCTAACGTTTTTATTAGATTTTTATTAACAATGGTTTTTAACAAGAAAGACACTTAACTCACTCATGGTTTTGACATACTAGTGGAGTATTACTTTTAGAAGAAAAGTGGTTTTTAATTTGCATAAAAAACTGTTCTCCAGTAGGACGGATCCCACGGTTCCTTTACAATAGGGATCCGGCTAGTATATCTTCCGGGATCCGTAGATCTGTACTTACAGAAACAGATTTTATGATGAAAAGTATAGGTTTTTATATCTCATACTTTTATATCAAGATATATGTTTTAGCCTACATTTTTGTTTTAACATGCATACATGACTTCTAATGTATCACGAGAAAAAGAAATAAAACAAAGAGAAATGATAAACACATTATGATAATAACCTAGATAAACTTAGATTATTAGTAATATTTCATTTCAATGCTAAGGATGATACAAAGGATTGGGTATATAACCCCAATGTAGATTAACAACATAAAGTAAATGTCTCCGTATGTGAACTTCATCATAGGGGTGCGATGAGTGTTAAGACGATGAGCACGAGGTCGATGTAAACCATGTTGAAGATGATCCTTCTTGGTTTCGGTTGAGATGAAATGAAAAGGAGGATGAAGTTTTGAGTGAGAGGAAATTTTTGAAATTGGAAGATTTGAAAAAGTGAGGGTTTGATAGAGTGGTCGACGGTGGGAGTATTTAAAGGAAAAGAGGAATTTTTGATATTTGTGTTTTGTTTTATTATTGGATTAAAATAAATAAAACACAAGTTTTATATACCACAACTTTAGACGAGAAAAATAACACGTATGTGAGAAAAAGGCTTCCTAATGAAGCTTCATGTAAAACATGTATATGCACAAAAGATAATCATATAAATATCTAAATAGGCATACTTAATTACCAAGCAAAATAAAAAGAAAATCTTACCTCTAGCGCACTTAGGAATGTCTTTACAAATGACACAACAAATGTCACTTAGACGATTCCCGCTCCTTTGCGTTTAAGATACCTTCTTAAGGAAGGTATTCTTGTTACCAAGCGATTCCTATAGCTTGGTGGGTATGAGCTTTGAGTAATCAACATGACAAAGAAGATTAGTGCAATTAAATGAAAAAGTAAATAAGAAAAATGTTGTTATCAAATCAACATCCAAACATATAGTTTTGAAAGACATGGTGTTTGTTTTTATGAGAAACCTTCTTTGTAGTTTTCAATTAACCACGGATCATATCAAGTTTTTAAAGTACAATATACTTCAAGAAACTTGGTAACGAAGCTCTGATGCCAATTGTGGAAAACTAGAGGGGGGGGGGTTGAATAGTTTTGCCAATTAAAACTCCTTTTTAATATATTTAGATCGACTTATGTCAATCTATTTGGATGTGTGTGTTGGATGTTGATAAACAAACATATAAAGGTATGTAATGAAAGATAAGAGTAAGAAGCACAAAACCACAACGCGAGTATTTATAGTGGTTCGGCTACAAGGACACCTTCCTTGCCCTACTCCACTCCCCGAGTAACCTACTCGAGAGTTCGTAAACACTACACCAATCTCCTTATGGCGGAGAAGCCTTCACAACGTCGCCTACCATTTTTCCGGTGCTAGGTTAACCACCGGGTTCTTTCACTCCAAGGTGAACCACACCTATCACAACGTCGCCTACCCTTTATACGGTGCTAGGCTAACCACCGGGTTCTTTCACACCAAGGTGAACCACACCTACACAACGTCGCCTACCCTTTATTAGGTACTAGGCTAAGCACCTAGTTCCATTGCAATGGAGGAACTACTACCCAACACTACACCAACGACTAATCCCAAAGGAGACCGACTCCTTTTTACAACATCATCAAGGATATCAATATCCTTGGATCTAGTACTAATCTATCTTGTACATCGAAATACACCATATCGAATATACATCTAAGGCACCTTTCACTAATGCCTTTGACTAGATCTTCAAGACACCCTTCACTAATGTCTTGTGTCTTGACTTCTAAGCACCCTTCACTAATGCTTCTATTCTTGACTTCTAAGCACTTATCACAAGTGCTTATGATATGGACGATAGATACCCTTCACTAATATCTTCGTCTTGACACTTGAGACACCTTTCACTAATGTCTTCAACACTTCTTAGAAAAGTAAAACAATCATCAACAAGAAGACTTCAGTAGTCTTGATGATGAGGAAGCATCGCAACTCATGGACTTGAGCTTGCTCGACTTCAAAGGTGGTGATCTTGCCTTTAAGAGGAACCTAGAAGATCACACAAAAACAAAACTACAAACATAGATCTCTTGGATCTGAGGTTAGTGAGTTTTTAACTCAGGGAGAAAGTGTGTTAGAAAGGGGTGAGAAACAATGAAGAAATGACTCACTATTTATAGAGGAAAAGTTCTACTGTTCCCCGGATCCCACGGATCCCTTCCACAAGGGATCCGTCTAGCGTAAAGCTAGGGATCCGTGGGACGCTCCCCTTTACCCATGGGTATTTTGGTTATGGGTCATGGGTCATGGGTTGATCCATGGGTCTTTAGCTAGATACAGTGTATCTCTTGAGTGCAATGCACATAGTCACATGGGTATGGGTCAAAACCATGGGTTATGGATATTATCCATATATGATATAAGCATGATGTCATGCAATGGGTTATGGGTCAAACTCCATGGGTCATGGGGTCTGGGTTGTACCCAACTACATTCAATGTATTTGCCCAATGGGTTATGATACTTAAGTTTCTACCAATTTATATTACCCAATATACTACATACTAGTTATGTGGATATTTTACCCAAATATGTAAACACTAGTTGTTGTACATATGTAATATTAAATCATAAAATCACTTATACTTGTTTTAGTGTTTTATGTGAAAATGTGAATATGTTAGAAACTATTTGTTCAAACCAATTACGTATTTTATTTGTTTCGTTAAAATGATTTTACGTTTGTTATCGACAAAACATTAGAAGATCGTAAAATATAAATAAACGTTTTTATGTCTTATTTGTATTAACAATGATGATTATGATAAAATGTTAAATGAGTTAGCTAGTTTCTCCCTTAAAACGGGCCCTTTTTTAGATACTGGCTCTTTCTCTAGGATGGAAACTATGGAGCCTAAAACTTGGTGGGCTAATTTTGGAGCACAATCTCCGTTGTTACAATCGTTAGCTTTTCGAGTTCTTGATCAACCCACTTCTTCATCTTAATCTGAGTGTAATTGGAACACCTACTCATTTGTTAACTCACTTAGAAAGAATAAGTTAACTCCTAAGCGTGCCGAAATCCACGTCTTGTATCAATGAGCACCGATCAATATTTAGACAAGAAGACCAAGATGTGAGATGTTGGAGGAGATGAGTTTGGCACAATGGAAGATACGGGATTTTTAGAGGTAACTAAACTATCACTTGATGAGCCAGAGCTCAAGACTGTCTTTTTCTCCGAGAATACCATCTAGTTGATATGTTATTACTTATTACTGTGTGCTTTTTTGTATTGATAGTTTCATGGTTGACAAATCTTTTACATCCACTTTGATTAATGACACTTTGGTGATAACAATTTCATGTTGGATATTTATTGTTTATTTATTTTATTAATAAGAGTAAAATGCAGAAATTGTCCCTGTAGTTTGCCAAATTTGCATGAATCGTCCCTGGTCTTCCGTAATTGCGGGCGGCCTCCCTGTGGGGAAACCTTTGGATCATTTTAGTCCATGGCTTTAACGGGCGTTAAGTGGATTCCAGTAACAACTACACGTTAGCCCCTTTTGGCTAACGACCATTACAACATCCATCTTTTAAACTAACGATCATTTGCAATTTAATATTTTTGATTTATTTAAAGTTTTTTGATTTTTTATATTAATTTTTATAAATAAGTATATATTTTTATATAAGTTTGTATACGGTTTTATGTAAGTTTTGTATACGTTTTTATACACGTTCTTATATACGTTGTTGTATACATTTTTATTATATACGTATTTATATACATATATAATGTTCTTATATACATTTTTATACACGTTCTTATGTTTTTTATAACTTTATATACGTGTTTATATAAGAACGTATATAAGAACGTCTATAAAAAACTTAAAAAACTTTATATACGTGTTTATATTTTTTATAGACGCTCTTATATACGTTTTTCTCAATTTTTATTTTATATATCTTTTTATAGACGTTCTTATATAAGAACGTCTATAATTTTATAAATACGTATATAAAAACGCATATAAAAGCGTATAAAAATGTATATAGAAAGTATCTACAACTATATATATAAACGTATACAAAAACGTATATAAAAACGTATTAAAAAACGTATACAAAGTATATAAAAACATATATAAAAAGTAAAAAAAAAAATTAATAATGTATACAAAAACATTTATAAGAACGTGTATAAAAACGTATATAACATATATATAAAAACGTATAATAACATTATATACGTATATAATAACGTATAAAAATGTATACAAGAACGTATATAAGAATGTGTATAAAAATGTATACAAAACATATATAAAAACGTATACAAACCTATATAAAAACGTATACTTTTTTTATAAAAATTAATATAAAAAATAAAAAAACTTTAAATAAATCGAAAATATTAAATTATAAATGGCCGTTAGTTTAAAGGATGGATGCTGCAACGGTCGTTAGCCAAAAGGTGCTAACGTGTAATTGTTAACGGAATCTACTTAGCGCCCGTTCAAGCCATGGACTAAAATGATCCAAAGGTTTCCCCACAGGGAGGCCGCCTGGAATTATGGAAGACCAGGGACGATTCATGCAATCTTGGCAAACCACAAGGATGATTTCTGCATTTTACTCTATTAATAATTATATATAAAATTATATAAAATACAAAAACGTTTATTGCCGTACCTGTTTCTTGAGTTTTGGGACATTGGCGTTTCAAAGTATTCGTTTCCGTCCCCGTCCGCGTTTTTGTATTCGTCCCCGTGCAATATAGGTGTGCATATCATCTCCCAAAATCAATACTTAACTATAGAGTTGTTGATACATGATTCAAAAATTTAAACCATAAATTACAACTTCATATTTAGACATAAAACCTGTAATGAAAATAAAATAAAAAAGAGATCCATCGATTGCAATTCTGTTAAAAGCTTCTAAACGAAGATATACATGTCTCTAGGGCTGTTCAAAAAATCCGAGAAACCGACAAACCGAGCCGAACAGCGTGATCCGAAACCGAAAAAAACCGATAACCGAAAAAACCGAAACCAAAAAAACCCGAAACCGGGAAAACCGAGTTACCACGGGGCGGTTTCGGTTTATGTTTTCTATTAACCACGGGTAACCGACCCGACCCGAAGATATAACATATTCAACTATTTAATTATAGGATATATACTAGTACATCAATTTAGTTCAAGTATTTATGGTAAATTGGAAGGCAAATTGCTGTCAATTTTAAAGAGAATCCCTGAAATTTGGCTAACCATTCAAGTGATTCAACTATATAACCATGCGCTCTGATCATCGTTTCTCTCACAAGTTCATCACAAACCATTCATCTCTATACAAGCATAGGAAGTTATTCTTGATATCCAAATGGACTGGTAATCACAAGTCACAACATCTATTTTGTTAATTTTACTGTGTTTGGCTCATTTGTATATTTTTTTTATATGATTGCTTGTTTGATATTTAATTATTTATCATTTTTGAATGTTGTTAATATATAAATTGGGGCTTTTGTATTGATTTGCTAATTGCTATACTGATATGTATGTAATAATCGTAGGGGGTGTTTTGTATTGATTTGCTATACTGATATCTAGTTTGTATTGATTTGGTACTTAGAATAGGGATAAAAAGTTGGAAGCTTGAAGCACACCATTATACCTTAATTAGTTAATTTCCACTAGGGCGACTCATTAGCATGGATCGGCAATGACAAAATTGTCATAAACTTTCAATCTTTAGTTGCTTCCGATTTCGGTGTTTAGTTAATGCTTATTAAAAACACTTGTGATAAAGTATAGACAGGGGCATGTCAAACATCTTGATTTTAAGGGAACCCAGGACTTTACAAATATTGAATTAAGTATTTTCTTAATGTTTAGATATGTTTGCTATGATGAATTGTTATAATACTAAAATGGATAATTTAAAATATGTAAGGAGCAGTCATCGGTAGCTTTAGAGTAATGCAGACATACACCCTTGCTGAGTTGCGTAATCAAGGGAGCGTTAGTACTAAATATATATATGCCAATTTGTACTTATTGCATACACGAGTAGATCCCCTTGCCAGTTTCTTTTTAACTCATACGTTGACTTGGTATTCAAGATTGCTGCAGCTAATTTTATGATAAGAACAAAGGGGAAATAGCGTTAAATTTTACGTAAAATATTATGGTAAAACACTTCAGTAAATAAAATGCATGTTACTTCAGTAAATATGCGCAGAGTTTATAGATCGTATAGATCGTACATGTCGTCTTTATATCTGTATCAGCCAAAGAAAAAATTAATAATAGTCAAGCTGGACTGCAGCATAAGTTCTTTGTTTTATTTTTTTACTTAGCTTTAAGAAATTAAAGATGCTGACCTGACTGTTTTATGTACAGCAAACTGCAGTATGCTCCTGATCCAACCATTGACACTCCACCTATGTCGCCTGTAAGTGAAAATGGGGATGCTTTTTCTGATGAAATCCCAACAACGGAACAACCTCAAGAGCAAGAAACCAATAATGATGGTGAAAAGGGGAAAGGTGAAAAGAGAAAGGGAAAGGAATTGGTGAATCTGAAATCTGCAGTATGGGATCATTTCACTAGGGATACTCATAATTCAGAGTATGCTAACTGCCACTACTGCACTCGAGCAATCAAGTGTCCGAGTAAGAATGGAACCAGTTCTTTGCATAATCATCTAAGTCGTTGTAAGAAATATCCTTACAACCACGATAAGAAACAGAAGCTTTTGATTTTCCAAAATTAAGCTTCTGTCCAAGAAACAAGTGATAGTAGCTCGACGTTTGTTACTTGGAGTTTTAATCAAGAGATTTCAAGAAAGTATTGTGCTAGGATGGTTATTCTTGATGAATTGCCTTTCAAGACTGTTGAACATGAAGGGTTTCGTGATTTTGTGAACATGTTGCAACCACAATTTCAAATCCCGTCTAGAGCAACAATCACCAGAGATTGCATGGATTTGTATGTGGCTGAATTTGAAAGTTTGAAGAAGTACTTTGCTAAGACTAAGCAAAGAGTTTCTCTTACTACAGATTTGTGATATTCGAGGCAAAACCTTAGTTATATGTGTTTGACCGCGCATTTCATCGATCGTGAATGGGCTATGCAGAAAAGGATTTTAAACTTTTGTCCAGTTTCTAATCATTCCGGAGATATAATTGGAAAATATATTGAGAAGAACTTGCTTGATTGGGGTATCGACAAGGTTCTGACAATTACCGTCGATAATGCTAGTTCAAACGATACTTGTCTACGGTACTTGAAAAGAAGGCTTAATACTTGGAAGAAAAGTGTGCTGGAGAGTCAAAATCTGCACATGAGATGTTGTGCCCACATCTTAAGCCTTGTCGTCAAAGAAGGTCTAAAAGAAGTAAATGATTCTGTCATTAGAATCAGGTCAGCTGTGAAGTATGTGAGGTCTTCTCCTGCTAGGCTTTTATGTTTCAAAGAATGTATTGAGAAAGTGAAAATTGATAGCAAGAGTCTTGTTTGCCTTGACGTGGAAACAAGGTAGAATTCAACGTACCTGATGCTTGAAAGTGCTATCAAGTTTCAAGCTGCATTTGACATGTTGGAAGAACAAGATTGTAAGTACAGGACCGAACTTTTATCCTCAAAGGGCATACCTACAGAAGAAGATTGGGAGTATGCTAGATGTTTGTTGCCTTTTCTGAAAGGTTTTTATACTGCTACTTTGCGCATCTCTGGCTCTTTATATGTCACCAGTAACTCTTATTTCGATGAAGTTTTTGGTATTAGAGCAATAATTAAAAAGAAGATGCTCGTGGGGGATGAAAGTCTTAAAAACATGGCTTACAAAATGATGAAGAAGTTCGATAAATATTGGAGTAATATTTCCACTATGAACTTGTTTCTGTTTATTGCACCTATTCTTGATCCAAGGCACAAAAAAGGATATGTGTTCTTCATTGTTGGGCAAAGCTTTGAGGAGGATAAAGCTCAAGCTTTGTGCGAGAAGATAGATAGGATGTTGGAGGACTTGTTTGAGCACTATTTAGCTGTCGTTGGTGTGGTGAATGAAAGTAACGGGGCTAGTTCCCAAGTTTCTGAAGCTGATTCTGCAATGGATGTTGATGACGATCCATCAGCATATTTGAATAGTCAGTACAAAATAAAATTGGACGAGGCCTCAAGTTCCAACGGTGTACAAACTGAATTGCAAAGATATTTAAGTGAGCAATGTGAGCCTCTCAATAGGAACTTTGATATAATAGGTTGGTGGAAAAAGAATGAAGCAAGGTTTCCTGTAATTGCAGCAATGGCGAGGGATATCTTGGCAATTCCTGCATCGACTGTAGCCTCTGAATCAGCTTTCAGTACAGGAGGGCGAGTTCTTGATGCCTTTCGAAGCTCACTAACTCCCACAGTTGTTGAGGCACTGATCTGCTCTCAGAATTGGCTAAGGTCAAAATCTGTTCCGTTTGATATCGAGGAAAGGCTTGATGATCTTGAAAAGTTTGAAGCTGGTACGTGTTTATATTTTACAAGCTAATATAATTGATATTTTTATTATTTATACTTTTATGTATTTTATGATTTCACATTATGTCAGAAATGAAAGATTTGCCACAAGCCATGTCGACCCTTACCGTCGATGACTAAGAGTTTCACTAGAGCAACAGATCAACAAGTTGGCACTAAATCACAGGTAAATAAATTTTCCTTTAATGGTTACATATTTACAATAAAGATGCTTCTTTTGTTGTTATATTGTTGTTTTTTTTGCTTTTAAATGTTTACTCATTTATTTCTGGTATCTATTTTAACAGGTACAAGCTTGGAAAGTGGAAACTGTTTGGATGGGTGTCAGTTTGTGGCTCTCTTCAAGAATTGAAGATCGTGTTTTTTGCTTTTCTTTTGATTTGGAGTTTGAACAATAATTGGGATTCTAGACTGCAATTTGTGTTTTTCTTTCTTTGCTTTATGTTTGAACCAATACTAGTGATGAAATTGTGTGTTTTGCTAATGTGTTCTGCTATGCAGAATTTGCAACACAATTTTCTTATTTAAATAAATGGGTTTCATTGATATTTACTATCACTTCATGCTCTATGCTATATAAAATCTTGTTCTATGTTATGCATATATTTGTTACAGATCTTGATATACAGGTTAAAAATGAACTTTATATTCAGCTTGGTGAGAGTATTTGCTCACTTGGTTAACCGTTAACCGATCCGTGGATAACCGCCAAAATTCGGTCCGGTTCGGTTCGGATATTTCACCTCCCCGGTTCGGTTTCGGTTCTAAATTTGAAGTACCCGCCCCGTCAAGATCGGTTCAGAAATTTTAAGGTATCCGAGCCGAACCGCCCCGTGAACACCCCTACATGTCTCATGATGAACCTGTCCTTGAAATCCTAGAACCATAACATGTTGGTTTCTTATAACTATTCATATACTAGTTTTGCATAATAATGACGTTATTTGTTTATTTGATAACCTTATAATTAGTTTATCTCGCTTTGACATACTCTTATCTATTTAATGGAAACAAGTAATGATTCTTACTATTTAGTACTTTTTTTTTTTCCCAATTTGTTTACAAATCTACACTACATATAATAAAAAAAACAGTAAAGTTTGAAAAGTTGAATAGTTGAAATTGGTCAAATGAGAGATAAATGCATAGTGTAATTAATACTCTTATTAAAACACCCCATTACTTAAAAGTACAATAATTTATTCAAATTGTACAACCAATTAAAAGCATATCTACCAAATTAAAAACAACCAATTAAAACATCACTTTCTAAAAAGTACAATAAAAATTTCATAACGTACAGTTTAAAGAAGCTAAAACATAATCCAAAATATAAAATAACTAAACACACTAATTAATGTTATTTTTAAAACACCCTAAAATGAAAAGTACATGTTATTATACACATTATACAAATTAATAAAACACATAAAACTTTATACAAGCTAAAAAGTTGATGTTACATATAGTTTTGAAAACCGGACCAGACCAACGTGTTCAACCGGGAACTGGTGTCGCCACCGGTTCGGCTAACCAATTAAAACCATCCGAAAACGAACCAGAGAGGACCCGTTGAAACCGATACAAACTGGTGAATCAGGTCTCATCAAGATCTTTTTCTCCGATTATTCGTCACAGGGTACCCGCTGCCGAAACGTGCGGGTACCCTGCTATATACTATATCTATACTATATAAAATGTAAAAATGGTTAAGGAGGAATTGTTGAAACTTGAAATGTTGAAAAAAAGTCAAGGTGAAAGTTTAAACTTGAAATGTTAAAACGTTTAATGGAGGGAAAAGTCAAGGTGAAAAGTTTGAAAAATGCTAATGGGGAAAAGTTAGAAAACTTAATACGGAATGTGTTTAATGGAGGAATGCGTTTAATGAATGCACACTCTAAAAATAATTCCCCAGAAATGAATGCACACTCTAAGTTTTTGTAAGGTATGATTTTGAATCCTGGAATTGGCCGTGAAGATACTTAATTTCTTTTGCTCTATCTGAAGAAGATATGTTCATTTTTAAACTAAAGAGAACACAATTCCTTGTGCGCCTTAGCTCTACAATGACTATCAATAAAGCTCAGGGTTAAACAATTCTAAATGTGGGTGTGTATTTGCCCGATTATATTTTCTCGCATTTCCAGCTTTATGTTACGTTGTCTAGAAGGATATCACATAGAACAACAAAAGTATTAGTGGAACCGGTCAAAGAATTCGGTCAAGGAAGAGTCTACACCTCAAATTTCATGTACAAGAAGTTTTACGCGACGAGTAACGTGCATTATTAGTTATTATCTCATAATTTATGTAATGTTTTATTTTAAGTTTCATTAAATATTTTTATATGTCGTTTGATACATGTTAAGATTTTTGCTAGAGTTGAATTATCACATGTTACAACCGTTTGTAATTACATTTTAATCTTTTCACTATCTATTTTGAAATTTATACGAAACACTTACCACAATATCGCATATCGTTAATTGTCTGCCGCTAGAAACCGATGCCGCTAGGCACGGGTACTCGCCTAGTTTATATAATGGAAGTTGGAACAATGAGTCAATTTATTTAAGCTTTTAATATACTAGACGAGTACCCGCGCCTAGCGGCTGCGATGTCTAGTTTTCTGCAAAGTTCCGATGACCTATAAGTTTCTTTCAACAAACTGTATTTGTAGCATTAGAGAATCGTTTTCGAATAACTACAATTCTGATGCGTGGTTGCATAGCAGCATAAATATATAGTTTTTTAAAAAGTTATGTGGAGTCGATCTAAGTGTGTGAGTATATTTTCTAATAGGATTGTTTTAAGTTATTAAGATTTTTAGTAATAATAGATTCAAGCATTACAAAAAGCAAAATAAATCAAAAACTACAATTACTTGGTCTCTCCTTTCAAAAAAATTGTCACGGGTTCCACAACTACTTCATCATTTCTCATATAATTTTGTCAAATTTGAAACCCGATTTCACCCGGGTGGTTCAACTGGTTGAACCGTTCAGATAAAAAAACAGGTCGATTTAAACCGAGTCAAACCGATAGGTTGGGTCGAAAAAATGTCAAATTAAACCGGGTCAGCCCGCCGGGTTTGAAGCGTCCCGGGTCAACCCGGTATCGGTTTCAATTGGTTGTTTTTAATTTGGTAGATGTGCTTTTAATTGGGTGTACAATGTGAATAAATTATTGTACTTTTAAGTAATTGGTTGTTTTAATAAGAGTATTAATTATATTATTTATTTCTCTCTCCATTGACCATGTTTTCAACATTCAACTTTCAACATTTTTCACTTTTTCCACTTTGACCATTTTTCCATTTTATATAGTATAGATTAACTAAAAATATATGAAACCTACAAGTTGGCAATATTATTAGGAGGATGTTTGGTTTGCAACGGAGTGATGAGGTCTTCTGTTGTTGTGTTGTCTATGGCCTTAGTGTGAGGAAGTAAGCTGCATACCGGTTGTAGTCTACAAAACAACTAAAGAAAATGTAGTCCTATTTTGATAACTTGGTAATGAAATCTTTTATATAATAAAAGAAATTACATCATTTCGGAGTGATTTTGTTAATTCATTTTTATTGGAAAAAAAATTGAGTCAATAGGAGAGTTCAATTTTGTCACGCAAGCAAAATCGTGAGATGTGATTGGTTAATAAAAGTCAAAATTAAATTGATTTTAGTCAACCTTTAATAAATTTGGTGGAGAAATTTGGCTGGGAAGAAAAACACATAAAAACATAGGTGTCAAATTTGTGAAAACAAAAATTTTAAAAAGATGAGGTAATTAATAAAACTTTAGTGGTTGAATTTTTAAAAATTATATAAGGTTAAATGTAATATTATAAGTTTTCATGTTTTATAATAACTTTAGAAATTAAACAAATTCCCCTTATACTTTATAACCCCTATACTTTATATATTAAAAATAAAATATATATGTTGTTTTAAAAACAAAATATAAATATGCATAGGATTATAAATATCAAAATATTTCTTTTAATATATAAGTTCAGTAATGACTCATTTATTTTATTTAAAAAGTATGACTTATGTGGACACAAATTTGAATATTAAATACGGCTAAATTTTTAAAAACGAGAATATAATTATCAAACTGTAAGTACGAGTTACTGTAATATGAAAAAAAAAATAGGTGATTGTACTTATAACAACGAATCATGTAATTCTTATTTATTTATATAAGGATATGTAGAAAAACATTTTTTTTTAAACTTTAAGGAATATATTTTAACTTTATCGAGGCTAATTATGTGCTACTAAAGTCGCATCTTGTGTACAACATAATATCAATAGTGAAATTTAAATAGCAACATCAACGTAAATGTAAGCTAAATATAGTTAAATCTTGAGTTATCTAGGAGAAATTTTTACAAAATTCTATTTTACCAAATTCTAATGGATATTACTGTATAAGGAAAACTCGTGCATAAGTATATTATATATGTAATTACATTTAAACACACAATATTCAGTATTAATACAAAATATATTTTTTTATCAAAACCCCGTGCATGCACGGGTATTATAACTAGTTCTTTGTTGTAGTAGTATGTTTGGATCTATGATGTATTGTTGAATTAGTATACATTTCATTGGATAACTTTGTAGGGAAACGGTTAAACTTTTGTTAATAAAATCTAAATTACGATAAATAAAATTAACAGTAAATAAATAACAGAAAATTAAATACAAACAGAATGTAAGCAAATAAACGATAATTAAATAAAATAATAAAATAGTCAAATACTTACTTGATCACCAAATAGAGATCAACAAAGAAGCACTAAAAGCCGAGGCACATGTTTGACACGCTTCCCTTAAAACAGATTCGCCGTCTGTTCTCAGGGTACAACAGCCAAAACAGTAAGTTGTATTGTCGGACTTAACTAAACTGCCAGGAATTTCATCTTAAGAGATGCGTATTCTTTACGTTGGAAACCAATAAATTTATTGATTTGATGTGTGAAAAACTTGTGGAATTATGGCATCTATTTATACACAATAGACTCCCTCTAAGTTTACCCATCCCACAGATGTGGGATTGAAAATAAACTATTTTTTCTCTTTAGGCATGGTACCGAATGCCTAACTTTAAGACCCGATATCTCATTCACGTCAACTCTATTTTGGACACATAAAGGCTTAATGCAAAGCTATCTTCGAGGAGAACGCGAACCTAGAAACTATTACTCATATATATGACACATACATATAGATAATTGTGTCCAAAGTTGGTCAAAAGTCACTTTTGTCAACCAATTTTCCAACAATCCCCTACATGAATGGAGATCGGTCGTAATACACAAAAATTACGATGAAATTCCAATAGTTGAATCTTGCAAAGGATAGGTAGGTGTGACCCTTTGAACCTTCCCTTGTGAAATGCATTTAGCCTCCTAGCTGTCAGTAGACGCGATATCTTTGAACTGAGCTGCTGTTTATGTAGAGGACAATACATTTCACACAAGACTCTCCCTAACATTGTTAAGTCCTCATAGTCATGTTCATTATGGTCCTGAACATTTGCCTAGTTCTGCAAGAGCTCTTAGGATTTGCGCCCCCCACAATTCCCTTCAAAGCGACCCCACTTTTCTCTCACATAGGTGATTTCATCTTGAATCATTAAAACCATATGCTTGCGATTTCATCTTGAATCATTATGCTTTATGATTTCATCTTGAATCATAAAATCCATATGTTTAACCTCTCAACAAGTCACATTTATTACAGGAATGGACTAGGAAGTTACAATGTTAAGTAACTCCCCCATATTGACGTGACTTCCCTCACATTTATATGATTAGGTTGTCCTATTGAACCCAGATCTTGGGACCTCCAGTCAACTGGGTTAGGTTTTCCTTCATATAAACTCATTCCTTTAAGGGCTTTAGTCCTATTCCTTTAGACGACTTACTAACTAACTCTCTCCTTAAGGCTTTCGTAAGCGGATCCGCGATGTTATCCATTGACTTTGACCTTACGTAGTCAATCGTGATAACTCTAGTTGAGAGTAGTTGTCGCACCAATCAACGTTTATGATGGATATGTCTCGACTTATCGTTTTACATTGTGATATGAGCTATGTCAATTTCCAATTGACTATCACACTTTATATAGATGGTCGTTACCGGTTTATGCCATCTTGGTATGTCCTCTATGAATTAACGTAGATATCCCACATATTCTATAAATTTATCTTAAATGATAAATTTAAATAAATTTAAATTCCATCATAAATTTAGCTATAAAAGTCTGTTTGAAATACTTTTAAGATTTCCAAGACATAGCTTCCCACATAGACTCAATACATCCGATTTAGTGGATCTAGATTCTTTTATGTAAGAATCCATATTTGCATTACTCTATCATTAGATAGCAGTTGGATATGTTCCAAAATGCAATATCATAAGTATCATACTACTGGTGTAATACTATTCAAATGGTCATAACTTGAATAATTGGTATATTCATGTAACATGATTATAACTTCTAAATTAGGTCTCACATACGTCATTAGACACATAAGATGCCCAATATTCTTTGAGTACTCCAAATGGGCAACATCTCTACCTCTATTTTAAATAGATTTAAAAAGATGTCATTGGAGTTCTAGCTAGGCCGGAATCCCCCACATTGAACTTCTCAAGAATATTGTCCTTATAGTATTTTTGACAAAACAAATCCATCTGGTTTCATATGATCTTAGTTCCAAGAACCAAATCGAACAACCAATGTAGTTCATGTCAAATATTGACTCCAACATTTAATTAGTGGATTTGTTTACCTTGTTATTACTTCCTGTGATAAGTATACCATATATGTATAAACACACGATTACATATATGACATTGATGTTTTTTTTTCTTCTTTTTTTCCACATACATCCATTAATTTTAAATCCATGTTCTGACATGACGCGGTAAAAAATTTAGATGTCATTGTTTGGGAGCTTTTCCTAAGCCATATAATGACTTTACAAGCCTAAAAACTTTTCTCTTTTGTCTAAGAGCCATGAAACCCTCAGGTTGGTTCATGCAGATTTATTCCTCTAAATCCTTGTTTAGTAATGCCATTCTCACATACATTTTGGTAAACTTCCAAATTTCTTAAAGTAACAATAGCAAGTACCATCCTAATAGAGGTTATTCGCGTAACTGACGAATATGTATCAAAGTAAGCTAGACCTTCTCGTTGTCTAAATCATTTAATTACCAATCTTGTTTTTTTTTTTACTTATCAATGGTTCCATCGACAACCTTTGTGGTTGTTAGGTAACCATTTGTAGCCTAGTGGTTTACCACCAGGAGGTAAAACCACGAGCTATAATGTATCATTTTTGTAAAATAGAATCTATTTCACATTTCATGGCTTCTTTCCATTGAGGCCATCCTAAGGAAGTTACCGTTTCTTTGTAAGAAGTAGGTTCATTTTTAACCATAAAAGAAACAAAACTAAGTCCAAACAGTTTCCCATTTCTTGCCCGTTTGCTTCTTTTTAGTTCAACTTATTCTTCCAGGTTGATCTTGTCTCACATCATGGAGATCATAATCAATCTCTTGTTGTCTCTTATCAGAATAACATTATCATCTAGATGTCTCTCATCATGAAGGACATCATCATTTAGTTGCCTCTCATCATGGACAACTGTATCATCTAGTCTAGATGAACATCCATTTTCCTCGGAAAAATAAGGAAACATAGTTTCAAATAATGAAAGTTTTCCTTGATTCCATTATCGTATCTTTGTATATATTTAGATTTTCTTAATCATATCCAAATAAATGATAAGCACTACTCTAATGAGCATATCACAAAATATACAATCCACAGTTTTAGGTCCAATATTTTGATCCGTGGGTGCCGGGACAGATAGACACCCCCACATTCGTAAGTACTTATAGGATGGTTTTCTTCCCATCCATAGTTCATAGAACTATCGTCTTTTCCTTACAGGGGATTTTATCTAAAAGATAAGTAGCCAATAAAACCACTTTCCCCCACATGCCATGGCTTAAACCATGACTTTAACAACATGGCATAACCATATCTTTAAGGCACAATTCTTTCCTATCAACAATTATGTTGTGGCGTATAAGGAGCAATAAATTTATGTCTTATTCCATGTTTAGCACATACATGAAATGGAGACACATATTCGCCTCCAATATCACTTCGAACCGCCTTGTTTTCGATAATAAGTTGATGCTCAACTTATATGTATAGATCAATCTTGTCTATATCCTTACTCTCAAGTAAGTAAAATTCGCAATATTTTGTACTACCATCAACAATTACAATGGAGTTCCTAATTGCTACCTTAGTAGGTATCGATTCCAAATCACATAAAACTATGTGAATCAAGGGTTCGATTAATTTTCGGTCAACCGAGTGAAAAGATATCATGCCAATTTGGCTTCAACATAAGTTTTACTTTTGTAATCCGTGTTCGTTTATTTAATTAAACAACGTATTGAGTTAAAACTAACATGTCCGAGTTGGCAATGCTATACATTCAAAGAATCAAATAAGCTGAATTCATACTCATTTTTTATTAAAAAACAACTAGATTCAGCTTAAACATTTAATGAAGGGCATAACCCGCACCGACCAAAATTTTGACCAATGTTAACTCTGTTAACTCAATTTTATTTGATTAAAATAAAATTAAAGCCAAATTTATTAAGCAACCATCCAGACACAAGATTCCTATGAATCTCTGGCACATACAACGTGTTGGTTTACTTAAGCTCTTTTTCACATATGAATTTCAACATCACATTTCTTTTTCCCTTACTATTAGCAGTTGTAGAGTTGCCCATAAATTTTATCTCTTCATTTTCTGCTACTTTGAAAGAGTTAACCAAACTCTTATCATCATACTCATGACATGATGCCCAAGTGTTAATCCACCATTATCTAATGTTAGATCCTCGCATTGGCAACAATTTTCATTTCATTCAGGCCATTTAACCCATAGTTATGGCACATACAATCTGAATGCTTTAAAGCATTTACCGTACACATAACTCGAGTATCGATCTCCCTTTCATCAAGTTTGGGAGCAGATTCTTTAGATGTCACTCATGACATTCCGAACATTCTGTTAATACGAGATTCCGTTATTAGTGTAAAACTAAATTTGAAATAATTAACAACTTGCTATATCACAAAGTGTTTCTTAACAAACACGATAACATCGAATTTTGTTTAAAACGCTAATGTTTTGTAAGATCCATTATACAAAACCGCTTTTAAACAAGTCTTTCGATTAAACAATTAAACAATATCGCATATTACATAATATTTTTAAACAAAACAAATTTGTAATATGATTTTGTTAATCTTCTTTAAGAATATCTTAATAGATCTGCATCACATGGTCTAATTCTACAATGTAACTCGACAAGGTTTCAAAATATATTTACTCTTTCAAAGAAACTCAACAAGGTTTTTATAGATCTACTTTCAAATGCATAAAGTTTCAAGAACTATATTTTGTTTATGATTAAACTCAACCTGGTTTAAATAAGCTAAACAAGTCAAAGAAACTTTTCCACCAAATATGATAACAACTTGTATATTATCAGATTTTGTTTCAAACAAACTCATCTTAGTTTCAATAAACACATTCTAGTAATCTAATAAAATAACAACTTGTATTTTATGAGATTTGTTTCAAAGAAACTCCACTTGGTTTCAATGAATCTGATTTCATCATGATTTTTAACCATGTTAGTAACTGGAGCACCAATTACATTCGCAAGATTCACTAGGGTCACAAATTATGTTACCATCAGTTAACTTGTGAATATTTAAACACAAAAAACAGTTAAATACTGTTAAAACAATATGGTATCTAATAAAGTCGACATGGTTTATGTAAACTTGTACCAAATATGATTCCAAGAAACACAAGCTTGGTTTCAAAATCCAGATTTAAACAATAAAATATGCAATAAACAAACTAAATAAATCAGCTTGAAAAGAAACTCATCATGGTTTCAATATAAACTGATTCAATAAACTGTTTTAAAAATCGTTTATAAATTTGTTATACCAAATCTGTTAATTAAAATTTTGTTTAGTTATAAAACTGATTTTCAAAGAAACATAATCTTGGTTTCAGTAGAAAAAAAGTTTGTATAAAATATGTTAATTATATAAATTAGATTTTAATAAAAAGTGTTTTAATTCTATTACACAGAATCTGTTTTAAGGTTGTAGGGAAATGGTTACACTTTTATTAATAAAATCTAAATTACGATAAATAAAATTAACAGTAAATAAATAACAGAAAATAAAATACAAACAGAATTAAAGCAAATATACGATAATTAAATAAAATAATAAAATAGTCAAATACTTACTTGATCACCAAATAGAGATCAACAAAGAAGCACTAAAAGCCGAGGCACGTGTTTGACACGCTTCCCTTAAAACAGATTCGCCGTCTGTTTCCCAGGGTACAACAACCAAAACAGTAAGTTGTATTGTCGGACTTAACTAAACTGCCAAGAATTTCATCTTAAGAGATGCGTATTCTTTACGTTGGAAACCAATAAACTTATTGATTTGATGTGTGAAAAACTTGTGGAATTATGGAATCTATTTATACACAATAGACTCCCTCTAAGTTTACCCATCCCATCGATGTGGGATTGAAAATAAACTACTTTTCCTCTTTAGGCATGGTACCAAATGCCTAACTTTAAGACCTGATATCTCATTTACATCAACTCTATTTTGGACACATAAAGGCTTAATGCAAAGCTCTCTTCGAAGAGAACGCGAACCTACAACTATTACTCATATATATTGTTGATCCCAGTTGAGCAATTGATCTAATATAGAAACTGACTTAGAATAAAAGCTTATTAAGTATTACGCGGAATTTAACACTTAATCTTAAGAAGAAGAACAGTTAACATTCAACACCTCAATATTATTTATTAATACGAATACTCTTACAGTATTAGGGTTTTGCAACCTTGAAGTGTATTGACCTTAGATATAAAACTTACGTATATCTAATCTAACCTAGGACCTCCTTTTATAGACTAAGGAGTCCTTTACATAATACAATACGTAACCTACAAGACAAATATCTTTTCCATATTTATCTAATACAATAAACTAAACCGACTATACAAGACTAGCAGTGGTTACAATATATTGTCCATGGTTACACACTAATACTAGCCGTGGTTTGTCTTCATCAGTGGTTCCATCCTTCTGTCCGTGGTTATATCAACTCTGTCCGTGGTTCCAGTACTTAGAGTAATTCATGATTCAAGGAACCAAAAACCCAACAATCCTCCCCTAAACTTGATACATTCCAACAGAATTCTCAAGTTTCCTTTAAGCTCAAAACATCTGAATTGAAGGATGTAGCCAAACACTTATGTGATTTAAGAATTGTCTCATATTTCCTCAACAAATCATAAGCTTGACCATCATAGGGTAACAACATCTTGATAATACCAGGCTTCAACATCTGAGCAATAATTCCTGGATATTTATTCAACTGAGGATATTCACCTTCTACAAGCATATGAATAACCTTTCCAGAAACAGTTAAAACATGAACTCCACAAGTTTGATATAAAAACCATCTTGTAACATGACCATTGTAGAGTACCTTCCACTCAGGTTCATCATGAGTTGGTTCAAATAAAATCTTCAAATTATAATAGACCAGTCTCTCATGATAATCATTTGGATGTACTTCACCAAACTTATTCTTGTAAAGTCTCCAAAGATTCATCAAATCATCTCTTTCAAAGTACTGAAGCATTTGTGAAAATTTATTATACTCATAAACTTCATTGTTGAGTCTTTGAATTTTCCAAACTCCTTCACTTCCATCATTAAGCTTAAACTCATAAGAAATAATTTGATTAACATCTTCAACTTCTTTTAATCTTTTAGGATCAGATGTCTCTTGAATCTCAGACTTTCTCTTTCTTTTACTTTGAATCCACTCATCATCTTTCTTAATCCACTCTTCATCCTTCTTAGAATTCATTGGACAGTAATCATCATGATTAATCTTCATACATCTTTCATAAATCTCAAGAATTCTTTCAAATGAACACTTACTAAGATTTTCAGAAATGTGAATGCCTGAATTCTTAATAATTTTCATTAGTACATTCCTCATATGTGCCATTGAAGGAGGTTTCTTTCTTATAACTTGCTTCCTTTCTTTACCAACCTTCTTTGCCCATTCACTCAAAAGCCTAGCTTTTTCCTCATCATCCAACAAATTCCATTCTTGTGCTGTATACTTATCACTTATTAATTCAGAAGCTTGAAGATAGTTTTGTGATTCATACCATATAGCTAACCATTTCTGACTAGCTTCCTCTTCAGCTTGCTTTCTTTTCTCTAAAGCTGCTTCTTCTTCAGCTACAATATTCTTTGCATATGCTGCATCATAAGCTTCTTGTTCTGCTTTAGATTTAAACTTCAGCTCTGGTACTGCAACCCCTTTACCTTTTCCAATATCAGATTTAATCACTTTCTTCTTCAAAGGTTCACCAATAACTAAACTTTTTCCTTTAGGTTTGGGTTTAGTTGCAGTAGATTGAACAGATAAAACAGGTGCAATGATAGATGTAGAAATAGATGAAGTTTTTCTTAGATTTATCAATGTACTTGCAGCTTCTTTCTCAAGACTTAGGTGGTGATACAGAGAGAGTTGTGACAACAGTAGAAGTGGTTATGATAGCAGTTGGTATGATAGTAGTAGGTATAATAGTAGTTGGTGTAATAGCCATATCTGAAACTGCAGCAGTGGTTACAAGATTACTAACCATGGTTTCAGACATACCATCAGTGTTTGTGTTCTGCACTACCTCTTCTACAACATTCTTCACATTTTCAAGAACTGCCTCATTCCCATCTTTATCAGATACCCAAAATGTTTGATCTCCACTATCAACATCTTCTTCCAAAGATACATTAACAGCTACATCAACAGCCTCCCCTGAATTCATGCCTTCACTCCTCCCCTGTTTGGATACATCCTCCGTATTCAGAGCTGGAGAGGAGTCCACCTTCTTTTTCTTCCGTCTCATAGCTTTCAAAACAGCAATTCCAGGGCATCTTACTTTTTCCAAAACCATCACTCTGTGCTTCAATCTCCTAATATCCTTTCCATGAAACACAGCCAACGCCTTTAGATTCGAGATCGTCTCCTCCATCTTAGTACAGGTAGCCGTCAATTCATTTAATCGTTCAAGAAGATCCTCCCCATTTCGACATGTGTGAACTGGTCCGAGAGGTGGTTCATTGGAAAAGTCATCATGTACAAACTCATAATCCGTCAATTCATGTTCAGGTTCCAACCTATCCTCATCACTTCGAGCTGTGTTAACTGTTCCGAGAGGTGAATCCTTGGATATAGTAAACATAGCATCAGACCGATCCTGAACAGCTATGCACCCTGTAGTAGCCAATTGGCTAGGGATTCCTCCACCTGTGTTAAGTTCCAAGGAACTCTCCACATTAGAAGTTGCCAAAGGTTGGGTCTTATTGATGTTACCACTATCCTGATCAGCATCAAAGCATGAATCAGTAGTAGCAGCCCTTCCAATCATGTCACATTAGCCTGAGGTAGCTCAGTGCCCTTCAGTCTCCTAGTGAATACAATAGGTGTATCAGTGGTTTGAGGTTTACTAGAAGTGGGTTGATATACACTATCAGCGTTTACAGGTGTACTATCAGGGTGTTGAGGTGCAACAACAGTGGTTTCAGTTTGTGCAGTGACTATCGGTTGAGATTCAGAATCCTCATCAAACTCAAGATCAGTAGGCAAAGTAAGCATATGAGGAAATAAAGGAACATCAATAATTTGTACATTTTGTTGCTGATTCCTCATATGTGCAAAAACTTTAGGAAGCATATGATGTACTTCATACTCCTGAGTATGCTCAACAGGCTCCTCTATTTGACTGTCCACAATCAGTTGAACAAACCTAGGATATAAATAGTATTTACCCTTCTTCCTAATGTTTTGAACTAGCCCCTCATATATCATCTTAGACCAATTGAACTTTCTTCCATCAGACAAACAAATAATAGCAGTAGCAATTTTGGAAGGAAAGTCATTAAACCCTGTGGTCTTATTACTCATACACATCAATAAGGTATGAATAAGAAACTTCCATTGTTTTGAAAACAAACTCTTAAAATATTGTACCTTATCACCTCTATGGGTATAACCTAACCTTTCCAATCCAGCAACAATCTCAACATCTGAAAGATTATCAACACCATCAGCATCATCAAACTTTAAAACATCCCTAATGATCTCCTCAGTAACCGAAATAGCATGCTCATCCACAACAATGCTAAACACCTCGACTCCATCAACCTTTTCAAGCTTAGCATTCCTCCAAAACTGATGTATGTAGGCTTTAAAAATGGTTGGTGTGAGAGTTAAGGCATAGTGAATAGAACTATGAATAAGGAAATCAATTATTTGATGAAACCCTTCAGATCGATCATTCTTGGTGAGAATAGCAACAAGGTTATGTGTAGTGGAATACATTTCAGCCATTGTGATGAATGATGGTTATGATGTGGGATTAGTGAATTATGCAGAGATAAGTGATTAGGGTTAGTAGTGAGCGCCAATTGAAGTGTTTTGAAGATCAAATAAATGATCCATCCGTGATTTGGGGGAAATAATATACGTTTGCAAAAGTTACCAATCAGCCCCTGTAGTATCCTCTACAAATCAAAATGCTATCTGCGGTTTCAGAACAGCTATCCGCGTTTAGTCATACACCATCCGTGGATACAGAGTTAGACTTCAACCAAACATCCAAGAATTATAGCAAGCAAATCTGTGTCATTTGTAAAGAGATCTCACAAAAATATGAAGGATTACACAATCTTTTTTTTTTTTTTTTAAACAAACACAAGTAGCTAACACACCAGCTCCTATGTACACAAATCCTTCATACCTGCAAGACAAAAACACAAAACAAACACATAGAATAAGGTTATCAGTGGTTAGAAAGAGCCATCAGTGGATCCAAATGACCTATCCGTGGTTAGAACAGGTAAGTCAATATGGTCAACTTTTTGGATTAATATTAGTCCAACGCCCAAGAATCTCATTAACTCCTCAACCACATTTAAAATCAAACCCTAATTTCTCCAAAATCACCAGGCAACTATCAATCACCATGTGGAACCCCAGTTGGAATAAACCAGAGGTTGTTGATCAAACATCCTCCTCCTCCTCATCTTCATCATCAAGTGAAGAAACTAATCCATGTCTTCATCATCAGTAGGAGTATCAATTTCAATCAAATCAGGCATATCAGGATCATGTGGATACTCCTCTTCACCATATAATGGCTTTGCAGTTGGCCCAAAGAAAGTACTACTATCAGTACTTACAGCAGGGATTTCACTTGTGATAACTGTGGTAGAAATTGTTGGCTTAGCAGTTCTTGCATTATCTCTATCCGTGCTTTCATTTGGCTTAGCAGTGCTTTCAGAATGCTTAGCAGTGCTTTCAGAATGCTTTTTCTTCTTTTCAATATCTTCTACCAACACAGAGTTATCCTTCAACAATTCATCCTTATCATGAGGATGATCAACATTTCCTCCAGTATTCAAGACATCATCATCAGTGGGACCTTGCTTATCAATGATGGGTGAGACAGAACTAGCTTTCCACTTTTCAAACAGATAGAACTCTTGAGGAGAATCAGCTTCCTTAGAAATTGCTTCTGCACCAGAATCCTTTTGAGTACCTGCATCAACATTAGTGGAAGTTCCTGCAATGATAGGCTCATAATTCATAGATTTGGTTAGCATATCAATGTTAAACAGCCAGTCTGGTCCTTTGGTCTCAACACAAGGAGTCTTTTCACTAAATTGAACATGTAAGTTCTCTTCAACAATTTTAGTCCTCCTATTGTATACTCTAAAGGCTTTACTATTTGAAGAATAGCCTAAAAAGTATCCATCATCAGCTTTTTCTTGAAACTTGCCTAGGTAGTCTATGGTATTCAAGATAGTAACAGGACACCCAAAAGGTTTTAGGAATGCAATCATTGGCTTCCTATCATGTAACAGCTCATAGGGGGTCTTGTTATGAGGCTTCACTACCTTACTTCTATTCTGCACATAACATGCAGTGCCTACAGCTTCAGCCCAAAAGGTAGTTGGTAACTTAGACTCTGACAGCATAGTCCTAGCAGCCTCAATTAGTGTTCTGTTTTTCCTTTCAGCTACACCATTTTGTTGTGGTGTTCTAGCAACACTAAACTGTCTTTCTATACCTTTATCTACATAAAACTGATTCATCACAGCATTCTTAAACTCAGTTCCATTATCACATCTGATTATCTTGACTTTATGATTTACTAGGTTTTCTATCTTAGTAATGAAACTCTTGAAAATTTCACTAGTTTCACTCTTAGCAGCCAAAAAGTAAACCCAAGAAAATCTACTATAATCATCAGTGATAACTAGGCAATACTGCTTATGGTTCAAACTCTTGACAAAGGTAGGTCCAAATAAGTCCATATGAAGCATAAACAGTGGTTGTGTAATGGTGTTGACAGTTTTGGACTTACAAGAAGCTCTATGTTGTTTTCCTTTTTGACAGGCCACACACAGTTCCTTACACTCAAAAACCTTAGAAGGTAACCCTCTCACTAAGTTGCCTTTTACCAGTTTATTGATTGTTTTGTAATTGAGGTGACCTAATCTTCTATGCCATAACTTAGACTCATCCACAGATGCTTTAGCAAACAAACAGGTTAAGGACCTATTAGGAATTACATCTTTAAGATCAAAACAATATATATTTTCCTTCCTAGGTACCCTAAGTTGTATAAACTTCTCATCAGGCATCTTAAACTCAGGTGACAACACCACACACTCAGTTTCACCAAAAAGTACCCAGTTTTTCTTATAACACATTTGAGAAACACTGAATAAATTGTACTTAAGTCCCTGTACCAAGTAGACTTTTTCAAAGTCCAAATTCCCTGTTCTGATTGTGCCTCTTCCAAGTATCTTTCCTCCTTTTGGATCATTGCCAAATGCCACATATCCTCCATCAAAAGCTTCAAAATCTTCCAGGTTGCTTCCATCCCAAGTCATGTGCCCAGAGCAACCACTATAAAAAACTCCTTTGTCTTTTAGCTCATCTTGTAGATTTCCCTGCACATGATATTAAACAAGTTAGTTCCTTTTGTGGACCCAAGCCAATACTGACTTGGGTCTGCCCTGTGCATCAATATAATCAAATTTATTTAGGTCCATTGATGCACAGTTGACATGATGTAAAACCTTGGTCTTAGGTTTCCATTGCCAACTAGCTGAGGCCTTTACAGCATAAAATGATTTCCAACCACTGTGTCGGTTATCACCTTTGGAATTTTTAAAACTTCTTTGTTATCTTTGGTGATTTTTGGCTTATCAGTGGTTTGATTTTGCTTAGCCGTGTTTACACTTTGCTTAGCAGTGGTTGGAACCCATTTTGGAGAAGCAGTGACAATTGATTTTGTATTCCCATTCCTCATTAACACTGCTCTAGGAATCATGTTTCTGTTAGGATGAGGGTTTGTTTTCTTTGAAAAGTTTTGGTGATTTACCCTCCTCCAATGATTCCAAACTTGTGGTCTGTTTTTATAACAATTTCTCTGTAAGTGCTCAAAACTACCACAGTTATAACAAGCTTTCTTAACACATTGAAACTCATTACCTAACCTGTTAGATATTAGGCCATTAAAGTTTCTCTGATTACCCCTAGGTATATATCTTTTCATCTGTTCCCTAGGTATTTCCTTGTACTCTACCACTTTCTTAGTAATTTGAGCTCCAAATCTAGGTACAAGGTTGGCTTGTCTAGTATCAACTTTATTAAGAGGTTCTAACTTTTCAGGCTGTGTTGATACTTTACTATCTTCCTCAGAATCTGATTCCCAATCTTCAATGATGGGAGCATCAGATGACCTATCAGAACCTATCTTAGGTGATTCATTCTTAGTCTCACCTACAGGTTTGTTGAAACTAAATTCACTGCTAAATGAGAGCTCTTTTGGAGGTGGTGCATGTTGCATAAGGGTAGGTGGTGGCATATCATTGTAACCTAGGCCAGTTCCATCCTTGAACAATTTTTGACCTATTGGTTTATTTACTAGATCAGAAGCATATTGTGTTTTAGCAACCCTAACAACATGTTTTTCTTTTTCTTTTAGGGCTTCTACTTTTACACTCTCAGCTTGTTCTAGTTTCTCTTTAAGCATCTTAATCTCCCTATTCTTAAGATCAATTTCTCCACCTAGTATATTAATTTTGTCAACATACTCAAACTCACATTTGATACAGTAATTAAGCCTCTCTTCCACACTTTCTAGACCAACTCTATAACCTAGGTTGTCCATAGACAGTCTTTCTACTTCTTTTCTTAAACTCTCAGTGACAGCTTTTTGAGATACTAAGTTATCTTGACATGACTTAAAAGAACAAGTAGACTCATTAGATACCTCAGAATCTGAACCAGAAGATGAAGCATATGCCATTAAAGCAAAGTTATGCTCTTTTGAAGCTTCACTAGCGAGAAAAGCTGCATTGGGTCCTTCTTCAATTTCATCACTCCAGTCATAATCACACCAATGCTGAAAAAGGAGCAGACTCTTCAGTGATATTCTTGACACCTTCAATCCTCTTAGAAGCTCGACATTCCCTTGCAAAGTGACCCTTCTTCTTGCAGTTAAAGCACTCCATCTTGCTTTTGTCGAACCCAGCTCTTCTTTTAGCATCATACTTGACATATCTTCCAGTCTTCTTTAGAAATTTCCTTGCTTGGAGAGTCAACATTGCCATTTGCCATTGAAGATTAATCTCCTCAAGATCATCAGGATCAATTTGATCTAGATCTTGATTCAATACATCAACACTGGTGGTTAAATCAGACAGAAAAGCACAAATTGCACCATCACTGACAGTATCACTAACCATGGTATTGTTTGCAATAGCTGTGGTTATTCCATAGGCAGCAGTGGATACATCATGTGAACTTTTGTGATTAGTTGAAACAAAAGCAATGTTCTGATTAGCAGAAGATGCACCAGCAATGTTATTCTCAGACTCATATACCTTCAAGTTGTTGAAGAGATTGTCCAGAGTCATCTTATCAAAGTCATCCTTGTTTCTCCACACAACAGTATGCATAGCCCAGTCAGGTGATAAACTTCTGATGAACTTTAGATTAATATCTTCTTGAGCAACTTTGTAGTCCACTGACTTCAATTGGCTGATAAGCTTTTGAAGTCTGTTATAGGTGCCATCAAGTTTTTCTCCACTCAAAGCAGTGAAGTTTTCAAACTGATGCTTGAGCATATTCTTCCATGATTTCTTTGTGGCTTCATTACCAGCAAACCTTGTCTCAAGAGCATCCAGCAACTCTTTAGCAGACTCATATTGTTCAAAATCCAAAGCATATTCATTAGGTATTCCCATAGAGAGAATATTGTGAGCTTTAATCTCCATCTTTCTCTTAGCCTTGTCAATCTCACTAACAATGGATATTTCTTTGCCATCGTCACCCTTCTTAGGAAGAGTATCACCTTTTTCCACAACATCCCAGAGAGCATAATCAATCATGCGAATATATTGCCTTATTCGCATCCTCCAGATTTGGTACTCACCATGCTTGAGCATGGGCACCTTTGAAGCAGTAACCATGTGTGTTTCGTCAGACATCTTATCTTACTTGAACAAAACTTAACTTGACCTCTTCTTGATTACAGTTTCTAGATCACAAGCTTTGATACCACTTGTTGATCCCAGTTGAGCAATTGATCTAATATAGAAACTGACTTAGAATAAAAGCTTATTAAGTATTACGCGGAATTTAACACTTAATCTTAAGAAGAAGAACAGTTAACAATCAACACCTCAATATTATTTATTAATACGAATACTCTTACAGTATTAGGGTTTTGCAATCTTGAAGTGTATCGACCTTAGATATAAAACTTACGTATATCTAATCTAACCTAGGACCTCCTTTTATAGACTAAGGAGTCCTTTACATAATACAATACGTAACCTACAAGACAAATATCTTTTCCATATTTATCTAATACAATAAACTAAACCGACTATACAAGACTAGCAGTGGTTATAATATATTGTCCGTGGTTACACACTAATACTAGCCGTGGTTTGTCTTCATCAGTGGTTCCATCCTTCTGTCCGTGGTTATATCAACTCTGTCCGTGGTTCCAGTACTTAGAGTAATTCATGATTCAAGGAACCAAAAACCCAACATATATGACACATACATATAGATAATTGTGTCCAAAGTTGGTCAAAAGTCACTTTTGTCAACCAATTTTCCAACAAACTTTGGATATGTCATAGCACTTTTGAAATTGCATGATTTTATAAATTTCTTTGAGGTTAATATATATTCACCATTTAAAAATAATAATAATAATAATAATAATCGGCCAAGTTTCAAAAATACTTAAAAAAAAAATTGGATCAAGAAGTGGAAGATTCCTAAATTTTGTTGAAATGTTTACAATTTTCTTAATTTGTTTATATTAATTGCATCTTGAAAGTTTCTGTTAAAAATCATTATGTTTGTTAGAACCAATTGATACAACATGTAGAATAGATGTAGGACACATTACATCTATTTATTAGCGGGATAACAATATCGTGCATTAACAGATTCTAAAGTTGAAGAATAGTATATATATTGTAGTTTTTGCGAGTATGAATGGTTTGGCTGATTAGCATCACAAAACGAAAATGAACAATGTCATATTAATATTAATCTATATCCATGCGACGAAAATGAAGGGTTGCAGTTGTATATCCATGCAACGAAATGAATGGCCGGAGTAGGAAACCTGTTTGGCATGATTAATAAAATACAACTTTTTGAGCCAAACCCGTTTTAACCCTTAGTACAACCATTCAACCAAGATGATAGTGAGTTTGAGCCATACTTGAAACTAGGGGTGATCAATCGGGTTAACCCGACCTGAAACCGAGAAAACCAAAATCGAATTTCGCTAAAAAACTGAACCGAAACTATCTCGGTTTTGTCGGTTTCGGTTTCGGTCTCGGGTTTAGTCGGTTTTAATCGGTTTTTAGAGCTACCGGGCACGGCCCGAACCGAACCGAACCAAAACTGATATTAAAAAAAACCCAAACCGAGTTCGAACCGACTTCTTTAAATCGGTTCGGTTTCGGGTCGGTTTGTAGGGTTGTCAGTTCGGGTCTATCTCGATTTTGCTCACCCCTAACATATCGTTACTTTGTGTTGTAACACACGACACACGTTTACAAAAAAACACATGAACCATTAAGAAATTTTTAAAATTAAGTTTAAAAAAACACATAACAAAAGAGTGGATTTTTTTTATTATATTTAACTAAAAGAGTATCTGTGTATAGCAACGAGATTTTTTAGCGGCATATAGTTATAATGATATTTTGGTTACACAAAACATCACACAAAATACTTAACCAAAATATCAATATAAATATATGCCGTTAGAAAATTCCGTTGTGTTAGCCTTAATAGTTTTATTAGAAGTGATGGTCATTCACGATTAGGAACTTTGTAACGTGTGTTAGATATCGTGATAGAATAGTCAACGGGCTCGTGGATTGGACTAAGCTAAATGGGTACTAGTTATGTAAGGCTTGCCTTTTATCCAATCCAACCCATGTCCAAGCCAACGAAGCCCATAAGAAAGCCTTTTAGGGCATCAAGTCACTTGGACTATAAATACCCCTCAAATGGTCATTTGAGGGGTGTGCTTGAAAGTGTGTGTGTGTGTGTGTGTTTTCCTTTGAAGTAATACTACATATTGTGTTTATCTTATCCTCTCATATACACGAATATTACATCAAGTCACCATCTTCCTTTCTTTATTTTATCTTCTTATACGTATAAGTGTTTGGCTTAACGTGTTCTAAGCAAAACGTGGGTATTGGTTTGTGATAAGGTTGATATATTTTAGGTCCTAACAATTGGTATCAATCGCCTAACAATGGTTTAGGAGTGTTTGTGTTTGTTTTGAAGGTTGGTACTATACGCGTAGCTTTGTTATAAACGTTGTCACGCTTAAAGCTTTAATTTTTGCACTCAAAAATTCAAGATTCTTGTGGTTTAAGATTTATTTGGTGCTAAAGTTTCAGTTTTTTGCAAAAAGTTCGAAGCTTTACGCGTTTTGGTTAAGTTTTAAACTCGTGTTTTTGAAGGTGGTCATTTCTACTCGTAACTTTTATAAGCACTTTGGGTGAAAAAGGTCAACATTTTTGGGTTATTCGAGTGTTTTTAAGGATATCTGTGGAAGAGACATCGTTTGAATCATTGGAAATTTCTTACGAGTAGAAGTCAAAAAGTCAAAACCCTAGTTTTCTACTCATAACTTTTTGGTGAAGAATCTTCGAGCTTCAAAGGTTACTCAGTGCTTCCCTCACTTGGATAAGTGTGTGGAACACTTCGACTTGTGTATATCCCTTACACTGTGATAGTGTAAAGGATTTTTGGATTCTACGCGTAAGCCATTCCTACGCGTAAGCCATTCCTATGCGTAAGCTATTCCTACGCGTAAGCACTCTTGCTACGCGTAAGTTGGGTTCTACGCATAAGAATTTCCTACGCCTAAGGATTCCTACGCCTAAGCATCCTACGCCTAAGCATCCTACGCATAAGATCCTACGCCTAAGAACCATTTCCTACTCGTAACTTTCTGTTTCTACGCCTACGCTCTTTCTACGCATAAAAAAAAAGAAAGTTTTTTGGCGGGAAAACTTGAGTAAAATTTAAATTTTTGAGGAGACTAAACGTTCAATTTTTACGCGAAATTCAAATTTTGGTTTAACTGTGAAAATTTTGGTCAAAAATTCAAATTTTTGGGCCTAAATTCAAATTTTTCGGGTCAAATTTGGCGTCAAAATTGTTATAACTCAAAATTTTCATACGACCTTAGAATTGATTTTTATAGTGAATTTCAAATTTTGGGCGAAAATTTTTTAAGAACCAAGGTTACGAGTACGACTTTCAGAAAAACCTCAACTGAGCTTAATCTTCATCAACCACAACTCCTTTATCGTTGAATCGATCCTACATCAACTTTATCAGATCATACCTTCATCAATGGCAACTCAACAAGATATTCATGCAGCCGGTGCCGAAAACCGTCCTCCTATGTTGGAAAAAGGTGGTTATCTTCAATGGACAAGTCGTATGCTTCGTTACATCAAGACCAAACCTAATGGAAAACTCATGATTAAATCCATTCAGGATGGACCCTTCATACCTCGACAAGTCCAAGACCCTGGAAATGCTGATGCAACACCTCCCGTCCCACCATTTTTTCGTCTTCAAAAAGACTCGGAATACTCTGAAGAGGATCAGAAAAAAGTCGAAGCAGATGACATGGCAATTCATATTATACAACTGGGTTTACCAAGAGACATCTTTGCTGCTGTAGACAGTTGTGAAACTGCTTTCGATATGTGGGAACGTGTTAGACGACTTTGTCATGGAACAGAAATCGGTCAACAAGACACAGAGAACAAGTTGCTAACTGCATGGGAGAAGTTTACATCTACTCCGGGAGAATCCATTGAATCCTACTATGGAAGGTTTTGTACTTTAATGAATGAGTGATCGAAACAAGTTGACACCCAGAACTATCGTGAGCAACATCAAGTTCTTGAACAATCTACTAGAAGAATGGGGATGATATGTCACTATTGTCAACCAAACAAAGGACTTACATCAAGTGAACTTTGATCAACTCAACGATTTTCTGAAACAAAACCAAAATGAAGTGAATGAAGTCAGGCAAGAAAGATTAGCAAAGAATCATGATCCATTGGCACTTATTGCAAAGACTCAAACTTCGGTGAATACACAACAACAAGCTTCATCATCTTCCACTAACAACAACTTGCAGCAATACATCCCTCAACAACAAAACTATCCACCCGAACAACAACATTACCAGGAACAAGGAATCACTGATCTTGAAATGGAACCAGAAGAAGCTTTGTCACAAGCATTTGTATTCTTGGGTAAAGCATTTTGAGGTCGCTATTCCACACCAACTAACAACAACCAAAGGATTTCATCAAACACTCGCAAAAGGCAAATTGCACAGCCGGGTGTGAACATGGGCAATCAAGGTCAAATGGTTGGAGTTATTGGGAATCAGCAGGTATATGCTACTGGATTTCGCATGGGTAATCAGCGGTTCGAATCGGGTAATCAGATGGGTCAGAATGTTGGAAATAGAGTAGTGGGTAATCCGAATGGGAATGTTGCAGCTCCAGTAGTTGGGAATTATGGAAATGTGAATCAGGGTAATCAGGTTAAGTGTTAAAACTGTCAAGGATTGGGTCACATGGCAAGGAATTGTCCAACTAAGCCGAAAAAGAAGGATCTTGCGTATCATCAGAAAGTTATTCTATTGGCACAAAAGGAACAATCTGGACTTCAATTGAGTGCTGAGGAACATGACTTCATGGCTATTATGGATGATTTGGAAGACCTCGAGGAACTCAATGCAAACTGCATCTTCATGGCAAATCTTCAGAAGACTAAGTACGACACGATTCGACGCACCTCCTGTCTATGACGCCAACGCAGTATCTGAGGTACCAATCACCGATCCATGCTATAACAATGTCATATTTGATGTGTTTACTCATGACGAACAGCATTCTGTGACATCAGCACCTACTTATGATACATACATGGACAATCCGAGTTGTAGCAATACAAACTCTGAAACTCCAAATGTGGATCCTAGTGGAGGCTGTGAGGCACAAAATACTGAGACTGATGAGGAAACTCGCGCTTATTTTGAATCATTAATCAACAACTGTGGCATTGAAATTGAGAAAGTTTAAAAGGTCAATCGCGATGTTAAGGCCGCGAATGCCAAATTGACCGCTGAGCTTGAGAGTTACAAGGAGAACGCAAAAGCTTTAGAATTTCAGAAAAACAAAGAATCAGAATTAGAAATTGGTTATCAAAATTTGGTTTCTAAAGAAAAAGAATTGCAAATCAAGTATAACACACTTGATGTGAATTCGAACTTGAAAATTAAATCTTTAAACAAGGAAATTTCTGATTTAAATAACCAACTTTCCAAACAAAAAGACATGTTTTCTAATATTGAAAAAGAGAAGAAGCGGTTGATTACTTGATTTTTCAAAACGAGAAGATTCTCTTCTTGATGAAATTCTTGATAAGAATGAAAAGATAAAAACTTTGGAAAATTTGCTTCTTAAAACGGGTCATTCTGCTCAAACAATCAAGATGCTTTCTAATCAAGTAAATCCTCGTTTTCATACTAACAATAGAATGGCACTTGGTAACGACCCTTCTTCGTTCCTCAAGAAAGCTCAGAAATCTCAGAATGTATTAAACAATGGAAAAGCTTTACATGAACCCATTATTGTTCGTGATTCTCTTGAAACGTTAGAACTATCTGAGGAGAGTAGATCAAAAATGAAACAAAAGAATCCGAAAATCAAACCTATTGATTATAACAAATGGAACAAAATTAACGGAATTACTTTTGTCAATCAAAAGAAAAGTCAAAGTTCTCCATCACACAAAGTGTTTCAAACAAAGAGTCAACACTTGTTTCAAAATCTGTTTCAAAACCAGTTGTTGTCTCCAATTCTCTTCGAACATTGAACAAATGTCTTCAAACAATCCTTTTAACACAAGTGATGCGAGAAGTATTTTAGAAAATGTTAAAACTAGAATTGTGGATCTTCAAGACACTGTTAAAACTAAAACCACTATTACACCTAATAACTGGTTCTCTAGTTTTGACATCGAACAAAGAAAGTTTTTTGAAACTCAAATTGCCCTCACTGAATGCCATCGGTGCAAGGGTAATTCATTTTGAACAAGCGTTTTTGAAAGAAACAGCTGACTTTGTCAAGGACCATAAATCCCTGGTAAAGCAAGCTAATGACTGTGTTGAACAAATCAAAGTTTTGGAAACGTTAAATGACTCTCTCTTGAAGATGTTCGACTCTTGATATTATGTCCATCATTTTGCAAACATATTCTGTTGAAGATCATGAAAGACTCCAGTCTGAGACCTCCAAAATTGTTTCAAAATATGAAAAATCACTTGAGAAACTTGAAAAGAAAATGTCTCATATTTTAAACAACTTGATCGAAAAACTGAGGAATGCAAGTATGACAAATTGTCGTATGAGCGTGCCTACAATGACATGAAAGCGAAAAATGATCTTTTGAGGGCTCAGCTGGAAAGTCAAAAGGAAAGGCAGTGGATACTGTGATTAAAAAACCATTGATTGCGGAGAAAGCAAATGTTCCCAAACCAGTTTCCAAACCAAAAATGTCTGTTTCTATGCCTCCTCCAAAAGTCAATGAGAAAAATGTTTCATCAAAACCAGTCACTCCACCTGCACTACCTAAACAAAATGTTGATAAAGGAAAAGCGGTTATCGAGAAACCAACAGTTTTAGCTCCTGGCCTTTTTAAGATGAGTACCACTAATGCGTCTGCCTCCACATCTAAAACATCTGGAACAAACGTCATAAGTTTAGAAAAGCACTCTAAAGAGACTAGGAAAGCTGAAACCACTTCTCTTGATAACATAGTGAATCCTAATGAGTGTGCCTTACCTTCTACAGGACTAGGAAGCACCTCTAGGAGCAGCAGACTAAAGCCTAAGAGCAATACAAGGAACAATAGAGTCTCGCTGGCCTCTAAGAGTAGTAGCTTGAATAAAGAGAAGAAAGTAGAAGAACACCCTAGGAATTTACCGCTTTGTAATAAGAAAGACATTTCATCTGAATGTAATGAACCTATGAAATCTGCTAAGTTTAATGAATCTGTTGAATCTGTTTGTTTAACTTGCAAGAAATCTTTATCTAATGTTCATGATGATTGTGTTTCTAAGAATGAGATTGTTAAGCCTGTTAAGAAGAATGTTCCCAAAAGAACTTATGCTAAACGAATAGGAAGACTAGTTGCGAGACTTAGGCTTTACACTACTAATAGGGAGCATAATGTTTACTTTAGGGATGACATTTGGAAACCCACAGGTAGAACTTTCACACTCGAGAATGGTAGAATGAGTGAAACACATGTCTTACATATAGACAACTTCTTTGAGTGTGATCAGGATTTTACCTCTAACCCAAAGGAACCAAAATCAAAACGGTTTCCAAAATCTTCTTCTTCTGTTATTGGCAGGTTATCGAAATATGTCTTTGGATCGTCGACTCGGGTTGCTCCAAGCACATGACCGGGAATCTGAAGCTGCTGATCAATTTCGTCTGGAAATTCATAGGAACTGTACGTTTCGGAAATGATCATGTAGCAGCTATCATGGGTTATGGAGATCTACCTTTTGGAAATTATTTGATCACTCGGGTTTACTATGTCGAAGGGTTGGGACACAATTTTTTTCAGTCGGGCAGTTCGTGATGCGATTTAGAGGTTGCTTTTAGGAAAAATGCTTGCTCCGTTAGAAACTTGGATGGCACTGATCTCTTAACCGGGAATCGTGATACAAACTTGTATGCTATCGAAATCAATCAAATGGCCTCTTCATCACCAATATGTCTTATGACACGAGCATCTGGAACACAGTCCTGGTTGTGGCACAGACGGTTATCCCATCTCAATTTCGACACCATCAACAAAATTGCCAAAGACAACATCGTCAACGGACTTCCAAAGTTCAAATACACCAAGGATCACTTATGTCCATCATGTGAACAAGGAAAAAGCAAAAGAGCATCATATAAACCCAAATCCGTACCTAGTTCGGAAGCAAGGTTGCATATGTTGCACATGGACTTGTGTGGCCCAATGAGAGTTGAAAGCATTAATGGGAAAAAGTATATTCTTGTCATCGTCGATGATTATTCGAGATATACATGGGTTAAGTTTCTGAGATCAAAAGACGAAGCACCAGGCATCATCATCACCTTTCTAAAGCGAATTCAAGTACTTCTTCAAACTCCAGTAAGGGTTGTAAGAACAGACAACGGCACAGAATTCACTAATCAGGAGTTAAGAGCTTATTTTGAAGATGTTGGAATCACACATCAGACATCAGTTGTTAGAACTCCACAGCAGAATGGGGTAGTTGAAAGAAGAAATAGAACTCTTGTGGAAGCTGCTCGCACAATGCTAATCTATTCTAGTACACTGTTATTTCTATGGGTGATCTGTTGCCACGCTTGTTTCACTCAGAACCGATCCCTTATCCATCCAAGATTCAATAAAACTCCATATGAGCTTGTGAATAACAGAAAACCGGATATCTCTTACTTTCACGTATTTGGCGCTTTGTGCTATCCTACGAATGACAGAGAAGATCTTGGAAAACTGAAAGCAAAAGGTGATATTGGAATCTTCATTGGATATTCAGATAACTCGAGGGCATTCAGGGTATATAACAGAAGAACTAGGAGGATCATGGAGACGATGAATGTGAAGTTTGACGAACTTTCACTAATGGCTTCTGAGAGACTCGCTCTAGAACCCGCACTAAACCGACAGACTTCTGGACACATCAGTTCGGGACTCGTACCTCAAAGAGCTCAATCAACTTCGCTTGACAATCCTAAAGAACAAGAATGGGAGAATTTCTTCGAGTTAATGTTCGATGAATACTATGGTGGAACTTCGACAAATGCATCAAACCATCATTCCGCTGCACCCGCTCAACATCATCCTCCACCACCAACAGAAGATGCATCTACAACGGTCGAAACCAATGCACCAATTCCATCTACATCATCTACATCTACTACAGTTATTGCACCCGTTCTACCAGCAGTTGATGAGCAAAATCAAAACCAAAACGATGCAACGTTAGATGAAGACTTATTTGAAAACCCGTTTGCTACATCTTCTAGCTTACGAGAACCATCTAATTCGCATACGTTTAACCAACGGTATCCTTCTACTCTGAAGTGGACTAAATACCATCCAATTGAACAAGTTATTGGTGAACCTTCAAGGCCAATTCAGACGAGACGTCAACTTGCCACCAATTGCGACTTGTGCATTTACCTTTGCTCCATTAGCAATATAGAGCCAAAGAACATTCGCGAGGCAATGGCAGAACCCGCATGGATAGAAGCGATGCAGGAGGAACTTCTCCAATACCGTCTACATGACTCTTGGGATATGGTTCCAAGACCAATTGACATTCGCGTAATTGATCTCAAATGGTTATGGAAGAACAAAAGGGATGAAGAGATGACTGTAATTCGCAACAAAGCTCGTCTTGTGGCCAAAGGATACTGACAAGAGGAAGGGATAGACTTTGAAGAGTCATTGGCGCGGTAGCTAGACTAGAAGCGGTCAGGATTTTCTTAGCCTATGCCGCTCACAAAAACATCACGGTTTATCCGATGGACATTAAGACCGCGTTCTTGAATGGAACTCTGAAAGAAGAAGTGTACGTGAGTCAGCCCGAAGGCTTCGTAGACATGGAACATCCCGACTACGTCTACAAACTCAAAAAGGCAATCTATGGATTGAAACAAGCTCGAGAGCGTGGTATGACGAACTGTCCTCTTTCCTTATCCTAAACAATTTCACCAAAGGAACAGTTGATCCTACCTTGTTTACACAAAAATCCAAAAACGACATTTTGATTGTTCAGATTTATGTGGGCGACATCATCTTTGGGTCCACTAATCCGAATCTTTCAAAACATTTTGAAAATCTCATGAAAAGTAAATTTGAAATGTCCATGATGGGGAACTAAAATTCTTTCTTGGTTTACAAATACATCAATCCCTCGTGGAATTTTTATAAATCAAGCTAAATACACAACTGAGATTTTGAAAAATCATGGTATGGATAATTGTGACTCTGTCGGAACACCAATGGTAACTTCACCAAAAATTGGAGCCGATTTGTTTGGGAAACCTATTGATCCGAAGAAATATCGGAGCATGATTGGTTCTCTCATGTATCTCACTGCTAGTAGACCAGATATTCATTTTTGTTGTTTGCTTATTAGCACGGTTTCAGGCAAAGCCTACCGAACTGCACCTCAAAGAGGTTAAAAGGATCTTTCGGTAACTGAAGACATCCATTCACATGGGACTTTGGTATCCGAAGGAATCCGGATTTGATCTAATAGCCTTTTTAGATGCGACCACGCAGTGATCAAGTTACAGCAAAAAGTACATCCGGAGGAGCACAATTTTGGGTGAAAAGTTAGTAAGCTGGTCTTCAAAGAAACAAGATTGCACTGCACTTTCAACCGCTGAAGCTGAGTATGTGTCTCTATCTGCGTGTTGTGCTCAAGTTCTATGGATGAGAACACAACTCACAGATTATGGCTTTACTTTCGATAAAATACCTATGTATTGTGACTCGAAAAGTGCCATAGCCATATCATGCAATCCTGTTCATCACTCAAAGACTAAGCATATCAGAGTCCGCTATCACTTCATCAAAGAGTACGTCGAAAATGGTACTGTTGAATTATTCTTCGTGAAGACAGATTACCAACTCGCCGATCTATTAACTAAAGCCCTTCCAAAAGAAAGGTTTGACGATTTAGTTCGACGAATTGGAATGCGAAGCCTAACCCCAGAGGAGTTAGAAAGTCTTCTCGAATCTTCTTGAAAATGATTTACCAAAAAGCTTCGCTGTAAATATTTTTGAAAAACAAAATACAAAATTTGAAAAACCAACAAAAGCAAAATATAAAAATATAAAACTTTCAAAAATACAAAAACAATATAAAATCAAAAATCCAAAAATATTCTTCTCACGACATGTCTTTCGTATAATCGATATTCATGCGTTTCTAGAAATGTCATTCAACAATGATACGGGTATGTACAGATGCTTGAGCGAGAGTTATTTAATTGTTTTCTAAAACATGTCGTTTCTCAAAATTTCTTCAAATAATGGCTTTCGTATACTTCAGTACGAAACCCGGACTAAAATGATGACTTTTGATTATTTCAGATCAAAACTCGTGTTTTCAAAGAAAAATGTAGTGTACTCAAAAAGATTGTACATTTAAAAATGGTGAGAAATCATCATCATCTTGAGCACCTTTTCAAGATTGTTCAAAAAGATTTTTCAAAATCTTTCAAAATACTTTGTGCTCAAGATAACTCCCTCTAAAACCCTTTAATTGATTATGCTTTATTAAAGGGGGAGTATAAAACTAAAATATTCCATATTCATGCTTAAATCAAATCCGTTTGTCTCCCCAAAATATTCTAAAATGTTGTTTAATCCGTTGATATAAAAAATATCACGAATATGCTATTTTTGAGGGGGAGGAAACGTGATTAAAATGTGATCAAAAAGTTAAATGATCGTTGTTTGAATCTCAAAATGAGCTCGACTCAGACGAAACCAATGAATTGACGGGAATCTAAGTTAGTAAATGTACCATCTCGAGAAACTTGTGATAGATATGCACCTTCATGGGTCTAACCTCCTTTTCAAGGAGTGTTTACAACTTCAAGTTAGTTATTAGAGCTAGTTGTCACCTAAAAACTGACAATGGAACTCTCTAACTAGGCAACGTAACCGTGTCTCGTGGGGAATTGTCTATCATGAGCCGATCAATTCAAAAAGTGCGAACTCTACCCTCTATGTGCAGATTTCTGTCAAAACTTATAAGCACATGTGAAGGGGGAGTGTTTCTGAAAATATAAAACTCGCGGAGTGCCTCAAACATGTTTTCTATCATAAACACTCTGTGAGATTTTCAAGAAAATGGTTTTATGGCAACAATAGGACAGTCACGGAGTTATAAGGTGACTATGGATAGGAAATTCGTCTTATGATCCGCCAGAGCCGGAGGGATCTACCCAAGGACATCACCAATAGTTTAGTATTAGAAGTCCTTAGGTATGATTGAAAAAAGGAGTAATGTGAGAAAGGAGAAAGAAGGGGTTGAAGAATTAAAAAGAAATGTAATGAAAAAGGGTGAAAAGAAATAGCCCTCCATATTCAACCTTAGGGCAGAAACCGGGTTCAATACATATGCTACTGGTTGTCACTAGATGACACTGGTATTGAAGACAAAGACGTCATGGACCCAGTGACGCACTGCACCTAACCTTCTAGCCACTCAATTCCTCTTAAAAGGATTTGTTTCATTCTCACTGGGAACCCTACATAATCTATCGACTTTCTCTTAGAGATTGTTGATATTGAAGAAGGAGACCCTCTCCCTAGTCTCCGCTCAGGAAAACCAAAATGCACTAATTGAGTCTAGAGCCACGAGATTCATCAAAAGATCTCATAGGAACACTTGACATGACATCGCTTGTTGTTCATCAATAAGGACACAAGTGATATATTATAGAGTCCTACGCAGATCTTAGCAATTTGCCAGAACATTTATGAGAAGTTTCACATCTGTGATCTTCAGTGATTGAATGGAAACTCCTGCCAGGGTCAACATCAAGCAGCCTGACAGCAGGTCACTTCGGTAACTCCCCGTGGATTACGCTTAGTGTGTCTCAAACGGTCTACAGTCGTGGGGTGATGATTCGGTGTACCTCAGCGACTCATCTGAACTGTAGGTGAACTTCGGTACATCGCGTTATCTCACTTGTGGGACTCCAGTTCAGGAACGGCCTTTGTGAGAATTAGAGACGTGTTTTCACACTATTCTGTTAACACCCTCAAAATTCAAACTTGTAAGTGCCGGAATCCGCTTATTACTAACTGTTTTTATGTTTTCTTCTTATGGAAGCTCCGGAGCGGATGGATCGTGCAGACTCGCCACATGCTCATACCAACGACACATGAAAGTTCTCATCACAATCAAAGGCTACACAAAGTTTAAAGACTCGAGAACTACATCATTGGTAACCAAAAGTCAAATAGAAGTGTGAGCATGGTGGAGAAAGACGTGGAGACACCTAACCAACGAAGTTGACAACGGCAGACAACCACGTTATCTGATCACAAAGCATGAAGGAACAAAGAATCAAGACTATTCTATATCTACACGCAAAGTTCAAGCTCAAGGAAAGTAAAGATCTTATCAAGTGGAGCATCATTTGAATGACCACCCCTTAGGGGGAGATTGTTAGCCTTAATAGTTTTATTAGAAGTGATGGTCATTCACGATTAGAAACTTTGTAACGTTTGTTAGATATCGTGATAGAATAGTCAACGGGCTCGTGGATTGGACTAAGCTAAATGGGTACTAGTTATGTAAGGCTTGCCTTTTATCCAATCCAACCCATGTCCAAGCCCACGAAGCCCATAAGAAAGCCTTTTAGGGCATCAAGTCACTTGGACTATAAATACCCCTCAAATGGTCATTTGAGGGGTGTGCTTGAAAGTGTGTGTGTGTGTGTGTGTTTTCCTTTGAAGTAATACTACATATTGTGTTTATCTTATCCTTTCATATACACGAATATTACATCAAGTCACCATCTTCCTTTCTTTATTTCATCTTCTTATACGTATAAGTGTTTGGCTTAACGTGTTCTAAGCAAAACGTGGGTATTGGTTTGTGATAAGGTTGATATATTTTAGGTCCTAACACGTTGCTATGCACGGGTAGTCGTCTAGTAATGTCATGAGACAAGATGTAGATTGAATATGTATGTTTATGAGACAACATGTAAACCCGTGAATCGCACGGTTGGCTAGTCTATCTAATAACAAAGTCGCTAAAACATCATTCAATAACAAAGTTGCTAAATGATTAAAAAACAATGTCGCTAAACAAAGTGCATACAAATATCTCAAGTTCTCAACCAAAAACACAAAAACATGTCTATACAATTATCCACAACCATAACAACCACGCAACAATCATCCCTATGCCCCATCATTCCCATCGTTCTCACCAAACAATTGTTGAAGCGTTATCCTCATCGTTCTCACCAGACAGTTCTTCAAGCGATCGGCCGTTAGGTTCGGGTATCAAAAACGTAAAAGCCATGCCTAAGAAATTGATGATACCAAGAACGATAAGCGAGTACCTGGTTCCAATACCTGTAGGGTAGCCCTTATCGGTCTTATGAGGATCGGTGCTTTGAGATGCGTAGAGAAACCCGTAGGCACCGACAATAGCGCCTGCTTTCCCAGCTACTGCAGATGCACCATGACAAGTAGACCGCAGCCTGGCTGGGAAGATTTCAGCCGGGACAACAAAAGTTGTGGCGTTAGGGCCAAAATTTGCGAAGAAAAATGTTAATGAGTACACGATCACAAAACCGAAACGGTTATCATGTAAGGTCCAGTGGTGGTATGGGATTGCAAGAGCGAACATGAATACTGATCATGAAAAAGAATCCCATGAGTTGGATCGTGAAACGACCTATGATATCGATAAAGGCAACAGTGAACCAGAAGGGGACTGTCTGCAAAGAGCGATTAGGGTTTGAGCTTTTGCAATTTTGTAAACCTCGCCAGCAGCACTCATTTTGGCCGCAGAAGGGATCCATCCAATAGCTGAGAAAACTTCTTTCTGGAAAAGGTTTTGTGAATAGAAAGCGATATCTAGCAAAAACCAAGTGGAGGTGGTTCCGAGCAAGTGGAGACCGTGGTGACGGGAAAATTCTTTGGAGAACAGCCCAAATGAGTTGCTCTTGTCCGCAACAAGTTTCTCGACCTTTTTCTCTTCGGCTTTGATCTCAAGTCGTAAAACTCGAGCCATATCTTGTGCAGCTTGTTTCACGTTTTTTTCAACCAAAGCAGTGTAACGTGCGGTTTCAGGCATCTTCATACGCCAGTAGTAAGTAAAGGCTGCTGGAATAGCACCAAACATTAGAATAATTCGCCATATGTAGTCTGATTGTGGGGCTGTGGACAATAAAGCGTTCGTTGAGTAGGATGGTTCCTTAAACGCTTGGTCAAAAGAAGCTGACACGATTAATGCCACAATTCCACTAGCCAATATTCCAAACCCTTGCATAGCAAAAACCGCAGCAAGAAATGCACCACGGGTTTTCTTATTAGCATATTCGGACATAATAGTAGCCGAGATAGGATAATCGCCGCCAACGCCAAACCCGAGCCAGAACCTGAAGAAACAAAGTGTTGCCATTACACCCTTCGCCTCATTCCCGAAAGAGAGCCCAGATGCGAGGGCGAATATAATCATGAGTGCCAAAGTCATTCCATAAACCCTCTTTCGGCCCATTTTGTCACCAAGCCAACCGAAAAAGAGTTGACCACATAAAGTTCCGACAAGGGCGGCACAGGTAACCAAAGAGTTCACACAGGGTGGTAGGGTTCCAGGCTTGGGAGAACCATCTATGTGGTAGTATATACGGCCAAGTAATTTTGTTACTAGAGAAATTGCAAAGAGATCCACTACTACACAAAAATCTCATTTAGTACGGTTTTTAAGGCCATTTACCACGGTTTTAAAACCGTGGCAGATACGAGCGTACCAAAAAATAAAATCGTTTTTTGGTACGGTTTTAAACCGTGTTGCAAATAATGATTATTTGCTACGGTTTTATATCAAACCGTAGCGAAGTTCTTCAACTACCAACCAACCATACTTTTCTTGTTTGCTACGGTTTTTTATTAAATCGTACCAAATCTGTTTCTTTAACAAAAAAAATAATTAAATTTGGTTTTCCAGAACCTGCAAACCAAACAACCACAAGACCCGAATAGTACTCAAGCATACACAAACAATATTCAACAAATTTAACATCCTATATAAAACATCAACAAACGCAACATCCGAGTTAGACAAAAGTGCTATCCATTACAATTGCTTAAACGTCATCATCACGAAAATATAAAACGTTAACTATTGAGGAGCCGTTGTATTTAAGGGATGAACTACAGCCCTATAAAACTCCTTCAACGTCATATTGGCCACTGAGTCGATCTCCAATGGTTTTAGAATGCGTGTGTCATCCCAAAGCTGTAAAAACAAATAGAGATATATCAAAGTCTTGACCAAACACTTATATACTAAATCTTGCAACATAAGTTCATAAAATGGTAATTAATTCTTATGCTAGATCTATTTTCAAGTCGCTACAAACACTTATATACTAATTCATTATTGTGATCATGTAAATATGCTATTTCTAACTGCAACATAAAACTTGATTAACGCCTTTTGTTAGAGCAGCCGACTCGGTATGCGGACCCGCTGCAACAGCAGCCCACCCATTGCCTGCTGCAACATTGTGGCCGACCTGCAACAACAGCCACCCGCTGCCCACTGCAACAGCAGCCCAGCAGTCCATTTCAGATCGCCCAGTGTATATTGTTTGTGGGGGAAATTCAATTGAGTGCTTTAGCTCTAAACAACATTATCTCTTTTTAATTCCAGTTTCTGATATATGTGGGGAAAGTTGGCAAGCAAATGAGAAACACATAACTGATGTGGGCGTGACGAAGAGAAACAACTAGAATATTATGATAATGAATATTGCTTGTTTTGATTAGCAATGATTATTCAGTTGGTGCTAGCTTTGAGCTTCTTATGCATCCTCATTTCTAACTTATTCCTGATTAGCAAAACTCATCTTAAACTCATCTAAAACTCATCTCTAACTTATAAGATCATTCAACAATCATACTACATAGCGTATCAAATCCTACCAAACTTACCACTTCTAAACCAAATTCTACCCAATGCACCACGTCTTAACAAAGTGTGTATGATCTTAATCTTTGCATCTTTAGAAGTTTTTTACTTTAAAGCTCTAAGTCATTGAAGTCCAGTATTCTTTCTTCTACAACTTGTATATCACAGATTACAAGCAAATAAGTAGCAAAAACTGATCATTAATAAATAAGTTGACAGTCCACCCCGTGACACATAAAGAGATGTTATATAAAGAAGTACAGGTCTAAGTTATCAACAATAAGCTACAATTATGTCAACTCAAATCTTTAATAGATGTAACCACAAAGCGGATCTATAATAATTCAAATAACGGCCAGAAGCTACGTTTTTGTACCGAAACTTGAAGTAGCAAAGATATAAGCAAGGGAAGCAGATGTTTACCTTGTTGCCTTTGCTTGCCGCCTCAACACTACATGCACTAGTGTTGTCTTTACTTGGTTAACATGAGCAACTATCTCAATATCGCTTATATCATTTCTCCATACCAATGTTCCCTTCTCTGCTGCAACAGAAACATAATATCTAATTAGTTAACGAAAACTAGAACAATAGACTTGAAAATCCAACGTTATGAGCTGCAATCCACAAAAGCAACTTTATCTTACAAATAATTCAATCATCTTGTACTACTTGACACAGCGGAAGCCATCACATAACAAAAGCTTGTCATATAACATGGACACAAGTGTAAAAAGGTACTCAATTACAACAAGTGACAAACTAATACACATTATAAAATAAGTACACACCTAATAAAAGATACTAACAACCCTTTCGAAACACATAAATGCATAAAATCCGCATTAAATCATCAAACCGATAAAAGTTAAGCATAATAACTACAAACAGAAGTTGAGATTGAGGAGCAAGAACATATGAACATTATTATTACTATAACAACATAATTTTTATCGGGTTATCGGGTCAACCCGATAAGAGCCAAAATTTATTTTCCAAAAATCCTTGGTATTCACGACCCCTGTTCATGCTCTTCATTTCAAATCGATACAAGGAACCCCCTGTTCATGGTCTCCATTATAAATCTATGCAATGAACCAACGTTTCATATTAGATGGTGAAGTATCATTATAATAAGTGCCATCCTGGGTAACAAGTGAATCATAACAATAATTTTTTGTCCCAATATTAATTGAAAAAGATGAAACATCCAACGTGAACAAATACCTATTATACTTATGACTGTGAGAACATGGAAGCTAAGTTTATAAATTATATCTTCCACTTGATAATTTTAAGGTTTCTTAAATAGATGCCAAACATTTACCAATCCCCAATTTCAGATGTGTCACCTATGCATGTCTAACTTAATACTTATTATGTTCCAAGACAAAACGAACTAAAACATTATAAGAAGTCAAATATCTTAGCTGTGCTTTTCAAGCGCCAACAATGCATCTAAAACTCTAGATCATGCTAACTTATATTCATTATTTTAACTGTGTAACTGTGCACAAGGATTCGCAAAGCAATCTAATCACATTCAGATATAACCTTGCACAACAGAGCTAAGCTCGTCTCTACTTGTCTGCAAGTTAGCCAAATAGATATACGGAGTATTAGTTATGGAACCCGATTGACCCGATTAACCCGACCCGACATAGCACGACCCGGAAACAACCCGAACCCGATAATCCGATTACTTATCGGGTCGGGTTGCGGGTCACTTTTTCATAATCAAAAACCCGATTCAACCCGACCCGATAACACCCGAAAAAAGAGAATGGCAACTTAGACTCTGATTTGGGGGTAAGGATTTTAATATCAATTCCAGCAACCTGCATTGATGTTGTGACCAAAGAAGGAATTTCAATATGTAAATAGAGTTGTTATACTATACAACTGGATATAGCTTTCTCAAACCAAATATTGGAGATAAAAGATGAGATGTAACCAAGTGGTGAAGAGGATGCCTTGGCCTCTCCAAACGCTTACAATGCACTTTAACAATACAAATGATACTTTCTTCCTTGAAACTCAAATCTGCCAAAAATCACAAATTTGAAGATACAATGTATAAATTTAACCATGGTATAAGTAAACACAAAATGACATTAACATCTAAGAAGAATAAATTTCATCATAAATCGAACCCAAGAATCAATTGAAAATTAAAGAAAAATAAAGCTAAAAACAACCTTTAACGGCGGATTGGTGCTTAAACTCGACTTTTGAAGATTAGATATGAGCCAATCACAGCTACTTCGAGTTCATGACACAATCGATGTCAAATAATGTTTACATATGTGGTGAATTTGATCCGGATTCGTGAAGGAGAAGCACAAATCATAAGGTTTAATGTCTATGTAGTTGCGAGTGAGCAAAACAAAAAGGGGGCTGATGCGTGCCAAACAGTCAAGCTAAATCACTCAAGCCTGCCACTTGTGAATGGCAGACCGTAATCAGCTTAAAACTGCTTAAGCACGAATGCAATGAAGATCTGAGGAGTATAGTGTTTCCCCGGGTCGTTATGTCCAAGCGAGCTATGCAATGGATTATCAAACGTAAAGTGATCGAGAAATTTGAACAGAAAAAGGGATTTGATTATAATTATAACTACAGAAAAAGCCAACAAATTACAAGGGCTAAAATGCAAATTAAAGGAGATTAAAAAGATAAAAATATTAAATAAACGCTATCACTATATTTAAAATGATGTTTTTGTTTTTATAAAAACTGAATTAAAATCTACGTGACGTACAAATTAAAAAGTGAAACTTACACAATATTAACCCTAAAAATATGAAAAATACATTTTTTCAAACCTAATGATAAAAGAAAATATTTAGAAAAAGAAAATTATTTTTACAACTATTTAATTAATTATTATTAATTAAAAACTATTTTTAACTATTAAATAATTACCTAAAATACAAGAAATCAGGAAATAAAGCTAGAAAAATAAAATTAATACTTAGAAAAATCTAAAATATCAAAATAGAATTTTCAAAACTATTTTTGTAATTTTCTGATTATTTTTCTATTTTCTAGGAATTAAAAACTATTAAAAACTAATTAAATTACTTAAAAATACAAATTTAACTAAGAAAAATCTAGAAAAATATTTTTTTGTCTTTTTATATTTATCTAAACTTAAGAAAAATGAAAAATTATTTTTTTGAACCTTTTCTTAATTATTTGTATTAAATGCTATTTAAAAATGCTTAAAAACTAATTTAAATCAAGAAAAATAGCAAATCAACTTAGAAAAATCTAAAAATTTCAGGAAAACTCTAAAATAATATTAAGAATATAAGAAAAATGGAAAAACAGGTGCTTATGTGTGGAATTATGGAACTGATGTGCAAAGGCTTATTGAAATAAGCACTAGAATAAGCAAATGGACACCAAAAGCTACCAAACTGATATGGAAGCTACAATAAGCTAAAATTGACCAAATGCAACTGAAATCAACAAGCTCTAACCACTGGATGGCAAGCTTGATCAGATTGATGATATGAGATAAAAGCTAAAAAGCAGTTTCTGGGGGCCAACTATGGACAAAGAAATAAGCACTCAAACAAGCTAGCAACCAAAAACCAAAACTTGTAACTAACACTAGACCTGGGTGAGAGCTTATAAACCAAATTACAGACCTAGACAAGCTCAAATGAGACTTGTGCAAGGTTTGCAAAACCTGCATAAACCCTGTGCAGGCTCAGTGCCCTGCACAGGGGATTTGACACCATATTCACAAGCTCTTTTGACCCTTATAGAAAATTAACAAAATTATGAAAAAATGATAAAAAGAAACTAGACCAGTAGAGCTTTTCAAAACCACAAGTTTCATAAAAATTGGCCCAGAACTGAGCTTGTGAAAATTCCTCCCATTTGGCTCAAAACTGAGATTTCAATATTTTGACTTTTGACTTGAAAATGAAAAGTTGACTTCCATGAGATTTGATCTTGATTTCCCAACTGAAAATGATGTATTTTGATGAAATAAAGCTGATGCAATATATACCTATGTATTTTAAACATAAAATGAGCCTTTGATCTTGCTAAAATCTCAACAGTAAGCTGCTAAGGGACTTAAGGTATAATTTTGACTTTGAGACCTTGCAGGCAAAAGATTAAGACTGATATGAGCATAAAACAGATTCACAAGCATGGGACAACAGAAGCCTACCCTTGCATAAACCTATAGCTCAGTTAAAGCTACTGAACCAAACACCCTTTATACCAACTGTTGTGAACTAAAAATGAGATAACCAAAGATTTAGCTAAAACAAACATTCAAACTACTTAAATTATCATTAAATAGACTAGAATAAACAAATGGTAACCACAGATACATGTACAAACTAGGACTGCAATTTGACTTGAAATTGGAAAATGAGAGATATACTCACATGTGTCCAGCTTTGTTGCAGGCCAAAACCAAACCAAAGACTAACCTAACCTATGCTATTCCAACCCATTATCACCTCTGCATCAACCAAATTCATCACCATTTCCAATTTGAGCTCATAGTTGACTTATGTTGACCATTATACAATATCGCTTGAAAATGAAATGTAGCTTATACAAAGCTTATAGAGACCTTAACTAAACTTGTTTAAGCTTAAAACAAGCAACCAACAACCTGGACAGAAGACTTTGAAATTGAAAATCTCAACAGTAAACATAGAACTTGGAACTTAAATAAAAACTTGAATTGATAATTAAAAGGGACAATACAAAGATGTTTTAACTTAATTGTTAAACATAAAAGCTGAAATTACAACAATTTGATTTAAACTACAACATTAATTTAAAAACGACATTTAAGAAAAATTATTAAAACTAGCTACCCTCCCTACTCTTCTCCTCTTTGGTCTTTTTATACTCCCATCTGCTTCTCTCACCACTCTGATCATTTCCCAACATTAATCTCAACCCTTGGATGAATTTAGAACAATCTCGGCCGTTTGATGGTTTTGGCGCCAATTCTTGGTTTTGATATCACAGACAGGAACAAGGATGCATTTAATGCATTTGAAGGGTAGGTGAGGAGGGGGGAGACAAAGGGTGGAGTAGGGTGGATATTGGTGGCTGGAGGAGGGGGGTTGCAGACAAAAATGTCGGGGAAGACAGGTTTATAGGGGGGCGGGTTTGTTTTGTTTAAACATTGGGTAATGGGTAAATGGATTGGGCCAAGGGATTATGTGGGCTTGGGATAATAACTAGGTCCGGTTTGGTTTAGGATTAGCACAAGGACCATTTTGCAATTCCTCCAAAGTTGAGGGGCTGAAGTAGTGTATTTCCCAAAGTGCTTTCAAGGACCAATATTGCCAATCATTAATAAACCAAGAACCAATTTTTTCATTTTTGATTTTTCAAAGTTCCCAGGGATCTATTTTGCCATTTTTGGATTTTCAGGGACTAAACATGTAATTTTGAAAAACTTGTAACCCAAGTGTAATATTTTGTGAAATTGACTTTCAAAACCTTGGGTTGGCTTTTCCTTTCAAAATAAATGCATAGGGACTAATTTTGATAAGTTTTGAAACTTGGGGACCTAAACGCCAATATTGCAAACTTTGATCGATTTTCCTTTGTTTTTGCAGATTTTGCATTTAAAACACATAAAACACAATTCCTGGGATATTTTAAGTATTTTGATATCTTTTTGATTGTTTTTGTATGTTTTGGCAGTTTAAATATGACAAAAATGATGAGTATTTGAGCACTCATCAGGGGCGGCAGGAATTAGAGGGGTGATTTTGGGGGAAAGAGGGGCGGGAGTAGGCGGGATACTTGGAAAGTATAAGGCGGGATCTGAAATTTTCATTAATGCCTAAGAGCATCTCAGTGTTATCTCTATAACTAGCTTAGAGACCCGTTGACACCGCGTTAGTTTTTAAAGAAATAGATAAATGAGATGATAATAAAAGTAATAACGTAAATTTGTTAAATGTAAAATATGTGTGAGTCACAATCGATTTACAACCATCGCGTTGCCAATCTAAAATAGATTGACTCGAACATAAAATGATGTGTGATTTTAATGATCAATTGAGTTGAAAATGAGATAATAAGAAAACAACGGACGTCAACGTGTTTCATTAATATAAAAAAGAAATAATGATATAAAACATGAATTATTCAACAATCAATTGAGTTTGTAACATTTAAAATAATAGACGTTCATGCGTTGTCGTCTCCACTTTGATTCTCTTGAATAGCAAATGACATCTGTGAGCACTAATCAATATAATAGTCAATGTCCATTCAGTGTACACCCAATAGTCCATAGAAACCCTTTAAACAACCACATATAGTTGTCCGTGTTTGAATACCGACTTTTGTAAAGCTAAACAAAAGTTATGTTTTTATAGTAAGTATTTAGCTCCATTAATCCTTTAAAGCATAGGTAAATAGGTTCTTACTTGCAAACATCATGGATGTAAAAAACAAATAAAGAACAACTAATGGTTTTTATACCCGATCAAAACCTATCTATATTTTAAATTGAAAGATTTGCCAGATATTTTTCATCCATGTGATTCAATATATGGATAACATGATCTTCATCATCAACCACATCTATCGAAACCTCTTCGTCATTCGGTTCTCCAATGTCGCCGTCTCCGACTCTCAATAACACACCTGAATCTGACATTTGAACCCGTTAAAAAACATTTTTTAAGTTAAGACATGTTTAACAAATGTGTTTTGACCAGTTACTTACTATGACTCGTATACCCAGATTTGACTAACGTACCATTAACTCACCATTGCACCACATGCCAAAGCTACCAAGTCCACTTTAATAGAATACATGTACTGTCCTAACCCTTAAATTATGCATTGAACATGATTTTTTTTTTTTTTTTTTTTTTTTTTTTTTTTTTTTTTTTCATATTGTAAATTTCTGTTAAAGGTAGTCAAATGCTCAAAACTTGTTTGGGTCAAAATTGGTGTTTCTTACATGGGCCAGAATTTTTTATTTTTTTTATTTTTTATTTATTTTTTTTTAACTATACATATTGTACAAACCAAAAGTAAAATTTTGGTAACTTACCACTCATTTGACCCGTTCCCGTTTTAATTTTTTACCAGTTGCACCTAAAAGCAAAATCAAGCCATTAGTCTAAAGCTACAATGAAACCTCCATGGGAAACGTTATTAAGAGGTTACATATTTTAGTTTTCATTAAAACCTAATAACCTATGATAAATGCTGTAAATGAAAATGAGATAATAAGAAAACAACTAACGTAAACATTTTTCATTGGAAAGAAATAATGAGAAAATACGTGAATTATTCGATAATTAATTGAGTTTGTAACAATTAAAATAATAGACGTCCATGCGTTGTCGTCTTCAAATTTGATGGTCTTGAATAACAAATGACGCGTCTGTGAGCTAATCAATTTTACAACGACCGTTCATTCGCTAAACACCTAGTAGTCCATAGAAAATGTAAGCAAAAGTAGGTTGTGATCCATAATATATTATAATTTAAAATATGATAAAAAATTATGATATGTATATTTTACATACCTATTGAACTAATTGTATGATCATTGTATCTAAAAATCACACTAATTTTATTCACATCCTTCACCACTCCCTTAGTTTTACTAAAAACACAACACAATAATATAAGTTATTTAAAACTCTCAATTAAGATAACCCCACTGGCCAATATCTTCTTCATTATTCATGAATCTTCATCAAAGTCCTCGACTAAAAAAAGCACATTCAGTGATGCTCAATATCTTCAATTAAAACACAAAATGAAATAAGCTTGGCACAAAACCCATAATGCTCGAGAAGCGTAATATTCATAAAGGCTAATAAAGAGATATTAGATTTTACTCCATAAAAGCGTAATATTCATAAAGCTTGATGTACTACATATTCTACTCCATAACATGGGACAATGGTTCTTTAGTTTCTGTAGTGTGTATACTTTCTTTTACCATGGGAGAATTTAGGAGATCCTTTAGGCAGGGCACGTCGTGACCGGTCATCCCATGTCACATCGCTTCTCCGATGACCGATACTAAGTTGCCACGGTCGTTGACCAAATCTTTTTTTATTATTAAATATCAAACAAACATTGAAAAAGTGTATATATAATATCGGTTGAAAAAGCGACCGATAGTGTTTTCATTATTGCTTCGACCGACTTTCGACCTCACAATCAGGCCGACCGATCTTAATATCGGTCGTATGTCCAAAATTTCCTTGACCGGCCGATAATAAATAAGCGACTGTGCCCAAGCCTTATGTCAATCCCATCTTCTGCTGCCATTTGATCACGTAAAGAAAGATGTGGGGTCAACTTCTTGTTATTAGTCAACTCTGTTGTAATCTCCGGTCCTTGCGAAATCATCTGGATTTAGCAGCTCTTAGTAGGAATTAATTTAACAAATTAATCTTTTCTATCTGGATTATAATGTTCACTTTCATGGTTGTACATTCTCTTAAGGTTGTTCCTATTTACAACAAAAAATGCATTGATTTTTAACAACTTACAGTCTCATGCAGCTTGCATTCAGGATCTTCGGTTACTTCATCTTTACTGGAAACATTGTGCATAACATAATGCAAAGATCAGGAGAATTTTTTAATTATGCAAATTAATAGAATACGGATGAAAAATAGTATAAGTGGCAATTTCGACACATTAACTTATGTAATGGATCAGTTTGGGTTATTCTTTATTTCTAACGGGCAAACATGTATTATAAAAAGAAATGAGTTTAGAATAAAGCAGGTCAAATGGGTCCAAAGTAGCCCAAAGTATAGTTTGAAGCAAAAATTAGAAAAACATATGGACTACATATCATGTGCAGAAAGTTGTTCAACTAAACTATGTAACTTATGATGAAAAGGTTCATTTTAACATGCTATAATCAGCAAGCAAGGATCTTTTCGTTAAACTTTAACATGTTATAGGATTAAATGATTTAAAATCTCTTTGATAAAATATATAAGCCAAGAGATTTAATCATGCAGAGAAAAAAGTTTATGAACTTATTCACACAGAAAGTGGAAGTCCATTCTTCAAAAAAAGTGGTTACGTCAGCGGATTTGACTCTATATCGCTATTCTAACATTTTTCCACCTTTTGGAGATGTAAATAATGAACCATTTTTTCAATTCATTTTTTAAGTGTACACCATACATGTCCTATTCGACTGAAATAGCGAAATAGAAGATGACGATTAATTATGAAATCCAAATGCCTCACTTGTTACAATAATCAAATTTTCTCACTTCTCACCAATAAACACACACAAAATGGGTTAAAATCAGACATAGCTCATATTATCGGGTTAAAATGGGTCATTACCTGATATGGTTGACCATGATTCACATATAAAAGTATGCCTTTGAGGTTGCAAAGTATCCGACCCTAACTAATATGGTTCAAGATAACCATGCACATGTAGTGCACAAATAAGCAATCTCAAACACCTCCTACATAATATCCATACACTTTCCTGTCATGGCATTGAAATTATGAATAATTAGAATGACAAATAAAATTATTAAATAAACAAAAAATCGTCACTTAAGTTACTGAAACATAGAAAAGTCCTCTAATAATTCATAATAGTTTTAAAGTACACAATCATTGGCCTAGTATATATGTAATATGTTCATTATATTTCAGAAGATAACATTTAAGTTTTTCAATACAAATTAAATCGCAACATGGATAAAGATGTTTATGTAAAAGGCTATTAGCTTCACAGAACATATAACATCTTGAGCTTTATATATATGGCAAATGGCAAATACTAACAGCTCATATACATTAAAATATGGCAAATACCATCTACATATATATATTATTTTCGGCTTTGCGCAAACTAATATGGAAAATACCTTGTATTCATCATGCCAAATACATGAGCCAATTGATTTGACAATTCAGTCAGGGCTGTCAGTAGCTAACGACCATGAAGACCATCAAGAGTGCAAAGCATCCGAATTTTATCAATAACTTCATATGATTGATCGGCTCTCTTTAGCATGCTAGAAGGCATAATAAAAGTTTCAATAAGCAATTTGACTAACTCTTCAAATTCTACATTAATCACCCTTATGTGTCCTTTTAGCTTATTATTTTAGGATAGGCTTATTCAAGAGCTTGTGTGCCAAATTAGTTTAAGGTGTGTTTGGAAGAAGTGCTTAAAAGCAATCTGTGGTCTTTAAGCTCATTGAATCTGCTTATTTGTTCAGCTTTTAGTGACATTTCCTGATATAATTGCTCAAAGAACCAAACGACTTACACTGCCACATGCCGACTGAGGGGTTTCCAACTAATCCATAGTGATTCCCAGCTTTTTTCACTTTCTCCTCTTCTTCAGCATGTCCACAAGAGCAATTTTTGCAAGCTTTTCTTGTGCCCCCAACTTCACAATCCCCAACTGCAAAAAGCTCATCAGAGTATGTAATTAGAAACAACCATCTCAACTCTATAACTGGTATAGATTATCCTCAAAATGTAAATATAAATATCTCGCATTTACCAGGTGGGAGTTGGGGTTTCTTCAAGTCCTCTTCATAAACCGGTCATTTTCATACAACCATCGCGTTGCCAATCCATGGATTTATTTTCTGATGCACTTCCTCATAAATTGGCCACGGAGAACTGTTATATCCTGTAATTACATTGAACATCAGTAAGTTGGATCTAGCTATAAGATATAAAACACGTGCATCAGAATAAAATTTTAACCTGCACTTTAGAATCAATAGATTCATGTTAAAAAGTATATATGATTACAATACGTATGACGCATAAAAAACAGATAATTGAACCACATTATGTTTCGTGAATGGAAGGAAAAGAAAGGATAATGTACTTACAGAGATTTGACTATTTACATACTGAGAAATGATTGATTAAGCAGCCATTGCCTAAGAAAATGAAGGGAATGACATTAATTACCCACTCAAGTATTCGAACTCATGTTCTACAACAACATACTCTAATCCACGGTCTCCTTCGGGATCCCCAACTCTTGACATCACCAACAATTGCCAAAAAAGGTTGGAATTTGGAACCTAATAGGTCAATCAAAACATAAAGAAATATGCAAATACAAACCTCGTATCCGATATACTCTTAACAGCCTCAACGCCTTCTACTTCACTAACGACAAATTCAAAAATCATGAATCATAACCATTTAACACAATCGTATTCAACAACATTAAGACCGTAAGAAAGGGTACTCAAAAACATAAGTACCGGTCTCAACCGACATCCTTGACGCGTCATACGCCCGTCAAATAAGCTTACACAAATTCCCCCTAAATTAAATACATGCCAATACCTTTTGACAATCAATGATTAAGAACATCTAAGAAAGGCCATAAATTGTCCTGAAATCCTCATCCAAATTCCTACAGCCACAAACAAACAAAAAAAAACTTACAAATTGTGCACAGTATGTGTTTGAGATCTCAACCAAAAAATTTCTCCATCCAAATGAATATAATATCAAACGCATGGACAACTCGATGTTAGCACATATGGGATTTAAATCAAAACCCTAAAAAAAACAAATAGATGCGAATACTTACTAATCAAATGATGTAATGTTTCAATTGAAACTGAATGGAGACTTTGAGATAGGGCATCATACACCTGCATATCAAATTGAAAAAAATATTAGAACAACCATATCACACATATCAAAATTAATCGGCACAAAATTAAATTGAAAAAACTAATAGAAACCTGTTACATATAAAACATGCTATAAACAAATAAAAAACGTATTGTAATTCAATCACAAATGTTTTATTATGTGATCTAAATCTAAACCCTAAATAAGAAGACTGTGAAAATGATGAATCAACTAACATCCGACACAAAAATGGACCAAAAAAATCAAATTCGTTACCTGTTTTAATTTGATGAACCAAAAAAATCAAATTGTGGAATGATTGTTTTGATAAGGAGGAACCGATTGTTTTGATATATAGTGTTTAAGGAGGAGCGTGGTTACTGAATGTGTTTACTACTTTCCATAAAACCATGTTGACTAATGATATGCATAAAATGGATCGTGTAGAGGAAGGGTTGTGCAGAATAAGAGTTGTACTATGACTCTAAATAAAGTAGTGCATTAAACCAATTTTTAATGCAAAGTGTTTAGAAAACTTGTACAAAAGTTTATTTTATTATAGATAATAGATTTAGCACCAAAATAGTGCAAAATTAGCATCTTATTAGAATATGCTTGCACTAAATAACTTTTGCTCCAATGTGTACACTATATATTTTCACTAAATGTACTTTAAAACTATCAAAATACATAAAAATGCAACGAATTGAAAAAATAAATTAAGCAAAATATATAAATATTGGGTTCATTTTAACGGCGTTGTTGAGAAACATACGAATATATATTTTATATCAATTAGTTTTATTTATTTTTATTATAAATCAAAGATAAGTTAAAAAAAGAAGTTTTTAAATAAATGAATAGTGTTTAGTGCAATGAATAGTATTGCACTAAATTTGGTGTTTTTTTCTTGTTTACTATTCATTGCACTAAAATGGTGTGATGTTTAGTGCTAACATCGGAGAACATTTTTGATACATTTTGCACCATTTTAATGCAAAAGGTACATTTGATGCTAACATTGGAGATACCCTAAGACGCATAAGTGAATAAAAAGAAACATTATATGCGCAATTAAAAAAAAATTAAGCATTTACATACATCCTTACATACACACTACTATTTAGCGTTGACTAACGAGTCGGGTTATATCATGTCGTGTTAGGGTTGACCAACGGGTCAAACCTGACCCGAACCGAGTAAAACATATCGAAACTGAAACCGAACCGAATAACGTCGGTTTGGTTTGGGTCGGGCCAATTTAGATAGTTCGAACCGAATAGTTGTGTTTTGACCCGAACCGAATAAAGCTAAAATAATTATACAAAACCAAAAATTGAACTGAATAAGATCGGTTTACTTCGGTTAGGCCTGGTTCGGATCAGCTTGTCGGGTCGAGTCTGTTTACGGTTGATTTTGCTCAGCCCTATGTCCTGTTAGTTGGGTTATCGGGTTTCTTAGATCCAGTCGGTTAATATTCATGGTTTATGCCAAGCATGCGAACAAATAAAAACTTACCAAACTTCTACTATGAAGTGTGAGTTCTTAAATATTCATCATTGTGACGAGTCTTTGTTTTAGCTATGTGTTAATTCCGAGTTCTAAATTTATAAACCGTATCTTTCAAGAAATACTAACATTTTCGGGTACATTACCCGATTGTGTATAGTATAGACTCGGTAAGACCAGATCATTCGCTAGAACGAATGAAACTCATTTACAAGAAGTAAATTATAAGAAAATAAAAATAATATAATGTGATTAAGATCCATGTAAGTAAGATCCTAAGCCCATTAACTACGTGTTTGAATTAAGTCCATTACTTAAGGTTCAAGAATTAACATATGATAAGAACCATGTAAACACACGCGTGGAAGGGAGGCCACATGTCCTCCATGTATGCTCATCAAATGATCAACGTGTGGCCTCCCCACAGTTGTTGATCATCCATCAAGGGTTTATCTCTAACCCCTATATGCATTTCTATAAATAGAATGCATCACACAGCTTTTGTAAGTTCACATACTTAGGCAAAATATTGTTTCTCACACGGGAACCAAATAACACAACTATCCCAATCCACTCCTAATGCCATATTACATACCATACGTAAAAACTAACCATCCTCGTTTATCTAGATTAAATAGGTTAAACAGGTTTTGGGTTGACTCATTACCCATTTATCTAAACATGTTGGCACATTAAACAGGTTAAACGGGTTCGTAGGTCGACCAGATAAACCTGTATAACAAACTATATATAATATTTTAATTTTTGAAAAAAATCTTAAACGGGTTGGCGGGTCGACCCGTTTAACATACACCCAACCCGCACCAGACCTGTTTAATAAACGGGTTAGATGGGTCGATCTGAACACGGCCCGAAACCTATTTAGACTCAACCCGAACCTGTTAATTTTCGTGTCAGTCTCAGATCGGGTTTCGTATCGGTTCAAAATTTGTCACCCCTAAAAGAAACTAATAATAATGTATGTTACATAACCATATCAATTGTTTCAAAATTTACAAGGGAAATACCAACGAAGTATTGAAAACAAATAGAAAACAAAATTTTAAGGGTTACTGTTGCAAATCCGTAGCAATTATTTTGTAAATTGCAAGCGGCTTGGAATAAAATTTAAAAATAAATAGAAATTAAATTAATATCATATTTCATTGCAAAACAATAACAATTATACAAAAATTTGCAACGAGTTGCAACGGAAACAAATAAATATTATTTTCATTTATATTTACTTTGAACAATTGTTGTAAATCTTCTTGATCAATATCACCATCATTAGCCTCTAAATCATGCAACATCTATTTTAAATTTTCATGTTCATCATTAATGCAAGAATCATTGTTTTCATTAGTATTTGATACATGATTTGATGTGCTATTATCAAATAGTGATTCTCCATGCTCTGACCAACAAGTATATTTACGGACAAAACCGTATTTGTGCAAATGAAACTCAATTGCTTTGATATCAGCATAGGGTACAAAATTTTTACATTTCGAACAAGGACAAAAAATCTCTATTTCTCCCTTAGCCACTCGGTTAGACTCAGCAGCTACAAGAAAACTTTGCACTCCTTTCACAAATTCTGGTTCATTAACGTTCATCCCATACATTTATTGTCGTTCCATCTGAAATTTAAAAACAACATAATAAATCATATGCACGTATGAATGAAACATAGGTGGTCACATGTGGCAAATCCTAACCCACCTTTTGAATATTTTATCTCATATGTGTATACGTTCTAGCGGGTTGACTATTTAAGAAAAAATCGGCAGCATTTCCCCTCAACTCCCCAAGTATGCATATAAAACGCAAACTCGTAGGAATAAGGAGACATGTATACCGATTTTTTCTTAAATTTTTAACGTTAAAACGTGTACGCATCCTAAATGAGACAAAATATTCAAAAGGCAGTTGGGACTGCCCGAAACTAATCTCTATTAGATTAGTTTCGGACGGGTACTAACTAATTTCATATCATGATCTACTAATAACTTCTAGATGCACATGCTATATATACACAAATAAGCGTATCAACAATATAAGTATATACAACTATACAAGTACTTAGAACTATTAGTAAAAATATAAATAATGTTACAAATAACAAAAAGTTTATAAACTCACCTTATAATCCGAATATTTATAAATTGAGTGGAAAAGCTCCCCACATCTATATATATAATAAACAAAGCTTTTTTTGAAATGTATGCCACCTCATTTAATCCAAGCTGGCACTAATTCCACGTCATTTAAGCCACGTCACAATTCCACGTAGTATCAACACATCACCTAGATTAAAACTCTCCTCTCTCTCTAAAATAAAAACACACACAAACACTCTCCAAAATCTTTCCTCTCTCTAAAATAAAAACACACACAAACACTCTCCAACAAAACATCACCATCCTACTTGACCACCCAGCCACCGCCGGTAACACCACCCAAACGGCGCCACCCCACAGCAGCAACCATTTTGGTATTTTTTAATACAACGTTTTTTTTAAAGATTTGTGTTTTATTATAGATCTAATAGTTGTTGCAAAGATCCCAAAATTTTTAAATTTTTTTTCTATATATCCGATTTTTTTTTTAAAATGTATTAATTTTTTTTAAAGAACCGACGTTTTTGGTATTTTCTAAAACCAGTATTTTTTTAGATGCGTATTTATTTTTAAACATTCGTATTATTTTTTTAGGTGCGTATTATATTTTTAGATGCGAATTTTTTTTATAGATCTATTTTTTTTGTGGATCTATTTTTATTCAAAGATACTTAATTTTTGTATGGATATAATTTTTTTTACACATCCGCAATGTTTTTTTTAAAGATCCGTATTTTTTTTAAAATTCTTTTTAAACATCCGCAATAATTTTATTTTTTTTAAAGATCCGTATTTTTTTAATTTTTTTAAAGATCCGTGAGGTTTTATTTTTTTTTAAAGATTCGTGATGTTTTAATTTGTTTTAAAGATCCGTAGTTTTTTTTAAATTTATTTTAAAGAACCGGAGTTTTTATTTTTATTTTTTTTAAGATCCGTGATGTTTTAATTTTTTTAAAGATCCGTTTTTTTTAAAGATCCTCAATCTTTTTTTTTATAGATCCGATTTTTTTTTTGTAGATAGTGATTTTATTTGTAGATCTATTAATTTTTTTTAGATCTAATTATTTTTTGAAGATCCATATTTTTTATAGATATTTTTTTTAAAAGATCCGCATTTATTTTATTTCTAAAAAAACTGTATTTTTCTATTTTTTTTAAAGATCACATTTTTTTGTACATCTGATTATTTTATTTGTAAATATAATTATTTATTAAAGGTTCGTTTTTTTTAAAAGATGCGTATTTTTTTTTTAAAATATCCGTTTTTTTTTTTGTTTTTTTAAGGATCCTTAATATATATATATATTTTTAAAGATCCGAATACTTTTTTTTAATAGATCCGATTTTTTTTTTGTAAATTTAATGATATGTTTTCTAGATCTATTTTTATTTATAGATCCTTTTTTTTTGGTAGATCTTATTATTTTAATAGTAGATTTATATGTTCTTTTTGTACAAACATTTTTGGTATTCCCCAAATCTCGGCAAAAAAAAAGCCCACATCTCTTAAGTTTTTTTTTTTTTTTGAAAGTTAATCATGCTCATGATTCTCCTTTAATTTTGGCCGACATACCCTCCCCACAATCCCCTAATCATGGTTCACTTTATTCCCTCACTCTTCAAAAGAAATGATACTTTTACTTTTCCAAAATTCATCCACTACACCAATTATTGCAAACATTGTTACAAAGTTTGTTGTGTAAAGAGTTGCAAGACCAGTGAAGCTAAATGATCCAAAATTAAATGATCGGAGAAAACACAATTATGAATGACAATTAAAACAATCTACTTGGACTATAAAAACCTGGACCTCCAAAGTCATAAACTCAAAGAAAAGTAATAATTTGTTAACAAAAGATGATTGACAAAAACCCGGTGCAACGCAGCGGGCACACAATTTCTTGTATATATAAAGCCACATGGATGTCAATTCCACGTCACAAATGACATCATAAAAGCCACGTGGCAGTGTAATTTTACATTTTAGTCCCTAATTTGATGATCAACATTTTAAATGATATTGATTATGATGTTACACTTTCCATATATGTAGCCCATCTTCTGTCGTTCTCTCTTAAGTTAAAATAACAATTCCCTAATCTACACATATCAATCAAATCATATCCATGAATCATGATGATGAATCTATATTCAAAAAAAGAATTGCTGATCTCCACTAACTCTATTTGCTCATGTATATGTGATTTTCATGTTCCGCTTAATATTTATGATTAATTGATTACGTTTATCTATTGATTAAACTATTTTATTTTACAAGTTTTCTTAATGTGTGTGTACAGGGACTTTTGGTTCATGTGTTTCATACAATGTAAATCGCCTTAAATGTTTAATTAATTGCTACATGTTCCCACCGCTGAAATGTGTCTGTAATTAAAAAGTGGTTGTTATCACATATTGAGAAATCATTTTAGTTATAAGGTGGTTGCGTAAAAAGGAGATGTGTAATTAAAAAGTGGTTGTTATCACATATTGAGAAATCATTTTAGTTATAAGGTGGTTGCGTAAAAAGGAGATGTGAACTTGAAAATGGTGATAATATCCAGGTTCTTTGAGCATAAACTTCAATGTTTTAAAAACCGGGTTTTTAATCGACCCGGTCGAGTCCTCGGGCACCGGTTCAACCAGTTCAACCGGTTCGACCGCCGGGTCAACCCGGTTTTCCATTTATTATTATTTTATTTTTTTCGACCGGGTCAACCGGTTCGACCGCCGGGTCAACCGGTTCGACCGCCGGGTCAACCCGGGTTTTATTTAAAAAAATTGAAAAAAATCAAAACCGGCCGGGTTTCATGACCCGGTGGGTCTAACCGGTTAACCCGGTTTTTGAAACCCGGGTTTTTTTGACCCGTTTTGTGACCGGGTACCGGTCCGACCGGTTGAACCGGCCGGGTCGACCCGGGTTTGAAAACATTGACAAACTTACGTTGTCATTATACATACTGAAACGTAAAATATATAACGGGCTATTTTCTTTGTACTTCGTGCGATCTTTTGATTTGTTAATTTTTGGTTGTGACTTCTAGATTATATTTTGAAGTTTACTTGAATTTGGTTTGCTTGGTTTTAACCGAAACCAAATCGAATTATAATTTGGTGTATGGTTTGGTTTTATCCGTTTTATAATTGGTTGGGTTTGGTTTTGGTTTTAACTTTGAAAAATTTCAAACCGATAAACCTGAACCATACAACCCACAAACCCGAAAACCGAACCGATGAACACCCCTAAATAACATATGTGATGTTGGATACGTAATGTGATACTTATAGCTTATATATTATCTCTACATTCAGAAATCTGTTTGAGAGTATTAGACAAACTAAAATTTGGGATTCTGATTTAAATGTGTTTATATTTTAGATTATGCATATGTGAGTCATTAACAAACTTTTGTTCATACTTTTGTAATTGCATGAAAACGTATCTTTTCTTTTTAATATTATGTAGATGAGTACATCGGATCATTGATAAGAGTTATTTTCAAATATGTTTAGGTTTATTGCCAACAAACATATCTTTTCTTTAGATATCTGTACGATTTGTTCAAACTTACCTGTAATTTTCACGGGTCTACGAACTAAAAGTTTTATAAATGGTTTAGTGCTTTTTAGTTACTCATGACTTTCACGAGTTTATTAAAAACTACAAACTTTTTTTTGGATGTTATCATTTATTTTTTATATTATTTAATACTTCAATTATAAAAAGTTTTAGTTTTTTGAAAGTTTTTATATAGCAACCCGTGATTTTCACGGGTTTATAGGCTAGTATATAATAAAAGAACATGCTGAGTCACATATGCCACTTAGCAAGCATAAATGCCATGCTGGCAAGAATTAATTCCGTGGCAATGCCACCTATTTATTTACACACGCCTCACACACGCAAACACAACCAAGAACACACCCTCCTTCAAGCTGTTACTACCCATCCGGATCTTCAGCAACACAATCAATTCAATTTCTGTCTCCCAAAATTAAACTACACATACGTTTCAAACAAGAAATCAATCTTAACCCTAAACCATGATCAATTCAGAAACGCATTCGAAGACCTTCACCAGATTCCCACCATGATCGGAAGTATCTTTTTAATCAGAGGTCCCCGCTCGTAATTACTTTTTTTTTTTAATTCCCAATCAGTTTCAAGTTATGATGAATTAGGAATGAATTTTTTCGTTTCAATTTCGTTATTTATTTATAAAAAGTTTGTATGATGAATTTGTGATTACTTTCTTATGTATTTGAATTTTTGATTATTGAAATCAACCATGATTCGGTATGAAGGTTATCAGTTTTTTTCAATTGTATATTTTCATGTACAAATAAAGTAATTGAAAAAAAAACTATACATGAGAATATATAATTATGGTTTCGGTTTTTGATAGAATGCGTTCAACAGGAAGACCTTAAAGTTTTTGATGAATTTGTATAGCAAGTGTTTGATGAAAGTCCGGAGTAGAATTTGTTTTGTAAAGTGAGTTCAATATATAACCGGTATAACCAAGGGGATATAGATTGAGATACATGATAGTTTTAGGTTGTTCGAGAGTCGGGATTGTTCAACCCTGATGATGTTGAACATGTACTGTTTGAAGCCGTAATTCGGAGTATAGTTAATCTCTAACATGGCAAACAGGCACAATGAATCTATAGCTAACTAAAAACATGTCTTATGGGTCTAAACATTGTTACTTCTGTAATAATACTTTGATTTTAAATAATAAATCCAGTTCCTGACATGAACCTGTTTTGTCACCATTGGGCTTAATGGCTTATTTGTTTTACCGATCGATGACATTTTTAACTTTATAGGCATGAGCTGGAATCCGAGAGATTCATTTCTTTCCATTCAACCCTGTTGACAAGAGGACTGCTTTGACTTACATCGATGGCCGTGGAAACTGGCATAAAACAAGCAAAGGTGCTCCAGAATACTCCACATTGTAAAGTTGTAAGGCTTCTTGAGAGGTAATAACTTCAACATCATATAACCAAGATTGTTTTGTGTTTTATTTACTTATTGACATACTCAAGAGCTTTACCGGGTAACAACATTTGCATTTACTTATTGGCATATTGTTGTTGATTTTTCTTTGGTACTTATAAGTTTTTAGTATCTAGACATTAGTTAGTATGTTTAATTTCGAATATTAGTTTGACGACCAGATGATTTAAAAAAGGAGATCAAAATCACACAAAATATAAATGTGTAACTTATAATAGGATTTAGAGATTAGGTTATTAAGATTTGTTATTTGTGAGTTTGATCACCTGACCTTTTGAAAATTCACTATAAAACGTAATCATTTCTTTTGTTGCATGATTGTGTTGCAACAAGATGGTACAAGGCATCAACTATGCAGGTGGTATTACTATGCAAGCCATCAACTATCGCATTCATTTAATGTTCCATCACAATGATCTTGAGATAAGCTTGCAATCACTTTCTTAGATTAATGTCCTAATTGTCCACATATCTGAAATCTATGTCCTAATTGTCCACATAGATGAATGAACCCATTGCTCCTCATCCAGTATCATTTCAGTTTTGGGAAATTCTTTTTCTACTATTCAAGTAGCTACAACAGTTGTCACTGTTTATGCTTATAATATTTTATAAAACACTTCTGATTCACATTTTGTCGGGGATGATAATGCTTAGCCGCCTGACTCACTCCGGATAAAAATATTGAAGGGGTCAGGCATGGCAGAGACTTTCATTGAACAGAGGCAATGATGAATACAAATAACTCCGATTAAATTGAAAACGTTTGACTCTTGGCGAGGCAAACCTTTTGGTTTGCAGCCATGCCAGACGTATCCACTTTCTATGGACGATATTGAATAGGTTCCATTAAAGCCGTCATCATCTAAACGTTGGCGTGGCAAATCCTCAGGTCTGCAGCCAGGGTCTATGTATCATTTTTTGGGGACTTTCAACCTATCTGAGCCTCAGGCACATGTCTATCTCATGCTTTAAAATGATGTTATTTTGATTATTGTAACTATATGTTATAAATGGAAGGAGACGGTGTTGTTTTACGGCTTCCTAAGGAACTAATTTTGATTAAAAATATTCACATAAATTGATGTTCATCGATTATTTCTATAAGGAAAACAGGTCTTCAAGGCTGCTCCTGCCAAACGATGTTACAACTAATTGCAGCTTTCGTTTTCGGTCTATAGTCGTCAACTAATTGCAGGTTTCTTGCTAGATACGTGGTATCATTTGCCATTGAGGTAATCAATTTTTACTTTTTCAGATGATTTTGAGTGTGTAGGATTAATGGGGTGTTTGGTTTAACTTATTTACTTGGCTTATTACCATATTTAGGAACAACAAGTTCATTTTAGTGTTTGTATAAGGTGTTAACTATGCTATTTGCGTGTCAGGAAGCTATGGGGACTGGTAATCTTTTGGGAGGACTTTCTGCTCAGGTATCTACAAAGAAATAGCAGATATTTTGGAATTAGTCTATACAAGTACCATGAAAGTCACCGTTTAAATTATACTGACCAGCAACAATTTGTTGTCGTAGTGCATAATACTCAAACCCGAGAAAAGAACGGTATGGGTCACATAAGAACAATCGCTCGAGCCATTCGCCGTGTCAATGTATGTTAGGAATAACAAGACGGAATAGACCCAAATCATTTGTTTGACGGAACAGAAAGGTTATCAATGTTATACTATTGCTTACTTAAGCTCAAATTGATAAGGTCATACGGTGAGAAAAATCCGCTTATTAGCACTTGATTAGATTGTCGATAGGATAAGCCCACAAAATAAGCTATTCCAAATTTATGCAATTTAATTGGAATGTCAAATTTCATTTGATTTTTTTATGTGCAGAGGATGGAGACATTATTGATAGATTACAAGGGGATTCAGAAGTCGTCTGCATTAGTTATGCACAAAAAATGTACAAGGAGCAAATTTATTATGGTCACTTCACCTCATGAAGAAAAAAAATAGTGGCTCTTTTCTTTAATTGGCTATTACAGGTAATAATTCAAAATTTTGACAAGGATCTAGGCTCTATCTTTGTCCAGCTCTGTAGTTTCATATGGGAATGATACTCACGAATTTTGATGTTAAGATAGAAAAAAAGGAGACTTTAAAAACTTATTGTTGCTGCAAACATGGGACCTGATAGTTCAATTTTGTAACTGTATATAATGTAGTATTGGATAAGACGTTATATTGTTATCCCGACTTTCTATTTGATATATCATGTAAAAGGTCAGACTATCAAAGCATAAGACTCATATTATTTACTATACGGTATATATTTTGTATCTTCATATGCATCCTCTGTGGCAGATGTCATTGTTAGTTGTTCAACAATGTTAATCTAATACTTACTATGAATCCAGGTTCATACTGAAATACAAGGCACAGTGTATGGCCCCATTCAGATGAGGTGATATGGTACCAACATAAATGCGTTCAAGATCGACAATTCTTGATTAGTAACTACCGTTATCTAAATCTATAAATGTGACTAAGGAGGTGTTTGAACGTGCAGTTGAAATCGATTATTGAGGTTAGAGCCTCTTGGAGAAACAACCAGCAGCTGACTATAGCTTATACAAAAGTCAACTGTAAGTATATCTATAAAAATTGGCTCAACTAAAAGTCATGTACTTTCTTTATCTTACTTATAATATTTCAACACTGGTATGTGCAGAAGTTGCCATTTATCTGCACGTTACTTGACAAAATGGTAAGATTTAATATCCTGGCCCATACGCTAAAGGTACAAATTTGGCAAAACTAAACTGCTACTTATTCGAAAATAGCAATCACTTGGAAATGACAGGGTGACGCAATTCAAGAAACATTCACCACCTTAGCTGAAGACAACTTCCTGGGCCACTACTTCAGGTTCGACTCATACAATGAGTTGGAACAAAGAGCGGACGCGAAAGACTCAATTCTCGCAGGTAGTTTATGTTACGGACAAATTCAGAAAAATTAATGAAATTAAACAATTATTCCATAGGCTGTATTCAAAAGGTGTACGACACAAATACAACTGGAGACCTAACAATAAACATAGTTACCTACAGAAACATCGAGATCCAAAACCTCAGGTATACATGTTATAATATCCATCTATTATCTTTACAACATGATGACAAGATGTATGTAAGCACTAACATAAACCTGTTAAATTCTCCATTATTATGCCGTGACTAACGAAGCTTGGTGTTAACATTTGTTCCAGGAACTGCCAGTTGAACTCAATGTTGTTAGCTTGCACATCCAGAGATATGTTGTATGCTTTGGAGGCTATGTTCTTGGCTTCTTGCATCCACATCAGAATTTTTTATGGTATTCTTTATCTTCTTGCTGGTTGTATGTGATGAACACCCGAGTACCGGGGTTTGAACTTTGAACATTAAATAGCTATATAAGTGGGTGGGTCTGCTGGGATGGTATAACAAGTCAAAAGGGTTAAATTATAGTAATTACATATTCCTTTCTGAAACTGTTCAAGAAATAATAACATTATATACGTTTTAAATTTTTTGTAGGTTGCCAGCAGAATGGATGTTGTTGCCACTAAATTATATGCACAATGTGATAATATATAAAGACTTGTGAGCTAAATTATATTCCTTACTTTTATGCAGTTAACGTGATTGAGAATATTGCAGGGCCATACACTTCAAGTGTTCTCACACTGACTGCAACTGATCTCATGGCTCTGTTAAAAATGAAGCTGGATCTGAGTGGCATACCATGCATTAGGTTTGTATTCTTGGTGGTTCGTTGTAGCTAAATTATATGTTTATGACGATATATTTATCATTGGTGTATTTATTGATTATGCAAGGGCAATGGATGATGGAATGTACCACGCCATCGATATATATCTCAAGGTGAAATTTAGCTCATAAATGTTAATTAATGTAGCATAATGAGTAGCTTGGGTTATGGCCAATGGGTTAAATTGGGTTCCTGTAGACACGGGCAATTTTTGTACAAGTCACCCGGGTTAAATTGGGTTCCGGTAGACATGGGTAATCTTGCGATTATCAGTTTAACAGCGTTTGGACCAGGAGTACCGTTCATTTTTGAGAATTTCTCACGGGAACCAAACACGCCAATTCATAAATCTGAATTATCCAAAAAGGGGTCATCACATAAGGTGCTTTCATGTTTCGTTATAACTGAACATTAGATTTTCAGTTTTTATTGAACCATTGTGTTAAATGTAGGGAAGTTATAGAATACATTAATATCGAGTGCTATTTTAGGGGAACTCGACCAAAATTACTTATAAGGGTGTTTGGATTAATCTACAGTTAGCCTATATTTGGGGCTTATGGCTTATTTTTAAAAGGTCTACGTTTTATAAACTTTTGCTAGAAAAACATGTTACGTGAAAACCCGCAATTCTATGCAACAGTCAAAATATTTTTAAATACCCAAAATTCCACAAAAGCTGTGAAACTTACACTTCAAGATATTAAGATCTACAGATCATAAAAAAACTAAAATTGTTAATAGAATAACTACTGAAATTGATTAGACACTATCTTCTGCATGATATTTTATCATAATTTATGATTTGCTTCTGATCGTTAAGTGTCACTTGCTAATTTTCAGGCAGTATTGTGAACACTCCATAACTGTTGGTTGTTTTTTAAGTTTAAAGGAAGATTGAAGTGTTTGCAGCAGATGTGAGTGGGGCCAACCAAGCCAGTGAGGTGAACATCCTGAGTGATAGGCATCGCTGGCGCAAGTATGGAGAGAAGTTCGTCAAAGAATATTTTAACCCCATGTCTATAAACAAGAGTCAAGGACAAACACTGTCACAGGTTGGACTTTTTTTAGAGAAACCGGTTTTTTCACACGGACAACTGTATGTAGCGGTTTCAAGAGTTAAAACAAAAGAAGACTTGAAGGTTCTTTGTTGCGACATCGATGGTATCTACACAAATAAAACAACAAACGTTGTTTACAAAGAAGTATTACACAAAATTTGAATTGTCTTTTATTAATAACTATAATGTTTAGTAAACACTTTTAGTATTTAGTATTCCTTTTCATGTGGTTTTTATCTTCATTAAAAATTTCACATTTAACTTTTTCATTCACATATACCTTCAATGTTTTTAAACAATGAAATATGATATACATTAATATTTTTTACAATAACACACTATGATATATCAATCCATTAAAACCATTAACGTCATTCGTTTTAACGAAAATTTATTACAAGTAATTGAAATATTTATATAACTTGCTTCTATACCAACTCTACCAATGAAATTTAGTAATATTAAACAACGTACATGAGACTAGCCCGGCCATTGGCCAGGTCATGAGACTAGTCTCTAATATGGATACATGATGAAGAAATTTATACCTATACAAATATCAAAATATGTATATAAGTTAAGTATAAAAGAGTTATAATGAGTAAAAAATAAATAAAACTATCTACAAAATATAACTATTGCCTTGTATGTAGTTTTGTGAGGTTTAAGTGAAATTTATTATGGTGGTTGATTGAAGTTTAATGTTATGGTTTTGAAAGGTTTAAGTTGAGAAGAAATAAATGAGAAGAAGTAAATGTGGTTGAAGTGGGTGAATTGGAAGTATGTTCTTTGAATTTGTTTTTTGCTGCGGTTATATAAGAAACCGTAGCAGAAAAGAAATCAATTACCACGGTTACTAAGAAACCGTAGCAGAAAAGAAATAAATTACCACGGTTACTGAAAAATCGTAGCATAGTACTCGTGTAATACTATTCAAATGGTCATCACTTGAATTATTGATATATTTATGTAACCTGATTATAACTTCTAAATCAGGTCTCACATACGTCATTAGACACATAAGATGCCCAATATTCTTTGAGTACTCCAAATGGGCAACATCTCTACCTCTATTTTAAATAGATTTAAAAAGATGTCATTGGAGTTCTAGCTAGGCCGGAATCCCCCACATTGAACCTCTCAAGAATATTGTCCTTATAGTGTTTTTGACAAAACAAATCCATCTGGTTTCATATGATCTTAGTTCCAAGAACCAAATCGAACAACCAATGTAGTTCATGTCAAATATTGACTCCAACATTTAATTAGTGGATTTGTTTACTTTGTTATTACTTCCTGTGATAAGTATACCATATATGTATAAACACACGATTACATATATGACATTGATGTTTTTTTTTTCTTCTTTTTTTTCCACATACATCCATTAATTTTAAATCCATGTTCTGACATGACGTGGTAAAAAATTTAGATGTCATTGTTTGGGAGCTTTTCCTAAGCCATATAATGACTTTACAAGCCTAAAAACTTTTCTCTTTTGTCTAAGAACCATGAAACCCTCAGGTTGGTTCATGCAGATTTCTTCCTCTAAATCCTTGTTTAGTAATGCCATTCTCACATACATTTTGGTAAACTTCCAAATTTCTTAAAGTAACAATAGCAAGTACCATCCTAATATAGGTTATTTGCGTAACTGACGAATATGTATCAAAGTAAGCTAGACCTTCTCGTTGTCTAAATCCTTTAATTACCAATCTTGCTTTTTTACTTATCAATGGTTCCATCGACAACCTTTGTGGTTGTTAGGTAACCATTTGTAGCCTAGTGGTTTACCACCAGGAGGTAAAACCACGAGCTATAATGTATAATTTTTGTAAAATAGAATCTATTTCACATTTCATGGCTTCTTTCCATTGAGGCCATCCTGAGGAAGTTACCGTTTCTTTGTAAGAAGTAGGTTCATTTTTAACCATAAAAGAAACAAAACTAAGTCCAAACAGTTTCCCATTTCTTGCCCGTTTGCTTCTTTTTAGTTCAACTTATTCTTCCAGGTTGATCTTGTCTCACATCATGGAGATCATAATCAATCTCTTGTTGTCTCTTATCAGAATAACATTATCATCTAGATGTCTCTCATCATGAAGGACATCATCATTTAGTTGCCTCTCATCATGGACAACTGTATCATCTAGTCTAGATGAACATCCATTTTCCTCGGAAAAATAAGGAAACACAGTTTCAAATAATGAAAGTTTTCCTTGATTCCATTATCGTATCTTTGTATATATTCAGATTTTCTTAATCATATCCAAATAAATGATAAGCACTACTCTAATGAGCATATCACAAAATATACACTCCACAGTTTTAGGTCCAATATTTTGATCCGTGGGTGCCGGGACAGATAGACACCCCCACATTCGTAAGTACTTATAGGATGGTTTTCTTCCCATCCATAGTTCATAGAACTATCGTCTTTTCCTTACAGGGGATTTTATCTAAAAGATAAGTAGCCAATAAAACCACTTTCCCCCACATGCCATGGCTTAAACCATGACTTTAACAACATGGCATAACCATATCTTTAAGGCACAATTCTTTCTTATCAACAATTATGTTGTATAAGGAGCAATAAATTTATGTCTTATTCCATGTTTAGCACATACATGAAATGGAGACACATATTCGCCTCCAATATCACTTCGAACCGCCTTGTTTTCGATAATAAGTTGATGCTCAACTTATATGTACAGATCAATCTTGTCTATATCCTTACTCTCAAGTAAGTAAAATTCGCAATATTTTGTACTACCATCAACAATTACAATGGAGTTCCTAATTGCTACCTTAGTAGGTATCGATTCCAAATCACATAAAACTATGTGAATCAAGGGTTCGATTAATTTTCGGTCAACCGAGTGAAAAGATATCTTGCCAATTTGGCTTCAACATAAGTTTTACTTTTGTAATCAGTGTTCGTTTTTTTAATTAAACAACGTATTGAGTTAAAACTAACATGTCCGAGTTGGCAATGCTATACATTCAAAGAATCAAATAAGCTGAATTCATACTCATTTTTTATTAAAAAAAATAAAAAAAAAATAGATTCAGCTTAAACATTTAATGAAGGGCATAACCCGCCCCGACCAAAATTTTGACCAATGTTAACTCTGTTAACTCAATTTTATTTGATTAAAATAAAATTAAAGCCAAATTTATTAAGCAACCATCCAGACACAAGATTCCTATGAATCTCTGGCACATACAACGTATTGGTTTACTTAAGCTCTTTTTCACATATGAATTTCAACATCACATTTCCTTTTCCCTTACTATTAGCAGTTGTAGAGTTGCCCATAAATTTTATCTCTTCATTTTCTGCTACTTTGAAAGAGTTAACCAAACTCTTATCATCATACTCATGACATGATGCCCAAGTGTTAATCCACCATTATCTAATGTTAGATCCTCGCCTTGGCAACAATTTTCATTTCATTCAGGCCATTTAACCCATAGTTATGGCACATACAATCTGAATGCTTTAAAGCATTTACCGTACACATAACTCGAGTATCGATCTCCCTTTCATCAAGTTTGGGAGCAGATTCTTTAGATGTCACTCATGACATTCCGAACATTCTGTTAATACGAGATTCCGTTATTAGTGTAAAACTAAATTTGAAATAATTAACAACTTGCTATATCACAAAGTGTTTCTTAACAAACACGATAACATCGAATTTTGTTTAAAACGCTAATGTTTTGTAAGATCCATTATACAAAACCGCTTTTAAACAAGTCTTTCGATTAAACAATTAAACAATATCGCATATTACATAATGTTTTTAAACAAAACAAATTTGTAATATGATTTTGTTAATCTTCTTTAAGAATATCTTAATAGATCTGCATCACATGGTCTAATTCTACAATGTAACTCGACAAGGTTTCAAAATAGATTTACTCTTTCAAAGAAACTCAACAAGGTTTTTATAGATCTACTCTCAAATGCATAAAGTTTCAAGAACTATATTTTGTTTATAATTAAACTCAACCTGGTTTAAATAAGCTAAACAAGTCAAAGAAACTTTTCCACCAAATATGATAACAACTTGTATATTATCAGATTTTGTTTCAAACAAACTCATCTTAGTTTCAATAAACACGTTCTAGTAATCTAATAAAATAACAACTTGTATTTTATGAGATTTGTTTCAAAGAAACTCCACTTGGTTTTAATGAATCTGATTTCATCATGATTTTTAACCATGTTAGTAACTGGAGCACCAATTACATTCGCAAGATTCACTAGGGTCACAAATTATGTTACCATCAGTTAACTTGTGAATATTTAAACAAAAAAAACAGTTAAATTATGTTAAAACAATATGGTATCTAATAAAGTCGACATGGTTTATGTAAACTTGTACCAAATATGATTCCAAGAAACACAAGCTTGGTTTCAAAATCCAGATTTAAACAATAAAATATGCAATAAACAAACTAAATAAATCAGTTTGAAAAGAAACTCATCATGGTTTCAATATAAACTGATTCAATAAACTGTTTCTAAAATCGTTTATAAATTTGTTATACCAAATCTGTTAATTAAAATTTTGTTTAGTTATTAAACTGATTTTCAAAGAAACATAATCTTGGTTTCAGTAGAAAAAAAGTTTGTATAAAATATGTTAATTATATAAATTAGATTTTAATAAAAAATGTTTTAATTATGTTACACAGAATCTGTTTTAAGGTTGTAGGGAAATGGTTACACTTTTATTAATAAAATCTAAATTACGATAAATAAAATTAACAGTAAATAAATAACAGAAAATAAAATACAAACAGAATTAAAGCAAATATACGATAATTAAATTAAATAATAAAATAGTCAAATACTTACTTGATCACCAAATATAGAGATCAACAAAGAAGCACTAAAAGCCGAGGCACGTGTTTGACACGCTTCCCTTAAAACAGATTCGCCGTCTGTTTCCCAGGGTACAACAACCAAAACAGTAAGTTGTACTGTCGGACTTAACTAAACTGCCAGGAATTTCATCTTAAGAGATGCGTATTCTTTACGTTGGAAACCAATAAACTTATTGATTTGATGTGTGAAAAACTTGTGGAATTATGACATCTATTTATACACAATAGACTCCTTCTAAGTTTACCCATCCCATCGATGTGGGATTGAAAATAAACTACTTTTCCTCTTTAGGCATGGTACCAAATGCCTAACTTTAAGACCCGATATCTCATTTACATCAACTCTATTTTGGACACATAAAGGCTTAATGCAAAGCTCTCTTCGAAGAGAACGCGAACCTACAACTATTACTCATATATATGACACATACATATAGATAATTGTGTCCAAAGTTGGTCAAAAGTCATTTTTGCCAACCAATTTTCCAACAAACTTTGGATATGTCATAGCACTTTTGAAATTGCATGATTTTATAAATTTCTTTGAGGTTAATATATATTCACCATTAAAATAATAATAATAATAATAATAATCGGCCAAGTTTCAAAAATACTTAAAAAAAAAATTGGATCAAGAAGTGGAAGATTCCTAAATTTTGTTGAAATGTTTACAATTTTCTTAATTTGTTTATATTAATTGCATCTTGAAAGTTTCTGTTAAAAATCATTATGTTTGTTAGAACCAATTGATACAACATGTAGAATAGATGTAGGACACATTACATCTATTTATTAGCGGGATAACAATATCGTGCATTAACAGATTCTAAAGTTGAAGAATAGTATATATATTGTAGTTTTTGCGAGTATGAATGGTTTGGCTGATTAGCATCACAAAACGAAAATGAACAATGTCATATTAATATTAATCTATATCCATGCGACGAAAATGAAGGGTTGCAGTTGTATATCCATGCAACGAAATGAATGGCCGGAGTAGGAAACCTGTTTGGCATGATTAATAAAATACAACTTTTTGAGCCAAACCCGTTTTAACCCTTAGTACAACCATTCAACCAAGATGATAGTGAGTTTGAGCCATACTTGAAACAATGATATAGATATGATACATTTGAGCTAAATTATGATTAGAAATAATAAGACCCGTGCATCACACGGATTAGTTGTTTATCTTTATCTATACAATCAATAAAGGGTTTAACCCTATTCTTGAAAATTGAAAACTTAAAAATTAAAAATAAAAACACACGATTTGAATCTCATATTAACACGCTATTTGAATCTCTTAGTTTGATAAAAGTAATTGACTAACATCCCCTGATAGTCACTAAGTTAGCAAATGGTTGACTTTTGAGACCACTTATTAAAAGAATGAGATCATAACATATCTTAGGGGTGATCAATCGGGTTAACCCGACCTGAAACCGAGAAAACCAAAATCGAATTTTGCTAAAAAACCGAACCGAAACTATCTCGGTTTTGTCGGTTTCGGTTTCGGTCTCGGGTTTAGTCGGTTTTAATCGGTTTTTAGAGCTACCGGGCACGACCCGAACCGAACCGAACCGAAACCGATATTAAAAAAAACCCAAACCGAGTTCGAACCGACTTCTTTAAACCGGTTCGGTTTCGGGTCGGTTTGTCAGGTTGTCAGTTTGGGTCTATCTCGGTTTTGCTCACCCCTAACATATCGTTACTTTGTGAGTTTGTGTTGTAACACACGACACACGTTTACAAAAAACACATGAACCATTAAGAAATTTTTAAAATTAAGTTTAAAAAAACACATAACAAAAGAGTGGATTTTTTTTATTATATTTAACTAAAAGAGTATCCGTGTATAGCAACGAGATTTTTTAGCGGCATATAGTTATAATGATATTTTGGTTACACAAAACATTACACAAAATAATTAACCAAAATATCAATATAAATATATGCCGTTAGAAAATTCCGTTGCTATGCACGGGTAGTCGTCTAGTAATGCCATGAGACAAGATGTAGATTGAATATGTATGTTTATGAGACAACATGTAAACCCGTGAATCGCACGGTTGGCTAGTCTATCTAATAACAAAGTCGCTAAAACATCATTCAATAACAAAGTTGCTAAATGATTAAAAAACAATGTCGCTAAACAAAGTGCATACAAATATCTCAAGTTCTCAACCAAAAACACAAAAACATGTCTATACAATTATCCACAACCATAACAACCACGTAACAATCATCCCTATGCCCCATCATTCCCATCGTTCTCACCAAACAATTGTTGAAGCGTTACCCTCATCGTTCTCACCAGACAGTTCTTCAAGCGATCGGCCGTTAGGTTCGGGTATCAAAAACGTAGAAGCCATGCCTAAGAAATTGATGATACCAAGAACGATAAGCGAGTACCTGGTTCCAATACCTGTAGGGTAGCCCTTATCGGTCTTATGAGGTTCGGTGCTTTGAGATGCATAGAGAAACCCGTAGGCACCGACAATAGCGCCTGCTTTCCCAGCTGCTGCAGATACACCATGACAAGTAGACCGCAGCCTGGCTGGGAAGATTTCAGCCGGGACAACAAAAGTTGTGGCGTTAGGGCCAAAATTTGCGAAGAAAAATGTTAATGAGTAGACGATCACAAAACCGAAACGGTTATCATGTAAGGTCCAGTGGTGGTATGGGATTGCAAGAGAGAACATGAATACAGTCATGAAAAAGAATCCCATGAGTTGGATCGTGAAACGACCTATGATATCGATAAAAGCAACAGTGAACCAGTAACCGGGGACTGTACTGCAAAGAGTGATTAGGGTTTGAGCTTTTGCAATTTTGTAAACCTCGCCAGCAGCACTCATTTTGGTCGCAGCAGGGATCCATCCAATAGCTATGAAAACTTCTTTCTGGAAAAGGTTTTGTGAATAGAAAGCGATATCTAGCAAAAACCAAGTGGAGGTGGTTCCGAGCAAGTGAAGACCGTAGCGACGGGAAAATTCTTTGGAGAACAGCCCAAATGAGTTGCTCTTGTCCGCAACAAGTTTCTCGACCTTTTTCTCTTCGGCTTTGATCTCAAGTCGTAAAACTCGAGCCATATCTTGTGCAGCTTGTTTCACGTTTTTTTCAACCAAAGCAGTGTAACGTGCGGTTTCAGGCATCTTCATACGCCAGTAGTAAGTAAAGGCTGCTGGAATAGCACCAAACATTAGAATAATTCGCCATATGTAGTCTGATTGTGGGGCTGTGGACAATAAAGCGTTCGTTGAGTAGGATGGTTCCTTAAACGCTTGGTCAAAAGAAGCTGACACGATTAATGCCACAATTCCACTAGCCAATATTCCAAACCCTTGCATAGCAAAAACCGCAGCAAGAAATGCACCACGGGTTTTCTTATTAGCATATTCGGACATAATAGTAGCCGAGATAGGATAATCGCCGCCAACGCCAAACCCGAGCCAGAACCTGAAGAAACAAAGTGTTGCCATTACACCCTTCGCCTCATTCCCGAAAGAGAGCCCAGATGCGAGGGCGAATATAATCATGAGTGCCAAAGTCATTCCATAAACCCTCTTTCGGCCCATTTTGTCACCAAGCCAACCGAAAAAGAGTTGACCACATAAAGTTCCGACAAGGGCGGCACAGGTAACCAAAGAGTTCACACGGGGTGGTAGGGTTCCAGGCTTGGGAGAACCATCTATGTGGTAGTATATACGGCCAAGTAATTTTGTTACTAGAGAAATTGCAAAGTGATCATATCGTAGCCATCGGTAAGGAAACCCATACCCGCGAGCACGATCGCCGTGAAATGGTACAACTGAGTCTTCGCGGAATCAAGTGCACTAAGCACTTGTAGTTGCTCTCGAGCCATATATTCGGTGCACTCCTTTTTCGAAACTATTATTGCCAACAATAAAAACATAACAAGTTAATGAAACTCAAAAACTCATATATATATAAATACTCTAAGAAATATAAAAATCTATTTTATTACATAGTAGTTTGTTAGACATTAGTGATGATAGTTAGAGGTAACTAGCTAGTGATCGTTTAGGGGGTTTATTCTTTGGCATAAGTTGTAGTCAAATTAAGTGCATGGATAATACTTGCTTCGGAAGGCATGTATCATATAGCCTACTGTCGCATGGTTTTCAGCCCAATACCACTTCTTGTTGGAGTCGATTATAAGTTGGTCGTTCCCCCTCATTCCCTACAAAAGGGCATGAGGGTGGAGCTCTCATTGTACCGTATCATTCTTTCTTTTATCAATAAACGTAAACATTTGGGTCTATACTATACGTGTGGGTTTCTTCATTAGTCGTGTTTCCGGTGTGCACGAGAGTGTCGTTTCACTTTACGAGTTTGGTATGCTGCATACTTGCTTCCGAGTTGTTGATCGCAACTTCAACAAGTGGTGTCAGAGCTTTGGTCTTAAAGGTGGAAGCTAGGTTGAACTGTGAAGGTTTCTTGTTGTTCGGTTTTAGACAGCCAGGGTGTTCATGGTGTTCAGGTTTCGACAGAAGGCTTAATCTTATTTTTTAGGGCAAGGATTTGCTCGCTAATCGGTTTTGACTACAAGGGTTAAGTTTTCAAGCAAAAGGTTTCGATTTTGGAGTTCAATACAGAATATCGACTCGAGGTTCTTTGAAGGTTCCGCTTTTGAACTTTAAAAAGCGTTAAGGCCTTGTTGCTTGCACTATAAAGTTCTCGACAGTAGGTGTTGAAGCATAATCTGGCACGGGCAGGATTCAACGACTCTCCTTGGCCGTTAGTCGTCTTCTCGAGCCCTAGTAGACCTGTCAACAAAGAGAACCCGTTAGGAGTGGACCCGAGGCCGTAGCCCCGGGGTCCATCTCCGACGGTCAAGTTAGTATGCGATGTAGAATCACATAAGTTAGTTAGTATCGGCGTGATGTAGCCAATATATCTTAGGGTAAGAGATAACCTGCGTGTGTATATATAGGCATGGATTAGGGTTTAGATCGTAGAGTGGGCCGCATCTTCCGGGCCTGACCCATTCCTGGCCCAGTCCGGACCATACGTCCACAAGCCCCCCAAGTTTAGTATGCGATAGCGCATGGCTATGTTATGCTAAACTTAAGTTCTGATGGCCGCGTAGGTGAAAGTGGATCCCGCATGCTGCATCCTGGGTAAGGGCGTACATTTTGTACCAGTAGCGACGCAACATGGTGCGACAGAAGACGTGCTTCGTATTGCGCGCTGTGCGCGACAAAGAGGTGCGACAGAAGACGTGCTTCTGTAGCATAAGTGCGCGCTGTGCGCGACAAAGAGGTGCGACAGAAGACGTGCTTCTGCGCGCATTACATTCGTCTTTACAACCGACGGAGGGCGTCTCCCTGCGGCAAAGATGCGTCGCGAATATTTAAATCCGTCTTTGTACCGAGCTTGCGTCTCGCTTCCAAATAATCTGCGTGGACGCTGCACGGAAACAGTGGTAGCATATACCCTGGTAGCCCCCCAAGTTTGATGGTGCTACTCGTGTAGGAGCATTAAACTTATTTAATCTGCGAAAAACACTCAATGCAAAGATTAAAAGTATATGCGCGAATCGCAAAGCATATAAAACCTAATAAAATTAAGCAATATATAGCACATAGCATAAAAAATATATAGCACATAGCATATAAGAAAATTGGCAGTGCGCACCCGTCGTGGGATGCGTACCGACGAAATAATTGATTGTGTTTGTTTTTTTTAATGTATAAAAACTCGGATGGATGTACCGTGACCGCGACTAATAGACACATATAGATTTATCGTAACCGCATAGACTCGAACGTTTGTGGATGATCGCAGATGTTTATACCACGGCCTTTGGTCCAGTGCGCTCATGGCGATTGACTAGCATCGTGGTGTTCGCGCGTACGCGTTCTCTGCGAAGATTTCTGAACGCACGGCCTAACGCGGGTAGATTTATCGTGACTGCGCTATTTGAGCGCGAACAGGCGGAAAAACAGTATCTGCGCGAATTAATTCGCGACTAAAAAATAAAATAGCTCCGATCGTGCGGATATATTTTTAGGTCCAATCGTGCGGACTAAAATATAAAATAGGTCCGATCATGCGGACTTTTTCTTTTATATGTAAAGAAATAGACTATTCGTAAATAATTATCTGTTGATAACAATATGCAATTCTCAACAAGTTTATGGAATTCTATACGAATATAATACTCCGTAAGGTATAGATTTGTTCAAATATTAATTAAACAATCAGCACACTATAACCTTTATTAATATAATAAGTAAAGGAACTCACAAAAATCTTAGCCAACTATCCAAAGTCGACTCCTTACTTGGCGACTGTTATGCAGATGTGCAAAGTGATATTAAATTAATATACCGACTTTAGGAATTAACTCGTGGTCCCAGCAACCTTGAATAAAGCAAGTGATACGCAGTGCTTTTAATTCGTGGTCCCACGGATGGCGCCAACTTGTTGAAGCATAATCTGGCACGGGCAGGATTCAACGACTCTCCTTGGCCGTTAGTCGTCTTCTCGAGCCCTAGTAGACCTGTCAACAAAGAGAACCCGTTAAGAGTGGACCCGAGGCCGTAGCCCCGGGGTCCACCTCCGACGGTCAAGTTAGTATGCGATGTAGAATCACATAAGTTAGTTAGTATCGGCGTGATGTAGCCAATATATCTTAGGGTTAGAGATAACCTGCGTGTGTATATATAGGCATGAATTAGGGTTTAGATCGTAGAGTGGGCCGCATCTTCCGGGCCTGACCCATTCCTGGCCCAGTCCGGACCATACGTCCACAGTAGGGTTTGTTGAAGATTAAATATCAATAATTATATGTTTTCAAGTATACACACCGGCTAAATATCTAAAATCTTGTATTCACTATCTATGGATTCCATAACATCATGAATTATTGTTGGTTTAAAAATATTTTTATTCCATCAATTGAAATTATATAAAATCTTGAATAAACTATCTATATATTTTCTCTGTATGTGTTTCCGATAGAATTCCGACCAACAGTATTTACTGACTTAGATTCAGCGACATACTGTTTCTGTCACAAATCCACCACAAACAGCTTATACCGACAGATTTCCGACGGAAGTATCTGATGGCAAAGACCTGTTATCTAGTAGTGTATTAGTGAGATAATTAAATATTTGCCTATCTTCAAAGATTGTGACATCCTGACATGAATAGATGACCAATGACTGTTGGGTACTCTTCTCTTTACATTTATTACTCATGCATGCATGTACAAAACAAATACACTTGACAAATAATGAAAGCTAGAATTAGTGAAACAAGTAAGGAAAACACATTATGTTAGGCTAATATAAGTGAGTGACACCATTGTTTTAAGATAAGTAAACAATAAGGGTTTGAATTATACTTTACTGATTACTCCTTGATCATAAATGTGTGTTATATTTGTTGTGGATGCCAAAATTTCCTCCATAAATTAGTTGATGAAATGCTTAAAGAACAATGGTTAAATCTAGAGCAACACAAAGTTTCGCTGTCTATAAACTACGTGATGGCAAAGTAAGACAAATCTCTAGTCCTGATAATTTTTTAAATGATCTGTCGCTTGATTTTTTTCTTGATTATTATCCAAGAGAGATAGCTAGATGGATATACTAATAGAGAAGGAGCTCATACCTTGTTAAGAAGGTAGCTATGCAATGGTTCTAGAGAGACATTAGAGAAAAACAGACGAGGAGATTAGTAGTTGAATCATGGGTATTTAAGAGGAACAACACTAAGAATCATCGGAAGCATCTGCAATTATCCGCCAAATTAAAGTAAACGCTTCACATTGCTTCGCTAATTATCGAATCTCTAATCAGGTCAATGCCCAACTTGCCTTCTCTTTGAATAGACTCTCTATCCACCTTCAAATTGTATTTTAAAAAGGGGTTTTCAAATATTATTTAAATAAAAAATGTATGCTAAGCTTTATTCATCTACCTTCAAATTTTCATTTAAATAAAAGATGCTATAAGTATATGTTGGCACTTTTTTCTCTAGTTTAAATAACAGATTCAATTACATGTCCTTTATTCTTTTTTTTCAACTTAGATGTCCTTTATTCGACAACGACATTGAAACATAGGACCATTTATTTGTTAAATCTGTTGGAATATGTATATATTTATAAAACCGTGAATGTCCGGATGCGAACTCGTGATCACGAGATTGCATACATTAGCGAATGAGAATTAAAGTTAATAATTAATGTTAATGATTACGATTAATTATTACACATAAAGTCCGTCTAACGATCGTTAAGTATTTAACGGAAATGACTAACGACCGTTAAATGTAAAAGGGAGAAATATATGGTGAATATCTTAAGTTTGGAAAAGATTCGGTTCCCCTTTCCTCTCCTCTAGGTGGCCGGCCAAGGGTGGGTTTTCCAAGCCCAAACCCTAACTTTTCCATCAAGCTATTCATTCACTATATATACAAAGGCTAGGGTTAAGGTTTTTCATAACTTTGTGCATTGAATTAACCATAGATCTTTTCCTCTCCTCTCTTGATTACATTCGGCCGAACCCCCCTCCTATAGGGTGTTTTGGTTTTGTTTTTCATTAAACAAAGGCTTGTGTTAGATCTAGCAATCGCTTGATTCGTTGGTTAATTCGTGTGTACAAAACTGTGGTAGTAAGACACTATTCTTACACCTAATTGGTTTGAGTTGTAAAACGGTAAGGGACAACTCTTTAAACCACTTCTTTTGTTTTGTTCAAGAGATCTGACATTTGCAAGAGGTACGTTACGCTTACTTTCAGTTAATTATTTATTTGTTATGATCTTAAGTCTTCCGTTGTGTACTCTGTGGTGTCTACATGGTTTTATTGTATTCATATATCTTAAACTCAACTGTGGCATCACGAGACTTGTATAACAAGTAATTAATTACTGAAACACATAAATAAAATAAACATGATTGTGTTATTATTTGTATGCGTAGATCTAGGGTTTGCAAAACCTAAACCCTAATTTTTTTGGGGGGGCGTTTTTTGGTGCCCTAATTAGGGTTTTGTAAACTTCAGTTTTAATTGGATTAGAAACCCTAGGTTGCATGCAATTTTATGTGTATTGCGTAACTCTGTTTAATTGCATTAATTGTTAAGTGTGATTTACATCCATGATAAATACATGCATGTTTTGTCATGGATCTGCTTTTATTGTATGTTTTACTTGGTTAAGTGATGTACACTAAAATTATGATAGATCTATAATTGGAGAAGACCTCAATAATTATTATTTAATCAATTATGTGCTATGTGGTATATGTTTAATTTTGACTTACGCAATCGATGAATCGATGCATGTGGCTCACCTTGTACATAGCTGAAAACAGATGAAAGTCTTAATTAAATATGGGCAAATATAAAAAAAAAGTACTATACTTGCCACCCTTTCCTCTTCAGGGTAGCGAACAAATTTTTTTGCTTCTGCGGGTAATATACTTTCAAATTCATCCTCTTTAGGGTATTTTCATGAACAGTTGGACAATTTTGCCCCTATTACCCAGAAGAGGAAATGGAAAGTATGATACTTTTTTTTTTAAATAATAAATAATGTACTAGCCGTACGGAAAACGTGTTTTGGCTAAGAAAACGGAATAAGAATTAACAAGGGTAACGTATTTGTGATAGGGAAACAAATGTATTTTGGCCAGAATTTGATCGGCGACGATCAAACTCAATAGGTTTATGGGTTAAGATGCCGGAATTGACTGCTTTGATACCAGTTGATACACTCTTACAGGAATCAACGAGATTCAAATAAGAATTGAGCTCAAGAATTAGTTAATGGGATTTGTTATGGCTTACTGACTTGTAGAAGTTTATTACAAGAGAGAATTACAAAATCAAAACCGCTTACAAATGTGAAATGAATTGTGTTATATACAAATGAAATGATGAAATGGCTGTAACGGCTTTTCCCGCCTAAATGGTAAGGGTTAAAACTGCTTATTTGAACCCCACACGTGCCATGCACGCGTATACTTATTTAAACTCATGTCCTTTGCAAATGGAAGTGGCTGGTGGAACTAAATTATCTTAATAAGTAAATAGTGTAAACTTAAAACAAAACATTTTTATCATAGATTTAACACAATTATAAATCATTAAATAATTTATCTTAATACATATCCAAAATTTAACATAATAAAAAACTAGGGCAAATGATAAAAAAAAGTATCATACTTTCCATTTCCTCTTCTGGATAATAGGGGCAAAATTGTCCAACTGTTCATGAAAATACCCTAAAGATGATGAATTTGAAAGTATATTACCCGCAGAAGCAAAAAATTTTGTTCGCTACCCTGAAGAGGAAAGGGTGGCAAGTATAATACTTTTTTTTTGATATTTGCCCATTAAATATATACATATTGACAGATCTAGAATTGATTATTAATAGGATTTATCAAAAGGTTTGCATGTGGCTATTTGATATGCATGACTTATTATTATGTTATGCATTCATTGTTTATTTGTTTATTTTTTAAATACCTGCTTGTTTGTTATGTGTAACAAGGGTATTTTTATAAGAAAAATAAACTGACATAAACAATGGTGAAACATGTATTTTTAAGCGTAGTAATCGTAATCGTTTAATTGATTGATTTTTTGCACAAAATAGTTAGAACGGCTCACCCATTAATGACAAACTGTGTGATGGGTATAAGGTTGGTACGCATTAAATTGTGACCTTAAAGATGAGGGTATGTAATATGCTTCGCGCTGACCTAATTCTCCGCTCGTTTGTGCGTCTTAATGGAGTTACCAAGTATTCCTATATAATGTGCATAAAATTTTAAGGGTGAATTGACCTTAAATTCTACGCGCCACTTTTGTGGTAATTATCCGAATAACTTGGGTCTTATGACTCATGCAGCAGTAAGATATAGTGGTAATTAAAGGTAATTCTTTAATTGGTGTAACCAATACCTCGATTAAAGTTTGATGATGAAAAGCTTAAACATTAAAACAAGGATATGACTGTTTTAATAAAACCTTATGCTACGAAGATGAATGCATGACATCTTTGTACATATTTGATTTGACACCAAAATCAAATTACCGTTAATTTAAGTTGTATGCCATCCAATGAAACGGAAACACCTGAGATTACCTTTTATTTGCGTGAGAACGTGATTTAGATCGTGATCAAAGGGTAAAATATCCACGTGACGTGAGAACAGGCATGGATGATTTTGCAGTTTCTTAAATTGGACAATTTATTTGAGTTTTGCGGTGAGAACTGGCAACTCAAGGCATAAGATGGGGATAAAACATGTTTACATGGCAATTGAAATTGGCTAAATGTAAATCCCATAAATCTAGGAGTTGCAATTTGAAAATTGGCAATTGAGGTTCGACTCGTACCATTTTGAATACTTTCATTACTAGCAGATCAACTGATGTGATGAAAATATGTCATTTTGGATCCTAGTTTTCAATGAAAATTAAATAGTTATATGTTTATGAACCATGGGTATTTAATTTTCTTGAAAAGGTTAATTATCGAAAATACTAAAATTGAATTTTGTAATTCTTTTGAATGTATAAATGCAACACTTAACCGTAAACATGGTTTAGTCTTTGATTAGTAAATTGATCAATTCTGATTTCAAACAAATGTTTGATCGAGAATAATTTACCGAAAAGACAAACGAAGTCTCTTTTCCATGGGAAAAGCATGAGACTCAATCCTATTCCTTTTCATGAATGAGAAAGGTATAATATGAACATTTGAATTGTCTAAATTCTAATGTAACTCATAGCAATGAATTGCACATCATATTTTCCATAAAGATTTCATTACCCTCATTTGGTGAATGAATCCTTTTGTAACAACATGAATGTTGGTTAATTGAAAAACATGTATATGAGTTACTAAATTAGAAGTTAGACTATTTACCGCGAAAATTGGTAAAAGGCAAACTAGCATTATTTATCTAGTTGTTTTGCTTTAACCTTCAAAGGTGCTACATACCTTTATGGGCATGGTAGGCCTGTTAAGGAAGAAATTGCATACCCAATTTTTCGAGTTAATAACATTGATGGCTAACCCATCATTCGTATAATAGAATACACCTTTTAGTACCTTAGTAATGATTACGTATGGTTCTTCAAAGGTATAGGAAAGTCAAAAGCAAGCAAGTTGTTTTCACTGGTTATGCAACACTTACAATGTTGTCAGATTCAGTGGGAGCATTTGTGTTGCATTACTGAATAAGAAGTTGTTTTATTGATTTTTAATTCAGTGAGAGCTACAAGCTTTATTTCCTGTGTAGTAACCCAGATTATCTTCAAAGATAGTTACTTTCCAATTGTAGACACTTATGTTTTTAAGGATAGTCGTGTACGTTTCCTTACTAAACAATATCGTTCTACATCTACTTGTTATATCTATGACACAAATCATATTAATCAAATAAACGAACGTGTATCGTGTTGTTTATCTGCTACATGATGTTGTTCCATGCACAAGTGGGAGAAATCTTTATTGTGTGCAAGGTACAACACATATAAATATGATTTAAATGGATTCTCTTGACCGCAAGGTAAGAGAGTAACGTTCTAATAGGAATTATACATTTAAATGTGTATGATTGCCCTATTAAGAACATGTGTCAAGATGATAACAAAGACTACTTTATTTTAAATATTTATGTCATTCAATATTTAAGAAACACTTGTTGTTGCAATTTATGTTACGTGAGAACGTGAACTAGATTATAGACCAAGGTAAAATATCCACGTGTCGTGAGAACGAGCATGGATGATTTTGCAGTTTCTTACGTTGAACTTTTCATGGAATGACATAATTAAATGAAGTAATTTAATACTACTTTGAATTTAAGTATTTGTTGAATGACTTAAATATATGTAGTAAATATTAACTTAAGATATTAATTGAAACCCGAGGTGGTGTTCATAATTACTTTAATTATAAATGTTTATGATTTTGTAAAGTCACAAACATGAAGTCTTTTAATACAAGACTTACAATATAAAGTAAGACGTTAATTTGCTATGTTTTAAGACATATGCATGAAGTCAATGAGTTGATCAATGACTTATAACGTATAGTGGGATTATAACTGATATGTCTTTTGACTTGGTCAAGAATACTTGTGTTATAATACATGCAATTGACTTGGTAATTCTATTGTACCATTAAGTTTTACTTTGTTGGTAAATAGGTAAGCCAAAGAGTAGATGGTTATCTTAAAATATTGTTAGATTATCTTACAATATTAATTCTAATGAAATACCATAGTTTTATGGTATGTTCAGTTAGAAGAATCAAAATCTATTGGCATGTTTGATTCAAGATAACTATAGTTTCTTCCACATGTTATCAAGGTTAGAAGATTGAGTATAGCTTGAATATACTCAATAAGACTCCAACCTAGAAGATTGATAAGACACCATTTGTTTATGGAATGTGATGAATCACATTAAGTCTTATAAATGAAGTTCTAAATTTGTTAAACTACTTGTAGAGTGAGTTGTAACAAACTAATGTCAGGAACTGTCAATGTTTTTTGTAATATCCTAAAAGAGAACAATGTATTGTTGCTCTACTTGCTAAACTATTTAGAGGTAATCTTTAAAGTGTTAAAGGCAAGTGGGATTTTTGGTTTAGATCTTGAAAGATTAAAGTTACAAAATACATAATCTTCGAAAATGCACTAGAAAATATCATGATGAGGCTAAACATGTAAATGATAGACCTCAATATGATGGAATTGTCATTCATAGATCCGTAAGGATATCTCAGATATTTAATATGCTGAGGATTATGAGTTACAGGATCATGGTAAGCCTGTTAATCATGATGATGAATTTACCAAATGTTGAATTGTGGTAAATCAATCATACTATGAATGTTGAGATGTTGTCCATAAAGATAATCAATTTTAGATACTTGGTTTATCTAAATGAAGATGATTTTCTTCAATTGATGAAAACCCCAGTGGTTTAAATCTTTGTGTAGAAATCATATGGACAATATTGTACACGTATTTAATGTATGTCTAGTGATAATAATATTAATCATATTTAAGCAATTAACTATGATTGAATATTCTTTCCTAGATACATTAAATAGAAGTATAAAGATTATAATTGTCATACTTAGTTTCATTGATATGAAATTTTGACAACGAATATCAAAACTCTTTGTTCTGGAATTACTTTTGCGAGGACGATAAGTAATGCAAAAGAGTTTTTATGAATTCAAATAATCTTTGAATATGTACATAATGCAAGAATCCATGAATGGATATATGCAAGCATCTAGGAGATGATTCTTATGTTTAATATTAAATCCATGTTTGATTTAATAATTAAAATAAGATAGCTCATAAGTATTCCTGAAAGCTAGTGGGAGTATTATTTTTTATTTTCTTATATCTTATATGTTGTATGGGCAACTACGTTCCACCTAAAATTAAGTTTAGTTGGGAATGAACTTCGTTTGTAAGATTTGAAAATAAGATATATAACCTTGGAATATATGTTTATTATTATAAACATATGCGGTAAATAAATGAGTCTAATAGAACATGATGGATATATAATGAGATTTTAAAGTCTAACTTAAAGATTCATCATGTACATCATGTTATAAGATTGTTGTGTCATGCTTGATTACAAGATGATTTGACAACATTGAAAGTTAGTGTAATAAATATTTTAAAAAGAAATATGTTTGGATTTAGAATCACATTCCACAGTCTGGAGATGCTCCTAGATTCTATGGATGAAAATATAGCAATTGTTTAATAATTGTCATTGCCGACAAACTTGAGTTTTGGTAGGCACCAACATTACACTATAATTGTTCAAAGTTTACGGATGTTTAAAGTGCATATTGTTGTACACAATGATGCTAGTATAATTGAGATGACACTCAATTCTAGTCATGGTATCCTTGATGATGACCATGTTGACTAATTATGTTCCGCTAAGGGCATAGTTGCATTATACATTAAAGAATAAAGAATACTTTAAACTTTAAGTTTTGGAAGATGATTGTCATAAAATGGTGGTTCATGTTATCACGCACCTTATGGAATGATATGACAATATCAAGATATGTGTAAACACATACAAGAAATTCACTTATTGAATTCTTGAAATAAGTATTCTCAAAATTCCTATAGATCAAAGTTAATTGAAATTATGCCTTGTCAACAAGTATGATTCTCATGACTTGTGGAAAAATTCATTAACTGGTGTTATCATGCATTGATCTATTTAGTATTTGAATAAAGGATGTTAAACAATTATTATTTATAATGAATTAAAGTACGGTATACGTTTAATTTCATTTATAATATTGTGTCCTTTATTTGCATTTTTAAATCCTTGAATAACTTAAGTTATTCTAAATAGTCCATTGTCGATCAATAACATGGGAATGATATTGAATTAAGACAAATATGAGTATTAGTTAGAATATACTTGAAAGTATATTGATGCGTAGCATGACTAATTTCTGATGATATTCAATGGATTGAGTATAGGACTTATCCCAACCACATTATGGTACTTTATGGATCTTAGTCATTAAGTACATCATGAATATTTATCCTCTGACTTGAGATACCAGAGAAATGTCATCGATGTAGTGCATTTCTGTGAGGCAATCTAACGCTATACGTAACTGGTAGTTATAAGGGTTGTTTTCAGAAGTGTTGCGAAATTTATGAATTCTGCTCGTAGTCAAAACGGGATTTGTTTCCTTCAAATTTATTTGAAGTATAATACTGCTGGGCCCCTCGTAGGGTTGTCAAGATGTTTGCATGGCCATGCCCAAGGTCTTCTGGAATATGTTCAGAAGAGTTGGTAATCTTGATCAATCACATAAAGCGAGAAACAGAATAGTTAATTAAGAAATGAGTGAGATCCATATTCTTATTAACATGATATTAGAAACAAAAGGATGAATATGATGATAAATCATCAAAATTGGTTTTTCTCCAGAAAACTATACATGAGTTGTACGGGGGCATTGGCGTGTTGCTAGACGCTAACCAATGTCATTACACGTTTTTGTAAACATATCCAAGTGGGAGCTGTTGGAATATGTATATATTTATAAGACCGTGAATGTCCGGATTTGAACTCGTGACCACGGGATTGCACACATTAGCGAATGAGAATTAAAGTTAATAATTAATGTTAATGATTACGATTAATTATTACACATAAAGTCCGTCTAACGATCGTTAAGTATTTAACGGAAATGACTAACGACCGTTAAATGTAAAAGGGAGAAATATATGGTGAATATCTTAAGTTTGGAAAAGATTCGGTTCCCCTTTCCTCTCCTCTAGGTGGCCGGCCAAGGGTGGGTTTTCCAAGCCCAAACCCTAACTTTTCCATCAAGCTATTCATTCACTATATATATAAAGGCTAGGGTTAAGGTTTTTCATAACTTTGTGCATTGAATTAACCCTAGATCTTTCCCTCTCCTCTCTTGATTACATTCGGCCGAACCCCCCTCCTATAGGGTGTTTTGGTTTTGTTTTTCATTAAACAAAGGCTTGTGTTAGATCTAGCAATCGCTTGATTCGTTGGTTAATTCGTGTGTACAAAACTGTGGTAGTAAGACACTATTCTTATACCTAATTGTTTTGAGTTGTAAAAAGGTAAGGGACAACTCTTTAAACCACTTCTTTTGTTTTGTTCAAGAGATCTGACATTTGCAAGAGGTACGTTACGCTTACTTTCAGTTAATTATTTATTTGTTATGATCTTAAGTCTTCCGTTGTGTACTCTGTGGTGTCTACATGGTTTTATTGTATTCATATATCTTAAACACAACAAAATGCCCCATTGCCGTTGACTCTTAGGAAGGTTGTTTTTACATGGTGGCAGATTTCGGGTATGCCACTGACAAGCCTCAATGAAACGTTAGAGCATGGAGTATCACGGCGTGTTTCGTTCGCCACTCCTCGCCGGCCACCGCCACCACACCAGCAACCCTCGCTGGTTGCCTCCTAGCCACTCCAACGACACGGATAAAGACAAACAACTTTTCTGTTAATTTGTTTCGTTTGTGTTTGTGTTTGTGTTTTTAAGTGGGTGGGTGGGGCCCAAATGAAGAGGTTTGAATTAGTTGTGATTGGGGGGTATTTTTAAGTGAGTGTGTTGGAGTGATGTGGAAGTGATGAGGCACAAGTGGGACCCAAGAAGAGGATTGGTGTGCTGACACTCCATGCTCTTATAAACATGGTTGATCAAGTACCCATGATTCAAAAGCAACGGAAATACTTCGTGGTCAATAAAACTATTTGGGCTATATGGAATCATCGAACAAAGTCCTCTTCATCGTAAAGCGACCTCAAAAAGAGCTTTTTTTCAACAACATAAAATAGATGTGGTTTAATTGGATCACTAGCAGATGCAGAAAAGTCTCTTGTAGCGGAATAGAATGATTTACCAATCCATGAGCCAGAACTTACTTGTCGAGGGGGCAAAATATGATAATTTTTAGAAACTACACTAAAAATTGGTTCGTTAAAGGGGCAAATTACAAAAACAACTAAAAATTTTCGAAACTTTACACTACAATTTTTTTCGCCGGGGGGTTACATGACCCCCCGGACCCCCTTTGTCTCCGCCACTGCATGCAACTCTCATTGCGCTTGTAATTTTCTTTTCTAGCTTCTTGCTAACTTAATAAAGTAATTACCTATACAACCCAGTAAAGCAACCTGATTATGAGATTGAAACAAAAAAATTAAATTTACAAAAATGAACTAAAAGTGTCACATCAACATATTCAACTAGTGACATCCTTTATTTTTCCTTTTTTTAGAACTATCGACATCCTCTTTCTTTAGAATAATAGATGACCCACTATTTTGTTCAAAAGACCTTTTTTCAAGCGAAAGTTTTATAATAGGTATTGGATGCGAAGAAAGTGGGGTCCAATGAGGCACACAACAGTGGATTCATATGGGTATTGTGTGAAGATTGTATTTTGCATGAAATGATTTGGATTTGTGAAGAACTAATTTAAATGGTTATTGGATGGTTAGGAAGTGCTTTAATCGTCCCACTCCTCACCCAAAATTTTACATCGCCAAGGAAGTGTTTTAATCGCCCCCACTCCTCGTCCCACTGATCGCCCAAAATTTCAGTCACTTTTCAATCGCCTAGAAGATCGTCTAGAAGAATGAGAGACACATGTAGGATTCAAAAGTTGTCATAGATTATTGAATATAACGAATGGTATGCAAAAGTTCATTTTCGTAAAAAAACATATCATTTAAAAAAAAATTCTATAAAATAATTGTCATTTAAAAAAAATAAATAAATAAATAAAAGGGAAGGAGAGGGAAGGGCTAAGGGAGAAAAGTAAGTAAGGGTGAATGGGTGATTGAGTTTTTTTTTGTCTCAAATCTTCCTTCCCATTATCGGGAAGATAGCTAAGAAAAGAGAAACAAGTTATAAAAAATAGATCTAATTGCACGTAAATGTATTTTATTTGACACTTTTTATAGTTTCGTGTAGCTATATCATTTTTTTTGATATCCTGCATGGTAAAAGTGTTTATTATAATTTTTTTTTACCTTCAATCAGAACTGTAACATCCCTTTCCTTTCGCCATTTTCCTTTCTGATTCAAGAACACAAACTAATACAAAGGTTATCTTTACTTTTCTTTGCCTCCTCATCCCTTTCTTCCTTCTCCCTTTTGTTCCCTTTTCTTTCCAAAAGCAATGTGTACACAGGAAAACTTACCATATCCGGACAGCAGTGCGACGTTGCTGTAAAGAAGTTAGAACGTACAGTGGGACAAGAGGACCGTGAGTTCTTAACTGAAATCCAAATGCTGTCATCCTATAGTCTATAGACACAAAAACCTTGTGTCTCTATTTGGATTTTGTGACGAGGGTGGAGAAACGATCCTTGTTTACGAGTTTGTAAAGCATGGGAGCCTTGACAATTATCTAAGTGACACTCTACTCTCGTGGATGCAATGTCTTCAAATAAGCCTTGGTATGGCCAGAGGTCTGAATTACCTTCATAATGACGTGGGACCACAACACAGAGTCGTGCACCGTGATGTTAAGAGCTCAAACATTCTACTAAATGAGAATTAGGAAGCCAAAATTTCAGATTTTGGTTTGTCAAAAGCAAGCCCTTCAAATGTTAAGTTCACATCTGTTTTCACACGTGCTTGTGGCACTGTTGGCTATGTAGATCCCCAGTATGTAGAAACCGAGATTTTAACAAAGGAAACTGCTGTGATGCCGTTGGCGTAGTGCTATTTGAAAAATTGTGTGGTAGGCTGGCATACAGGGCCGTCCCGTGAATTTCTGGTGCCCTGAGCAAAAATTTAAAATTTTGCCCCTTAAAAATGTTTAATATAATAATATCTATGAAAAATTGTCCAACCTAAAAGCAAGATTAACTAATAACTAGTTAGCTAGTAAACAATTAAATGACTACTAAACTAGTAAATGATAACCAAAAAAAAAAAAAAAAAAGGTATAAATGAATTGAACATTGATTGGCATGCCTAATTCATATGCCTAATTATATGACTAATTTTATGTGGCATCATTTTATTGGTGACAGTAGATGGGCCCGCTACATCACAAACCAATAAAATACTTTCACATCATTTTAGGCCTAAAATTAGGCACACATTTAGGCCTCCAAATCACTTTCCAAATGAATTATGATGATAAAGAACAGTGACATTTGAATATAAGATTGTATGCATTTAATTTGCTACGGACATTTGGAAGCTGAATAACTAATTGGAAGTTGTCAAGTTGCATAGAATTTCTCGGGCTCTAGAAACAGGCCCTCTACACACATATATACTGGGCTTTTAGAAAAATTGGTGCCCCTTAAATTTGTGAGGCCCTGTGCGCCGGCCCAGGTTGCACTGGCCCAAATCCGGGCCTGCTGGCATATATGAAATGATATAAAGATGAGAGTAGGTTTCTTGGTCAGTTGGCACAACATTATTATGAAGAAAACAGACTACGTGAGATCATCCATCCCGGTCTCATGAATGAAATGAAGGTGGATTCATTGGACATATATACGATGGTAGCGTATCAATGCTTGAAAAAAGATCGAAGGGAACGCCCAAATATGGGTTGGATCATAGAGAAACTTGAAAAGGCATTGGAAATTCAAGTAAGTGTTATGTGAAAGACTCTACCACATTGTTTTATCAAATCTTACATCCTTTTTACATCAAATATATTCTATAACCTTCTTTGTTACAAGGCTTGCAGCAAAGTAGCTGGATTTATTCTGTTCGGAACATGGGGAAGACAAAGTTTGGGTGATTACTGGTCTTATGAACTCAAGGAATGTCATCATCTTTTAAAGATAAGCATTTACTATATGGTGAAGTTATACACTCACTCATGTTTACTAGTGAATCTGGAGGTATAATATATTCGTATAATAAAAATGGTAGCTGGGCCGGTGCAGACACAGATTCTGAGGTGAGCAAGTCTTGTCTCAACTAATCAATAGCTCTCTTTTATAAATTCGTTTCACAATAATTTTTCCATTGCCATATCCCGGGTCACGTTTGATGGTGACGAGGAAATTAGTGGCATTAGTGGAACTGTTGGTTATAAAGAGGTTGAAGTCCATGAAACGTAACATACTAAATCTAGAGTATCAATGTAGGTAACGCACATCATATTATGCCATTTTAAGCAAATCACTTTCAAAATAATTGAGAAGTATGTAATTTATTAACCTTAGATTTCTAACCATGGTAAAAAAATTGCACCGTTAGTCCACTATACATAACTACAGTTAAAAAAATTGCACCGTTGGTCCTCAATACATAACCTCAGTTAGTCCCACCACCACTACTTACCACCACCACCACTCACCACCGCCACCCACTGCTACCACCACCACTTACCACCACCCACCACCGCCACCACTTACCACCCCCAATCACCACCACCACTCATCAACGCCACCCACTTCCACCACCACCACCACACACTACCACCCACCACCAACACCCACTAAACACCACCAATCACCACCACCACTCACCGCCGCCACCAACTACCACCACCAACTACCACTAGTTACCATCACCACCACAACTGCTCACCACCGCCACACACCACCACCGCCACCACTTACCACCATCAATCACCACCACCACTCATCGCCGCCACCCACTTCCACTACCACCACTCACCACCGTTACCCACTACCACTGATCACCACCAACACTAATCACCACAACTACTCACCAACGTCACCCATTGCTACCACCATCACCCACCATCACCACTCACCACCGTCACCCTCAAGTGGTGGTGGTGGTGATTGGTGATGGTGGTGGGTGGTGGCAGCAGGTGGTGGTGGTGACTGGTTGTGGTGATTAGTGTGGTGATGGTAACTGGTGGTAGGTGGTAGGTGGTAGGTGGCAGGTGGTGGTGGTGGTATCTGGTGGTGGTGGCAGTAGGGGGCGGTGGTAAGTAGTGGTGGTGATTGGTGGTGATGGTGGGTGGTGTTGGAAGTGGGTGACGGCGGTGAGTGGTGGTGGTAAGTGGTGGCAGTGGTGGGTAGTGGTGGTGGTGGTAGGTGGTTGTGGGTGTTGGTGGAAGTGGGTGGCGGCGGTGAGTAGTGGCAGTGGTGGGTGGTGGTATGTGGCTGTGGTGAGTGGTGGTGGGTGGTGGTGTGTGGTAGTGGTGAGTGGCGGTGGTGATTAGTGATGGTGATGGTGGTGGAAGTGGTTGGCGGCGATGAGTGGTGGTGGTGTTGAGTGGTGGTGAGTAGCAGTGGTGATTGGTGGTGGTGGTGGTGGCAGTGCGTGGCGGTGGTGAGTGGTAGTGGTGATCGGTGGTGGTGGTGGTAAGTAGTAGTGGTGAGACTAACTAAGTTATGCATTGAGGACCAATGGTGTAATTTTTTTAACTGAAGTTATGTATTGAGGACTAATGGTGCAATTTTTTAACCATGATTAGAAATCTAAGGTTACCAAATTACATACTTGTCAATTTTTGAAAAGTAATTTGTTTGTAGTGAAAAAATATGAGGTAAGTTACATACATTAATACTCTAGATTTAGTATGTTACGTATTTATACACTTCACCCTAACAAAAATGATCAAACAATTTTTCAAAAGGTGTCAATCAGAAACTTGTAAAGATATTAGAAAAGGCCATTGTCACAATATTGTTTCTTTATGCAAGGCCCATTATCGCAATAATTGAAAATATAACAATATTAAATAGAGAGTAAAGAAAAATTGGTTGTTTTACATGGTTTCTTAACCCACAAAATAAATGTGAGTAAATGTACCACAATTATTGTTTGAACACGAAAGGGGCCGAAGCCCGAAAGAAAAATACAGTATTATATCACTCATCACAACAGAGGTAATTACATCTGACAAACTAACATCCCAAAGGAAGTTTTCTTGAGATATAAAAGCTATTTTAGCAACAAGATAAGCCGCTAAATTACATTTACACTTAACCCATGAGAAAGAAATAGCAAGTTGGGATACATATATTTTAACGTTGATGCAGGTTTTACTTACCATGTTTTAATATTTATAGGGAAAATTGGTCAAATAGACCGCGCGCCCTGATGCATATCACTTTATGGACCACGCACTTTTGCCGAATGAAAATGGACTAGTTGCCCAGCGATTTCCTGGTATCCAACCATGGGGTGCCATGTGTCCGACAAAGGTATGACCGAAGTACGTATTTTGAGATTATATGTCATGTATTGTAAGGTATTGTTTTTTGGGCAACCAAACTGTATTTTCGGGCAACTATATAATATTGGGCAACTTGTATTTATACACGAGGATAATATGGTCATTTTACACTGGTTGTATTATAAAACTAATAATAATAACGCACACAACATCACGCGCGTACACACACAATCAAACATCTTCTTGTACAATTTCTAACAGCTTCTACAATTAAACATCTTCTTCTACATCACGCGCACACACTCACAAACCACATCTTATTCACAAAACCCTCTAAACCCTAATTAATTTTACTCTATAATTCCATATGACAAAATTAAAGTTGTACAATTGTAAAATCGCAGTTCGTTCTACATTGAAGTTGCTGCCAGATATTAAACTCTGTTTGTCAAAGAATGAAAACCGCGAAAGGTTGTTCAGGCAAACAGTATTTGGTCCATGGTTGGATATAAAATCGTGCGAGAATGACTCCTTCGATGCATTATGTTTTGCAACACCAGATATATGTTTCTAACATCTCCGATTCCCCTCCACTAAAATTCCAAATTGGTGATCAATCGTTAAGGTTTGGCCGGAAAGAATTTTGTCTGATAACAGGGTTTCGATTTGGAAAAGTTTCAAAACCTATTAAACCATCTAGCGCATTTTTCGATCGTGTATTTCCTGAAAAAAAAAAGAGAAATGGTATAACAAATGTACATGCAATTGATCTTTTGGAACTTGTTAATGACGGAAAAAAGGATGGGAAAAGGTGGTTATCTCTTTCTGATGAGGATGCTGTTAGGGTGTGTCTGCTGGTAGCTGCAGAGCTGGTGTTTATGGGAAAAGAAGACAGGAATTGCATCCATAATCACTTATTGTCCTTGGTTGATGATTTTGAATCCTGGAATGTATTTCCTTGGGGTGAATATATGTGGCATAAATTTTATCAAAGGACTGTCAATATTGTTCATATTCACAGAAAAGATCATATGTTAAAATTGAAAAAAAACCCAAAGTTCAGTGCCACATACAATCTATACGGGTTCGCTTGGGCTTTCAAGGTTTGAATTCTCTGTAGTTTCCTTTTGATTCTATTTTGTTGTGCTATTACTTATTCATTTCAAAAGTATCTAAAATTAATGTTGTTGTTTTATTGTTATGAAATCATGGTGTTTTGTTCTGTATACAAGTGCCTAATATAAAAGTTACCCGTAATTTAGATAACAAAAATGTTATAACACATTTTAGTTTGTGATTTATTTTTTAAATTGTAACCATAAAGGTCTTGTTTCATCCTAAACAGGTGACCTTTACTTTGGTAAACCTTGAAACATTTTCAAAAACGATAGCTGCATAAGTACACGTTTTAAAGATGACAGTTGTGGCTATTACAGATTTGAATTTTGGAGACTTATCCTAAAAGCTCACATTGGTGGGTGAAAGACAATAAGATCATTCCACGTGGTCTTGCTTGGTCAGGACTTTCAAAGTTTCGGAAACCGGACTGTTGTAACCTCTTTGGACCGGTATGCATCACACAGTCTTACATTGCTGACCCCACTAACTTGTACCTGAATTTGTTCACAGTATTTGAGTAATTTCAATTTTTTTTGTTTTTTTTAATTATTTTTGTTGTTGTTAGGATTCAACTCCCATTGCTGAACTTTCTGCAACACAAGCTGAAATGAAGCAACCGTGGTGTATTGCCAGCGCCCAATTTATAGATGGTTTGTCTGTTCCAGACACAGCCGATGGTTACAAGACTGCAGAGCATTCGAATGAATTCGCGGACGATTTCTATTTAAACTTGTGCATGGACGATTTCAATTTAAATGTTGCACAAACTGGAACTACTCATTCGACAGGGGGTCTATTTCGTGAGTTACTGGATTTGGAAAAAAAAGTTTTGATGATAGAAAACGGCATTCATTCGGTCAGAAACACACCTTTTGTACTTGATGTGTTTACGAGTGTCAAAAGCAGACTTTTAAAAGTACAGCAACTATTGGGTCTTAATAATTATGCTGCTGTTGATCCTGAACATACTAAAACTTGTGCCACCACAAACGACCCTCACGTTACTCCCGATGATCCGAAGGTTTGTATTTACTTTTCAGTTTACCTCCAATGTTTATACCAAACTCAAATAATCGTTCGTGTCCACACTTATATCAAACATTGGTTGATACAGGCCACGTCGTCTCATATTGTAGGCCCTAACGGGGATAAGGTTGTCCTTGCGGACCATGCAACGGACATTGACAATGATGATGGGCTTAAAGAAACGCAACCATGTAACCTTGGAATGCTTGTTGAAGCTTGTGCCATGGCCCAAAAATGTCCTGTTATGGAATATGGAGGTGAAATCAGTACTCAACTTCCACCAGTTGCACCTAAAGAGGATAATAAAATACCCGGTGACCCCATTAATGTACGTTATATTTCAGTTACAGTTTAAATATGGGCTAATGCATACGTCCCTACTTATGTATATATATTTAAAATTCAGCAGGAACCGGATTGTGGTAATGACTGGTCGTCTTACATAAACGATGAAAAAGATTCGGGTGATAATTCTCTAGATGCAATGGATTGTGATAACGAATAGCAAGATGTGGTTCAGAAACAATTGGCTTGCCAACCAGAACCCGTTAGCAATATTGATTGTGTGCAGACAGAAGTAGGAACACCCACCAACAAAGCTCATGAGGTATCTACATTCTCTGTAAAACATCACCGATAAATAAAATAGTTTAATGTGCTTTTTTGTAACATAGTATATTCTCAAATGTCAGTTTAAAGACATCAACCTGCCATATGTAAATGTGGTTGCCCAAAATGACACTCCTGTTTCCTCCCAACATAATGTCAACAAAAGCGTCGATACAAAATTGTGTCTTCCGTCTATAGATTTAATGGATTATGATGATCAACAAGGGGATGTGGTTGACAAAAATTCGTTTGTTGGCCTTCAGTACAGTAACAATGATGTTGTTGTGGTTAGCCTAGAAGATACACCAACAAAGAAAGACGCTGAAGCCCCTGAATCTCAGGTTAAACCCAAGAAAGTGTCATTTGCAAATGTGGTAGGTCCTAATGACAAACCTCTGTTGGAAGATCTTTTCTCCGATATGAATACGAACAAAAGAAAGAGAGTAAAATTGAACGACAACCTCAGTAAAAGAAGCCGCACTGTACAAACTTACGCGACGTTTGGGTCCGTCAATTCGGAAAATGGGGTATCAAAAGCATCAGCTACTCCTTGCCGCCGTGTTACAAGATCGCATGGTGTCATTAACGAGGCTATTATCCTGGCTGCCATTTCAGATGTACATCAACTTATTAAATTGTAACTGAAACGAATATTTTTTTTTATTTTTTTTCTGCTTATCTTTCAACTTTGTTTTCAGGAAACATCTGGAAACCCCAGAACGTGTCCAGTTAGTCGATTCTATTCGCCCACAATTGAACCGTTTGTAGAGGTAGGTTCTGTTTGTTAATCCAATAACATCATTATCATTGTATGTATGTTATTGAATATATTAAATATTTTTTAGGAACTTTTACGACACCCGAAATGAAACAAGAAGAAGGTTACTGTTCCTGATTACCTTCGCAAGTATTTGAAGCTTAAAGAACCATTGCTTTATAGGTTTCCTTGGGGCTCCGGTGCGGTTATTGCTTATAGGAATTTTTGGGTAGCCTTGGCATGTGTTGAAGACTGCACCGGCGGGTGGCTTAATGAGTTAGTGAGTAAACCTGATGCCTAGATGGTCTACTGCACTTGTTTATTATTTTGTTTTGTTACTTATGAAATGAATGTTTACAGTTTTGATTTGCTTTATCTGTCCGCAGCACTTGGATGCATGGGTTGAGTTGATGTGGTTGTTTAGACCAGCTGATGCAGATTGGGCTTTGACAGGGTGTACTTTTTGCAATCAAATCCTAGGTGGCAACATGCCTACCACTTATTCAGATGGCACAACATACCCTGTGGCTTGGCGAGATGTTGCAAAGGTCATTTTGGCAGACTCTTACCGTACATATACCACTATTGTTATAAACAGCTTATAATATCCTGCATTTGTTTTATATATCAGGTGTATTTTCCCATGAATGAAAGTACAAAACACTGGATACTCTGTGAGCTCCATATCCGCACTGGAGTTGTTTACATTTATGACTCTCTTGGGTCAGCATCAGGAGGTGAACGGTGGTTGCGAGGTTCTAAGAGAAACTTACAAACACAGCTTAAATCGTACCTAACAAACTCTGGGGTACTGCATAGTAAGGGCATATCACCGGGGGATTATAAAATCACATACAAGTGTCCAAAAGTACCAAAACAATCAGAGTTGTATGGTGACTGCGGAGTATGGGTGTGCATTATTTTGTACAGATTGCTCCGTAACCAGCCTCTGGAAGTAGACGACTCTCTTCAAACAGCTTTAGCTTACCGTGAACGGATGCTTGAATACTTCTGGAAGCACAAGGTTGAATACATAATATGATAGCGGTCTTTCAAGGTACTATCCTTAATGTCCATTTGACCCATAATTATTGTCTATTGTTGACATGTGAAGTATTTTTCTTTCAACGTATACTGTAGGTATTTTTACTTCTACAATATATTAGTCAATTATTATAATATTTTTTTAACTCAACGGCATTTCTTTAGTTAATACCCGTGCACATATACAAAAAAGCATATGCTTTGCAAACCACTTCTATATATTATAGGTTATGTATACTTTATTAATTTATTTGCTATATACTAGCATAATTTAATATTTGGTTGCCCTATAGTACATTACGGTACATGTCCTTAAATGTCTTCTTTTGCCAATCTCTTTCTTCAATACAAATCTTTCTTAATTTGTTTAACAACATCTTTCTTTCCTCTTTTGGTCTATTCACTTCATATCTTTATCCCAATCTTTCTGCTTTTGTTTAACAAAATGTCCGACTATATCCCACTCGATGTTCAACTAGATATCATTCGCAGGCTGCCTCCTAAGTCTATACTCCAGCTACGTAGTGTTTGCAAGTTATGGAAGGCTAGTATAGATTGTGGTTTTTTCATCGCTAATTACGGTGTTCGTCGGAACAATGAGTGTTTTTTACGCTAACATTTGACCAGGGTCACAAAGGTTTTATGTTAGCTTTGAATGAACAGCTGACCGCTACGGTACTTCGTACAGATTTAATGCTTTCATCTATGATTGCAGTTGGCAATTGTCATGGTCTTTCGTGTTTTTTTTATGGCTCTAATCTAATGTCTGTTATTTGGAACCCGACAATCCAAAAATCACTTGCAGTACATGTCCTGTTTTACACGCATCAAATTGAATGTAAAAAGATTTGTTTTGGTTTTGCCGTCCGTCCGGACACTCTTGACCCGACGATCGTGAAGGTGTCCTATCCTGTTTTCCAAAGTGGTTTCTGGTATGTTTCTGTCTTTTCTTTCAACTCGTTAAGGTGGACATGCCTTGAAAATTTCCACCCCCTCGTGAAACTATCAAATTGAAACGTCAAAGTCAGGAAATTGTAGGTCATTTTATCTATTGGACTGGGAGTGAAAAGTTAACTAATGAGGACGGTGTTACATACAAGATTTACATGTTGATTTCGTTTGATTTGGTAACCAACCAATTTAAAGTTATAGACCTTCCGCAGATTTTAAAAAATGAACTCCCAGTTCCATTCTATGTTTTCGATCTTGGAACCTCTCTAGTGATTTCTGGTATGATCATTGATGAAGATATGCCATTGTTTTGTGGATGGGTGTTGGACGTGAATGGTTTTGTCATAAGATCATTTAGAAGCCTTTTTGCCATCCCCACCCTATTATCTGTTCATTTGCTTGGGTTTACAAAGGATCATGATCTAATAGTGGAAGCGTACACTGGCAACCATTTGGGTCACTCGCTATTCCTGTACAACAAAGAACTTGAATTATTTGTCAGCATTGGAATTTTAGGAGATACAGGATCTTTCTACATTTCCCCCATACAAAGAATCTCTTCTTTTGTTAAATCATACAGACTGTGCTGTCTATAGTATGTTTTATTTATAACTTACCATTCTATTCATGTTCCTTTTAAACATTATCACTTGATTTGGTTAATGATATATCAATGCCATTTTCAACAGGTTTGTTCGGCTGAAGTTACGGATCAGCCTAAATGGGAATGCATGTTTGTGGTTTTAGTATGCTGTCTGTGTGGGAAGGAAGCATTGGACTGTTTAGATTTTTCGTAGTCGATGAATGTTATCAATCAAGTGGTTATATAATATGTAACAATTAAAGTTATAACCATGTAGTAATCATAATATGTAGTTGGTTGTCTGTATCAAACGTTGTATGTCAACGTATTTACTATTTCATCTCTTCTGTTATCCCATTATCCATTTTTTTTAATCTGGGCAACAAGCAGTTGTTACCGAAAATAATTTTGGCAACCTAATTATGTTCTTAGGGCAACTTGTTTTCCATACGGAATACTTTTATAAACCCACGACTCCTTCTAGAAGTACATTTCGTATTCTACAACCTACTAATAACTACCAACTTGAGACAATGCACACTTCCAAAAATAGAGGTTTAACATTCAACACTAGTACAAATTAACTAGCAGTTGTAACTTTACTACAAGCCGTGGTAAACGACTGTCCCTGTTCAGCCCCACAAAAGCAGTAGTAAAAAACATCTAGCAGTTGTAAGTAAATTTAAGTAATCGAGCATAAAAGCAGTGTAGCATTTGTTTTATGTTTACAAACGTCGTATAAAGCTCAAAATAATCGACTCAAACGAATGTTACACGTACCCAAGGTTGCTGCATGCAAGGTACAGTATGATTATTGGTTTATGTATGCATGTTATAAGTGTGTTTAGTGTAGTAAATAGTTGTTATGAATCCATTGTCTGGTCATTAATGGCTTATGTGTGAACGAATATATCAATAGATGGTGCATGATAAAACAATGAAAGTGCTGTTGGACATAAGTTTAAAACTGTTAGTACAAACGATAAAATCTATGTTTATAAAAAAAGTTGGAGATAAGTTTAAAACTGTTAGTACAAACGATAAAATCTATGTTTATAAAAAAACTGAATCATCTTCTCGCGATATGCTAGCGCGACGTCAGCGGAATCATCAACGTGCAACGATAGACCATGTTCCAATCGATATAAAAATATACAAACCCACACACCACAATCACCAAAAATCCCACCTTGCTTAGGAACGTTTTCGGCTAACCTAAATGAAATCTTATAGTCATTCAGATGTATTCCAGTCTTATAAAAAACGTTTGCTTGCTCTAGAATAACTGGTAGTTTGACCTGTAGAATAACATAAACTGTTAAAATAAATAGACGGGTGATCTTGTTAGAGGCTTGTCAGAAAAATGTAACTATTATATAATCGAAATAACCACGTTTGTCACCAAATTATTGATGAAATATAGGTGTTTGTTCAAGCCGGATTAAATATGATATCTAGTTTCATGTTGTAAATTATATATGTGTTCAAAAGTATTACATGTTTTTTATTGGTGATTCATAAACAACGTTCGAACATTTGACATGTGCTTCGAAATATTTTTATTCATAATAGATTTCATTTCAATACATTAAAGGATAACAAAATACATCAACGTAGCAACGACATTCATGAAGATACCAAAACACATAATATGACAATCACAGAACGTCAGAGAGACCACATAACAAGGTAGGAGTAGAGGATTAATAATTTTTGCGCATCTTTGCCAGAAAGGAGATTTTTTTGAGAACTTGGAGCTGAGTCTCACTCATTAGCCTCATCAGCGTCCTGTTTTTCTCAAGCTCCTCGTCCTGAATTGCACACAGGATTTCCAAAACAGACTGGCAAGCTGGACCCAACCACGCACTCCAACTGCTTGATTTGCTCGGCCCTCAGAGTGCAACGACGAGTTAGGTCGATCACCTTTGCATGCATGTCACTTAAGAACTTGAAGTCACGTTCATTGTCACGCACAAACACGTTGTTAACCATGTCTTTAAGTACGTTATCCATTTCTTTTGTAGTAAATTGTGCTAGTGTGTGTCCCCTGACAAAAGTTGTATGATATTGGGATATATGTTGTCCGTTTATATAACCCAAACGGGGTGGGGGTGGGGGGAAAGAGCGGGGGTGGGGTGACATGGAGTTTATTTTGAATTGAAGTCTATCTGAATTAATGTAGATAGTCAAGTGGTGAATAGTTGAGTCATGTCAAGTAATTACTGTTGCACATTAGGCCAAGTTTAATTAATGAAGCTTTTCTTGTACTCAACCGATTCCTGGCCACAAGATAATCATTTTGGGCAACTAGTTTCAGTTTGTGGCAACTAAACCAGTTTGAATTTTGTTTAGTTCCAAATGCAACAAAATTTTACGTCCCTTGGGTTAGAAAAATTATTAATTTACTATGTTTTGTAAATAGACGCCAGTAAACAGGTTTATATTGATTACTTTTTGGTTACATGAACTAACACACATATGCTATTATTATATGTACATATCGTTTATATTTTATGTGATAATATACTACAATAGTATAACTCAGACTTTTATATTGAATGGATATTTTGTAAAAAACCCAAATCGGGGATGCACATAAGTAGGACAAACTTTATTAATGAGGAAAGGACGTAATGAAATGATGGTGGTAGCTAGTGGCATGTACTTGAAGGGAACTAGTCAATTAGTTTTTCAACTTTAACTATTGCACAAAAAAGGCACAAAGAATGTTGTGTCCAACAAGTTAATTGTTTTTGGGCAACCACATACATACGATGGGCAACTAAATCATATGTGTCCCTATTAAATCATGAACCTTATGTGCAGTTGTAAATTTAAAGTAATCAAGCTTGCTACCTAACTATATATTTCCTATTTTGTATTATATGTGCGGGACACAATGTAAATTAAAATCAGGAAAATAAATTGTTAAAATACGGAAGCAAGCAGATTTATGTACTTTATTTTTGGTTGGTTCTAGTTAATCTACACATATTTTAGATAGATAATTTGTTGTTGGTTGTGGTATTCGTTTGATGTTACTACTATAGAGTATAGACAGCTTTGTTTCTTTTTTGTTTTGAATTAAATTGAGTGGGGCCCCCTTTCTCTTGCTTGATCTGATTGGGAAGGAGTGAATATTTCTCCATCTCTCTAACCAGACCATTTAAGGGAAAATGAAACATAAAGCTTTTATTTGGTGGGACCACACTTTTAGCTAAGGACCCGTTAAGCAATAAATAAACGCCCCCTAAGTATAACTAATGTTTATGAGAAACTATGTTGTTGGTTGTGGTAAAAAAAAATAGGATTTCAAATAAGAAGGACGATTTATTAATGGTGAATAGATGTAAGGAAATGATGGTGGTACATAGTTGCATTTACTTGAAGGAAACTAGTGTGCACAAAACTAAAAGTCAAACTGCTACAACACAACACCCAAGAAACTTTGGCCAACAATAAATTTGTTCTTGGGCAACTACACACAAATAATGGGCAACTACACACAAGCATGGTTTATTCACGTCTGGTCACAAAGTATAACAAATTACTGTATAAGTTTATTTATGTATGTGTTGTCCGTAATCATATTATCTATGTTGGTTATAAGAAGCATGGTGTATGATCACAAAGTATAACAAACAAGTAATAATATGAGGGGGTTATAATAAGAAGATACCTGTAAGCACTCCCTAACACGGACATACCATACACGTGACTCATAGTCACGCGTGTCGCCGCTATCATAGAATGTTGCCACTCCTGTAGGTATGTTAAATTGGGCAAGACACCAGTGTTTAACAGTCTCGTTGAGAGGAATAAAAACCTAAAAGACAGTTGGCTGTGTATTAGGATATAGTTGGTAAACGTCTGAAATTAATAAAAGTGACTTTTTATTTATCTGGTCAAAGGTAAATACAAGAATACAATTGTCGTGTTTCTATGTGCTGTTGACATGGCTTACGGCTGGTAAGCAATATGTTACTTACTAATGGACGTTTTAGATGATGGATGACGTTTTCATGCACGGTCTTGGGTTGTATAGAAACTACTGCTTTTGGGAAATTCATCTGCTTATGTACTTACTGATATGTTGCTCCAACTGTTAACTACGGTTTGTGTTACCATAACTGCTGCTAGGGTAATCAATATACTGTTGGTATCGAACGATTACAAATGGAGGGGCTCAGTTTTTGGAAAGCGGACTTATCTCATGGCAGTGTAAGACGCATACTTGGTCTCAAGTCTCAAGATGTTTTTTTAAAAACTTTGTAACAAAGGTAGTACTGCTATTGGAAATCTTACTACGGCTAGTGTGTATGAATCAACTGCTTCTACTATGTTTATGAGCAATAGGATTTTTTTGGGCCTTTGCTGGACCTTTTAGTGTAAAAAAAAAATTAATAAAAACAAAAAATAAAAAATAAGATACAAAATTAAAAAAAAATAAAAAAATAAAAATTAAAACGAACAAAAAAACAATGAATTGAAACATTAAATAAATAAATAATTAAATAACAAAAAAATAATAATAATAGTAACATTGTGTAAAAAAAATTATAATAAGTTGGTTGAAAGATTGGAGTGCAAAACTGTTCCAACTACTAGCTTGCATGGAGAAACTGCTAGTGTTACGATAACACTGCTAGTTAGTTTATCATGAGGATACCATGAAACTTATAAAGGAATTGATGGATAAATGTACTACAATGGAGTCTAAGATCACTGGCATACAAAAAGAAGGTATTCAGATTCTAAGATGGAGCATACAGATTATAGCACGTTGGAAGCACCGTCCAAAAAGAAGGTATTTTGTGCCTAAGAAGAAGCTTGATGATTTGGATTGTAAATATCAAATTTAGGGGAGGATTATTTGTTTTTTTGGTTCTGTTGGACAAATTATTCAAAGTATGCATCAAATAGCATCTTTTAAAAGAAACCACTGCTAGTGTCAATGGAAGAACTGATGATAGATCAAAAGTTGTGGATAAAGTTTGTGAGTATCAAGTTTGTTAATACGTAAAGGAAAGTTTATGATTTGTTATCAAGTTTGTTCATGAACTACCTGATTATTCATACTTTAAAAGATGAGCGACAAATATCAAGTTTGTTCATACTTTAAAACATGTCGTTTTTAAAGTTGGTATCATGAACTACCTGATTATTGAGTGACCGTAAATGATAAAAATAGGAGGAAATGAAAAGTAAATGTATTACCTGTTCAACATCATTCCAGAGCATGGGATACCTCGTCCCGTCTGCATAAAACACTGGCATGCCATTTTGAAGAAGAATCTGAACAAAGTAGCTACTAACCATCGCCAGTTAACATTCGAGGTCGTACGTGCCACATGTAGTCAACCCATAGGTCTATATGCTACGCATTTGCAGCAAATAAAATACCAATTTAAGAAATGGTGAAAATCAAATACATGGTAAAAATGAAAATCTGAATAAGAAAGCCTATATAAACTAACCTCCTCAGTTAGCCAACCTTTTCTAGCAGGGTCTAAGCAAACTAAGCGAAGCCAGAAATTGCGATCTACAGTATAATCATCTGACCATGGAAATTTACACCGGTGTCTATCAGGATCACAGAGGAATTCTTCAATCTCATCAGACAGAAAAAGAGTTTCGACAGAATGAAACCATCTACTTAGATCCTAGAAAACAGGTTCAATGTATTAGTTTGACAGAGCATTATTGATAAGCAAGTATATTGACAAGTTCGTAAAAACTATCACAATACCTCTACCCAAGGTTTCACTCTGTTAAGCTCCTCAGCAATAGTTGGGTCATTCATGTTAGGACCGTGTTTTTTTATTTTACGCCGTTTAACCTCCTGATTGTTTTATGGCGAAACAGGTTCCATGAGAATCCTCTTGTCGGGTGGTAACTGACTTAAAGCCTTTTGAAAATGTGCCGAATTCATAAACGCGCGTCGTTTTTTCTTCTTCTCCTCCTCCAACTTCAACATATCAGCTTCTTCCAACCGCAACCTATTAAACAATGGCAGTGAGAAATAACTATAGAATAGTTTAAAGGAATACCCGAAGACCACCAGTTATGTCATATGCAAGAACCTGTGAAGGTCTAAGTGTTAGGAAATTCCGGCAGGTGATGTTAAAAAAAAAGTGAATCTATTATTCTTATATTATAATGAATATAAAGAGAGCCTGAATAATACACTCAAGTTTAAAAACTTGGCGATTCAGACCGGAAATTACATGATCCTTAAGGCTTTTTGTTCTGGAACTACTTCCACTCTTGCATTGTTTTGAATTTACTTTCAAACCAGTTTTCGCACGTTGCCGTGACTTTTCCAGCCTCGAAAAGTAGGTATCAACAAGGCTGTGTTGGGTCCTGACCGGCGGTCTGGGGACGTACGACAACATTTATAGTAGGTCTCAGATCAGTAATTGTAGTTGAATCCTAAAGTTCAGTAATGGTTAAAAAAAAATATATGGTTTAGTTAATTACTTTGAGATACATACGACAACATTTTATAAGGGATTCGTAATTAAAGTCATAAATAATATTTCCACTGCAAATAATATTTCCACTGCAAATAATATTTCCACTGCTAGCTAGCTTGAAAACACTGCTAGTTCTGGCAAATCACTGCTAATTAGTTTCTGATGATTGTGGAAACTATAAGAGCTGTTTTGTAACTTTTTGGTGATAACATATTTATTCCCCAAATCACTGCTGAGGCAGGGCAGTGGAAACGTAAGAACGACCCAACCAATGGCAACTCTTAATGTGAATAGTTCTTTGCAATTCAACACAGGTGAAGGAATCCCTAGACAACTGGCTAATTTGGGGGAAATGGATTTTCAGGCTAGGTCTGATGCAATGTTAGACACATCTCGAATAGATGAGGGTAGTTTGGAACACCAACATGATTTGACGACTAATGGCTTTCTACATGATGACAATTCCAAAGATCCACTTCTATGACCAGGTTACACATGTCAAGGTGGGTGAGGATAATATGAAACTCAATCTCATATTGACGGATATATTCACAAGTATGGAGTCAAAGATCACTGGTCTTAAAAATTCGACAACAACTCGCGCTGAAATAATCAGGAGGTTCAAAGCACAGGGTAAGTGTTTTGGAGAGACTAAGAAGGCCAAGGTTCCATGCATTCAGGAAAGTGAAGAAACTGGGAAAGACGACAACTTGCAATATGATTAAAAGTTTAGATGATGCATCCAAACAGGGGAGGAGTGAGAGTACAAATTCAGGCGACGCATGGAAGGTAAAGAAGCAGTACTGGATGATTCTTTAAAGGCTGCAGTTGAAGAAAAGGATAAGGAAGTTGTGCAGGCAATCAGTGCCAGTGTTGCTGCATCCGCTGATAGTATTGAAGTAACCACTGCTGCAACAACTGCTGGTATTATTATAGCCACTGCCAATTCAGATGTTTCAAGCCCAGAGGCAACATCTGCTACAATTATAAGCACCACAATAACACCAGCACCAAAACCAAAATAAGCCTGAGAATGAGGTTGCCATGCAATTGGTCAACATAAAGCAACCTGACCCTATCCCTGCACCCAAACCTATTGCTAAGAATCTACAGATTGGTGAAACTGTGCGGAAAGGTGTAGTTACTGAACCTGATATTGGAAAGGGTAAAGGGATTGCAGAGCTAACATCGAGGTTTAAAAGTAGAGAGGAGCATATAGCCTTAATTTTCAGTGTACAAAATCAACTAATCCAATTGTTCATCAACTGCTGATTATGAAATTCATTTGGCCATCAAAGGCAAGCCTCAAGGTAGAATGAAAAGAAAGGCAGACAGATAAAAAACATTTGATGATGAATCTGAGTCTGATAAGATATTGTGTGCTTAGATAGGTGGAAATGGAACATCTAATTTTGTGTGTAGGTTTACTTTTTTTTACCTATAAACAATAAATAAATAACAACAAAGTTTAACTGGCTTACGTTTGAAAAAAGGTTCGAACGATCATTTCTTTTAAAGTTGGACTTCCTAGACCAGGCAAGTGCTCTTGGTATCACATTTGGATGTTTAATCCACCATGCATGAGATTTTTCAAACGATTCAAGGATCCACACCTATGAGAATAAAAAAATAAAAAATGAAAATAAAACATAAACTTATATACAAATCAGTAAAAATGTTTAGTTGGAAAATGGATACCTGAAACCAATGTTGCAAAAATCGTGAATCGGTAGTCGGGCGGTCGACCACCCTGCAGCGAGTAATCGGTCAAGTCGGGATTAATCGGTGATTAATCGGATTGGCATTTCCTGCAATTTTTTGGTATTTCTGAAGACCAAACTAAAAATATTAACCGATTCCAAGCCTGCTATATTTCCAAACCTCAATAAAAGGCTCCAATTCTGATTATGATGCCCATTGTGCGTTATAAGTGAAATATACGATCACCAAATTAAGTATAATGTCTAAATTATTATTATTTTTAAAATGACCGATTTGCCCGATTCGGCCGATTTTTTTCCGATTCGGCCGATTTTGACCGATTCGGCCGATTTATTTGACTGCTTAGTGTCGATTTTTTTCCTAGGCCGATTTTTCGACAGATTTTCAAAAATCGACAAGGTACTCGGCCGATTAACGATTAATCGGCCGATTAACGATTAATCGGCGATTAATCGGCCGAGTTGACCGATTTTTGCAACATTGCCTGAAACCTAAACACAAATCCAAACAGTGTGTATGTTGGACAATGCTTTGGATCTTTCTTCAATCTTAAAAGGTGGTCATCCACGTGCTTATCAAATACATTATAAAGATGGTCGTATAAATGAGTCCAAATATGCTCACCCCATGGAAAAGCATTCTAATCATCTAGATTATCAACTAACCTCATCAGTGTATCATCCACCTCGCATGTTAACAAACGACCCATAAAGATCACCTCTAAGGCTAACAAAAGACAAAGACGTACAACATCTTCATCAGATATCTGTCCAAACCGCTCTTCATCCTCGATAACACCAATAACATCTAAGTTGGTTAGAATATACCCTTGCTTGTCAGGAAATAACCTGTTACAAAAATTTAGAGAACCAGATGTATACAACCCAAAGCTTACAGATCCAAACCGCAGACCGGTCATTAGACAAAACTCACGACGACCAAAATGTAAAGCATGCCCTTCAATGTAATAAACGAAGGGCATGTCATAGTGAGAATCGTCGACTTTATGCTGTTTCCTTAGCATATAATCTATGATGTGTTTTTCATGTTCAAAAAACAACAGATCAATCCATCTTCCAAAGCAGGTATTCCTAAACAAGATGCGGCGTCTTGCGTCTAACTTTTGCTTTATCAACCAAAAGTAGTTCAGTTTATTGGTAATGATTAACTTAGCTTCATAGTCCTAAAAAAGGTCAACAAAAAATACAATTTAAATCAGACCATGGATGGAATCTATACCAACGTCGTAAACAATTGTGTATACAATGCATATAAACCACTCCTTATTAGTCTAGAGAGTGCCAATAAAATTATTAATGAACCAGGTTATGTTACATACCTAACAGACGACATTTACCGTATTATACCCTACATAATTACGAATCAGACAGACGTAAAAGAGGAGAAATCAAAGGTATTAATCGAATAACAACAGCCATTTGTTGAAGCATATAACCAATTGGCAATAAATAATGTACAATAAACAACGAGGAAAATATTTACGTACCATATTTGGCCACATTTTTTAAACAAACTTGATCAATCCAATGTGGGTTGCACTCAACAGTGTATGTTTATAGCTGGTGACATAGCGGCGATACAAGGAAAAGAGGGACTGACGAAGAAGACGGTCTCATTTGTGAAAACAACTTAGTTACAATGTTTTTATGCGACAAGCAAAAACAGAGAAAACCGATAAATATGAATGTTTTTGTGCGAGTGGGAAATTGATTTTGAACACATATGTAATGTACTTTCACTATTCAATTGTGTACGTTCTATGTAATGTAAAATGACCAAAAAACCCTTTTTAAAAAATACGGTTGCCCACCGGTTTTTCGTTAGCCAAAAAACAATACCTTACACATACGGGACACGTGTCACAATTTCAATGAGTTGCCCAATAACAGCGGTTGCCCTTGGTCCATTTTCAAATTATTAATAAAAGTGGTCCAGAAAGTGATATGCATCAGGGCGCGCGGTCTATTTGCGTAATTTTCCCTTATTTATATTGTCTCGTTATACCTATGGTCTACCCTAATGCACTAACGGGCAGTGTACCCGGTCGTGTTTAGTATAGTATTCGGTAAAACCGATTTCGTCCCAAGAGCTATGTGTGCGTATTTTAACTAAGTCTAGGTGTCACAGATTTTAATAGATTTTAAGATTGAAATGATTAGTTAACTACTAAAACAAGAAAATAAGAAAAGCAAGTAAAGGCGAGGGTTGTGATCAATAGAGGAGAAGTGTGCTAACCTAGTTAGCCATCCTATCATGTTAAGTTCATATTTAATTACTTCCAATTGCTTCAAGTGAGGGTAAAGGTCGCTAGGACAACATTTGGTCAGTTCGTCCTAACCTATCAGCAAAGGTTTCCACCGGAGATCTTGGGTGACCCCTTGAAAGTCCAGTTGTTTTTAGTCCCCTAAGCCAAGTCATTAAGTTCCGCTACATGCAAGATTTGTAACAATGAGTGCCCGGGCGCTAGCATCTTAAACACTCATCCCTAACTTCTTAAGTTCATCCAAACGGTAGGTGATAAGTTGGTCAAATCGCACAAGCGAAGAAGGGTCGTCAGTTGATCAATTCTTACCCTTCTCACTCAGTCTAACTACTTAGTGTCAGTTGGTCATATCTCCTAACTAACTAGCCACTACCGCCATTCAAAACTACCGAAACAAGGGTAGCTACCAACAAACTATGCATGCATACACTAGAAACAATTAGTACGGAAGCAATGTAAACATAAAAAAAAACAACTAAGGAATCATAACTAGGCTAGCACTAGAGGTGCTTAGCCGCTCATATTAACTAAAACAATCGATTCAATGTTTAACATTACGAAATACATGAATTGAAAGTAAAAAAATGATAAAATGCTAATGCTTATCGTAGGGGAGTGATTTCTCCCTTGGAGATGGCTACGTATGCTCCCTAAGATCTTCCTTCAACCTTCTACTCACGTTCTCTGAATTGGTGTGTGAAGTGGATGATTAGAAATGATGGAATTTGAGCGGTATTTATAGGCCAGATCTGGTTACGGCGTAACTTAAGTTAAGAGTTACACCGTAACATCCATTTCTTCGTAATTTGCACTAGAAAAGCTGGTTAAGGCGTAACATCAGGAATGAGTTACGCCGTATCTTCAACAAATCGTGATTACGCCGTAATTGCGGAATTAGTTACGTCGTAGCTTGCAGCGGCGCGGAACCTCATTTGACCTAATTAGTTACGACGTAATCCTAGGAGGGAGTTACGCCGTAATCTTCCTTTTAGTTGGTTTTCTGAGCCACGCTTCTGTTACGGCGTAATGTGAGAGGAAAGTTACGCCGTAACATCTTCAAAATGAGCATACTATCATATATCTTTAATCAACTCTCCAAATCCGCGTCTCATTAGCTCCAATGCTCGTAATTTACCTGAAAGTTAAATATAGAGGAAAACAAGCGTAAATCCATATAAATGATATAAAATACGAGCATTATCGGGAGAAATTGACACTTAATATTCATGACTATTTGATGTTATCAAACGTCTACCACAATAGCATATAAAGACCAAAGAGGATCATCTTCTGAAGAAGCAAGTAAAATAGCTACATTACAATCCGACTCAAGTATTTCATTTTGCCAACCATAAGTAATAGCTAGATGACAAGCACTTCGGATGGCTAAGAGTTATACTGCGAGTGGATTAGAGGTAGAAACTATTTCACTACATCATAAAATAATAGATCCTGCAGAGTCTCGCACAATGATGCATGAAGATACTCGGTCTGATCTGTAGGATGCATCACAATTGAGCTTCACACGATTACAAGTGGGGGATCCACCAAAGTGAACTCTCATGGGATTCATCACCATCATCCAAAACACAAGATATGGGTAGTGATGATGGAAATGTAAGTTGGGGTTTATTTGCTCGATCAATAATAAGGATGGATTACAATATAGATAGCGATACGATATGCTAAACTACTATACGGGTTTCGCCCGATACAAACTATGATATGTAAATAATACGAGTCCACTAACAGCCCTCGCACTTAGAGCGGGAGAGCGGAGAACACTCATACCGATCCGAAACTCATCAAATAATGCAGACGGAATTCCCTTAGTGAAAATATCAGCATACTGAGTGATAACACGAGGGAACATGCAAACACGAACCTGTCAATAGTAACCTGATTCCGAAAAAATTGGATATCAACCTCGATGTGCTTCGTGCGTTGATGCTGCACGGGATTAGAAGACACACTGCTCTGACATAATCACAGTAAACAATAGTAGCCAAATGTAAAGGAGAATGAAGCTCTCAAAGAAGATTCCGCAACCAGAAAGTCTCTGACATTGCATTGGCAACACCACGATACTCAGCCTCGGTACTAGAATAAGACAATGTGTACTGCCTCTTAGATGACCAAGTAAGTAAATTGTTGCCAAGGAAAACACAATAACCTGAAGTAGAACAACGACTAGTTGGACAACCTACCCAATTAGCATCCGAATAAGCAACCAGAGAAATGTCAAGAAAGAATACAATTGAATACCATAATCCGAAGTGTCGCGAACATAATGTAAGAACCTCTTAAGAGTAGCAAGATAAGGCTCCGAAGGATTATGCATATAGAGACAAACCTATTGAACCTCATAAGACAAATCAGGTCTAGTGAAGGTGAGATACTTTAAAGCTCCAGCTAGGCTCCTATAAAGAGTCGGATCAGCAACTAGAGTGCCATCAGCCCCCAACTTGGACTATGTATCAACGTCTACACGAATGACAATTACGCATACCCTCACGCTCAAGAACCTCCGCTGCATACTTTTTCTGGCAAAGAAACGTCCCCTTGGTGGTGGGGTGACATAGATGCCCAGAAAATAGTTCATCGGACCAAGATCAGTCATAGAAAATTGATGATGTAAAGAAGCTATAATCCTCTATAATAATGTTGTAGAGGAAGCTGTCAGCAAAATATCATACACATATAGTAATAAATAAGCAACATCGGAAACCTATTTAAGAATAAACAAGGACGAGTCACATCCGCTGTGAGAAAAACCAATACGAGTAACATAACTCACAAACGGCCGAAACCATGATCAGGTTAGGCAAGCTAATCATGCCTGTTGCGTCAAACCTTCATTGAAAATTCGACGGTATCTAACTACCTAAACCTAAGGGGTGCCTGTTTAAGGACATATAACGACTGCTGAAGAAGACAAACATGATTAGGATGCCGAGGATCCTGAAAACTAGGAGGCTAATGCATATAGACAGTCTTAGATAAGAAAAACCATGGAGAAAAGCATTCTTGACATCGAGATGATGAACAGGACAATGCCGAGAAGCAGCAAGACTGAGAACCATCCTAATAGTGGCCGGTTTAACCACCGGGCAGCAAATAAACCCCAAATTACAATAAACACCGAATTAAAATCACGGGATATACAAGTCAACCTTGATATCGTGCGCGAAGGACATCTAAACTTAAAGTTTTTAGTAGTTTATTGTTACCGACAAGATTGACATTAACAAATATAGTGTGTTTTGTGTAGAACGAGATTTTTTTGCTCGCATGTTGTAGCAGGTTAAAAAGCATTCATTTTACAGCTAAGAAATAAGGTTTTAACACAAATACAGTAGAAACTCTATAATATAATACACTTGGGACCACCAAAATTTATTAATTAAAAGAGTTATTAATTAATCGATAAATTAATAATTATTAATTTATATATTAATTAATATTTTATTAATTTATAGTAGAATACTTAGTTTACAAACACCTTTCAAGCTTCCACTTAATTATTTTATACAATGCATGTATATCAAATGAACGGCCCAATTTGAAAGAAACCTTCAATCTCCCACCTTATTATGCTTCTTGTGTTCAATGTATCACTTTATGGACATTAAAAATATTTTCTATATAAATACAAGATCACATTGAACAATTTCTTGTTGAGCTATGAGAAAACAACACCAGAAGTTCTTACCATGCTAAGGAAAATTAAAGACGAGATTCAAGGGGAAATTCATTTCAACAAAAAACAAAAGACAATTGAGTCATTTTTCAAGAAACCTTCTATATGGGGTCTAAAGAAATTATCAAAAATGTATTATCTTATAATTTTAGCGAATTATTAATTTAGCACCCTATCCCCGAGTCGGGACCGGCAAAAAATATTATCCTAGAGAGTTTATTAAATAATCGAGTATTAATTTATCGAGTTTCTACTGTATGTCTTTCATTGAAAAGAGTTAACAATAGTATCAAGTAAATGAGTAAAAACATAGAGTTTAATGAGTTGATAAGTCAATTTGTAATATTGCTAAACTTAAATGATGTTAAAATATAAATCGTAAAGATGGTTATACAATAATATCATCTCTATCTTTTAAGACGACCAAGAGAACCCATGGACCTTTTGGTCGGCAAACGAATGCTGTGTTCTCTGTACCATGGGATAATGGCTCGTTAGTCGGGTTTTATGGCCTGGCCGACAACTATATTGAAGGTATTGGTGTCTATCTTAAAGCACATGAGGAAATGATACGGGTCGGAACATGGGGAAGTCAAATCGCAGGTCCACAAAATATATGGTCTTTCCAACTTGGGAGAAATCACAATTTAAAGAAGATAACCATAGACCATGGCGATTTTATATATTCTCTAATCTTCATTACAGAAAATAGAGGCTCAGAGCATGATCAATTGACAATTGCACCTTCATAAATGGCAGGCAAAATATTACGGAGTACATATTTTGATGATAAAAAACGAACCACCATGCGTTTGTTAAATGAGTTACCCTGTATGTGATGAGATGTGCTTAACCATCAATCCATTGTTTATTCCGTAAAATTTCTTACTTTTCCTTTGTCATCTTATGTTTGTAACTAAATTTTCTTGTTCACTCATGTTGCATTTGATTGGGACGAAGAAATAAAGACAATCAAAGGCACTGTGAATCTGTCGAGGGGAAATGCTGCTGGCTATGCAGTAATTTCATCATCATCATTCGTGACAAACAAAAGAACACATGGACGTTTTGGTCGTGCAAGAGGATCGTCTTTTAGAATACCATTGGAGAATTGTTCATTTGCAGTATTCTATGGCCATGTTGCTTCTTATATCGATAACATCAGTGTCTATTTAAAGGCTTCAATCTAAAGTCTTCTCCGGACCATCAAACATCTTATGTAGAGATTTATATATGATAACATGAGCCATTTTTAATGTACATATTTTAGTAGCTGAAAACCTCGAAAACAATATCGAGGGTCAGTCATGAGAAGAAGAATCAAATGGGTTTGGTGCCCGATTAAAAATTCAATACGTTTATTACGTGAAAACAAATTATATGGTGAAATTGGGCAAATGATTAAAAAACAATGATTAATCATTTTCAATAGAAAGATTATATATTTTTACCTATGTGTTATGATGTAACACATAGGGGTATTGTTATATGCACGCCATCACATTTAAACCATCAAGGTGACAAGTCATCAACCCTGTCAATTATGTCATCAACATCTCTTCTTTATTATATTATTTTGTATTTCTTTTTACCATCTTATTTTTTAGTTGATATATTGTGAGTGGCGTTTTTTCTTGTAAAAAGAATTCTGTATTTTCTTGGGATGTAGTAGAACTTTTGTAACGTAATGCCGTAATGTATTTTCTTTTTAGTATTTGGTGTTATATTTTATCGTTGAAAATATACCTGCTCAAAATAGCATAGTTAATCTGATATCATAACAATGTTGTATAATTTATGAGTCATTTGTTATCTTTACGTGAAAAGGAAAGATCAATAGATGATATGAAAAGTTAGTAAAAAAAATGATAAAAAAGATTAATAAAACAAACTGTTACGATATTTTGCATAAAATTATTAGAAGAATTTTAAAAGAACATAGCAAAATTTATATCAAATTAAAGAGTATAAAAAAATACGTTGATTTTTCTAAAAAATACGTTGATTTTTCTAGAAAATTAATAAAAGAATAGTAACCCGTGAGGCCATGCCTTTATTTTGATATTTATATATTTGTAAATAATAATTTTAGCCTTATTTAATTTTTAAATCCGTGTACGCATGAGTCAAATTTATAAAAAGGAATAACATAAGTTGTTATTGACCGTATATAGTAAATAAAGAGAAAAGTTAATTATCCTATTGTTTTTTGTTTTATTTTTTAACAAAATAGAAGTTTTATTAATTTATCGTTTTTCGTTTTTTTTTCTTTTTCCTTTTTTTTTTTTTTTTTTTTTTAACAAAATAGAACACGTGTTTTTACACATGTTCTTCTTGTTGGATGAAATTTAGATGGGTTTGAAATTTATAATTTTACAAATATATGAAATAAAAAGACGTTGATAATGTAATTTGTATGAAATAGAGTGTTCGATTTTGTAAGATTGATTTTGTTTGTTAACATTTTTAGGAAAAAAATTCAGTAATATGCGTGTTACATTGAAAATAAATAGTATATTTGATTTACTTATTGTATATATCATACTTTTTAACTTCGTCTATTGTACATATTTTGTGATAATTTTATCCTTCTAATGTATGAACACTCTTATTAACAGGTAGAGGTAAAATGGTCATAGACGAAATTCAAAAATATAATATATAAATGAAAAGAAATTAAATATAACTACACAACAAAGAAAAAAATAGCAAGTTAATCAAATATTCTTGTGTCTTCTGCCCAAATTTATGCTAAAAGCATCCTAGATGTGTACTCTTATTAATAATTTAAATAAACTATGATATACGGAAGATAAAGAATGTCGAATAAAACAAACATAATATGATAAATACAGTAGATTGGAAATTTAGAATGAGATGGGAAGTCTTTCTTCAAAGTTTGTGACAATCTGTATTAGAGCACATGGTGTGATGTTTGTTGTAGCTCGTCGTGCTACCTGGCATCTTTGTTGTGCTTCGCCATGACACCGCCCCCTCCCTCAGAATGAGCATCTTTTATCAAATCATTTATGGTTGCAAATACTTAAAAAAATGCCGTATTCAAAGCGAAACAAGAAAGTGCTCGAAAAGATATCGAAAGATCTTCTGGTGTCCTCCAAGGACGTTGGCATATTATTGCCCAACCGGCGCGTGCATTTATTGTGGGCAAGTTACGGAGAATCATGTACTCATGCATCATAATGCATAACATGATTTTGAAAGATAAAATATTTGCGATATCCGAAGCTAGCGAAATGTATATTTCTCCGCAAACAAATTTACGACAGACATGGATTAACCGTTGCGCAGTGCAAAGAATAAAAGATAAAGAACTACATGATAAACGCAAACACGCAAAGATTCAACGATGTTTCATCGAGCATGTTTAGCAAAGACATCAATGTGGACAATTTCAACAACAGAATCCGAATAATTAGTTCCGTTATAATTTGATGTATTTCTTAAGTTGCATATGTTTTTTTTTTACCGTACCTTTATTTTACGTTTCGTATGTTTTTTATTATGTTGTATTATATTTTTATTTTTAATGAAATGAATTTAATTATTCGAAAATTTGAATAAAAAAATAAAGTTGTAAGTGTTGGAATTATATATCATGACAATCAAATAAATAATCACAAATCATCAAAGTATTCAAGCGGAAGCGTATAAGATTTATTAACGAATAATTAATTAACATAAAAGAATATGCGTACCTTTTCTTGATTCTAGCCGAACAAGAATCAGATCCACAAACTAGCAATGGAAGAACCCTAATTTGATTTAATTAGGATTATGTGAATTACCCCTTACCATTTTGTAATTCAATCCAAGAATAATAACAATATTGTGTTATTATCACTTTCTTGTACACACGTACTAAACCGAATTAAAGTAATGCTAGTTTTATCAAACAAAATAACGTGGTTTGTGGAAAAGTGATGGATCGACACCCTTGGAGGTGGCCGATCGGTTTGTAGCTCAAAACCACACACAAAAACTGTTTTAGGGTTTAGCTAATGAATACAAGAGATGCAAAAACAAGACCTTTAGCCTTGTATATATACCCAACTAAACTTGGTGAACAAGTTTGAGTCAATGTGGGATTGGGTTGGGTCCTTGTGGCCGATCGGTGCATTAATCCCACAAGGGAGTCCGGAACTTTCCCAAACTTTGCATTCTAGTCCTTTTCCAAATATATTTAACGCCCGTTAGTCCATTACATTAATTACTTAACGTCCGTTAGTTATTTCGTTTAATAAATAAATAAATACAACGTTTATATTTAATTATTTAACTTTAATTCTCATACGTAAAGTGTGCAATCCCGTGGTCTCGAGTTCGATCCTAACTCACGTCTACTAATTTATATCCATAAAACTAACAGCTCCCTCTTGGATATATCTTAATAGAGTGATCACATCGGTTAGCGTCTAGCAACACTTCGATGCCTCTAGTACGACTCAAGTAAGGCTCCTGGAAAACCTTTTAATGATTTCTCATTATTATTATCCTTTTGTTTCTAATACCACGTTAAATAAAAATATGGAATTAAGTCATTCTTTATAAAACTATTCTGTTTCTCGTTGTGTTGGGAATTATAGAAGATTACAAAACTCACGAGCAAGAATGAGGAAAGAAGAAACAACGAGGGGTTATTATGTAATAGTTAGTAGCTTTCTTAGTAAGCTATTATTAGGGTTTTGTAACCTCCCTCTCCTATATAAAGAGGGTAGGCATCTAGTTACAAACCATCTTTTCAGTTTATTTCATAGCAGACATCTCCCAATGAGAGTCTGATCAAACGCATATAGCGTAGTAGTAGTATTAGTAGTTATTAGTTTCTTTGTTTCAATCAATAAAGAAACCCTTATTAGTGATGTTGATTGTGTCAATTATTATTCCGCTGTGCATTCAATCAATCGATATCATTCATACCCTAGCTGAGTCTGGATCTTGGATTCTACACGTTGTAAGTGATTGACCAAGATTACCGAATCATCTAAACATATTTAGGGGAGATTTGGGTGCGGCCGCACAAACATCTTGTCAACCATACGAGGGGCCCAGCAGTATTAAACTCCAAATAAATTTGAAAGAACAAATTCTATATTGACTACAAGAATAACCCACAAACTTTGTAACATTTCTGAAAACAACCCTTATGACTACCAGTTACGTATAGCGTTAAGTTGCTCCACAGAAATGCACTACATTCATGACACTTATCTGGTATCTCAAGTCTGAGGATAACTATTCATAATTTACTTATAACAATATCCACAAAGTAAATTATGTAGTTGGGATAAGTCCTATATTCAATTCATTGAATATCATCTGAAATTGGTATCCATTCTCATCAATATACTTTCAAGTATATTCTACCACATCTCTCAGATTTGTCTTAATTTAATGATACTCCCATATCATTAATCGACAACGGACATTTAGAATAACTTAGTTATTCATGGATTAAACATGCAAATATAGGACAACAATATTATAAATGAAAATAAACATAATCTAAACTTTATTTCATCAAAATAATAAATGTTTTACAATATCCTTTATCCAAATACTAATCACAGTTATGCATGAAACTATTAGCTAAACGAAGTCCAATTCCATTGGCAAGTCGAATAAGCTTGTCTTTAGCTAAAGCCTTAGTGAATGGATCAGCTAAGTTATCATCTGTGTGAACTTTCAATAGATTAATTTCACCTTCACGGACTTGTTCCCGAACATAGTGATACTTCCGTAGAAAATTCCTGGTGCCCTTCATGACTCCAGGTTCATTGGCAAATATGATTGCAGCAGAATTGTCACAATACATATCAATAGGCGATTCAATTGAAGGCATAACACCAAGCCCTGAAATGAATTTCCTAATCCAAACAGCCTCCATTGCAGCTTCCAAAGCAGCTATGTATTCGGCTTCTGTCGCAGACATCGCAATCGTACTCTGCTTTTTGCTCTTCCAGTCAACTGCTCCTCCATTGATGACAAAGACATAACCCGTCTAAGACTTCGTATCATCTTTATCACACTGCCAGGACGCATCACAGTAACCTGTAACACCAAGTTCTGTGTCTGGATTTACTCCATACACTAAAGACATATCTTTTGTATTCCTAAGATACTTTAGAATATGTTTAACAGCAATCCAGTGAAGTTCATGTTAGGTCACAAGGTTTACACCACAAGCTTACAAGAAAGATAGAGAGGCGATTGAACAAGAAATCAAACACACACACACGTTAATATGAGACGGTTATGCGTAGGAGTATGTGAAAGAAAATAACTTGAACAACCAACCCTCAAGTGAGGGTTATTACATAGTATTTATAGGAGGGAAGCTAGGGCAACACTCCTAGTCCCTTCCTTTCTCCTATGGGCTTGGGCCTAAGCTCATGGGCCTTCTACATAAGCTTAAGGCTAATGACAAACATAAAGGCCATAATAAGCTAACTATTACATATGAGTAACTGACACTTGAATAAGGTTTAGGAGTGATTCCAATAATCTCCCCCTCAAGTGTTATTACATATGAGTAACCAACACTCAAGTGTTGGTGATGAAAAACGGTGAAGGCGTTGATCTAATAGTAGCTTTGACGTCTTCTGACATTCTTCTTTCTTGTGAGAAGAATTGCCTTGATTTGAACCATCCCAGTGTAGCGAGATAGTTTTCTTTGAACAGTTATGCTTTGACGTCATCTTTAACTTTGTTCTTTGATCATTGTTCTTTGTGATGAAAGTGATAGTATGTTGTTGTCTGCATCGAGTTTGCCTCAGGTCTGCTTCGCTGCTACAGTGTCTCCATGTCATTCTTCAACATGCTCACACGCTCTTTTGGACGTTTGAATTCATCTTGATGAAGTTCTTTAAGTCTTTAACTTTGTAGATTCTTTGATTTGACGAAGAATCATTCTGATTGTTGTGTTGCTTTTGGATAGAACTTCCATTAGTGATGATGTTGGCGTGAGCATGAGAAGAATCTGCACGATCATTCCGCTCCAGAGCTTCCATAAGAAGAAAACATTAAAACGGTTAGTAATAAGCGGATTCCGGCACTTACAAGTTTGAACTTCGAGAGTGTTAACAGCATAGTGTGAAAACACAACTCTAATTCTTACAAAGACCATTCCTGAATCGGAGTCCCACAAGTGAGATAACACGATGTACCGAAGTACACCTACGATTCAGATGAGTCGCTGAGGTACACCGAAGCATCACCTCACGACTGTAGACCGTTTGAGACCACTAAGCGCAATCCACGGGGAGTTGCCGAAGCGACCTGCTGTCAGGGCTATTTGATGTTGACCCTGGCAGGAGTTTCCATTCAATCACTGAGGATCACAAATGTGAACCTCTCATAAATGTTCTCGACAGATTGCTAAGATCTGTGAAGGACTCGATAATGTACCACTGAAATTCTTATTGTTGAATATCAAGTGATGAAATGTCAAGTGTACCTAAGAGATCTTTTGATGAATCTCGTGGCTCTAGACTCAATAGTGCGTTTTGGTTTTCCTGAGCGGAAACTAGGGAGAGGGTCTCCTTCTTCAATACCAGCAATCTCTAAGAGAAAGCCGATAGTTTACGTAGGGTTCCCTGTGAGAATGAAACAAGCTTCTGTTGAGAGAAACTTGAGTGGTTAAGAAGGTTTAGTGCATGCGTCACTGGGTCCATGACGACTTTTAATCTTCAATACCGGTGTCATCAAGTGACAACCAGTAGCATATGAATTGAACCCGGTGTCTGCCCTAAGTTGAATAATCTGGAGTGCTATTTCTTTTCACCCTTTTCTTTGCATTTCTTTTTAATTCTTCAACTCCTTCTTTCTCCGATTCTCATTTTCTCCTTTTTACAATCATACCTAAGGACTTCTAAATACTAACTATTTGTGGTGTCCTTGGGTAGATCCATCCGGCTCTGGCGGATCATAGGACGGTTATTCCTAACCTTAGTCACCTTATAACTTCATGACTAACCTATGTTGCCATTAAAACCACTGTTGTGAAAAATCTCTCAAAGTGTTTGTGAATGAAAAACATTTTAGTACCACTGTTGAGATAAGATTTTGCATAAATACTCCCCCTCCACATGTGCTTAAGAGTTTTAACGGTAAAATGCACAGTGAGGAAAGAACGCGCACATTTTGAATTGATCAACTCAAGATAGACATTCCCCCGCGAGACACGGTTACGTGGCATAGTTAAAGAGTTGCATTGTCAGCTTTTAGGTGACAATTAGCTCTAATAACTACCTTGAAGGTGTAGACAATCCTCGAAAGGTTGTCAAACCCGTCAGAGTTCATGTCTACCAAGAGTTTCTCGAATGGTACATTCTACTCAGACAAGTCCTTTGCGAGACACGTTTACATCACTAGCGAACTAGCTTGAAATTATTACCCGTCCCGGATAAGTCTTTTCGAGTTACTAACAGTTAAGATCTCGTCAATTCATGGTTTAAGTCTATAGCACAAAGATTCATTTGCATTTACACAACATATTTCTTATCTCGTATTTTCTCCCCCTCAAAAATGGCATATATGATGTTATTTTTGAAAAGTTGAGAATAAATATGACCATTTCGAGTGTTGCGGGAAGAATGACCACTGTGAACAATTTTGAACAAAGTTTTAATTCAAGTACTCCCCTCAACAAGTGATATAAACGGTTGAGGTTTTGAAAATCATAAGGGAAGTACTTGTTCTTTTGAGCAAAACCTTGAAAAGTGAAAGGTTTGATAGGTTTTACTCAAAAGTAAGAAGCTTTCGCTCCTTTTATAAGGATTGTGGCACTGAAGCGTACCACAGGTTCCTTTATTTACAAGTACGGGTTGTACACTGTAATGTGTGCACAAGCCATAGACATAATTAGATCATACATCCAAATTTATAATGAAAGAAGCAGTTCAAGGGGTACCAGGTAGTCCAGAGATGTCGCCAGGAGTGTGAGTCGGGCGTTGAAAGCCGATGATGTTTCTCCTGGGTCGACCACCAACATAGCTTTCCGGTCTTGAACTGATCCCTTCTATACAACCGTTCATCAATCATGGTGATGATCCTCTTCACGTCCCTTCGATCCTGAGAATTCCATCGCTTAGGAGACCCGATCTTTTGGTGTATATCCTTCAACCGGTAAGCCAATCCGTCCCTAACCATCTTCAAAGTGTGATCTCCAAACTTATGAAGATCTCTGCACGCCATCAAGCAATTTCTTTGAAGTTCACTGCGGTAAACGACGCCGAAAGGTTTGCTGATGAGCGTATATTGTGGAAGCTGGTTGATGTCGGGTAGATCAAGTTGCGGTGGAGTGAAGTTGACACGGGTCTGATAAGATTCAACTGCCAGCTGGAGATCTTCTACACGTTATTGGATAACTATGCGTCTGATGAAGATGAGCACTGACTTGATCAATTCACGTTGTACTGTAGTGGAGAATTGTCTCATACGACCCTGTACTTTGGCAAGGCACATGTCTTCGATGTCGTTGATAGACAAATTCTCAAAGTCAGCTTCAGAGAATGCATAATCCCTTTCATCTTGTCGTTTGACCACGAT
>OU343222.1:90298088-90437304 GCA_910596185.1 Chrysanthemum makinoi | reverse complement strand
ATTCTTTAGGAAGGTGTAGTCCCACTTAGATGAAAGATCGACGTGTTTGATGGCAACGATACTTTTAGAACTGAATACTGCATGTTGAGACTTCTGAACCTGGCAGCTTCTGTAGTAGATTCTTCGGCGTTCCGGCCAATGATGAATCCCGTACAGTGCATCTCGGTCGTAGGCTTCCACTTTGTTGGAGAACAAGTGATTGGCACGTTCCTCGATGGCTATATAGTTCGAGTATATAGCTGCTGGGAATGGAAGTGTCAACGATGTAGCATATTTCCTTGAACCATCGCCACCATGTAGAAGAAAATCCAAGTCTCTGTTGAAGAAATATCGGAATGGAATCCTTGGTTCATCTGATTGGCCAATTGTTGGTAGAGGTTTTGACCAGTCGGTGTAGTATGGAGGGTTGTCCCGTTTGGTGAAGTCGATGTTTGCTTCTGGGTTGAGCCAATCCATGTTGTTAGACATAGCTCGAGCAATGTTTTCAAGGTGATATTCGACCTCGATGGCACTTTCTGAGTTGTCTTTCCACAGTTGAAAAACTTCATTCTTGATTCGCCTCAACTCGGATTTCGTCATCTTCTTCACATGGAACTTTTCTTGCATAATCTTAGCATGCTCCAATGTATTACCGTCTACCAGATCTTTACCTTCTTCAGGGTAGGGAGTGGAATTGACAAGTGTAGAAAACCATTCAAATTCCTCTGTGGTGTCTTCATCTAGCCATGATAGGACGTCTGCCTTGGGCGCCTTTTTCTTCTGTTTCTTAGGCCTAGATGAGGATTCTGGTTTCTGTACTTGTTTGGGAGAGGTGGGTTGTTGTAGGGGCTCATGGTGTTCTTCATCGTCACCACCCGTATACTCAAAGTAATCACCGGTTTTTTGAGTCTAGGGTGGTGTCTCAGAATCATGAGGTTTATCGGTAGAAGAACGAGGAGGAGACCTTTGTTGAGCAGGAGACCGTTGGGGAGGTGGTGGCATGGAAGATGATTCACCAGACTTCTTTTGTCGTTTAGCTTCATCATTCTTATCCTGATCCTTATCTTCATCGTCTCTAGGACGTTTGGACTTTTCAGCTTCGAATCTGCATGCTTCTTGGAGTTGGTAGTCCAGCAATGCTTGAAACAACTTTCCTTCATCAGAAGTAAATGTCCCAGATCGTGTAGATATTTGTGTGACAAGCTTGGCCACCAATTCATTATCCGAGAAAACTACAGGATCAGATGGATGGATTGTGACGGTTAAGGGTGTTGATCTTATAGTTTGCTTGGCTATCTGCATAAGATTCAGATATAGTTGTCTGGTAAACATCTCCTTTGTGACTTTAGGAACGATATCCAGAAGGTACTTGTGAGTGTAGCCTTCAATCATTCTGTCCATTTTCCCTTGTAGATCATCCTGCATGAGCTTCTGTATGTATTCCCTTTCATTCTGCATCTTGTCATTCTCATCATGTAGATACTGCATTTGGTCCGCAAACCAATTCAGTTTTCTGTAGAGCATGTCATTCTTTCTGACTTGTTGGACAGCTTTTACAATTCTTTTATGAGTATGAGAAATCCAAGATCGAGGTGGCTTCTTCACTGATCTGGATGATGATTTGGTTGATTTTTTTATGGTGGTGGTGAAGAGTGAGAAGAAGAATCGGATGATGATGAGATGTGAGGAGACTCCGGGTCCTTTGGTGGTTCAGAAGTTTCTTCCTTTGATCGTGCAGGACTATCTAGAAGAAACGTATCATACTCAACATCTTCTTCATTGCCAGTCTTAGCTTGTTCATCAGCTTTGGCTTTGACTGCAGCTTCTTCATCAGCTTTAACCTTCTCCAGCTTCTCAGATTCCGGTTCTTCAAAATCAAACTCAAGAGTATCTTCGACACGTGTCTGTTGTTGTACCAAAGTGGTGGCACCGGATCCCTTATCGGGTTGATTAACCGCATCAGGATCTGGTGAAGGTTGAGCTGCACCACTTGACCCTCCGGGGCCACCCATTTGTTCTTGAGCAAATTGTTGTGCAACATGTTGAAGTCGAACAATTTGAACTTCTCCTGTATGATTTATCCAGTTGCTCTTCATCACTTTCTGAGCTTTCATCATATGGCACAAGTACAGGAGTCTTTCCTTTGCCATGTTCAGCTATTGGACTAGGAGGTTTTGGTACTGATGGAGAGTCATCCTTTGCAGTTTCAGAGTAGTGTACCTCCTCGTCTGATTGTGTATCTTCTGAGCTTTCGTCCAGTAGCTTTCTTTGTGGTTCAGGTGTAGGAATAGGAGCAGCTTCCTTGGAGGGAACTTTCTTCCTTGGAGTAGGTTTCCTCTTTGGGACCTTCCTTTGACTCTCTGTGCTTATTGCACTTCCAGCACTTCCTCTTCTGGTTCTCCAAGTAGGAGTTCCAGAAGGCTTTTCATCGAGATGACCAACTTTGCCTTCTCGTACTGCTACTTGATACCTTTTGTATGTTTCAAGCTTTTTGATTTCATTGGTCAGAAGGTGATCAGGCAGCACGGCACCTTGTTTCTTTGTTGTCGATTCCTTGATTCTGATAGAAAGGATAGGTTCGGACAACACGTCGTGATTGTCAGGGTCATTGAGCCTCTTGGGAATATCAGGATTAAGCCCAAGTGCTCTCTGAATCAAAAGCTTTGTGTATCTGACATAGGGAATCTTTGAGCCAAGCTTCTTGTGAAATGACATCATGTCATCCCATATCAGTGCTTCGATTTCAATGTCCTTCTTATTGATCAACGACTAGAAGACTTGCAGTTCCATGAGCTTGGGATGCTCATAGCCACTGTCACGACCAGAGACAGACTTAGTGATGATGATGTAGAGTGTTCTCCACGGTTGAGGAATGTTCTTAAGATCCACGTGAGAGTGCTTGTTAATAATTCCTGATGCTTCATCATAGCCAATATTAAGTAGAAATTGCAGAACTGTCTCTTCAGTAGGTGTAGCAAAGAAGTCAGTAGGCACGATGTCTGGAATGATGAGTACAGCCCATAAGTCTGCAGGAGTGATAATGACTTGTTTGTGATTAAGTGTCACTGTCACAGCACTTTGACCAGTGATCCTCTGCATAGAATCCCAGAATTGTTGAATGTAGACCTCTGGAACTGTGGCAGAGTGTGAGAGCATGTTCTGGTAGGGATGATTCCTTAGAATATCCACTGCAATGAGACAAGAAGATTCTGAGCATGTGAGGGTGTCAAAGTCAACCCTAAGGTTGTTCTTTCCAATCTTTCTCGGATAACCCTCTGGAAAGATATCAGCAATTGTAAGAACTTCTGATGCATCCACATTCATTTGCTCAACCATGTCGTGATCTCGAAATAACATTAGCCAAAAGAACCAACATATCGAAAGACATAATGTTAGTCAACAGAAGGTCTTATTGTCTAGTTATTGAATGTACAGTGTCAATGATTGTTACGAGTCCTAAGTCACTTGTTTGTCCAATAGTCCAATGACGTCGTGAAATGTTTCGTGAGTTAGTTAACTTTAAGTTTTAAAGTTTATGTTATCACTTATTGTTCACAAAATATCAAACGTTTAAGTTTATTAGTGACATTATTGGATTCGTGACGTTATGATAAGTTTATTAACAAGTTTGTACACGTAACAATTCATAATGAAGGTCAATCAAGGCATAGGCGTAGAATTGGCAAAGTTAAGCGTAAACAGTAATGACATACGCGTGGACGAAAGCTTACGCGTAGGATCTTAACTTACGCGTAAGAAATGTTACGCGTAGGAAAAGGGGACCTTATGCGTAGAGCTTACGAGTAGGCGAATTTATACCTTACGCGTAAGGCTTACTCGTAAGAGTAGACCTTATGCGTAGAGGTCACTGTTTACGCATATCCTTCACAGGATACGCGTAGTCCCATTGTAGAACCTTACGCGTAATAGTTATGCGTAGGATTTATTCTTACGCATAACATGACTACGCGTAGGGTAATCCTTATGCGTAGAGATTCAAATGACCTTGATTCTGAATTTTAAGCGTAGCAAGCCTGAAATAAATTCATCAAATCATCAATATTAACAAAAGTTCATTTTAATAACAAATCATGGCATGAACATTCGTTAAACAGTTATGAGTAGAAAGTCATACGCGTAGGTCAAAACCCTAAGGGTTATGAATTACGCGTATAATTTCTAGCCATGGGATTTGCACCAAACAATTTCTGGTAGTTCTAAGATGTTGTGAGAGTCTATAAACCAAGTTATAACATCTAAATCGTGGAGAATCAAAAATGCCCAAACTTATGAACTTTAAACCCTAATTCCAAATTTTTAATCATTTAGAGTTTCTGGGTGGTTATAGAGCTTGGAAATCATCAATTCATCATCATATAAACATTACACAAAAACCTTTTTGAACAAAACTCTTCACATTTGTAAACACCCAAATCGACTCATAAACCCTAATATTCAAAAACCATCAATTCGTGTTTCTGGGTGGATTTAGAGGGTAAAAATAGTATCCTTGTTGTTAAAAACACGTTTTGACACTTTCTTTTCAACCAAAAACACACTCACATTGATTGTGTGTTCATATGCTTATGCGTAGAACACATAATCACGCATAACTAACGTTTTAGCCGTAGGATTTGCTTGAAATTCAAAACCTTAGCATGTATTATCGTTAAGATCATGAAAACACTTACAAAATGATGATCTAAAGCACGGATTTCTTGAACGATTTCTATGCGTAGGATGTTTTAGGTTAAGAGTAATAAATGTGAAGTTAAAGGTAGGTGGGAGGTGTTTTTATTTAAGATAACTTTAAGATTTTGACATTTTTGGTCCCTCCACCTTTTCCTTTTTCAAACAAAGCCATTTAACTTCCATTTTGGTTTCCAAACAAAGATTTTAAAAAAGAAATTTGACGACACTCCCCCTCGACTTAAGAAAAATGATGAAAGGTTATTAATTTTAGTCCGAGGAGTGTCATTGAACCAGAAAATTTACCACCATTGATAAGAGAAACAACCGAGATATGATAACATGCAAGTACACAGATGTTTTGAAACAGTTAAATCTTTGTATTCTCCCCCTCAACACTTGATCGGAAAAATACTGAATTTTGAAAGATTAAAGTGTTGACGGAAGAAATGTACTTGCCATGTTGACAGAAAAGTATATAGAAGAATATTTTTGTTTTTATCAGGTTTTATATTTTTGTATTTTGTTTTTGAAAAATTTATTTACGAAAGATATTTTGGTGTTTGACAGGTTTTTAAGACTGTTTTAGGAGGTCATCCAATTCCTCTTGAGTCAAACACCTCATACCAATCCGGTGGACCAACTCATTAAACCTAGCGGGAGGCAAGGCTTTGGTGAGAAGATCTGCCAATTGGTATTCTGTACCCACAAAATATAATTCAACAGTACCCTGTTCCACGTGATCCTTGATGAAATGATATCGAAGATCGATGTGCTTTGATTTCGAGTGCTGAACTGAGTTGCACGAGATCGCAATGGCACTCCGATTGTCGCAGTACATCGGGATTCTGTCAAATACGTAACCATAGTCTTTGAGTTGTGTTCTCATCCAAATGACTTGAGCACAACACGCCGACATGGCTACATATTCTGCTTCGGTTGAGGACAGCGATGTACAATCCTGCTTCTTCGATTGCCATGACACCAGTTTATCACCAAGAAATTGTAAAGCTCCTGAAGTACTTTTCCGTGAGTCTAAGCATCCTGCGTGGTCAGCGTCTGAAAAGCGATTAGTTCAAAACCAGAATCCTTCGGATACCAGATCCCCAAGTTAATGGTTCCCTTTATGTATCGGAGGATTCTTTTAGCCTCAGAGAGGTGGGTTTCAGTTGGTCGCGACTGATAACGAGAGCAAAGATATACGGCAAAGACAATATCAGGTCTGCTAGCTGTTAGATACATGAGAGACCCAATAATACTACGGTATTTTGTAGGGTCCACCAATTTCCCATGTAAATCAGCGTCTAGCTTCTTGGTATGAGCCATTGGTGTGGCATAGGTGTCACAGGTTTTCATTCCAAATTTGTTTAACAATTCAAGGGCATATTTGGACTGACTCAAGAAAATACCACGGGGTGATTGATGAACTTGCAGTCCTAGAAAGAACGTAAGTTCACCCATCATGGACATTTCAAAATTTTTCTTCATTAGTTTTGCAAAAGCGATTGAATACTTTTTATGTGTTGACCCAAAAATGATGTCATCCACGTAAATTTGAACAATTAAGATATGTGCCCCGTGATATTGTATAAAAAGAGTTGGGTCAACCGAACCTTTGGTGAAATTATTAGCAATGAGGAAAGATGATAGCTTATCGTACCATGCCCGAGGAGCTTGTTTGAGACCATATAGAGCTTTGTTCAGTTTGTAGACGTGATTCGGAAACTCAGGATCAACGAATCCATCTGGTTGGCTGACATAAACCGTTTCTTTAAGTTGTCCATTGAGAAACGCAGTTTTGACATCCATCTGATAGACCGTCATATTCATATGAGCCGCGAACGCGAGAAATATCCGAACAGCCTCAAGACGAGCGACCAGAGCAAAAGATTCTTCAAAGTCTATTCCCTCTTCCTGACGATAACCCTTAGCCACCAGACGTGACTTATTTTTGATAACGTTTCCTTCAGCATCCAATTTGTTTTTCCAAATCCATTTGAGACCAATGACGTAGACCCCTGTTGGTCTTTCAACCAGTTCCCATACTTCAAGACGTTTGAATTGGTTGAGTTCTTCTTGCATGGATTCAATCCAGTTGTCTTTTGTCATTGCGTCTTTGATGTTTTTAGTTTCAGATTGGCAGACAGTGAGTGCATAAATGCAATGTTCACCGTCTGTGTGAAGACGTTGTCTCGTAACGACTGGTTGATTCGGGTTGCCAATAATGTTTTCCAGAGGATGGTCTTTCGTCCATCTATGTGTGGAGGGTTGATGTTGGTATACATTGTGCAGATTTTGAGGATTCAAATGGCTTGTTGAAGATTCGCGACATGGTGCAGCAGTCTCATTAGCAAACGGGTTAAAGAACGCATTTGGATCAAAATCTGCAGGTGGGGGTACTTCATTCAGAACATCATCAGCCGGTTCATCATTGTTGGAAGCGGTTTGTTCAACTGTTGTGTTGGAGTCAATTGGTGGTGCTTCTTCAACAGTAGTTGTTGTAGCAGGTGTATCAGGTATAAGAGTATTATCAGGTTGAGCAGCGGAAACAGCGGATACACCTGGAGCACGTTCATCAATATCGTCACTGAACAGCGGAGCAAATAACCTTTCCATTTGCTGACGAGTAAGCTGGGGCTTTGTTCAGCTGATGATGGGGTTTGGGGAAAGTTTAAGCGGTTGTGACCGGGTTCTAAGCTGTTATACTCAAAAGCCATTTCCGTAAGTTCATCAAAATGAGCATGAATCGTTTCCATCACCTGTTTTGTACGACGATTCCAGATTCGGAAACCTTTTGAATTATCACAGTATCCGATAAAGACTCCAATGTCAGCTTTTGCTTTGAGCTTTCCAAAGTCATCACGATCATTATTCGGATAGCAAAGAGATCCAAATACATGAAAGTGTTTGAGATTCGGTTTTCTGTTGTGGACAAGCTCAAAAGGTGTTTTGTTGTGGCGTTTTGTAATCATAGAACGATTTTGAGTATAGCATGCAGTAGATACAGCTTCTGCCCATAAGTAATCTGGAAGTTTAGCATTGATTAACATTGTTCTTGCAGCTTCCACTAACGTTCGGTTTCGTCTTTCAACAACTCCGTTTTGTTCTGGTGTACGTGCAATAGATGTCTGATGCTGAATTCCCACTTTCTCATAAAATTCACGAAGAGTTTGGTTAACAAATTCAGTGCCTCTGTCTGTTCTGATTAGTCGAACGGTGTTTAGTAGCTGAACTTGTATTTTCGTGAGAAAGGTGATGATCATCTGTGGAGCTTGATCTTTGCTTCGAAGAAAGTAGACCCAAGTCCAGCGTGAATAGTCATCAACAATTACTAAGATGTAGCGTTTGGCATTGATCGTTTGCACGCGCATTGGGCCACACAAATCCATGTGAAGAAGATGAAGCACATGCTGAGAGCTGTGTTCCACCTTTGAAGGAAAATGAGCACGAGTGCTTTTGCCTTGTTCACAAGCTGAGCAAGGGTGATCTTTAGAATACCGAAATCGTGGGAGTCCTTCAACTAGTTTGTGTCGAGCAAGGTTGGTGATGGTTTGAAAGTTTAGATGTGAGAGACGACGGTGCCATAGCCAGGATTTTGTTGATGTTGCCTTTGAAAGTAAGCAGATGGGAGAAGAAGCAACCATGTCTTGCATAGAGATAGTGTAAAGACTTGAATTACGCGAGCCAGACATAAGGTCGTTTCCTTGTAGATCACGAATGAAACAAGTTTTCTCCTTGAAAGCAACCTCCAAATCTCCATCACAGAACTGACCTACTGAAAACAGATTGTGACCGAGGCCTTCCACATAATAAACCCTGCTAATTTCGATGTTCCCATTGATATAGTCTCCGTAGCCCATGATAGCTGCGAAGTGATCATTCTCGAACCTGACAGTGCCAATGAACTTTGCAATAAAGTTTGATAACAGTTTAAGGTTGCCTGTCATGTGTCGGGAACATCCGCTATCAACAATCCAGAGAATGATCTGTATCACCTGCATTACACACAGACGACACAGATGGAATAGAAGTAGATGTGGAACCCGAAATATTAGAGGGTTCCGTAGCAGTTATTGTAGATATACACACATCAATAGCTTTAGGTATCCACTTAAATCCTAGTGTGTTATATATCCATTTCTGCCATCTCCAACTAGTATTTGCTTTAGTCTTAGTGAATGCACTAGGTGGTACTACATTCCTAGGAGGTGAAACTGGAGCTACAGGGACATCAATGCGTTTCTTAGAATCTAAAGAGGGCGGTCTACCAAGCACAGACTTAGAAAGATTAGTGGGCCTAGAGGTATTCCGGTTCTTAGGATTCTTTAAACGAGAGATGATAGCTTTAGCAACACATTTATCATGACAATCAGAATTCATACTTTTACGACAAATAACACAAGGTGCATTAGACTGAATATCAAAAGTACTTAACGGTTTAGCATGCGTTACATCACTATTTCTATTACATGTGCCAGACGCAATATCTATAGTGGAAGCAACGTGAGTCTTATTCATAGTCCTAGTGTGTTCTTCTACTTTAGCATTCCTTATTGATCTTTTCTTAGGTCGCAACTTCCTATTCTTCGATGTAGTGCTCCTAGGCTGTGAAGTGCGGACGTTTGGAAAAGACGCAACTATTCCTGTTTCAGTAGAAGGAGGCACGTTAGCAACTTGTGATTTGGCAGCAGTGATTCTAGGTTCATGATTACTAAGTGTTACTGGGGCTATTCTCTTAATCACGGTAGGCGGAAGTTGTTCATACTTTCCTAACATTTCTCTTAACTTGAAGATAGTGTGAATCAGATCTTGATTTTCAGACCGAACATTTCCAGCAAAATGCATAACTTCTTTAGTGTGTGCAAGATAATGATCAAGTTCATTAGATGCTTCATCACGAGTCTTTTTGAGTAAATCAAATATGACACCATATTCCTTTTTAACTTTTACAAGTTCTTGTTCATATTTTGAGATTTGACACTTAAAAGACACGTTTTGATCATCCAGTTGCTCAATTTTAGGATCAGAAGATTTTGCACGCAACTGGGCGATTTTGTGTTGAAAAGCAAGTTGTTGATCGTGAATATCTTTTTGACACCAATTAAGACGACGTATTGCATTTGAAAGTTCGTTTGACAATCGTTTGTTTTCAACTTTTAAGGACTCGATCTGAAGCACATTATCAGTGTTCTCAACATTTACCACAGAATCAATAGTATCAGCAGAGATATAATCAAATGCATATGACAAAGAATTCAATAACACAACATTATGGACATCAGCACAGATGACATCTTCCAAGAGTCGATCAACATCTTTTCTCAACAGTTTCTTTTTACGTTTAGTGTTAGAAATAGATGTTTCTGTTTTCTCGAAAACGACCTTCATTAATCCAAGTTCCTTATGAAAGTCCCTTTCCCAAGACAATGCACAACTTTTCAAATTTTTAAAATTTGGTAAAAGATTTTTCTGAAAAATGTCTCTTTGTTCTCGCGCTAGAGGAGATTGAAAGTGTTGAACTTTGATTTCAGAATGATATTCTATCTCATGTTGTAAAGTTTTGAGGTCAGCCATGAAAATGTCAAAATATCTGAGAATTTTGCGATTTTCAGGGTTTGAGTTTACTTCACGATGGAAGGTAAAGGACCATAAGTTTGTGCATAATCGGTTGTGGATTAACATTAGAAGACTCAGTGTTTTATGATTATCCTTGGTGTGTTAGAAGAATCAGTTGGTGTGACGAAAGTGACCGCTTTTGAATAGTTAAAAGGTTTGTTGTAAACAACTTTTTCTAATTTTGATCGACTCTCGTCTTATGCATCTAATTCCTCTTGACGATGATATTTAACAACACTCATAACAGAATTATCAACTTTATATTCTGCACTGGAAACTTCAGGATTTGGTTTGAATTCTTTGGTTGAAAGCTTAGGTTTGTAATCAGCAAGATTCGGTCCATATCCATTTGGATTGGGTTTTAAAGTAAACTTTTCAATGGCTGTGACCGACTCGCCATGTTTGTAAACAATAGTTTTAAACTCTTTAAGTTTGTTTTGCAAGCCGATGATTTCTTCAAGATGATCATCTATTCGTTTCGTTGAATGCTTTTTGTATGCAGAGAACTGTTTTTGACAAGTTAACAACTCAGCCTTAGCTTTTTGATTTTCCAAGGTGAGAGCGTTAATTTGCTTTTTATGTTCATGTTTCAGTTGTTCTATTTCAGACAACAAAGCATTCTTCGAAGCGGCTAGATCACACATCTGTCTTTCTAAATATTTTTCGTTTTGATAAGATTTGGCAAAGGCTACTTCAAAACCGTTTTCACGTTTTTCTTAAGTTTTGAAAAAGTTGAGTTGCTTTTGTAAACATTCAAAATCCTTGGTTAACAGTGCATTTTTGCATTTCAAGTCCTGATTAATGGCATGACATTTTTCCACTATGGTCTGTTGGTCTTGTATTAAACGAGCAAAATCTGGATGAGGCAAAAGTTCGGCGTGTTCAACGTGAGTCTCAACATGATCATTACTGAGATCCTCAAGTATAACCACGGAGTCAATTTGATTATCAAGGGAAACCGTTTGGTCATCTTGATCGTCAAATATAACTACGGGGTCTAGTTGAAAATCGTCGGAATGAGATGTGGACGACGCATTTTGAACATTCTGAGCCTTGCCGGATTCAGATGTTGGCGGAGATATGAGATCAAAGATAAATATGGTTTGTTCGGTACCTGAGACAAGCCATCAGTGTCATACACTGGGCCTGTGTCACTCATGTGTAATTCATGCATATTAACCATCAACATAACAGTGCATTGGCACTGCAAGTCCTCCATATCATCATCTGAGTCAGCATTTGCCATAAAGCTCTGTTCTTTGGCTGTGAGAGTTCCACCAGCTTCATCCTTAAGAGCCAAAAGAAGAGCCTCTTTGAAATAAGCACTGCCCTAGTCCTTGGCTTTGGGCATGCATTAGCCAGTGTCCCTTCTCATTGCAGTTGTAGCATCGAAGACCATTCAACCCATTATGAGCATTTCCCTGTTCCACCACTGGAGCTCGATTGTTATTCCTACCCACAGCATTAAACCCTTGACCACCGCCCATCTGACGACCATAACCACGATTCTGAACTTCAACTCGTCCATTGTTCACAACAGCTTGATTCCTTGTATTAGATGAGGAACGAATACGGTTGTTGGATTTGTTGGTATAACGGCTAAAGGCATTAGCAATCATAGCAAATCCTTGTTGCAGTGCTTCGAACGGATCAGATTCCTCATTAGCTTCACTGACAAGGGCTTGAGCATTGTTGTTGTTGTTGTTGTATGGAACCAATTGAGTTTGTTGAGATTGAGGCTGTGAAGGATCATGTGGTGTGATTGTAGCAGTTGGTTGAGTTGCTGGTTGAGGAGAATAACTGTTTTGAGCATATAAGGCAAGTTGTTGATTTTCCGGATGTGTCGGTGGAGCAATTTGAGCACGGAGAATCCTTTCCCTATCAACTTCCTTTTCATGAGGCTTCAAGTAATTGATGAGTGTCTAAATACTCATCATTTTTGTACTGTTTATAATGCCAAAAATATCTGAAAACACTCAGAAATACATCAAAATGATAAAAATATCACAAACAAGTGTTTTATATGTTTTAAATGCAAAAACATCAAAATCTGATGAAAAACGTATCAAGTTTGCATAATTGGCAGTTTTAGTCCCCCAAGTTACAAAATTTGTCAAAATTAGTCCCTGGTAAATCAAAATAAAGCAAAATGTCATTTAAGGTCCATGAGATTCAAAAGTTATCAAAATAAACCCTTCAAAGTTTAAAATTTACAATATGACAACTTTAGTCCCTCAAGTTTGGAAAATGTCAAATATAGTCCTTGGTTAAATTAAAAAAAGTGAAAATTATCAAATATTAACCTTGTACTATTCATAAATGACAAAATTGGTCCTTATGGTGAACTTTTGGAAAATTACATGTTTGGTCCCTAGAGTTACAAAATTGGCAGTTTTAGTCCTTGGACTTATAAAAATGGAATTTTATGCAACATTAGTCCTTGTACTATTCACATGTTACAAGTTTAACCCTTGTGATAACTTTGGAAAATGTTCAAGATCAGTCCTTCAAGTTTACCAAATTGCATAAATGGTCCTTGTGAATTAACTTAACCAAACGGACCTTACTTTGTTATTATTAAACCAAATCCAAATCCACTAAACCCAGCTGTGGCCCAATCTCCTCAGGCCCAAAACCAAACCCGACCCACCCACGTTTAATAATTAAAACCAAAACCCGGACCCCCTTTTTCCCTCTTCTTCTTCCACCTCACACCCCCACCTGTAACACCACCACTTGCACCTCCACCTTACCCCTTCCAGCTCACCCTCTACTTTACTACCCACTCCCTCCACCACCTCTGCCACTACCACCCCCCACAATAAATGCCCTTCACACCATATTTCCCTCCCAATACCACTCTTACCCACGATATTGACCAAAACTACCCCAACTTGGCCTAAACTTTACCAAATATCTTCCTGACACTTCTACATACTCCCAAGAAGCTTTAATTGTGCTCAAGCCACCTCAATTCCACGTAGAGCGTTTTGGCGCCAAAATCTGTTTGAATGGCTAGGATCAAATTGACTGTATCAATGGTTGAGATTAGAGGTGGGAAATGATCAGGAAAGTGGGGAGAATTCAAAGAGTATAAAAAGAAGCAAAGAAGCAGAGGAACAAGGACTCTTGGACTAGCCAATTGTCAAACCTTGGCCTTAAGCCAATGTCACCTTAGACTAGTGTAATTTTTAATGCTTTCATTTAAATTAAATGTCATTTACAGCTTTAATTAGTGTAATGGAACTCATATTAGTGTAATGGAATTCTAATCTCAGTTTAATTATAAGTCTCTTTCACATTTCAAGTTCTTCAATATTTTCCTTTATTTCAAGTTATTTACATTTCTGTTGGATTATTGTTGTTTGATGGACTCATATAGGTCACTTAAGCTCCTGACAAAGCTTAATTAGCTTTTAGAAACCTTAAATCAGCTTAGTCTTTATAAAATCAAAAATCACTAAAAATAGAGAAAATACAATGGAAAATCAAAAATATGTGTTCTTGGGTGATACAGCTTGGAGCATGGTTCATAATGGATTGCCATGGTATTAGTGCCTCAGGGGAGGCTATAGGTATTGGTTTTGATAATTGGTTCCATTGTCTCAGCTCATATCACCATGTAAGCAATTTTTCTCAATTTTGCATTTCTTAGTTTTAGTCTTTATTCTGTGGTAATTCTCATGTTTATGTGTTTATTTGATGTTATGTAATGTAATTATAGCTTAAAATTAGGTTGTTATGTTTTGGATTGGTTTGTGGTGAGATATTGCATTTGGACTGTTAACATGCCAATTTTTGAAATCATAAACCTTGACTTGTGTGACTACTGGTTAAGGTTGAAAAAGGTCCATTTTGACACCTTGGTTCCTCTGGATTTGATGGAATGGGTCTGCATAGTCTTTTGCTTTGAAAACCTCAAAACAATCTCATTTAATGGTTGTTTGGATTTGCTGATAAGTAGAGTGCCAGTGTATGTTTGTTGTTGTTTGTTGTTGTTATATGCAATATTAGTTCATAATAGCTCAGTACCACCATAAAATATTGTCCTTATTTGTTAAATAGTCAAAATCATGTTTAATCTTTGATAGATAGTGTACTGTTAGGATTTTGAGTACAAATTTCATCATAGTTGCTCATAAGTATGTTATTTAGCTTAATTCAGTTTCATTATAGCTTAATATAACATATATAATCAGTAGTTTAAGTTTTAAATTCATTTTAGTCAACTTTATTGTTTTTATAAAAAGTCAAATTTTTCTTAGTACAGTTTTTGAATAAAATTCATAATTTTAGTAAGTGCTTAATACTAGGATTTAGCTTATACCCTTATGGGATATTAAAATTTTGTTGCTTATCTAAATTATAAAAATATTAGCTTGTATCTTCTTAGCTTTTAGACTGCTTATTGGTTAATCTCTTTTTAGTCCTTGTCTGAAATCATGCCCTGTGCACAGGTTTAGTTGTCTAGTTCATGAGCTTGCAAAAGCTTGTTGACTTGACACTAGCTTGTGCATTTTACTGATTTATGTAGCCTTTCTAGCCTATTGTTCATATTAATGCTTGTTTTTACATTTTTAGCTTATTTACATAGCTTAATCACCCAATCATTTTTGTCCCATCTTACTAACTTCACTGAAGCAAACAGTGAAGTTGAGTAGTTTTCAATAGCTTATGAAAAGTTCCTCCTTAAGCTTGAGCTTGTGATTTTTAGTTTCATGTGAGGCTAACTAGTCATTCTCAATGTTTCTGTGTTTGTTGAGCTCTCATGAGCTTATTGGATAAGTCTTTAGGAGCTTATTGTTTGCCCATTCATAACAGTTCACTGATTTAATCCATGAACTTACACCATTTCCAATAGCTCCTAAAAAAGCTTATTAGTAATCTAGAGCTTGTGTGTTTTAGCTTTATGTTAAGTTCATCCACCAAACTCTATGTTCCAATGCTTAATCTCCAAGTTGCAGCTTATTAAGTAGGGCTGCAAAAAGATTTTTATTTTGTCCCATTTCTGAGTATGCTAAGAACTCAGTTAATCATAGCTACTTCATAAGCTCTTTATAAGCTCATCTGTGATCCCCATAGGGAGAGCTTTGGCATTTTAGAGAGCTATCCAACCCAGCTTGCTACTCCAATTCCTATTTTGCCATTTTAAGCCTATACTTTTAGCTTAATCTGCCATTCAAAAAGGTATGCAGGGCTGTTTGGATCTGTGGTTATATGGTTTTGCTTATTAGCTTATTATAAGCTTATAGGTGAATGCCAGTGCACTAGCTTGTTTATACTTGTCCATATACTTATATACATATTATTTTTTTCATTTACTTATCAGTGTGGAGCTTATACCAAGCTTTTACAAGCTTCCACTCAATCCAAGTTAAGCCAAAAACTTAACTGACTAAACCATAAGCTCACACTATGCCAGTCCATTTTCTAGTTCATACTTGTTTATTGGACTTATGTATATCTTATTTTGCCTTTTGCTTCATCTGTATAGCTTATTTCAAGCTTATTCCAAGCTTGAGTTCCAACAGTCAAGCCAAAAGCTTAACTGTTGGACTCATAAGCTCATAATTTGCTTATTTCTAAGTTTGTAGCTTTTTGTCTTCATTAAACATGTATAATGTCAGTATATATTTAGTTCCAGAAATAGAAAAGCCAAAAAGAATCATTTTAAAGCTAAGTGATAGCTTTTTCTTAGAAGCTTATTTGCTTATTAGCTTATTTTTGTTAACAACATATAGTTTTATATTTTTCCTAGCTTCTTTTATTTATTTTAGAATTTTGTAAAAAGTTTCAGATTTTTCTTTGATCATTTATTATTTTTAATAAATCAATAATAGTTTTTAGTAATTAATAATAGTAAATAATTAATAATAAATAAATAAAAAGCATAAAAAATATCTTTTCAGTTTTAAAATTAGTTTTCTAATATTTTAGATTTTTCTAAATTTAAATTTCATTTTTCTAGGTTAATTTTGTATTTTCTTATATTTTAGTGCATTTTAAATACTTAATAAATAGTTTTTAATTAATAATAATTAAATAAATAGTTTTAAAAATAATTTTCTTTTTCTAATAATTTTCTTTTATTATTAGGATTGTAAAAATTTCATTTTCATATTTGTAGGCCTTTTATTTCTTTAAACTCACGTTTTATTTTGTACGTTTACGTAATTTTATTTAAACGTACGTTTTAGGTTTTAAACGTTCATCATTTTAAAAATAGTGATAGCGTTTATTTAATATATTTTATCTTTTATTTCCTTTAATTTGCATTTAAGTCGCTAAGACATGTAAATCCCTATTATAGTTATATTCGATTTGTTTTTATACGTTTACGTTTAATTTAGGTTAAACGTACGTTTATATATCTTTCACGTTTTTAGGTTTCTGATTGTACGTTTTTAATGACGTAGCTGTGACAGAGCTATTACTATTCACATTCCTAGTGTTAGTCAATCAGATTCCTGTTTTTCCTATACTAATATTATTTTCAACAATTCACAAGTCATTGTACCAGAACGTCACGCCTCACCAGGACATAAACGATCCAAGGATATTTTAATCCTTGGTAAACTATCATTCTCTCCCGGGCTGTCGCCCTTTTATCATCTGTTACGGTTGACCGTTCACAAGCGGTTGATAAGTGTGACGGAGAAATAAAGGGAGGTAGTTCGGGAGGAATCAAATTTTGGCGCCGCTGCCGGGGAGGCTGTGCTATGTATTATGACTTGTATTTTGTATTTTGTTGAAATACCTATCCTTGTTTGTATATTATACTTTATCATTCAACTTCCGGGCAGTCAGGGCATATTTATTACAGTTAATCATTCACAAGTGATTAGCTAGCGTGGTAAACCTGACACAAGCCTGGGAGGTAGTGATTACTTATACTGTATCATATTTCTTTTCAATAAACAATATATAAAAAAAAAAAAAAAAAAAAAAACATTTTTTCCTTTGCACACAACTTGCCCAGTTTGATGAGTCCCTCAGTTACAACACTTGGTTGTTGGCTGTTTACAGTTGCTGAGCTCTGTCAAACCCAGATTCCCTTTCGAGGGGCGGTTGTAAGGAATTTTCTTTCTTTTGTACATATATATATAAAAGATAAAAATACAAAAATATTTTCCCTTTCTTTTTATAAGTCAAAAATCATAAAGATTCTTCTCGCTTTTTCTGAGTTTCTTTCTAAGATTCTTAGACTCATCTTAGTTATGATTATTCATAATTCTGTGAGTGGCAATCCCACTCTAATTTCTCACCAAATCTTTGAGTGGCAATCCCACTCCACTTCCCCATGAACAATTTAATTCGGGGTCAAGTCAAGCTAGTGACTTGGTTATCAAAAACAAGCCATACAATATGGGTTTTCACCCATATTTCTGTCTTTTTCCCCTTTCTACCACCTAAGTGTGGGGGTGTGCCCCACATGTTATATATATTTTGAAAATGAAATATTAAAAGTTAAAAAAAAAAAAAAAAAAAAAAAATGTTGTTGTTGTGTTTCCACACTTTGAATATTGAGGACAATATTCATTTCTAAGTGTGGGGGGGAAATTCTGGCGAATTTGATCATAAATGTACCCTTTTAGTCCCTTTTTCCCCCAAAATGGCCAAATTTTAAAAAAAAAATTTAGTGGAAGTACTATGTACTAAACACAACAAATGGTAATCAGTCCACCATATCTAACCCACATAAGGATTGGCTAATCCAGGAGCAAACGGCTCTTGGTAAAGATATCTCAAATCCGTTTATGGCTTGCAATTTGCCCAAAATTGTATGGTGTTCAGCTCACCATATCCTAAAAAGTAAAGAGTTGGCTAGCCCGCAAGTTTATGGCTTGTGGTAAAGGCAGTTGGAAATCCATAATTGGTAATCTACTCACCAAAGATAATATTGATAATTTATCTAAGAGTTGGCTAGTCCAGAAGCAAACGGCTTCTGGTAAAGACAAATCAAAACCGTTGAAAGCTGGTGATTTGCTCAAAATCATTTGGTTATCGGTGTACCAAGGTTTTTACTTGAACTGAAACATTTGGCTACTCCAGAAGTAATGGCTTTTGGTAAAGAGATAAAATCCATTAACTTTTCATAAATCATTGCTAGGGACTAGCAATATCTTAGTGTGGGGGATAATCCATATGTAGAATGATGCAAATTCTTCGCTTGACGGAGGAAAATGAAATACTTCTCCCATTCAGAACCAAGACTACTCAGGAACTTAGTATTCACTGCAATTCTTGGCATGATGATGTTGTGTTTATCCAAATCATTGATGATGTCTGAAAAAAGATGATGATAGGACTCTAGTGTCTCACCAGATTCAATCATGAAGTGTTCATAAGCCAAGTAAATTTTGGATTCCAAATCCTCCTGATTGAGTACAGATCCTTCCATAAGAAGATGAATATGATCCCACATTTCCTTTGCAGTCTTTTGAGCATCAACACTTCGAAGAATTGGGTTAGGTAATCCTAAGAGGATGTATTGCATTGCAATTTCATCAGCTTCATAGTGTAGAAGTTCTTGAGGATTCAAGTCTGCAACAGTAGCAATGTTTGTTTGTTCATCTCTTGGTGGAATAGTATTTGGATCTCCGGGTACAATGACAGTAGGCATCTCAAATGGACCTTCCAAGATAACCTTCTTTAAGAACTTTCCATGTGGCTTCTTCAGATCACAAAACCTAAAGAACCTTATCACCCATTGATCGTAGTTTCCTGGAGTGAGCATTGGAGGTCTATCAAGTGATCCAGCCTCATGAATTGATTGTTGGCTGCTTAAAGCTTCACACATCTTTTCAAACCAAGTAGGTTCCTTCATAGTGTTCCTTGATGGATGTTGATTGAGTTCTGTTGTGTAGGGTTGAACTTGAAGACTTGGTGGTGGTTGAACCATTTGAGGTTGAGGAATTGCAGCAAGTTGTGGAGTATGTTGTTGATAAATTGCTTGTTGTTGATTCCATTGTTGATGTTGTGGAGTAAGTTGTTGTTGACGTTGAGAATAAGTGTAAGGGAAATAGTTAGAGTATGGTGGTTGTGACATGTTGATAAACTTGTGTTGGTAAAAATGGATCTTTGTAGTCGAATGAACCTTTGTTGATGAAGTATCCTTAGGCGTAGAAATCACAATAGCCAAGTAACACTTATGCGTAAAAACACCAAAGTTACGCGTAACAATCAAGAGTTACGCGTAGATTTAGCTTACGCGTAAGTAGGAAAAAGACGCTAAAGTTATGCGTAGACACAAAGTTAGGCGTAGGATTATATTATGCGTAAGACGAGGCTTAGGCGTAATATGAATCTTAGGCGTAGGATTTCTACGCGTAAGCTCTATGCTTATGCGTAATTTTAGGGTTTTATCCCAAGTGATCTTTTACACTTCACAGTGCAAAAGATATCCAAAGTTGACGTATTTTCAGGCTTATCCAAGCAAGAAAACATGGAGTAAACCACGAAATCGAAGATCAAACCAAGGATAAAGTTACGCGTAAGATTAGGGTTTTCTTACGCGTAGACTTACTCGTAAAAGTGATAATGCCCAAAGATGTTTCTAAACCAGTTTTTGTGTGATAAAATAGCTTCAATAACACCAAAAGACACAAAAGTGTGAAACTTGATGATCCAAAGCTCTTAAAACTGTTACGCGTAGGATGAAACCCTCGTTTAAAAACTAGTTTAAAAAACACGATCCACGCATAAAGTTTGAAACTTTTTGCCAAAAACACGTATTTTAACACCTTAAAACGTTGAAAGTACAAGAATCTTGGATTGAAAAGTGAAAAAATCGAGTTTTTAAGCGAGCCAAAGCTCTCGTTACTTTTACGCGTAAGACCGAAACAAAAAACTTCAAAAACAAAAGTGTTAACCCAACTATTTGGCGATTGATACCACTGTTAGGTCACAAGGTTTACAACACAAGCTTACAAGAAAGATAGAGAGGTGATTGAACAAGAAATCAAACACACACACACGTTAATATGAGACGGTTATGCGTAGGAGTATGTGAAATAAAATAACTTGAACAACCAACCCTCAAGTGAGGGTTATTACATAGTATTTATAGGAGGGAAGCTAGGGCAACACTCCTAGTCCCTTCCTTTCTCCTATGGGCTTGGGCCTAAGCTCATGGGCCTTCTACATAAGCTTAAGGCTAATGACAAACATAAAGGCCATAATAAGCTAACTATTACATATGAGTAACTGACACTTGAATAAGGTTTAGGAGTGATTCCAACAGTTCACCCGGATTCTGTTGATATCGACTAGTCATGTTTTGAGCGAACGCCACATCTTGCCTTGTGCATCTCACAGCATACATAATAGATCCTACAGCCGAAGCATAAGTAACTTTCTGCATGCGTGCTACCTCAGCAGGTGTTGAAGCACACATATCGCTACATAAGCCATGCTTTACTTCCATCGGCAAATATCCTTTCTTGGAATTTTGCATATTGAATCTCTTCAATATTTTATCAATGTAAGCGCTTTGACTTAAACCAATTAACCGCTTTTACCTATCTCGGTAGATATTGATTCCCAGAATGTATGCAGCTTCTTCTAAATCCTTCATGGAAAAACACTTCCCAAGATATGCCTTAACATTTTGCAAACTTGGAATGTCTTTTCCCATAATTAATATGTCATCGACATAAAGAATTAGGAAAATTACATCACTCCCACTAACTTTGTGATATACACATGGCTCATCAAGATTTTGAATAAATCCATACCTTTTGATTTTTTCATCAAATCTTTTATTCCATTGCCTTGATGCTTGCTTCAATCCATAAATGGACCTTTGAAGTTTGCACACACGGTTTGGAAATTGTGGATTCACAAACCCCTCAGGTTGCTTCATATAGATGTCTTCATCTAAGCGACCATTTAAGAAGGCGGTTTTGACATCCATTTGCCATATCTCATAATCATAGTATGCTGCTATAGCTATGAGAATTCTAATAGCTCTAATATCCGCTACAGGAGAAAAGGTATCTTCGTAATGAATGCCATAAGTTTGAGTAAAACCTTGCGTAACTAGACGAGCTTTATAGACGTGTATATTGCCATCCATGTCAGTCTTAATTTTATAGAGCCATTTACTTCCAACCACCTTGGCGTTTGGAGGTAAATCAACCTCTACCCAGACTTCATTTTCTCTCATGGATTGCATTTCCCCATTCATTGCAACTTGCCATTTGTCCTTATCAGGACTTGCCATGGAAGCTTTATAACTAATAGGCTCTCCAAGATCTCCTAACATAGTTTCCTCAACCTCTACGTTAAGACATAGACGTTCAGGTGCACGCGTAGTCCTTACGGATCCACGAACGGGAATCACTTCAACTTCTGGTGGCGGACCTAGACTATCAGGTTCTACCGGAAGTACGTTAGTGTTTTCAGAAGGTAATGCATCTTCTTGATCATCTTCCAGATCATAAACTCTCCCACTGAGTTCTTGAGATACGAGATCTCTTTCAAGAAAATCTCCATACCTAGCAACAATTACTTTATTTTCAGTTGGATAGTAAAAGTAGTAACCCATAGTTTCCTTAGGGTATCCTACGAAGATACACTTTACAGATCTTTGTTGGAGTTTATCTGCTGAGTCACGTCTAACATACGTCTCGCAACCCCAGACCTTTAAATAAGACAGGTTAGGAGCTTTACCATGCCATATTTCATATGGTGTCTTATCAACCTTCTTTGTGGGAACCATATTTAGAATGCGAACAGCAGATTCTAAAGCATAATCCCAAAAGGATAAAGGTAGAGTAGTAAGATTAAACATAGATCGTATCATGTCCAAAAATGTACGATTTCTTCTCTCAGATACACCATTTTGTTGTGGAGTATATGGAGAAGTGAGATTCTGGACAATTCCATTATCAGCTAAGTAATCTTTAAACTCTTGGCTAAGATACCCGCCTCCTCTATCGGATCGAAGAGCTTTAATCTTTTTCCCAATTGCAGTTCTACTTCAGCTTTGAAAACCTTAAATGTTTCAAACACCTCATGTTTATGCTTAAGTAAATAAACATAACCATAACGGCTGAAATCATCAGTAAAGGTTAAGAAGTAGCTAGCACCTCTCTTTGACACATGTCTAAGTGGTCCACATACATCAGTATGAATAAGACCAAGTAGATCAGAAGCCCTCTCCATATTGCTATGAAAAGGTTTCTTCGTCATCTTCCCAGATATGCATGACTCACATTTATCAAATGATTCATCATTGATATTTTGCAAAAGCCCTTCTTGTTGCAGCTTATGCATGCGAGCCTTGCCTATATGAGCAAGTCTACAATGCCAAAGATAAGAAGAATTCAAGTATAACTTTATCTTCTTATTAATGCTAAACATCGAATTATTATTATTGTTAGATTCATTTCCAATCACATCAATTTCAAACACACCATTCATAGTAATTGCTTTAAAATAAAATACACCATTTAAAGAAACAGAAATTCCATTACGTGAAATAGTATGAGTAAAACCATCATCCAACAAAACTGAAAAGGAAACAACTCCTCTTATTATAGAAGGTGCGTAATGACAATTGTTCAATAACAGTACTAAGCCCGAAGGCAATACTAAACTAAACGTTCCTATGGCTTCAACAGCTGCATGTGCGCCATTTCCCACGTGCAGATATTGCTCCCCATAGGCCAGCTTCCTTTCCACTCTAAATCCCTGCAGTGTATTACAAATGTGAATACCACATCCAGTATCATATACCCAGGAATTTTTATGATTTAGAGTAAATAATTCAATGACAAATAAATTACCAGAAGAACCGGCGCCCATGGACCCTTCGTACTTCATTTTATTTGCCCGCAATTCATCAAGATAGAGAGCACAGTTTCTCTTCCAATGCCCAACGCTCTTACAGTGGTGGCATGCTTGATCCTTTTTAGGATTTTCCTTCCTAGGAGTAGGGTTCTTCTTGGGTTGTGGTTGATAGGCCATAACCTGTTTGCCTTTGTCAACCTTTCCCTTACCCTTCCCCTTCTTGTTGTTCGCACGCTGCGGTTTTGGCTTATTTATCCTTCCACCCTGAATAGCAAGTACCTGGGAGGTAGGAACCTTTTGAGGCAACCCTTTCTCATAGTCAATTAGCAATGCGTGTAGGTCAGTAACTGTCTTCCCCACGCAGTGCATATTGAAGTTTCTGACAAAACCATTAAAATCCTTGTTAAGGGATCTATTAATCAGATTCACAGCCATGTCATCATCATAAGTTTTGCCAAGTGCCTTTAGCTGGTCCATGTAACCTTTCATTTCCAGTACATGAGCACTTACGGGTTTACCCTCTCCCTGCCTACAGCTGTGTAATGCGTCGGTCAAGTCATAAATCTCGACGGCAGCTGGTTTCTCAAACATAGTTCGAAGTTCATTGAGCATATTATATGGGAAATAATGTTCGAACTGCTTTTGAAGAGCAGATTCCATCGTTCCCAACATAAGACAAGCCACATCATTATGACGCTTATACTCCAATTTCCACTCGTCCTTTTCAGCTTGAGTAGCTGTAGGACCAGTTGGTTCAGCAGGGCAAGGTTCATAAATATATTTCAACCGGTCAGCTACTCTACAGACAATTCTCAAAGAGCGGTGCCAATCATTGAAATTCTTAGAGCCAGTCAACTTTTCTCGATCAAAAAAGCTTTTGAACGCATAACTTAGTGCAGTGTTAGTGTTATCGTTATTTTGAGCCATTTCTACAGAAAAAAGTTCAAGTATTAGTATTTTCGATAATACAACTTTTCAAGAAAATAAAATATACCCAACGGTAATATAACCATATAACCATATAACTTTCTCGAAAACTAGGATCCAAATTATCATAGGTTCATTACATCAGTTGATCTGCTAGTAACGAAAGCATATAATAAGGTAATCTGTCGAACATTAATTGGCAAACAATTTCCAACTCCTAGATCATTATGGGATTTATATTTTCCAACGCTATTGCAAATATAAACATGTTTCATCCCATCTTATGCCATTGAGTCCAGTTCTTACTTCCTACTCAACTTAAGTGTCTAACTTAAAAAACTGCAAATATGTCCATGTAAGGTCTGACTTTACATAGAGATTTACCTCTCCATCACAATCTAGCCAAGTACTGTCATGACGTAAATTGCAACTTCAAGTGTTCCTTTTAATTAGATGGCATATAACTTAATTTAAAAGGGTACTAGTTTTGATTTTATGCGGTCAAATCAAATATGTACAAAGATGTCATGCATTCATCTTGTAGCATAATTTTAATAAAAAAACTTTTTATTACCAATTCATAAAGATCAAATTATCAAAGTTTTGATTGAGTTATTGGGTTCACCAATCAAGGAATTTAGTGTTAATTATCATCCATTATACCGTATTTTTGCATAAGTGTAAACACTTAGTGTTTCGGGTAATTACCACAAAGTGGCGCATGAAATTAAAAGTAATTCGCCCTTAAGATGAGTTTGTACATTTTATGGTTTACTAAGTAGCTCCATTCGAACTTACAGGGGGCAGAGGACTAGGTAAGCGCAAAAGCATAACCTTAGACATCCTTTCAGTGTGACTGTGCGCACTTCTTTATTAACCTCTTTATAGTTCATTCTAATGGGTGAGCCGTGCAGACCATTTGTACCAAAATCACCAATCAATTAAACTGTTGAAAACTTAACTCTTCCAAAACAAATCAAATTTCGCCATTGTTTAGTCCGTATTATTTTTCTATTCAAAATTACACTTTGCTTAAAACTGTCTAACATAATAAACAAACAAGTAACAAATAAAAAATAACTACTAAAAAACAATGCGCACATAATAAAAAATTTATGCGTGTAAACAAGTAGCCACATGCAACTTATTCGATAAAACCCTATTAATAATCAATATCTAGGTTAAATTAATGTATATATTAATTTAGGGTTTTCACTCCAACAATAGAAAGTGAGCCACATACATCGACGAATCGATTGCGTAAACCCTCAATTAAAATATACCAAATTGCACGTAACTGATTCATTAATATATATAATTGGAGTCTTCCCCAATTCAAGATTTATCGTAAATAAATATTTCTTAACAATTAAACAATATCAAAGCAACTTATCCATGACTAACATGCATGTATAAGCATGGATATATCATAACAATTATACAAATAGTCACAAGATCGCATATCAAAATTCCATGGCACATAACAAATTATTCATGAATTAATCACGTAACTAATATATTAATTCTAGGTTTTAATAAGGTTAGCAAACAATTTTCAAAACCCTAAAAATTTTATATGTGTCGACTTAAAAAAAATAGGGGTACGCCCCAATTTAAAAAAAAAATCGACCCAAAAAAAAACATAAACCCTAGATTAACATATCAAACAAAATACAAGTATTTGTTTTATTACGCGTTTATGTAATTAATTACTCATTAAAAACCAATGACGCTTTGATACCACTGTTGGAATTATATATCATGACAATCAAATAAATAATCACAAATCATCAAAGTATTCAAGCGGAAGTGTATAGGATTTATTAACGAATAATTAATTAACATAAAAGAATATGCGTACCTTTTCTTGATTCTAGCCGAACAAGAATCAAATCCACAAACTAGCAATAGAAGAACCCTAATTTGATTTAATTAGGATTATGTGAATTACCCCTTACCGTTTTGTAATTCAATCCAAGAATAATAACAATATTGTGTTATTACCACTTTCTTGTACACACGTACTAAACCGAATTAAAGTAATGCTAGTTTTATCAAACAAAATAACTTGGTTTGTGGAAAAGTGATGGATCGACACCCTTGGAGGTGGCCGATCGGTTTGTAGCACAAAACCACACACAAAACTGTTTTAGGGTTTAGCTAATGAATACAAGAGATGCAAAAACAAGACCCCTAGCCTTGTATATATACCAAACTAAACTTGGTGAACAAGTTTGAGTCAATGTGGGATTGGGTTGGGTCCTTGTGGCCGATCGGTGCATTAATCCCACAAGGGAGTCCGGAACTTTCCCAAACTTTGCATTCTAGTCCTTTTCCAAATATATTTAACGCCCGTTAGTCCATTACATTAATTACTTAACGTCCGTTAGTTATTTCGTTTAATAAATAAATAAATACAACGTTTATATTTAATTATTTAACTTTAATTCTCATACGTAAAGTGTGCAATCCCGTGGTCTCGAGTTCGATCCTAACTCACGTCTACTAATTTATATCCATAAAACTAACAGTAAGTGGTGGACTCCAAATAAGTAAGTTGAGTTCAGTTGTGAGTGAAGAAGATTTAGTTGTGGAGGTTTGTTAAAGTGATGTAGCATTCCGTGAGCCATGGATAAATAATTTTGACTTTTCTTCACACCTAGTGCCTCTTACTCGTATTATTTTAACGTGTAAAAAGAAGATTTGGAGTGCCAATAGATTTTCCCACTATGTATACCATGAAACAAAATAAAGAAAATAAAATTGGTACATATTGATAACTTAGTTGCGAACCTCCCTCACACTTTTAAAACCATTAGTAATAGCGCTAAATACTTGCTAGCTACTCCTTCAAGTTTAAGAAAAATATAATTATTACTCATCTTTTTATTTATTTTTTATTTTTTACAAAATAACAATTTTACTTTTAACTAATTAATTAATATTTTCTTTAAAGTTGTAATATTAATTTCAATCAAACTTTTTTAAAATTTTTTTTAATAATGAACAATTAAACTGAGATACTTAAAAAAAAACTATATGTTTGAGACGGAGGATTAGTAATCAGTAATGTGTGGTGTCCTATGTAACAAGGGGAAATCATTTAAGTAACTATTTATATCAAAACAATTTATATACGGGTCAAGAGTAAGAAGACGTAGGAAGGAAAGCGAAATAGGTGGGGCATAAAACGTGGGTAGGTGAGAGGTCTCTTTTGAATTTGAAAGAATGCTTCCCCTAAAAAAGAGGACCAAATACGTTTCGGAAAAGTTCAAACGGGGATCAAAAGCAGGTTCGGATTACTTGGCAACCGTTTGATTTTGAGTAAAGTCAAAAATATTTTTTTATTGAAAACAAACAAAACCTGGTATCAACACTTTCATTTTCTCTCACACACAACAGTTATCTTCTTCAATTTAATACTTTCTCTTTCACATCAAAGAAGCATAAAATACTAAGAGCATGGAGTGTGGTGGCATCTCCATTTCTCAGCCTCACATGTGCCACATCACTTCCACATCACTTCAACACACTCACTTAAAAATACCCTCCAATCACAACTAACTCAAATCTCTTCATTTGGGCCCCATCCACCCTCATTTTATTTTATTTTTTCATATTTTTCAAACACAATAAAATTCATTTCATTCATTTAAATAAAAATTGAACCGTTTAACAACGGTTATCTCTCCCATTTCATTTGTCGTCTTCCGTGTCGTTGGGGTGACGAACAACCAAACGGCAAAGGGCCATAGTGTCGTGGCGAGGACCGGCTAAGGATGGTGAGCCATCCACGTTGGAATGGCGAGGAGGAATCGCCATGATACTCCATGCTCTCAGATCTAAGAATAAAATTTGAATAATAATACTTTCATATAATATCTTCTGAAACATTCATCTAAAACAAAATCATGATCTTATATTTACAAAAGATCACCAAAAAACGATCTGATGTTTAGATATATATCTAGATAGATGCTCGGATCTGATGGTGGTCGTCGTAAACGTCGACGTGGCTATCGTTACTCCGCCACCACCATCACCACCTCTACCTGTCGTTAGTCCGCCATCTGGCCGCCACCACAAATTGTTTCAGGAAAATTATAAACATATATCATTAGATTCATCACTTGCATTTACAAACACATTTGAATAAACTTAAGAGGGTTGTTTGGTTGTGTGGTTTAGGCAGCGGTAGGTGGCAATGATAAATGATGGTTGGAGCAGCCGGTGTCGTGGGTCATGGAGGAGGAAGTATAGGTTTTTGTAAGGGTTGTGATTATTACTAGGATTTTATTTGAGTTATTATAGTTTTCAGAAAAAGGTAAAAAAAATTAATGATTACTTAATAAATTAGGGTCTAATTAGTGGATTAATTGGGTATATTTAGGATGACCCTTTAATTGATCTAATTACTTAAATTCTAGTATATATGATTTGACTGACATCGTTAAGATTTGTTAGAAGATTTTATATGCCTAACATGAATAAACAACCCTTATTAAGATGAGTTACATGTAAACTACTTAGGCTGCCCCCAATAGAGAAATCGTGTGTCGATCGAGTCCAAGTGGCGATCGATTTCATATCGATCGTCTTGCTGTGGTGCTTGTCGATCGCCTCATGTGATGCACAATTCAACTGTCTGCAAGATCGAGTTATTTAGTTGTATCCGTTGCATATGAAACAAAAAATAATAATAATAATAATCCTACCGTTTAAACTTAATATTTCAAATGTTTTTGGCTTAAAAAAAAAAACCCCTACTAAACTACTCTATAAATACACAACATATTTACACACTAAACTCACAAATCTCATTTCACACATTCTCTATATTCTTTCCACACTATGAGTTTTAATTCTTACGAGCTATTCATTGCCGATTCGTCATCGGATGATGAAAATGAAGCCAGTACCGAGTTTATGATGTTTGCGGAAGAGTGTTGGGAGACTTTTCAAGCCTCACAAAAACTCTCACGAAACACTGTTACTAGGGATCGTTTGGGTGATCATAACCGTTTAGTGGATGCTTACTTCAGCGAGACCCCAACATACGACAATACACCGTATGAGCCGACGACTATTCACACGAATTGTCCGAGATCTAACCGATCATTCACCTTATTTCCAACAAACTCCTAATTGTACAGGCGTACTTGGTATTTCTCCATAGATAAAGTGTACTTCGTCAATCCGTCAATTGGCATACGGAGTCAATGCTGATGCTCTAGACGAATACGTGCAAATGGGTGCGTCAACAATTCATGAGTGTCTTCAAAAATTTTGTGAGGTCATAATGGAGTTATATGGTGCAGAGTATTTGCGAAAGCCGACGGTTAGTGACATTGACAAACTCTATGCTCATCACTACCAAAGTCATGGGTTTCCTGGGATGATAGGAAGCATCGATTGCACAGATTGGCCGTGGGAGAATTGCCCACATGCTTTAAAAGCTCAATTTTGTAGGGGTGATCACGGGCAAAGTCCTTTCATTTTATTGGAAGCGATCGCGTCCCAAGATTTATGGATTTGGCATGCGTTCTTTGGTGTCGCCGGTATGAATAACGACGTAAATGTTTTACGTGCATCGCCTCTTTTCAATGATCTCAAAACGGGGAGAGCACCGGATGTGGAATTCGTTGCTAACGGCGTGCCCTATAAACGCGGATATTATCTTGCTGATGGGATATATCCGGAATGGTCGGTTATTATGAAGTCCATTAAAAATCCAGGGACGAATGATCACAAACGAATATTGTATAAGACGATGCACGAAGCAGCAAGAAAAGATGTGGAACGTGCTTTTGGTGTACTAAAGAAGAAGTGGCTAATGATTAAACATCCGGCTAGAGGGTTTGACAAAGAGCGGCTATCGCATATAATGTACACATGCATCATATTACATAATATGATAATTCAGGACGAAGAGCGGGCGATATCTCCCGTATTCTTTCCAGCAGAGCAGCACCGTTCTTATGATCCCATAAGAACGCATGTGGAATCGTTGGAAATTACCAAGGAGATATGCAACAGAACAACTCATCTTAGCCTCAAAGCCGATTTGGTGGAAGACATTTGGCATCGTCATAATCAAAACTAGTTTAGTCGTTGTATTGTCGTAATGTTTTAATTTTATTTGAATTATTATGTAACGTTTTAATTATTAATGAAATTTTATTTTGTGTTAAAAAAAATAATAAAAATAAATAAATAAATAAATAAATTTGAACTTGGTCGCCCTTACTGGGGCACCTAATCGCCTGAAGGTCGCTGGAGAGAGAAAGCTGACGTGACAGTGAAAAGTAAGGGGATTGAATCCCCCTACTGGGGGCAGCCTTAAGGGTGGCTTAGTGGTAAAAGAGCTTGTGACTATCACTCTAAAATATGTGAGGTCTCAAATACAATTTCTGCTATGTGTAAACAACCTTAAGTGGCCACGTCAACACTTAAAAATGAAAGGCTTTATCTAGTTTGAGTCTGTGTGACGGTGGGTTCCGTTATTTCGGGTAATATTAACCTGAATAAGATCCTTGCTAACATCTATTATTGAATCATTAATGTTTATTAGTTTAGAATAAGTAAAGCTAAAATTGCAAAATTAAGAATATTTTACTAATTAAATGTGATACATGCCTTTTTTGTTCTTTTCTGTTCTGAAATTAGTTGGCATTGAATGGTAGTTTTCAGTCCTTACCGACAAATTAAATCAACGTCAAACATGACCAAACATACATGTAGTAACTTACGGAGTAAAAGTTAATTTCTCCCATTTTGAGAATTTAAAATGAAAATTAATCTATGAAAAGCACACAGCCACACAAGATGTCATAAATCCATTATTGTTCATCTTGTAGCACAAAAATATACTTCAATCATATTCTCTAGTTACAACCTTAGTGACCATGACGACCCATGGAAGAGACACTGTTCTTGTGTCAACACAATCGACGAAAACTCGACGAAGAATAATAATGTTTCCCCTGCCATACCAAGGTCATCTTACTCCTATGCTTCAGCTAGCAAACATTCTTCATAACAATGGTTTTAAGATAACTTTCATACATGCTCAACAAAACACTCCCACTTATTCAAACTATCCTCACATCACCTTTAAGTCCGTTTTTGACGGATTTTCTGAGATTGGAAAATATATGCCCAAGGAACCTGATGCCAGCTATATCATTACGTACCTTAATGAAAACTGTAGAGAATCATTTACTCATTGCCTGACTGAGTTGTTGGCTGAACCAAATGAGCCACCAGTTGCTTGTTTAATAACGGACGCTGAATACTATTTCGCGCAGGAAGTGGCTGACTCTATGAAGGTCCCTCGGATTGTGACGTGGGCATGCACTATTGCTTCGGTTCTTGTTTATGGTGATTTACAGTTTTTCTATGAGAAGGGGTACTTCAACTATACTAAAGAAGGTATATTCTTTCTTAACATACAAAGGTTTTACATATCTGCATATATCTTACAAGGCTGTGTATGTGTTAAGTTCATTTGCATTATCTTTTAAAAGCTTTTGCCATGTTAATTATATAAACAAAACACTTGTCACATATGATAAATGTAAACTTTGATTTTCGAAGTAAATTTGTTACCTATTGCAGCTTAACTTGTAGCTTTAGGCCCTAAAAAAACAATCATATTAATTACTTTATGGTTTGATGCATTCAGATTCAGAATATGAAAGGCCAGTGCCGAAATACCCGCTTTTGAAAGTAAAAGACATCATAAAGATCGGGCCGAACCCAAAAGGTTTGGGGGAATTTTTTACCAAAGTGGTTAAACAAATAAAGGCTTCATCTGGAATAATTTGGAACTCCTTTATTGAACTCGAAGAACCTACACTTGAAACCCTTAACCATGACTTTCCTATACCAAAGTTCAGTTTAGGCCCACTTCAAATGTATTTTCCAGCATCACCAAGCAGTGTGCATGAACAGGACCGGTCCTTTTTCTCATGGCTAGATGCACAAGCCCCCAAGTCTCTGATATACTTAAGTTTTGGTAGTATTGCACGTATAACAAAATTAGAATTTCTTGAAGTGGCTTATGGGTTGGCGAACATTGATTTCCCGTTCTTGTGGGTTGTTAGACCAGGGGTGGTTAAAGGTTCAGAATGGCTCGAGTGGTTGCCTGAGAAATTTTTAGAAGAAGTGGGTGATAGGGGACGTATCGTGAAATGGTGTCCTCAGCAAGAAGTGTTAGCACATCCCTCAACAGGGTGTTTTTGGACTCATAGTGGATGGAATTCAACACTGGAGAGCATATGTAACGGAGTTCCTATGATTTGTTCACCTTGTGTTGTTGGTCAACCAATAATTGCAAGATACGTAAACGATATTTGGAAGATTGGTGTTTTGCTGGAGGATGGTTTTGAACGGGTGGGAATTGAGAGAGCGGTTAAAAGAATAATGTTGGATGAAGAAGGTGAAGAGATCAGACAGAGAATAAGCCGTGTGAAGAAAGAGGTAGACATCTCTTTTGATGAAGGTGGATCTTCACATCGGTCTCTAAAGAGTTTGGTTGATTACATTTCATCGTTTTAACTTCAACGGTTTCTTGTAACGAAATGTATTCCGGAAGGTTAATAAATGTTAAATTATGGAAAACTGGCAAGTTATGAAATTTGAAGTAGCATTGTTTAAAATGAAATTATGATATTTGAGTGAGGGAAAAAATGGAACTCCTGCTTTGAGCAACTAACGTGAGATTCAGTACTTTGTGCTTTGTGGCAGTGGGATTACATATCTGTGGCCAAAAATGTGTCAACAGAACCGATACATAACTTCGGTTGAACGCAATCTGCATACCGATGATTTATGTAGGTAAGTGTGTTGTGTGGTTCATCTATGTTGGTATTTAATTATTTATGTAGTACTTCCGTTTTAAACTCTTGTAGAATATGCTTTGTACTTGTGCATTAAACTTACTGCTTTGTACTTGTTAAATTCAATGCTTAGAAAAACAGCAACTAAAGTATGAAGGTTCTGGTCTTAACGTGATGATGACATGGTGTATTGGTGTAGCAGCAGAGGGATACTCTCTTTCAAGTTTTGGTTTTGGGGGAAATGAGCTTGCAAATCCGTAGTTAATTTATCTCAATTCCAGATGAATTTAGCAGACCTCCAAGGTTCACTTAAAAAATTGTTGAAAGAAACTCAACTGACCAGTAAACTGTACAATAGGACTAGATTCACGGGTCAAAAGCATCAACACGTGGTCACAATATGGTTGCACTTAATGCTTCAGAAGAACCAAATGGCTAAAATCGATATAACTCTAAATGATTTGATTATGATTGCAATAATAATTTTTTTGTAATCAAATGTAATGCATTATCCATTTAATTTGAAATCTCGTAAATAAACCACACAATATTTTCATGCCAGTAAGATTTGACCTATTTTAACCATGTACAACAAATGGCCACCTATAATAGTTTCACTTAACTTCAACTAACGAGCTCTTTATAACTTGAATAGATCGTATTAATATCAAAAAGCAATTTTTAGAAAACATACATCAATCCTCCGTTCTCCCATTTATACAAACAATCAAGATGTTACTCAATGACCCTTTAAAGAACGGCGTAAAGAGATAGATACTGATGATAATTGGAAGTGTGAATCTCAGATGATTCTCATAAAGGTTTTTAATCTATCTTCTTCCACCACATTTATCTCGACATTAGAAAAGTCCTTCCACAGGTATGAAATTTCTTCATCGCAGGTCACTTGGATGTTAGATAGGCCCTCTACAGAGGACGGTAGCTCATGAATTCCTGAACAACCGTTCATGTAAATTGCTCGTAGACCAGCTAAATTTCCAAAGTATTCTGGCAACTCACTCAAGCTTAAACAATCTGAAATGTCGAGAATGCTTAGATTTTGAATATTTGTGATTGATTCAGGCAGCTTTTCCAGTTTCGTACAAGATCGAAGACTTAGTATTTCCAAACTTGTCAGCTTACCAAATTCTTCCGAAATTTCACTCATCTCATAGCAGTTGGTAATGCTCACCTTCTTAAGGTAGACACTGCTACACAAAATCGATGGAAAATCCACTAAATCTTGGCAATAATCCATCTCGATTTCAGCTAATTTTGGCCAGACGTTGAGGTTGTCACTGCCGAGTTCCTCAAAAGCATTTCCTACTTTGCACATTATAAATGACACTTTCTGAATGTTTTGCAGTGCTAAAGTGGACCTACTCAGGGATGAGACTGTAACACGCTCAAGCCTAATTCTTGTCAGATTTGATAAGCAGCCAAGAATGTTGAGATTTTCAAAAATTGTTGGGTATAGACCATAGTTTGTGACATTTAGAACATTCATTTTTTGCATCTCCTTCAAGAAGTGGGGTAGAGTGTAGGTCTTTGACATTAAGTTCAATACCAGAACTTCAACCTCAGGGACTTTCATGTCACACCATCTGGAAGAGAATGACTCTCCTGCAATCAACATTGTACTCAATTAGTACAAAGATAATATAAACGACCCATAAGTCAAGATGATGCATCATTCATAAATTCATTATCACCCCCTTTGTTCCCAAAAAACAGGATTTATATTTTTGCACCTAAACAAACAGTCTGCCCTTTTTATTCTTCAGCAAAAGTCAAAAGATAATATAAACGACCCATAAGTCAAGATGTAGCTCCTCAGCTTTAAAACAATAAGAATAGGTTTTTTTTGAGAAACTGAAACAAAACCTGTTGAAATAGACAAAATGCGGGCTTGCATTGGTTCTTGCACACTTTCAATTGACACGGGCAGGTCCTGTCCTGGTACATTTGTAGTCAATAAGTCTTCTTGCGCACTTATTAGCAATCTTGGTCTCTGTGCTATCGGTAGTTTACTATTCAGGTTAATAGCAAGCTGCCTCAGCAAAGCGTGCTGTGTCACAAATTGCTGCTCACAAAAGTCTACAATTGGAGATAATTCTTTCTTAAAACTGCACAAAACATTAGAGAATTAGGACTAAAAGATTGTGACAATAGCACTATATAGAATGAAACTGATGTCCCTCCTATTTTGCAAAAGTTGAACAATTTAGAATTCAATGGGACAGAGTGTTGGTTCAAATTAATTTCATGAAACTTAGAAGTTCCAAAATAATTTGAAGTGTGGCAAGTCAAAGTGTGCATTTACTTTTCCAAATTAATTAATACTGAACTTTACATACTCTGTGGTTGTTATACTGACAAGATTTCGGATAGAAAGTTCCCAGATCTTCGCGAGTGTATCAATGCCCTCGTCATCATGGTCGTACAAATGCACCCACATATTCAAGAGAGCACTAGCTGGGATCCTTTGATCCTCTAGAAATAAACCAAAGTCCAAGTAACATTCTTTTAAATTCTCTTCCAAGGCCTCAAAGCTTGTTACTAGGCGCTCAAGTACTTCCTCATTTAGATCAAGAACCGAATGACCTTTAGACACGTCTTCCCCTTCTAAAGACCCACCAACCACTGAAAGGGTGAGAGGGTGTTTCTTACAACATTTTACCATCTACATACAAGGGGTTGAAGCCAATTAGTCAATCTTAAGAGACACTGTATGACCAATAAGTAAAAGAGTTTGATATATGTTTAAGCAGAACACCTGATTCACAAGATTCTCGTCAATAGTATGACTAGGTTTTGCAGAATTGCGAAAGAGAGTCACGGCATCTTCATCACTCAATGGGTCAAGTTGAAAAATATTATATCTTGGAATGACCATCCTAGAAGTGACTACAACTCTGTAACTTTGGATATCAAATTCAAAGTTTTTAATAAACGATTCAGAGCAAACATCGTCCAATACTAGAAGTATAGGACCTGATACGTTTTCGCGGAAAAACCTCTCCAACTTATTCTGTGCATCTTCACTGCTTTGAAATGGAACTTTCTTACTGTGGGAATGTGGATTAAAGAGATTATCCACCACCACCATGAAGTTGGGTGTTTCTGATACAGTTACAAAGAAAACATTCGTCCCAAATTTTTCTGTCAGAGAGTAAGAGAAGTTAGTATCAAACCTTATAAGATGAAGACCTGATCTTGAATTAACGAATAATTATATTTAAAATGGAAAGCCCCCTTTAAGCAATTATTGTTTTGGTTCAAAAATCGTGAGTAAGTAAGGTTTGCTAAAAATCCCTAAAATACATTTTCTCACCAAAGGGAATTGAAAATGATCGCCTCAATCATATTTATGGGGACAAACAACGGTTACAAAAAGGACAAAGCTTAGTCAAGTACTGAAATATAACATGTATTAAAATGCTCCATCAGATCATTTTGCACAAGAGTAAAATTAGCGGAACGATGCCATTATGCCAATACATAATATGAAATCTAATCAGTGCGTGGGATTGCAACTTTGGCTAGCAAGAAACAAAAAACCTTCCAATCATGTCGAAAGTTCAAATGCTGGTAATCCAATCAAAATAACTTTATTCACTAGCAGCAATAGCAATAATTTTAGGGACAGAAAGAATTTATAAAAAAGTTCCATACAATATATTATGAGCAAGTTCAACATAATCCTCATTTCTAATCAAACCTAAAATCAATATAGGCAGTTGCTAACTTGCTATTATGCTAAAAGAAACTATTATATCCAAACAATACGATTGATAATGATTGTAATGAATTACCTTGAATATCAGAATCATGACATAGCATTTTCACCAAAGTAGTTTTCCCACATCCACCAGCAGCCGAAACAACGACAACCTTGCTAACATCAAAAGTATCATCCACTTCCATTTTAAATCCATCATCATCATTATCATTATTATCACCATTATCAAGATTAGCAAGAACCTTAGCCTTAAGCTTCTCTAGTGGCTCCTTAAACGCAACGATACCACTAGGAAGCCTTGGAACCGACCAACCCAATCTTTCTCGTTCAAAACCCCGTATCTCCCCATCTTGTAGACACAGACATCGAACCACTACTATACATCTGTTCAAATTTCATCACTTCAATCAGATCAGCTTTAACATCAAGCTGAAAGAATCTTAACAGACTGGCATCAACCTCTTTGAGTTTTAGTGAGTGAGTAAATCTTTTGAACAGGTTCCATTTTATTTTCAAGCACTTGTATACAAGTTTCTTAGCTACTTCTATTTCATCAGCAACTTTTCGGACTCTGAACGCGAACGATCAAGTTGGTGATTAAGATTATGGATTTCTTCAATGATTGGGTTTATTCTGTCTAGCGTGGTTTTCAGTTTTTTCAGTTGGGGTTTGAAATTGGCTGTTGTTTTTAGTACATGTATTACTGCAGAAGTTAGTTTTGAAATGGGTTCAGAAAATATGCTTGAGGTAGACTCCATTGAGTAATCGATGTTCACATCCTGTTCATTATAATTTTTTTAGATGAGTGGGGGGAGTTATAGTTCTACTCAAGGAAAGGTTAAAATTATCCTTTTATTTTTCACTAAATTTAATTGACAATTACCTCCACGGCTTTATCAACAAGAGATAACTTCGACAACTTCTCAATCTTGTAAATATCCTCCTGTGTTTGAATGAAAACGAGAGATAAGTTATCAAATTTTGGTTTTCATATTCTAGGGTCAAGCTAATACTAAGTTGCATGCTTAACTGGATCTAGATTTTAAAGCAGAAATAGGTTGTTACAAAATAAGTCACATAGTTTCTATTGGATCAGCTACGATATTATATAACTTTACTTAGGCCCCTCCTCATATTTAGGAAACAAATTCAGGTCCAAAAAGCAATATTATAAAGTACACTTACCATTTCAGAACCATAGATGATGCATCCAACAGTCTTTAGTTCTGTATATGATCGATACGGTTGCTTGGGTCTACCAGTCGTTCTCCATCCTCCTATCTCTGTAATGATGTGTAACATGATGAACTTACACCTATGAAAGCTTAAAAATATTTTAATAAAACCAAACTAGCTTGAGAAGAAGTGCATACCAGTATAGTCAATTGCATTACCAACTAAATTCCTAAACCAGTTAGCCGTCACTCTACCAACCTCCATTAACTCAAGATAATCTCGGCGACATAAATAGTACGTTCCTGTGCTTAGCATAAATCCAGAAATATCTCCTCCAAGAATATCTGCATGTCGATTGTTATCTTTAAAGGATTCGTTGACATCTTTAGAGAATTCATTGTTCTCAACAAAAGATTCACTACAATCATAAAAGATCTCATTTTCTTCTTCATCCTCGGCGTACACAAGGCTTGCACCACACCCCTTTATCTCCACACCTTTTGTTACTACGATAGACACATTATTATCTCCTCCAAGAATATCTGCATGTCGATTGTTATCTTCAAAAGATTCATTGACATCTTTAGAGAATTCATTGTTCTCAATAAAAGATTCACTACAATCATGAAAGGACTCATTTTCTTCTTCATCCTCGGTGTACACAAGGCTCGCACCACACCCCGTTATCTCCAAACCTTTTGTTACTACGATAGACACATTAACTTCATCTCCAACATGCAGTGAATCCCCAATTGGCCAATAGCTTAACCATATACCGACTTCATCAGAAGCAGGTTTACCAAAAACTTTAGGGTTGTAGATCAAGTCAACACCATTGGTCGTACTGATTTTAGCAAACCATACCCATTCATCACCTTGCATTGCATATTTGAAAGTTATGTTTAACCCTCTGAGCGTCCTTTTCTCGGGACATGGCACGTTGAAAGACAAAACTGGATATTCTGATGTATGATCGTACTCAGGAATCATGTTTGGCTTCTCTATGTCTGGCAGAGAGATGCTCCTTATATTGAATTCGTACAGCATCTGTACCACACAAGCAAAATAATGTAGAAAATCAGACATAATTAGTTTGGATGTAGTGAGATGATGTGTTGCATGTGTTCGATCATGATAGAAAAAGTGGACCTGGAGATACAAACTTCTGCCTTTGGTAAGCTGGTCGTTTCCAACCAAGCACACCTCAAGATCTTGATATTCTTTTAGCCACTTCATGTGTCCCAAATCAGTTTCTGCAAGCTTGGCTACCGGCACTAATTTAAATAAGTCTTCAACTTCGGTCAAATTAACACAACCTTCGTATCCAAAATCTTGCAATGTATATTTATGTGATTCAAATGTTACTCTCTCCAGGGAGTCACAGTAAAAAATATACAATTCTGCAAGATTACTTGGGAGACGTAGAAGCAATTTAAGTGCGCTGCAGCCGCTTAAGTCAAGGACCCTAAGATTTTTAAGATGAGTGTAACTAGGAAGGTATTTAAACGGATTGACAACTATATTCAAGTATTCCAAAAGGAGCTGATTTCTGAAATTAAGAGGAAAATAATCAGTATCCTCAAGATTGCAGTCCTTGAGGAATAACCGTTTTAACGAATGTGGCAAAAGAAAGGAAGGCTGCTCTCTACTATTTCCAACTGTAAGCGAAGCTTTTATCTCGTCCCTTTTGCACAAACTTTCACATCCTGTGATGTTCAATAAAACAAGACTGGTAAGATCTCCAAGGGTATTACAAACACGAACCAAGCTACGACAGTTGGAGAGAATTAAAGTCTCAAGCTTTGGGAGTAGGTAGATGTTGCTAATTTCAAATAGATCGTCCGAGTCCTCAAGATTGAGAATCTGGAGTGATGGAAGAACCTATTACAGAAGTAATACGATTCACAACGTTATAAACAACATGATAATATAATAAGCTGAAAGGACAAGCGGCTAAAAAGGAAGTGAATTTCCTACATCTGGTGGTTGAAATACTTCCAATCTGCTACAGCTCATATCTATAGCCACCAAGTTTTCCATATCTAGTTCGGGGGGTATGGCTTTTAAACGGAATTCTCGCCAGCATAGCCATCTTAAATCTCTTAAAATATTCTCGTAAGATCCAGTTATCTCCAACTGATTTAGCTGGAGCAATTTTAGGCTATTCATCTTCTTAAACGAATCTGAAATAACAACGTCCGAGAGCTGCAAAATAAGCATGAAATAATGTGAGAAATAGTTGCTTTTCCTAAAAAAAAAGTGACTAAGAGATTGTGTGTTAATGAACACACTTTCCCAGAGATTTTACCCATGGTTACCTTTAAACATTTAAACCACAAGTTATGATTTACTAACGGGTACCGGCGCGTTGCAGCGGCGGGTACCCTATAATAAATGTTAACGGCATCGAAAGGTGAAAGTGATGGCTAGCAGTTGTACGCTTGAGTTATGTTTATATGATTGTCTTTTAATTGGTTGGTCTTTTAGTAACTTTCTTAGATTGTACCATGTGATAATATAATTGTAATTTTGAGTAAAGAGGTGTTTTAAGAAGAGCATTAATTATATTTGTTGAATTTATGTGTTTGTGCATTAAGTATTTGTAAACCTAGCTATACAAGTTGTAATGCTTAAAAAGTATTTAATATATACAAGTAATGACATTTAATAAAGATATTGTGTTTAAATTGGTTATAAATTTAGCTGTATTACTTGTGATGCTTAATTTTAAGTTTTTAGTGTCCTAGTGTAATTAATGCTCTAAAAGGGCTTCCTCCATTATTAGATAGTAAGACATTTATAAAGGGTTTGTCTTATAGGGGAAAAAAATAGTGAGTTTATTAAATGAAAAATCACATATATTTAAGGTAATTATAAGTTTGATTAATGTATTATAAATGCATTTTTTTATATACATGGAATGCTAAAACACCTTTCATATGGGGTTGCTGTTAGCAAATCTCTATAATTTAATATAGAGTAAACTGCAAAAAATCATTCTTGTGGTTTGTCGAATTTAGCACTAATCAACCATTGCCGATACTGTTAGCAAATATCACCCTACGAAGTAAAACCTCTAGCACTATTTTACCCTTATTCTAACTTACCAAACACCTCAATTTTTTAAAACTCCACACACCCTTCATCATCTTCTCAACAAACACACAGATACATCTGCTACTTTTTCACCTTTGCCAACACCATTTGCTGCCATCACGACCACCGCTTCCACCATCACCATCAACACCATCATCTATGGGCACAATTTTCGACACACAAACTAAAAAGCCCCAAAAGCCATTATCTTTTAATACAACTATACATACTAATAAAACACAGTTTGTCAAAATCTTTTGCAATTAATTTTGAAATACCCATGAATTTCACGGGTCTTTTTTATAACAAGACGGTAACATCTCAAGTCGTACAACAAACACTGTTTATAATTAATGTTGAACCGGTATGTACAAATATCTACATGACATGTTTTATATGCTTTTTTCACTTTGTATATACTGTTAGCAACAACTTAGACGTTTGACTTTCGTTTTTCACATATTTAAGTGTTCACTCAATCTACAAGTACTATTCAAGTTATTGATGTTGGTCGCATAGCTTTGCATTTGAAGACTATATACCAATTGGAGAACATAAGACATACACACGTTTATTATGTTAATAATTACACACCAAGTTGTTTACATTTTAATTGCAACATTACTTATTTATTTTATTTTTCTTTCAAAAAACAATGTTATCTATTTACATTCTTTGTTGCTTGTTAACTTATCTACACAAATAACTCCTTAATGGATATGTCCTTTTGATATACCCGTGATTCCACGGAACTATAAGCTAGTATGCTAATATAATATCCAATTTCATTTATATTTTTTTTATCGACAACCCACCATCGAGTTCTTTAGCAGTTGGTCACCTACACCACCACACGGCCGCCACCGTAAACTGCACCATCACGCCATTACTGCCACCTGGACCATCACTATGACGACAGCAGCCACTCCAATTCAACCACCTGCACCACCAGGCCATTGCCGCCACATGGACCATCACTATGACAATGACAACAGCCACACTAACGCAACCACCATATAGTTTTAATTGAGGATTTTTTTTTATTTTATTTTTATTTATTTATTTATTTTTTTTTATTTTGTGAAAATAGGAACAATATGGTGAGTGAGTGGAATAACATGAGTGGTTGATTGGTAAAGTAAAAGGTTATTGTGGGTGCTGCTGATTGCATTTTATTAAGGTGGTGTGCTAGACGGATTTTAGTTTTGCTACTGCTTGTTGTTTGATTTAATAAACTTGGGGATCTTTGCCTTGGGGATCTCTGCTATTTAGTTCAATTTCATTAAAGTCAATTAACCGATTAGTGTTATTAGGCAGTTGGTTGATAAATTTGAGCATAAATAACGGTTTTATTAGTGATTAGTGATTTACAGGATATTTAGGATTATACGATCAGAAGGGGTGTTTAGCAAATACAACTAGCATATTACATTTATTTGGCCAGAATGACCATTTTATTCTTAGCTTATATCATGGAGGGATGTATGTGCCAGCGGTTTTGCCTCTCAAGAATGATATTTGCTAATAGTATCGGCAGCAATTTACTCCATTATATATTTGTATCCTTCCATGAAAGTCAGTAAAGGATATAGATTCCTAAAATAATATCCTCTAGGAGTCTAGGTGCCTGATATCGCAAGATTTGATCTATTATCGGGGCATTTAAGCCTGGGAAATTTACAAAGCTTATTGTACTTCATACACAGATATTTCTTGTTTAGTGACTAAATTACCCTTACTTGATTGAACATTATTATTTTTGTTTTATTCTCGAAAGTTGAAAAACCACTAATCAACTGCCATTGAGATTGATTTAACATAATTATCTGCAAACTTTTAACCCTGTCATTATTGTAATTGTACCATGTAATCAATTTTCAGGCAAACAATGTTTTTTGATTATATGTTTTCTTTGACAATTATGAATGATGAGAATTTTAGGTTGATATAATTTGAAGCAATATCAAACTATTTCATATAAAAATAATAAGGTACTCACGGATGCTTCGCCTATATAGAGATGATAGTCGGTAATATTATAAAGGTAGGAGGTTAAACCAGTTAACAGTGAACTCAGGTTATAATCTTTCCTCCTTGCTTCTTCATATCCTAAAAATGTAATATGTTATGGGAATAAGAAGAGATATTTGTTTTTGCTTTTTTGTATAAGTTGTTGGTCATTGGTTCTTTTCAGTGTTGCAAAACAAGGCCTACAAGGCCGATTAATCACCGATTAGGTGCTACTGGGCCACCAACCTTGCCGATTTGTGTAACTGGGTCAAGCAAATCGGTCAACAACGGTCAATGGCGGTCAACGACTGTTAGCGGTGGTCAAACTTGCCAGAAATTTGCAAATCTTGTCGGAAATACCCAAAACTTGTCTTGAACAAGTTTTAATCAATTGTATTTGATGTTTTTATCTGTTACAAGATGATTTTCAAGGAAATTCTTGTCTAGAATACCCAAATCTCGCCGGAAATACTCAAAACTTGCCGAAAATGCCAATCCGATTAATCACCGATTAATCCCGCCTAGACCGATTACAAGCTACAGGGGAGTCGACCGCCCGACTAACGATTCACGATTTTTGCAACCTTGGTTCTTTTTATAGTTAAATAAATCAACACAAATATTTCAATGGCAGTTAATACATTATGTAAAACTAGCCGGGTACCCGCTCACAGCGGCGGCGATAAGTATAGTTATATGTGTTTGCTTACCCGTTTAGTGAATTCGTTTCACAATACTTCGAATGTATATGTGTTAGTTGTAAGTGTTTGTTTGGGTTACCCGTAACTTTCCCGCGACATCATTATTCCCGCATATAGAAATACCCTCGCAATCTCTTATGCGTCAAACACTACCCCAAAAGTATATGACTTTGACGAATCAAGATTATATTGATTGAAATAAATGAAATAAAGGTTAAGTTGTAAAAATTTGAATTAAAATAAAATAAACCCATTAAAAATATAAAAATTAAAAACACATAAAAATATATCAAAATGGATGTTGAATTAAAGAGCATAAAATTTTAGAAAATATGGTGAAATTAGATTATAAAAAAAATAAGTAGATAAAAAGATATTTTAATTTAAAAATAAAGATGAATTTTTTGTTGAGAAATGACACATGTCATTTTATAATTGGAGCTATTTATCTTAATTTTTAGTGGTTAGGAGTTAGGTTTGGAGTTTGTTAGAAGTTAGTCTTGGAGTTTGTTAAGAAGTGACACATGTCATCTCATGATTGGAGCTCCTTATCTTAATTTTTGGTTAGGAAAACTCTTTCCATAATAAGCAAGTAAAAAAGTCTGAATTTTTAAGCCTTCTAATTTTAGAAGGCCTAAATGCATTATAAAGTAGTATAGATATATTTGTTTGAAGCATCAAGATAGTCACTTAAAAAAATTCAGTTAAACATTTTAACAATAGTACAAAATCAACTGATTAGTCTTATTTTGACAAAAAGAGAGCAATTAAACAAACTTTCTTTGATAAATAAAGAAACCATTTTGTCCCGATTTTGGTACATTAAAGTGAAAATTTTGCACCCATGATGGAAGGATGTGGAAATACAGTCTAATGTGGCGCCTGTTGATGTGGCTGCCAGAATTGTTCAGACACATCAAATTTCTGTGCTCAAATCAATTTTACTCGTGTAAATATCACTCCCTTTAAGGTTCTTGAAAATAAAAATATGATGCGAAAGCAACACTTGTCCAAGGGGTTTATACCTAAGATCAAAAGTCTTATTACATTGGCAATTTGGGTCCAAAGTAAATGAAAGATAACTACTATGATTTAGGAACTGAAAGTTGATCTAAGAATCTTCAGATACTACCCAAATCATATTGATCTTGTGTTTAATATAATAAGTATTATAATAAATAGAGGCCGTCATCGAAATATGTATTTTGGATACATCAACGCATCTAACACACACTAAAAGAAAACCAAGCGCAGTATTTTTTAAATGCTTGTGAAATTCCGCACTACATACTGCGTTGGGTCTTGTACCTTAAGAACGAGTAATCATATCAAGGAATCATGTTAAACATAAACGTCAACTTTATTGTTCTATTTAATTACCGCACAAGAGTATGCCTTTTGATCTACTACAATTCTACCCCTTCTGTATGTTAATATGTTTTTTTTATTGTTCATTGTAATTTGTGATTCCTGCTTTATTCAAAAAAACCGTATCATTTCCCATCAGCCTCTCATATGACGCGCTATTAAAAAAATTATTCTATGCTAAGAGAACCTTCATAATTTCTTTATTATTTTTTATATGATGACCAGGCATTAGTTTTTACCAGCTCTTTCTTACCTCTTTTCTACCCTGCTCACTCCGTTCTTGTCTCAGCATTTTCATGTCCAGAGCTAGACCTTCAACTTTAGTTGAACCCTTTAGGAAAAGAACAAGAAGCTACAATACTTAGACAAAAATGAGAGAGTGTGAAATTGAAAATAAGGTTATTATAAACAGGAAAAGCATCTTACATTTCTTTAACACAACACTTCATGAGAATCCTTATCCCTCCAAAGTCTACTACGTTTTCCAGGATGGCTTGGTGATTCATCATAGACGATTGTTCTCGACTTCTCGCCATCACTTGAAGCAACCGATGCATCATCAGTTTATTGTTTGGTGAAACAGAGAGAAGGCAGCAGTTAGTCAAGGTTACAATGCCAGATATTGCAAAGTAATCAGGCTCCAATATCTTTTCAACGTAATCCTTGTCTTTACCAATAAAGTAACAAGAAATATGCAAAAACAAATTTCTATCAGCAGCCAGAGGTAACCGGTCGTAGCTTAGTCTGAGTACCTTTTTAATGTCACCATGAATCTCCCTTTCAAATGACCTAAATCTACTATCCCAAACATCTTTCCTTCTATCATCATTTAGAGAGGATCCTAACACTTTAAGAGCAAGTGGGTTTCCTTGACAATACAGTAACGCATCCAATTCTGTCCTTGTAACAATGTTATTAAGAACAATAAGTGCTTTTTTTCTTTGCAAGGCATATTCGATTGTGTACGTACCTTGGCAAACACTCGGGATTGTTTTCTCCTTGCCCTCTATAATATCTCTAACAAGTTTTTCCTGTAGCTGACACAAATCATCAGTTGATCTACTACCAATGTCTTCTAAGATGCTAACGTGTTCAAATTTTTGCCAATTTGAATAGGCAATATGTCTGGCCAATGTTGTCTTGCCACTTCCCCCCATCCCCCAAATTGCTAAAATTTCGGAATCAGATTTTTCTAACCAAGAATTGATCTCCTTATCTCGAGTATCCATTCCTACTAGATTGGCTTGACGATAAACATGTTTGAGATTAAGCCTTTCTGTTATGTCATCAACAATTTCTCTGATAAAACTTGTTTCAGGCCTATAAAAACACAAGTAAATGAGGAATTCAGACCAACAAGTATAATAACACAAGGCTTGTAAGACAACAGAAAAATAATGTTAAACTGTGTGTGTTGCACCTGGAAAACTAAAGGCCTTGTTAATTCGCAAAATTAAGAGGGAGTAGAAAAGAATGTTACTTAAAGCCTTTTTGGCTTCCAGAAAAGAAAGGAAATGATAATTAAATTTGATTCTATAGAGTATTTTAACCACGTGTAATCCGTGTGTTATTGCGCCTTAATCCATATCTAATTCTTCGAGAATATAATAAATATAAATTGTTATTATAATAAATTCGTACTCCCTCTGTTACATCATAATTGTCCACTTTAAATTTTTTGAGTCTTTCTTATTCAACTTTGATCATTAATATTTTTATTTGTGTTATATAATACTTGATGAAAATTATACCAAATGAAAATACACTTAAAACCCAATCTATTCATATATTTTTCATCAAGTATTATATTACACAAATTAAAATATTTATGGTCAAAATTGAATAAAAAAGACTTAAAAAATTCAAAGTGGACAATTATGATGTAACTGAGGTAGTATTTGTTTATCACTGTGTCATTGTGTTTGATCTAATTCTTTAAAGGAACATAATAAATAGAGCTATCATAAAATTTGTCCCTGTTGTTTAAACACATTTACACCTTTCATCCTAAAACTTTAATAAATACATCGATCATCCTTATATTTGGTCACTTTGTAACAGACCGGTCCTTTGAGTGTTAGTTCGTTAACTTATTTCGTTAAGCCTATACATATAAGGGTATTTTGGTCATTTTACACCTCACCTTAGCGGTATTTGTCATTTTAACTATCATTTTCTACCTCATACTTCTGTTCTTGACTTTTGAAAATAGTAACCAAGTTTGAGATCTGTTTCAATTTGATATCTCAAACTTTAAAAACCATCAAAGCTTCAAAATTGTTCCATTCTTATGTACAGTAACTTTTATGTTAGATCGACCTGAATGAAACACTTCTCAAACTTTGTAATTATTTTTTGGTTATTGTTTATGTTTAGTCGTGCATTAGCAGGTTGTACATAAATTGGTTGGAATTAGTTAAATTCAATGGTGGGTGTTTAAAATTAATGTATAACATGTTAATGCATAGATGAATACTTTAAGCACACTAATTTTAAAAAATTACATAAAAGTAAAACTTTTTTGAAATTTTAATAGTTTTTATGATTAGTATAAAGTTTGAGATATCAAATTAGAACACTCATGAAACTTAGTTGCTAACGGGTACAAGCCAATTAAACCCATTTATTATCTTCACAATAAACATTTATCATCAACACAAAAAAAATATATATGCAACACATTTAATCATCACCGTCCACCATAAACTTCTATATATACAGAGTATATTATTTTCAGACCATCATAAAGATGCTAGACAAACGGTTGTCATACCCCAAAAAAAAAGATAACAAAAATGCTAGGCAAACGGTTGTCATCAAATTCCGGCACGCTCTCGCCATTTATCGACAGTAAAAAGAAATTAGATATCCGGCGAGCTTGTTTATCTAATGAAATCCAGGTCCGGGAGTGACGGGTCTTAGATCCGGGAGATATTTTTTCAATATCAATTTGGTGTGTATTGATGAATTAATTGAAGGATTGTTAACGTTTAGAATTTTTGAATTTGAGGATGTGATTAAAGGAATAGTGTGAGATTGGATTGAATATGGGGTTTTTATTTGTTAGATTTTTAGTATGCATGTATAGTTTTTGATTTAATTTCGTTACTGAAGCCAAGTAACAATCTGCTTCTCTTTTGATAATTTAGATATGGATTGTAAATTATTTGAGGGATTGTGATATGATTTTATGTGTTATCCTAATAAACTTGTGTTGCTTAATTTTGTTATGGGTTCTTAAGTGTGTGTTGTTGATTGTTACTTAAGAAAAAAATGAAAAATCAAAAGAAAATGGCCATCACGTGCTATGCACATGCATATTTAATGATATTTTTTAACGGACTAACCGTCAAAGAATGAGTCTTTCTATTACAAAATGACCATTAAAGGGACGACTAGTGTAATTATTAAAATATTATGACGAAATGTGTAAATGCGTGCAAACCATAAGCACATTTTTTGTAATTAACTCTAATAAGTATAAAAAAGAGTAAATTACATTGTTAGTCTATGTGGTTTAGCCGGATTTCATATTTAGTTCCCATTACAGAGAAATTACACAGACCTCCCCCAATGTTTGGATTTTTGCGCGCTGCTAGTCCAAAATTCTAATGACTATTATATCCACTCTTTATCTCCCGTCGCGTGCTTGGCATGCGAGAGTAAGATAGTATTTTCTTGTTTTTGTCCTTTCATTTATTTCTTTATTTTTTTTTTATTGTTATCTATCCACTTTTTAGTCTTTCTTCAACCACAACTTTTTCCGGCTACACCATTGAGTTCCGACACCCTCTACCACCACTTTCTGTATAACACACAAATACAATCACTTTCTATTTTTGTTTCAAAGGTTCAAAGTTCAAACACCTTCTTGATGTAGCAAAAATCATAAACCAAAGCAATATTTGAGATCAAAAATAAAAAGCCTTAAAAGTAAACAAGAAAACAAGATCAATGAAAAAAAATCAAACACTTAAACACCAATAATTCTTAAAACCAACCAAAATATATTATAGTAGTTTACAAACTCATCACCAATCCAAAAACTCTTTATTTTTCGCTAGTTTATACATCATTTTAGTGTAGCAAAACTTATGGATCTAGTAACAAAAATCATCATTTTAAACATCACATATCTTGACTCAAATTACAAGATAGGAGATACAAAAAAGGCCAAAGTCTACAAATGAGTAATGTACTTTCCAATTTGTTCTAATATGATTAACTTACTTTCAAAAGATCCAAGTTCACTAGTGTACTTTCAAACTCTTAAACAATATGACTAATTATACCGTTATGTTAATTACACCGCTAATCCCCAATACATAAACAATTGCACCATTGGTCCTCAATACATAACCACCACCCACAACCACCAATTACCAACACTACCACCACCCACCATCACCAGTGCCACCACCCACCACCACCACCAACCTACCACCCACCACTGCAACTACTTACTAACCACCTACCACCGCCACCACTTACCAACCACCGCCACTCACCATGACCACCACCGCCACGCACCACCGCCACCACCACCACCACCGCAACCCACTACCACCACCACAACCACCACCGCAACCCACTGCCACCACCACTACCACCACCACGTGGTGATGGTGGGTAGTAATGGGAGGTGGTGGTGGCAGCGGTTTGCGATGGTAAGTGGCGGTGGTGGTGGTGGTGGTGAGTAGTTGGTGGTGGTGGGTGGCAGTGGGTGGTGGTGGCGGTGGTGGTGGTGGTAGTGGGTTGCGGTGGTGCGTGGACGTGGTGATTGGTGGTGGTGGTGGTGAGCGGTGGTGGTGGTGGTGGTGAGTGGTGGTGGTGGTGGGTAGGGCGGCGGTGGGCGGTGGTTATGTATTTGGGACTAACTAGGTTATGTATTGAGGACCAATGGTGCAATTTTTTATGTATTAGGGACTAACTGAGGTTATATATTGAGGACCACCGGTGCAATTGTTTTTGTATTGGGGACTATCGATGTCCTTAACATAACGGTCCATAACTGTGTAATTAGTCATATTGTTAAGAATTTGAAAGTACATTATTGAACATGGACCTTTTTTTAAAGTAAGTTAGTTATATTAGAACAAATTGGAAAGCACATTACTCATTTAGATTTTGCCCTAAAAATAAACACTTTAAAACCCAAATTGTTAAAATCATCCAAAATCACACACCACCAAAAACCCGCAAACACACCTCCAATGAGGAATCTGGTTGGCAGTTGTTGATGGGTTCCGCGTGTTGGTAGGTAGTTGATAAGTGGTGGTTGTAGAGAAGCCCACTGGTGATCCGACGGCTGCCACCGATAGTTGCTAAAAATTTTCTAGAGAGAGAGGTGTGAGTTATGTGTAAGGGAAGTTTGTTTGTGAGATTGATAGTAAAGAGGTAAGGAGTAGGTTTGGGTGGGACTTTTTGTTTCTTTTGTTGTAAAGATCAGTTATGGGTTTCGATGGTAAATGGCAAAATAAATTGGAGGTAGAAGGTGAAAATGGTAAATGGCAAAAAGTGAAATAAGAAAACTACCCTTGTGTGCCCAACATGTGTAACGAGACCGCATAACGGTTAACATGAAATCCGGCTAAACCACAGGGACTAACGGTGTAATTTACACTATAAAAAATGATTAAATACCCTAGAACTTCTATAAGGCAATGAAATCGTGAGTAAAGATTAGATAAGGGTGTGTTTGGTATACAAGAATGGCAACCAATGAATGAATTTTTATTCCAATGATGATGTTTGTACTTTTGACTTTTAAACTGGAAATGATATACAAATATGTGTCGTAATTGAAAGTTATTAGATGGGTAGGATATGGGAGTTTCATACCTGGGCCACCTTCTTCCTCTACATTATTAACAAAATATTATGATAAAATACTAAATGGAAAGGAAATTTTGTACTTATTTATCAATATCTTTAACTCAAGAGATGAACTTTTATGCTTCAAACCCAAATATGATCGATCAAACCAAACAACAATATTGGATTTGATTACTTGAATCATATCTATTCTCATTCCACCTTATACCCAAACTCATACTGATTGTGATTCAGTAAACCAACAGACCCTAAATCTCATAACTATGTAACAAAGGTTAGACTTGGTGTAATAGGAACAAAGACGACGTGTGCATGCCCCCAAAGACGTGTTCGTCTTAAAACATATCATCCCCACCCATGCGTTGGTGACAAGTTTTGAGCACAAGTCAGTCTATGGATCGATTGACTTGTGAGAGAGTTGTGTGTGTGATTTTGGTTTTTATAGGGTATATTTGTGTTTAGATGAAGTATATGTCGTCGTGTTACACCTTGTTGGTGTTGATGTTGGTGGTGAAGTGAAAAGATGATGTGTCGCTGAGCTGGTGATGACAATGTTGATCACCATTACACCACGTCTTAAATTTCAAATTTTGATTTTCTCATCATCATCTTTTTCTATTTGAAAATTATATACAGCATTGATATCTTTTTTACGAATGATTATTTGGTTATAAAAAACTAAAAGGATTTTCTATTTCAACCATTAGTGAGTCGTACATTTATGCTTAAGTTCCTCTTTTAATAAATAAAGTCTAGTTGCTCGTGAAAAGATCAGAATCGGATCGATAAAAAGCTCTAATGAGCCGAGCTTAAACGAGCTCGAGCCTAAGTTGCAGCTCATTTACTAATCAAGCGCGAGCCTCGACTTTACATACAAAGCTCGATTGAGCTCGCGAGCTTAAATGACATTATGATATTTTACGTATTAAACATGTATAAAACGTTATGCATTTGTATTATAGCCGAGCTTATTAACGAGCTCAATAACAAGCTTATTAACAAGCTCAAAATAGATATATATTACGAGCCGAGCTCGAGTTAAGCTTTAATTTTTTATTGCCAATTGTACACATACCACGAGCTGACCTCGAGCTTAAAAAATAAGGCTCGAATCGAGCCGAGCTCGAGCTTTATAAAACTTAAACGAGCTGAGCTCGGCTTGTTTTACCCTGCTATATAAATTTATTATAAATATTAATTGTTATGTGTTAATCAAATACGGTGTCGTTTGCTATTGGGGTATGACGAGAAAGAATAGAGTATAAAATGTATACTTTTTACGAGGGACTTTATTTTAGAAACCATCAATCCCCTACTTACCAAGGGACACCTATCAACCGTTGGATCAAAAAACATTTTTTAATGATAAAAAACATGGAGGGACTAATCTTGCCAAAACGTGAAACTTCCCCCAACCACATAAACACAACACACGCATCATTTTCATCAGAAAAAACAACACGTCGCTTTCTCTCACTAAAAACAAACCATAACAATCAAAATCACCAACAATTAACCGTCAAAATAAAAAAAACACACAAAAACGCATCAATCTTCAACTGAAGAAGAAAAAGCACAAAAAAAATGGATCAAAACAAACCTACCAACTCCGAAAACGAAGGTACGATGCTTAAAACTAATTATTTAGATGTTATTTATGTATCTCTACTGATTTTATGCTTATTTATGAATGTTATTGCTATTTATGAACATTTTTATGTATTTTTTTGCTGTATTAATGACATGCAATTGATGATTATGTATTTATTTGAGATTTTGCTGTCATACTGTAAAAGAAGAAGAAATTTATGAAGATTTTGCTGATTTTAGATGTTTTTAGGTGTCATACTGTAAAACAGTTGTGGTAGATGTGGTAGTGATTTGGTAGTCTTAGTGGTTTAGTTTTGATACTGGTAGTGGTGGTGGTAGTGGTAGTGGTGGTGGTGGTAGTGGTAGTGGTGCTGGTGGTGCTTCAGTATAGTGGTAGTGATAGTAGTAGTGGTAGCGAACGTCGATTTGACTTTTAGCGTTCTTCGTGATAATGGATATGTTTTTAGCTTGTTATGAGTATAATTTTGATGTAACTTGTGATGCGTTTTTAGTGTGACAGAGAAATATTTTATGGTGTATCACTAGTGATAGAAACAGATGTAGCGATAATTGATTACTTGTCACACGATTAGAGATCATGTAGCGCGATAACTGATACATTTTTAGTGTTTTTTGTGGTAGAAGTGTTGGTTTAGTTATGACTTTTCGTAGTCGTAGTGTTACTAGTAGTGGTAGTGGTACTGATAGTAGTGATGACGATGAAGAGCAGACGCGGATAACTAAAATATTTAATGGTATATCACCAGTGATAAAAACAGATATAGCGATTTTTTTTTTGATTTTTGATAGTATAACAACTGTAATGATAAGCCGTTATACGTGAAATAACTATATTTCAAATACATTTTTGATTAGAATTTATAGTGTCTTTTTGTTTTACATAACATAAGACATTAAAATTTTGATTTTGAAAAAAATGTAGAAGATGATATTTACGAGTATCTGGAGACAATACAAGCTTTAAACGGTCAGTTTTTGTCTGCTAAATAAATCTTTAAACATAAAAATTGCAGACATTCTGTTTGTTTCTTAAAAAAAATTTGTAAATGCAGTTTTGTCGACAAGCAAATTTTTGAGCGTATCTCCAGAGATTCAAAAGGAAAAAGGTAAATTCCAACATATAAGCATGTCTCCTATAGAAAAATATCAACTATGATAAACCCTGTATGTATGCGGCATACTTGTTTTGACATTTAGCTTATGTGTTATATCACCTGTGATACAAATTGATATGACATACTTGCAGTAGAATGTTATAAAATTGTATGACGCATAAACATTCAGAGTTTATATTTATCAGCAATAAATATTCATGAAAACTTACTTGGGATTTCTTTTGTGCAGATTTGAATACAAGTCTAAAAGAAATGAAAAAGAAAAGAAGCAAGAAACAAACTCCAATTCAAAAAAGCACCATATCAAGAAAAAAACAACCACCACCACCACCACCAGAAACAACACAAACACCAACACCACAAACAACACTACCACAACAAGAAACACAAAAAGAAACATCTACACCCTCACCACAGAAAACAACCACAAAATACACAAAGTCATCGATTAAAAATACACAAAAGACACCCACAAAACAAATAACAACCATTGCACAATCAAGGCTTGTCACACCATTAAATCAAGCATCACCCGAAATGACATCACCAGAAAACACACCAATAACAACTCTAGCAACCATAGAAACCACACCAACACCACCAACACCCGGAGCGACACCATCCGAACCAACACAAGAAACAACAACCAAAACAACACCCGTTTACACCCCAAGAAACAGTCAAACCCAAAGAAGCAAAACCAAAGTTGAAACCCAATCAACCAAAGAAAAGAAAAGAACAAGCAACAGATTCACCCGGGCTGTAACAAGATCAAAGATCAAAAAACAACAAACCAAAAAAACAAAAGCAAAGACAAGAAAAAGGAAAGAGAAAAAGAGGGAAGAAAAGCGAGGAAAGAGAAAGAAAGAAAAAGAAGGAAGAAACAAAGAAAAAGAAAGAAGAAGAAGAAAAGAAAAATGAAGGAAAGGCAACAAATCAAAAAAAATGAAGGAAACGAAGAAGAAGAAGAAAGAAGAGGAAACAAAAAAAAAGGGGAACAAAGGAAGAAGGAAGAAGCAAAGAAGAAGAAAGAACAGACGAAGAAAGGCAAGGAAAAAATGGAGGTGGAAGATGAGGAAGAAGAAGAAGAATATGTCATTCCATTCAAGTCGTTGAGAGCTAAAACGACTGTCCAACCGTTTTACAATGCAACACATTCGCGAGCCCGAAAGAAGGAAAATGGTCATGGCAATGGGATTTGGAACACCGATTGATTTCCGTTGCAAAAATCCCTGAAAGCTGCCCTACTTCATATTGACGCATATGGATATGGAAAAGATGCAAATAAACTTGCCAAATGGGGGTGTCATTGATGCGCGCAGAACAGTCAAGCTAAATCACACAAGCCTGCCACTTGTGAATGGCGTGACAGTAACTGTAACTTAAACTGCCTAAGCACGAATGCAATGAAGATCGAGAGTATAGTGTTTCCCCAGGTCGTTAAGTCCCAACGAGCTGTGCGAGAATAGCCAAACGTGTAGTGATCGAGAAATTTGAACGGGAAAAGAGATTTGAAGATGATTATAACTAAGGAAAAGCCCATAAACTACAGGGGCTTAAATGCAAATTAAAGGAAATTAAAAAGATAAAATCTATTAAATAAACGCTATCACTATATTTAAAGTGATGAACGATTAAAACTTAAAACTAAAACTTACGTGAATAAAATTACGTAGCGTACAAAATAAAAAGTGAAACTTACACAATATAAATCCTAAAAATATGAAAAATACATTTTTACAATCCTAATGATAAAAGAAAATTTATAGAAAAAGAAAATTATTTTTATAACTAATTAATTAATTACTATTAATTAAAAACTATTTTTAACTATTTAATAATTACTTAAAATACAAGAAAATAGGAAATAAAGCTAGAAAAATAAAATTATGAAATGAAAAAGTCTAAAATATCAAAAGAGAATTTTAAAAACTATTTTTGTATTTTTATGATTATTTTTCTATTTTCTAGGAATTAAATACTATTTAAAACTATTTAAATTACTTAAAAATATAAATTTAACTAAGAAAAATCTAGAAAAATATTTTTTTTTCTTTTTATATTTATCTTAACTTAAGAAAAATGAAAAATTATTTTTTTGAACCTTTTCTTAATTTTTTGTATTAAAAGCTATTTAAAAATGCTTAAAAACTAATTTAAATAAAGAAAAATAGCTAAACAACTTGGAAAAATCTGAAAATTTCAGGAAAACTCTAAAATAATATAAGGAATATAAGAAAAATAGAAAAACAGGAGGTTGTTAAGAGGAATAAGCAACTGATGAGGAAGTGCTTATTGAAATAAGCACTTCAATAAGCAAATGCAATCCAAAAGGTACCAAATTGAAACAGAAGTTACTATAAGCTAAAATAACCAAAATGAAATGAGAAACAACAAGCTAAACCCTCTGATAAGCAAGATTCAATGATTTGAGGATTTGAGGTTTAAGCTTAAACAGATTTAGGGGGGCTACTTTGAGCTTAAAAATAAGCCAACCAAGAAGTGAAACTACGTAAAAATAACTAGAACTTGAACAAGACCTGGCTGAGAATGTGTAAACCAATGATCAAACCTAGAGGAGCTCAAGTGAGACCTGGGTGAACCATACAAAACCTGCACATCCTCGTGTGCTTAACAGCCTGCATAGGGGAGTTATCTCCTTTGGACAAGCTCTTTGAGCTTTTGGAAAAAATTATAAAATTCCACTAAAATAGACATAAGCAACTAGACCAGAAACACTTTCTAAAACCACAAGTTACATTGAAAATAATTCAGAAATGAGCTCATGAAAAATCTTCTTAGATGGGCTCAAACTGAGATTTTGCATCATTTGACTTTTTAACAAAAACTAAAAAGTTGACTATTTCCAACTTTGATCTTGATTTGTGACGACAATATGATGAAATATGATAAAATAAAACTAAAGCAAGCAAGATTTATGGATGTTAAACACAAAATGAGCTTATGATTACGCAAAAATCCAAAAAGTGATTCAAGACAAAAGAAAAGGATTTTGACTTTGGTGGTGTTTCAGACCTAAACTAAGGCTCAAATGAGTTTAACTAGAGCTAACAATCATGTACCAACAGGAATGAGCCACTGAACAAAACTTAGAGACATAATAAGCTAAAAACCAAACACCCTTGTTAAACCTCGATAAGCAAATAACAACAAGCTAGTCTGAACCACTTGCACCAAAGATCAAAATGAGCTAATATGACCTTATTACAACTATATAAACAGGCCTAATCAGTTGGTGATCACAGATATACGATAGCGAAGCTACAATATGACTTAAAATTGAAAATGAGGAAATTAACTCACAAGTGTATCCAAGCTTATGCAGCTAAAACAAAACCCATTACTACACTAAATGAACCTAATTCAACCCATTATAACCACTGCAACATCCATTTTCATTTCCCATTCCCATTTGAGCTTCATGTTGACTTTTATTGACCATGGAGCTAAGTTAATTGAAACTGAATAAAAGCTTATCAAAAGCCAAAGTAAGCTTAAATAAGCTTAATTGATTATAACAGGAGCTTATTAGAAGCTTGAATATAGAATTTGAAATTTGAAAACTTCCAGAAACACCGAAATTTGGAATCTATATAAAAGGCTTTGATTGATATTCAAAATACATTACAAGGATGTTATGACTTAAATGAAATATATTGAACTTGAAATTACAACCTTTTGCACTGAACTAAGACATGTTTAAAAAAACGACATTAAGAAAATTAATAAAAACTAACTACTGCTTTCTTTTGCTTCTCTCTTTTATAGCTCTGAAAGCTTCCACGTGTCCTCTATAGTGATTCCCACTTGACTCTCGTGCCTTTGGATAACTTATGTGGATTTTAGCCACTTTCTCAATTTTGGCGGGAAAGGTGGGATTTTGACTTCTGTGGCTTTTTAGACTACAACTAGGGGGTGGGTTTGTAATGATGAGGGGGGTGAGGGGATAAGGTGAGGTTGATGGGAGATGTGGCAGGGATAAGAGGTGTTGCAGGCACATGTGGAAGAAGGAGATGAGGTTGGAGGGAAACAGGTGGAGTTTGACTGGGTGTTGACCAGGCAGGGTTCAAAACAGGGAAGGGGGTCCAAAAGGGGTATATGGCAGGGGTCATAAGGTGTTTTGACAAGTCTTGTGTATATAAGGACTAGTTTTGTAATTCTTCCAAACTTGAGGGGCCATTCCTGTAATTTTCCAAACTTGATACAAGGACTAAAACTGACAAACTTCAATAGTACAAGGACCAGTTTTGACAATTTCAAATTTTCCAGGGACCAAACTTGACAATTTTGAAAGTTCAGGGACCTTTTCTGCCATTTTACAAAAGATTTATTCAATGACCATTTTTGACAAATTAGAATATTTCAGGGACCTTAAATAACATTTCTCTTTATTTAGATTTACCAGGGACTGTTTTTGACAACTTTTGAAACTTGGGGGACTAAAACTGCCAATTATGCAAACTTGATACGTTTTTCATCAGATTTTGATGTTTTTGCATTTAAAACACATAAAACACTTATTTGTGATATTTTTATCATTTTGATGCATTTCTGAGTGTTTTCAGATGTTTTTGCAGTTTAAATGGTACAAAAATGATGAGTATTTAGACACTCATCAATCCCCCACACTAAGATATTGCTAGTCCCTAGCAATGTTTTAAGAAAAATTAATGGATTTCATCTCTTTACCAAAAGCCATTACTCTTGGAGTAGCCAAATGTTTCAGTTCAAGTAAGAACCTTGGTACACTGATAACCATCTGATTTATTGGCAAATCATAAACCATATAACGGATTTGATGTGTCTTTACCGAAGCCGTTTGCTCGACTAGCCAACTCTTAGATAAATTATCAATATTATCTTTGGTGAGCTGATTACCAATTATGGATTTTCCACTGCCTTTACCACAAGCCATAATCTTTGGGCTAGCCAACTCTTCACTTTTAAGGATATGGTGAGCTGAATACCATACAATTTTGGGCAAATTGTAAGCCGTCAACGGATTTGAGATATCTTTACCAAGAGCCGTTTGCTCCTGGATTAGCCAATCCTTATGTGGGTTAGACATGGTGGACTGATAACCAAATGATGAGTAAGTGCAAAACACTTACTCCAAAAAAAAATTTTTGGCCAAAAACGGGGGAATTAGGCGGTATAATTACATGATAAAATTCGTGAGAATTCCCCCCCACACTTAGAAATGAATATTGCCCTCAATATTCAAAGTACCGGCGGTTATGCCGAAACAAAGAACGTAAAAGGGAAATACTACGGCCATTATTTTTTTTTTATTTTTTTTTTTTTTATTTTTTTTTTAGAGATATATATATATATATATAACATGTGGGGCATCACCCCCACACTTAGGTGGTAGAAAGGGGTAAGAAGTCAGAAATATGGGTGAAAACCCATATGGTGTGTGCTACTGTTTTTGTTTTCCGAGTCGCTAGCTTGACTCGACCCCGAATTCATTGGTTCATGGGGAAGTAAGTGGAAGAGATAATCTCCATCGGACTTTCATTCAAGATGTTTGGATAAACATTGAAGTACGTGAAAGTTCCACACCGATGAGATATACATAGAAAGACCCGGCTCACAAATGATAAACGGAAATGCCGGGGTCAAAGATAGTGTCTTCACTCCCGAAGGAGTGAAGAAGAGAGGAAGTCACCGAGTAGGTGAAGAAAATAAGGAAGATCATGATAACAATCATAACTAGATCTTCTTCCTCGGGATTAAGTGCAATTGCACTTATTTGGATTTTGTTGGTTGAGCTCTTTGGGTTGGAAGGCATCTCGGTTGGGAGGGTGGGAAGATTTGTCATAACTATGCAAATTGAGATTCTCTCTCCCCGATCATGATTTTTGCCATCCAAGCAATCATACTCCAGCGGAGATATGATATGAGAGAGTTCACCGGCGAACTCCTCATGAAGAGAATCATTCACATGATGTGAAATTGTGAACTCTTGTTCCATTGTGGGCTCATCACCATCCTCAATCTGAGTATCAAAGAGTGGATTCTCAGAAATTGAAGTGAATTCAGAGTCGAATTCAAATAGAGGATTGGTGAGAGTTGTTTTGAATGTTTCAGGAACAAAGTGATTAATATTCTCTATTGGACAGTTGGGATAAGAAGTGAGTGAACGTTCATTATCACGGAGACTTTCAGTTTCTCCCAGATCGGCTTCGAAATCAAAGAGTGGATTGATGTGAGTGAGTTCATCGGAGAACTCCTCAAGAAGGGGATCAGCATCAGATTGTGGAAGTGATGCCTCAACGTACTCGATGTCTCCATATGAAGCACAATCTTCGCTAAGATCAGAGAAAGTTTCAAAATGATCTTGAGAACACTCAAGAGGGAAAGAAGAATCACATATATGATCAGAAATTCCCTGTGACTCTCTTGGGATTGAGACAAGGTTCTCAACACTAGACGATTCCATTTCTGGAATAGTGCTAAGAAGCTCATCCCCCATGTTTAGAGAGTTAGTGGGAATATCGGGTGTGATAACAACAGACTGAGGGAGTTTAGAAGGACTAGCATACATATGTTTTATACTTAACATTTGTTCTTCTGCTAGTAATTCCATCATAGTCTTTTCTCCCTGATTGTTCACGGAAGGAGTCTCAACTGATGAACTTGATGAACTGTTATAAAATTGTAAGATATCAAGGATATCTTCATCATCATCGTCATCAGGAATGAAACGGAATCGAGAGCTAGATTTGGCCGCTTTTTCTTTTGCAATTGATTCCCTAACAGATTGTTCAAAGGCAATTTGGGAATCTAATTTAGCAGCCCGCTCTTCGGCTAACAAAACTTCCATGGATTTCTCATTTGGATTATCTTGGGAGTGTTTAGATTCCTTCAAATCTTTCACTAAATCCAAAAGATTAAGGAGAGTATAGTGTCCCGGCGTCAAGAAATAAGCCAAAATTTGATGGCCTTGAAGCAGTCAAGTCAAGCTAAATCACACAAGCCTGCCACTTGTGAATGGCAGACTGTAACCAGCTTAAAACTGCCTAAGCACGAATGCAATGAAGATCAGGAGAGTATAGTGTTTCCCCAAGTCGTTAAGTCCCAACGAGCTGTGCGAGAATAGCCAAACGTGTAGTGATCGAGAAATTTGAACGGGAAAAGAGATTTGAAGATGATTATAACTAAGGAAAAGCCCATAAACTACAGGGGCTTAAATGCAAATTAAAGGAAATTAAAAAGATAAAATCTATTAAATAAACGCTATCACTATATTTAAAGTGATGAACGTTTAAAACTTAAAACTAAAAACTTACGTTAGAATAAAAATTACGTAGACGTACAAAATAAAAAGTGAAACTTACACAATATAAATCCTAAAAATATGAAAAATACATTTTTACAATCCTAATGATAAAAGAAAATTTATAGAAAAAGAAAATTATTTTTATAACTAATTAATTAATTACTATTAATTAAAAACTATTTTTAACTATTTAATAATTACTTAAAATACAAGAAAATAGGAAATAAAGCTAGAAAAATAAAATTATGAAATGAAAAAGTCTAAAATAACAAACTAGAATTTTTAAAACTATTTTTGTATTTTTATGATTATTTTTCTATTTTCTAGGAATTAAATACTATTTAAAACTATTTAAATTACTTAAAATACAAATTTAACTAAGAAAAATCTAGAAAAATATTTTTTTGTCTTTTATATTTATCTTAACTTAAGAAAAATGAAAAATTATTTTTTTGAACCTTTTCTTAATTTTTTGTATTAAAAGCTATTTAAAAATGCTTAAAAACTAATTTAAATAAATAAAAATAGCTAAACAACTTGGAAAAATCTGAAAATTTCAGGAAAACTCTAAAATAATATAAGGAATATAAGAAAAATAGAAAAACAGGAGGTTGTTAAGAGGAATAAGCAACTGATGAGGAAGTGCTTATTGAAATAAGCACTTCAATAAGCAAATGCAATCCAAAAGGTACCAAATTGAAACAGAAGTTACTATAAGCTAAAATAACCAAAATGAAATGAGAAACAACAAGCTAAACCCTCTGATAAGCAAGATTCAATGATTTGAGGATTTGAGGTTTAAGCTTAAAACAGGATTTAGGGGGGCTACTTTGAGCTTAAAAATAAGCCAACCAGTAAGCTGAAACTACATTACTACACTAAATGAACCTAATTCAACCCATTATAACCACTGCAACATCCATTTTCATTTCCCATTCCCATTTGAGCTTCATGTTGACTTTTATTGACCATGGAGCTAAGTTAATTGAAACTGAATAAAAGCTTATCAAAAGCCAAAGTAAGCTTAAATAAGCTTAATTGATTATAACAGGAGCTTATTAGAAGCTTGAATATAGAATTTGAAATTTGAAAACTTCCACAGTAAACACTGAAATTTGGAATCTATATAAAAGGCTTTGATTGATATTCAAAATACATTACAAGGATGTTATGACTTAAATGAAATATATTGAACTTGAAATTACAACCTTTTGCACTGAACTAAGACATGTTTAAAAAAACGACATTAAGAAAATTAATAAAAACTAACTACTGCTTTCTTTTGCTTCATCTTCTCTCTTTATAGCTCAAAGCTTCCACGTGTCCTCTATAGTGATTCCCACTTGACTCTCGTGCCTTTGGATAACTTATGTGGATTTTAGCCACTTTCTCAATTTTGGCGGGAAAGGTGGGATTTTGACTTCGTGGCTTTTAGACTACAACTAGGGGGTGGGTTTGTAATGATGAGGTGGGTGAGGGATAAGGTGAGGTTGATGGGAGATGTGGCGGGGATAAGAGGTGTTGCAGTGGTGCACAGGTGGAAGAAGGAGATGAGGTTGGAGGGAAACAGTGGAGTTTGACTGGTGTTGACCAAGGCAGGGTTCAAAAACAGGGAAGGGGGTCCAAAAGGGGTATATGGCAGGGGTCATAAGGTGTTTTGACAAGTCTTGTGTATATAAGGACTAGTTTTGTAATTCTTCCAAACTTGAGGGGCCATTCCTGTAATTTTCCAAACTTGATACAAGGACTAAAACTGACAAACTTTAATAGTACAAGGACCAGTTTTGACAATTTCAAATTTTCCAGGGACCAAACTTGACAATTTTGAAAGTTCAGTGGACCTTTTCTCGCCATTTACAAAAGATTTATTCAAGGACCATTTTTGACAAATTAGAATATTTCAGGGACCTTAAATAACATTTCTCTTTATTTAGATTTACCAGGGACTGTTTTTGACAATTTTTGAAACTTGGGGACTAAACCGCCAATTATGCAAACTTGATACGTTTTTCATCGATTTTGATGTTTTGCATTTAAAACACATAAAACACTTATTTGTGATATTTTTATCATTTTGATGCATTTCTGAGTGTTTTCAGATGTTTTTGCAGTTTAAATGGTACAAAAATGATGAGTATTTAGACACTCATCAGTCATAAAAATCAAACCGAAAACAATTAGGGAATTTCTAGGGATACCAATGGGACCGAGACCACTTTGCTCAGGACCAGAAAGGGATTGGGATGACGTGTTTATGAAACAGTTTATGGCACAATTCCCGGGAAAAAAAAGGATAACAACAACAACATTATCAAAGGTGATTCGAGTATGAAGAAACAGACTTCACCTTCCAGATGAATTTCCTAATGCTGTTTGCAAACTGTCTGGGAACTTGCTATAACAGTTCGATGCTGAAGTATCACGTCATCAAATTTCTGATGACACCAGAGGAAATAACGACAGTTGACTGGTGCTCATACATTTGGAACTCTATGAAATTAAGCAAGGAAGGCTGGGATGACTCAACAACGGAAAATTGGTACTATGGACCACATGCAGCATTCACTCTATGAAATTAAGTATCACTTTTCAGTAATGAGGATGATGATGATAGCAAAGGAGGAAATGGAGAAGGAGGAAACAACGATAAAGAAAAAACCACAAAAGAGACTCCTGCAGAAATAGATAAACAACAGGTTAGATAATTATAATCTAAAGTATTTATCTGTATACAATATCACAAGTGATAAATTTTTACATAACAAAATGGTAAAAATACAGTGAAGAAGAAGCAATTGCAAAAAGAAGCTGAGAAAGAAGCAGAAAAGAAGCTCAAAAAAAGCAACTGAGAAAAAGAGAAGCTGAAAAGAAGAAGAAAGAAGAAGCGGAAAAGGTAATATCACAAGTAATAAACTCTAAATATAACAAAGTCATACAATACAACACTTTTTTTATTTAGTTTTTATTTATTTATTTATTCTTTAATTTTTTATTAATGCAGTGCAAAGACGCTGCACAAGAAGAAAAGAAAAAAAGAAGCTGCAACAAAAGAAGCAGCCAAAAAAGAAGCGGCAGCAAAAGAAGCACCGAAAAGAAGCTGCAAACAAAAAGTAAGAAGCCGAAAAAAGAAGCCCAAAAAAGTGCCAAGATAGAGCTGAAAACAAAAGAAAATCAGAGGAGGCTACAAAACAAGCTCAGGAGAAAGAGGCAGAAAAAAAAAGAAAGTTAGCTGTAAAAGAACTTGCCAACAAAAGAGCAAAACAAAAGGTTAAAAGACTCTCAGATATACCAATTTAGTGATATTGAATCGCAAACATTAAGAATGAATGTGAAATGAATCACTGTTATTGTTGTCAAATGTCTTGTTGATGGTTAGATTGTGGATTGTTTATATGACTTAAAAATAAAACAAAAATAAGCCGAAACAAAAATAAGCTCGTTAGACATATAAACTTAAAAAAAACAACTTGCACAACTTTTGCATATCTAAACATTATTAGATGCTTAAAAACAGTGAAAAAAGACGATGCAAAAAAAAAAAGCACTGAGACACAAGAAGAAGAAGAAAGGGCTAAAGTTGCAGAATTTCAAAGCCCAGAAATTCAACACAAGACATTCAGGACTCGAAAGATGTTGCTTGAACAAAGCAACAAAGAAAATGAAAAGAGAGAAGGAAAAAGGATTGCTAAACCATCAGTGTACTTGAAATCACCTTATATGAACAAGAAGGCAGACACGATGGAACCGTTAACAGAGTCTGAAACAATGCTAGCTAACAACTTATTTTCGATGGAAGGAGATATAATGTAAGATTTCAATTTCCTGTTAGTATTAAGGTTATGTTATTTATCACAAGTGATATGCTATATTTAAAAACCTAAATTTTATCAACTGTGATATTAAAAACAGAAGACGTATTCAATGATGGCAAGGGCACACCAGTACCAAGAATAGTAATGCAATCAATTGCGCCGGGCTTGCTAATAGAAAGTCAGGTGATCGATGCATTGGCTTCGGTATTGAATCATGAAGAGAGAAAGAACAAAGTTGGAAAAATGAAGACAAGATACTACTTCCCAACAGATGCAGTGGTAAGATATAAAAACTTCCAAAAAATGCAATAATATATCCATGCGTTTCAAAATTATATAATATGTATTTTAAATTATCTTGAATCTATTGTTATCATACATCTGCCAGAGATTCTGAAGAAAGTAAAAATGAAAAAGCAAGGTGACAATTTTGAAATCTTGATGAAAAAACTCATGACTGAGGAAGAAGCAAAACGGAAATTGAAAGATGTGAAACTTGTCTTCTTTCCGATAATTGCTCACGACCATTACTATGTCATAGTTTTCAATCTGGAGAAGGGCAACGCTGTAATACTGGACAACAGCATTTCGATGCCCTACAAGGATAAATACAAACCCAACTTCGATTTTGTGGTAAGCAATGTCCGAACCGAACTCGTTTAAATACTTATATCACTAGAGATAAATTGTAGCAAGTAATATTTTGTTAATTTGCAGAAAGCAATTCTTGTAAATTACCTGATCAAGGCTTCACACCCAATCCTCAATACGATGTTGAAAGAGAAGCCAGCAACTGTGTTAAAGATGAAATGGAGGACAAAGGATAACAAGATTGATTGCGGCTTATACATGATGATGCATATGGAAACATTTGAAGGTGAAGCAGGACCAAGTTGGAAGCCAAACATCGTTGATGAAAGGAATCACAGATATGCTGAACAAATGACAAGAATGAGGATGAGGTATGCAGCTAAGATACTGTTACATGAAGTGAATCAAAAGAGTGAACTCATGTCAGAATATGAAATCAAGTTTTTTGAAAAACACAACCATGATGAGAAGGAGATTCAAAAGGTGGTTGAAGAAGCTATCAGGAAGAAGATAGCTGAAGAAAACAAGCATTAAATCTATTTAATGCTATTGCAAAACAATTTACATTTACGTTTTAAGTATTTAGATTTCTAAACAACGTAGATGGATTAAAGTAGGTTTAAGAATCTGATATGCAAAAAACAATAGTAGGGCTGCAGGGCCACGGAATGTGACGGACAATGTCCAAGTTTGGGAAATACCTAAGTAGATGGGTGGATCTATTAGGTACCTGAATCACATTCCCTGGTGCCGGAGATTGAACTACATTTTGTTTTGGATTTTGCATATTTTAGTTGTATTTTACATTTTGTTCTGCATTTTAGATGCAAGTAGGACTGCCGGGCCACGAAATGTGACGGACAGTGTCCAAGTTTGGGAAATACCTAAGAAGATGGGTGGGTCTATTAGGTACCTGAATCACATTCCCTGGTGCCGGAGATTGTACTACATTTTGCTCTGAAATTTGCATCTTTTTGTTGGAAATGCAGACATATGCTTTTAGATGTATTTTACGCTTTGTTCTTGATTTTAGATGGAAGTAAACACTTTTGGGTAATATGAATATAACCTTGCTTATGTTCTTCTGCTGATATATGCATGTATCTATCACTATATATATTTATGCTGTTGGATAATTCATAGAAGATTTAGCTACTCAGTTACCTTTAGTTTAAATAAATTGAATTGGTGAACCAAAGATCAGTAAATTTGGGATTATGATGAATTTTTTTTCAAAGTGTAAATGATTTATTTGCGATACTTTGGTAAATGATAAGATGACTGCCAAGACGCACTGTCCTTAACGTGTATATCAAATTAAGAGATTGATTATTTTTGCAATGACATACTCTGTGAAAAACATGTTAAAACGGTAAACAAAACTAGCCTACCAACAAAATTTAGATCTTGAGTCACCACAAAACTAGCCTACCAACAAAATTTTCTTTTTCTCTATTTTTTTTTTAAATGTATCACTTGTGATATTAGAACATATCACCAGTGATATAACTAAAAGTTTATTATATCACCTGTTAAGAAATGTCATCTAACAAAAAAAGAAAAAGCAAAAAATAAGTAAGGATTAATTACTTCCAAAATGTATTTTGAGATGTGAGCTTGTATGTCCTTGCTGTGAAAATTTTCAGTTGACTCGTATAGACAAGCTTTTCAAAAAATGTATTTAATTGTTTATCACAAGTAATATAAATTAAAAAAAAGCAAAAAAGTTTACATAAAGTAAAAATATAAGGACTGAAAATGTAAAGTTCAATAAAATAAAACCCAGATTTGGAAAAACACACACACAAATAAAAAAAAACACACACCAAGAATCAATCCTTCGAAAATTAAACGACGAACCGTTGAACCAAATTCAAAAATACATAAACATGAAGGAATTGCAACCTCAACAAGAAAAGGGAAAACAATCTGTTGAAAATATGGATAACGGTACGACACTCATTTCGATATTATTTAAAAATTAATTGAATTTTATTTACTGTTTGCGTATTTTATTTGAGTTTTATATGCATATTTTATATATGTTTTGCTTATTTTAAGATGTCTTGAAACAATGAAAAATTACAGAATATATTTAAAAAAAAAAAAAAATGAAACGATTGTTCAAGATATATGTAATATACCAGTTTATCTTCTGTGATTTAAAAATATATGCTGAAGACAAAATTTTATGCTATTGAATTAGAAGTTACAATAGCGACAGCTCATGTCATTGATTGTTAGATGTTTACAGCTGTAGAAACTAAGATAGTTGTAGTTTTGGGATATTTATAAATTGAGGCACATTGTAGTTTGATTGTAGTTTGATTGAAGCTCAGCTAACTGTTTTGGGCTTACAACTTCATTCAAAATGCATACTGAAAAGAACTTAGTTTATACATTTTGAAGTTGTAACTACTTTGAGTGAACTTGTAAACTAAGGGACATAAATGTGACTGTTTTGGGAGCGTTGAAACTTTTTTTGGGCTCATTATAAAACAAGGTGATTTGGTTGTTAACATGTAGAAAAAGAAACGAAAAGGTAGTTTGGTTGTTAAAAACGTCTACCCAAATTTGGTTAATTTGTAGATTCAATGACTGTGAAATTGCCAAACAATGTATAACTGGATTTGCTATTATACAGATGAACAGAAACCAAAAAGAAGAAAACAATTAGCAAGTAAGAAAAAACGTTTTAGAGATTTGCATCAAAAAATGGAAGAAAAAGAAAAAGGGTTGGAGGAAAAAAAGAAGATGATGAAGGAAGAAGCAACAAAATTAAAGCCTGAGCAAGAAAAAGAAGCATCGGAAAAAGCTACAGAACAGGTATATGAAAAAGTGTTTTGCGATAGTTATGTGAATGCTATATCACAAGTGATAAATGCTAAAATATCACAAGTGATAAAAGACAAAAAAATTTATTTTATTATTTTATTTTTACTACAGGATGCAAAAGAAGCTGGAAAAGAAGATTACACAAAAATGAAATAGGCTGAAAAAGAAAATCCTGAAAAAACAGAAAAATCTGAAAAAGAAACTGCTGCAAAAAATGATAATAAAGAAGATAATCGTGAAAGAGAAAAAGGAAAAGGAAAAAGAAAAATTGGTGAAATGGAAGATGATGTAAACGAAGAGATTGAAAAAGATTCAAAAAAGAAACGAAAGGTGTACACAATAGTCAAGGGAAGGGCATCAGTTAAGCCACTTTTTGAGGCAATGCGTGGGTTAAGTGTAGAAAGAAAGAAGGTTATAACACAAATGGGTTTTGGAGACTTGATAGAATTCCCAATAAATGAGATACCGACAAAGCTTGCCTTCTTTGTGGTAGATAGCCTCGACACAGAATCAATGAACCTTAGACTTCCAACAGGGAATTTAAAAATATCTCCAAAAGCTGTGCATGAAGTTCTCAGACTACCAAATGGATCAAGGACGCTAGAAAGAGATGAAGGCCAAAGACAATACAACGATAAATTTGTTGAAGAATGGAAAGATCAATTCAAACACGAAAACAGTTTGACAACAAATGCCATATCAAAGGAGATAACAAAACAACAAACACAGATTTCATGTTCAGAATGAACATTTTAATGCTTATTGCAAATACGTTGGGAGGATGCGATAAAAGCTCTGTTGTCACAAAAACGGTGTTGGAAACCGTGTTTGAAGGAGATAACGTGAAAGATATAGACTGGTGCAGATATATTTTTGATTGTGCAAGCTCAACAAAACATGATTGGTCTGCAAGAAAGAATAATAGGACAGAGGTTGAGTATTACGGCCCAATTACATTCTTGATGGTAAGTAATAAATTTTAAATTATTTTTTCTTCCTAACATAAAATGTTATAAAAATATACATTCATTGAACTGATAAAATTGTTGATGAAACAGCTTGCATATTTACATTACACAAAGTTTGATCAAATGAATGTGCCGAGAAGAATACCAGCTCTAAAAAGTTGGAACACAAGTCTGTTAAAAAGTAGAGAGATTCTGGAAATTGATTTCAACAAGTACTTTGGAATGGTGGAAATTATAGGAGACATGAATAAAGACGAAGAAGATATTCAAAAGCAGGTCAGTATAAAAAAAATTAAGTTATTTGTTATGTCCTATCACAAGTGATAAAATAAATTATGCAAGATATCACTTGTGATAATACAGTAAAATATTAAAAAAAAAATATCACTGTTGATGATGCATAACTAATATGATCTTAAATTTGAAATTCAATCACAGGAAGTGTATCAGATGCTAGAAGATAAGATAGAAAGCATTTTGAGTGAGAAAGAAATGCTAGAAGAAACAATTAAAGAATACATATGTAAATTCAAAGGGGATGAAAGGCTTCGGCAATTTAGAGAAAGAATAAAAAAGATTTTCAGTGAACCAGATGATTGTTTCAAAGGAAAAAGTCCATTCTTATCATCAAGATCTAAATCAACATCAACAGAGTCAAGCTCCATCAAATTTGGCACAAGTGATGATGAAGATGGAAATAATGAAGTACACAATCCATTTGCCAAACAATATACAGAACACGGAGATGAAAATGACGAATCAATGATAATTGATGATGCTGTCAAAAACGATGAAGCAAACGACCAAAATGGAGAATCAGTCTATAATGAGAATGAAGTTGCGCAAGGTAGTGGAAACAAAGACGCAAGCAATACCAAAAATGATGAAACTGATGAAAACAACAAGAATAAACAAGAAAAGGATGAAGCTGTGGGAAACATCGATGGGAACAGTAACAAAAAGGGTGAAGCTGAAGAAAAAAATGAAGGGGAAAAAGATGAAACAAACAAGGTTACAAGTCAAAAAAGTAATGAAGAAGCTAAAGATCAAAGGAAACCTTTTGATACTGATGATGATATTTTTGGAGATTTACTAAACAAAACTGATGAAGAATTTAGAAATGAATTGAGAGAAATACAAAGGCAACAAGCCAACATGGATGCAAAACGAAATGAAGAAGTGAACAGATATGCAGAAAGTGAGAACCGTGAGAACCTTAAGAAACAGAAAAGTGTTGAAGAAAAAGAACAAACAAGTCCATCTTCACAGAGCCCTAGTTCCGTCTTTATACCAGGGTCTCAGCCAAGCTTTGATCTAGGATTTGATAGCCCAGGAGTACAGTCAAAATCAAGTGATGAAGAAAAACAATATCAGGTGCACGAAATCTCCATACATGAACAAGAAGGTCAGCACGACAAAAAATCTAACAGAGGTGGAAAAACTCTTGGCAAGAAGCATCTTCTGTATGCAAGGAAACGAAACGTAAGTTTATATTTAAAATTTCAATATCTAATTTATTATGGTTATCACTTGTGATAACAAAACATATATTAGTTTCTTATATTTATCACCTGTGATACAAAAAACATTTACCTATATACACAGTTCCTTATACTTATCACTTGTGATATTGTGAATAGAGAACAAGTTTTCGTAGACGATAAAGGTTTAGGATTAATGAGAATGAATGTTCAATCACTAGCGCCAACCTTGAAAATTGAAATTCCTGTGATAGATACCTTTGCTGATATCCTAAACTACGAGGAATTGTTCTCAGATAGAAAGATCAAACGGCATTACTTTTATACATCAATGATGGTAAGATAAATTTTTATATAAAATGAATGTATTTCTGTATTAACTTTTATTTAATAATAATAATAATAATAATATTTTTTTTAGGGGGAATTGCATATATATCCTTCCCAAACATCATAATTACATATATATCCAACTCAAACTTATAATTACATATATATCCTTTTTAAACATAAAAAATATCATATATATATATCCAAATATTTAATTTAAATATAAAAAAATCTGAAAATACTTTCATTATCATAGATTGACAATTATACCCTTATTGCTTTAAACCCTATCATTATCCTTCTTCTTTCTTTCTTTTTTTCTCTTTGGTAACAAAAAAACCATAAGAACAAATTTTATAATTTTATGAAAACATTAGATTGAGGCTACTGACCAAACGACGGTGCCTATATTTTGGGTTTGATTATAAATTAGTGATGCATAATATATAAATTAATGCTAAACTATGAATTTTTTATGCTGATCTGTTATCTATATTATGTAATATGGATAGTTTTTTTTGTTTTGTTTCTTCGTAACACAAAACCGACAATTATTGTGCTAATTTAAAATCACCTAAGCTGAGTCGTGGGTTTGATTCTCATCTCAATATACTAATGGCATATTGGACTACAAGCACAAAATGTAACATTGCCTACAAATTAACATCTAACTGTTACAGTCAATCATGTATTACAAATGAAATAGAATTAAAAGATGATTTTAATTAATGGAGATGATGTTTGGAGAAATGTTGAAGAAGAAGGATAATGATAGTTAGATGAAGTAATAAGGGTATGATGGTCAGTTTATGATTATTCAAGTAATTTTAGATTTCATTTATTGATATATTGAATATTTGGATATATATGATAATTTTTAAGTTTAGAAAGGATATATGTGTAATTATAAGTTTGAGTTGGATATATATGTAATTATGATGATTAGGAGGGATACATATGCAATTCCCCCTTTTTTTATTAATTGTCAATTAGCTACCAGGAGTATTACAAGATAAGCCAGAATTGTTCACTGACAAAGTAGATAAACAGTATGATATGTTTGAACACTTGATTGCTATTCAGATGGAAGAAGACACAAGCAGACTCAAATTTGATGATATTAACTTGGTATATTACGTTACTTATATAAATTAATCAAGAAACTTAGTATATAATTTTAAATTTAATACTTTTTTCATGATAACAGGTATTCTTCCCAATAATAGCACATGGACATTACTATCTAATAGTTTTTGACATCGTTAAAGGAACATCTGTCATAATTGACAACAGTGATTCGGATGCAACATACGAAGAAAAGTACAAAGAAAATTATGAGTTAGTGGTAAGAAAAATTATTTGATTATTTATGTTTTACCAGTATAATATCACAAGGGATACTAGTCTATAATTGACATTTTATATTATAAATTTCAGAGGGCGGTTTTTGTAAGACACTTGTCAACATATGAACATCCAGCAGGATATGAAATGATGCATCAAACACAAGAACCAGAAATATTAAATATGGATTGGCAAACAAAAGCGAAAAAGATAGATTGCGGTTTGTACATGATGATACACATGGAACTCTACGAAGGAAAAATTGGATCAAAATGGCAAACAGACATTCTAAAGGAAACACACAAACAACATCGAATTCAGATAGAAAATATGAGATCAAGATACGTAACAAAGATGTTGCTTCATGAAATGAACGAAAAATGGAAGATGATGTCAGACTATGCATTAAATTTTCTTGCAGAGAACAAGGACGAAAAAGAAGTAAAGAAGCTTGTCAAGGAGGCAATAAAGAGAAAGTATGCAGAACTAAACAACAATTAGTAATCCTCTTCGACTACTTATTAATCCTAATGGCAGACTATCGTTTTGTAAAAACAATTATCTTTATCGTTGTCAAAGTTGTAAACAATGATGATTTCTATTCAGTTGAAAGATTTTGGAAAATCAGAATTCAACCTTGCTTTTGTTAACTTTATTAAAGTATCCAAATGTCAGTAAATAACATGCCATAACAATATAATAGAACTAGATTAACAAAAAAACTTATATCAATTATTCAATAAAGTCACAAAAAAGTAAACTCATAAAAAGGTATAAGCATTTCATCAATTTTATATGCTTTATCACAAGTGATAAAAATGAAAAAAATGGAAGAAAAGTAATAACAAATAGAAAATCATCACAAGTAATAAAATTGGATAAGACATAACAGATAGACTGCACCTCAACCTCAACCTCAACCTCCATGTCCTCTATTGCAGTGGCTGCGCCGATGACTCCACCTCAACCTGTACAAGTACTCCTTCAGCAGAGCTGCCGCCTACTTCAGCATTATTAGTCAAATATTTACCTTTGTCGGACAAGTAGCCTGTTATGCTCCGTCGACCCACAAATACTGCATGACTTCTTTTGCTTCTTGCTTTTATCAAATGCTTTCTCACGTCCACCCTTGATACGCTCCCTCATAAACCCCTTATTGCTCGCTTTCGATGGATTTTTAACATAAATTTTAGTAGGCTTCTTTATACCCATAAACTCTTCAACAATTTCAGAAACATTACGGGAAGGAACAGTTGGCAAATTAGCCTCAACTTCAGTTTTCAACTTCTTCAGCTTGTCTACAAAAGAAGTCAACTTTCCTTTATTGTTACTCATCATATGAACACACGACTCAACTAACCCAGTTGCCTCAATTGCAAGCCTCTCTATTTCTTCATTGTTCTGACCATAACGAGCCTTTTGCCTCCTCAAATCAGCAGGAATCAAATCCCTTGACCAACACCTACGTAAATACTGATCTGGGATAGAAACAACCTTGGAATTCTTGAACACACAAAAGATGTGACGACACAAAATACCACATCGAACAAACAGCTGACAACAGCAAGCAACTGAACCATCTACTTTGTTATACAACACCTTCATCAAAAAAAACAAAAAAAAAATATATATAAACTTTTATGAACTTTAATTGAATATATCACAGGTGATACCTCATATAAAACATAAAAGGAACATAATATCACAGGTGATATTAAAAAGAATATCAAAATATCACAAGTGATACTAAAACAATAACAACTTTTATGAACTTTACATGCATAATATCACCTGTGATACCAGATATAGACTTATAAACAAAGAAAGTAATAGATAATATCACCTGTGATACTTCAAAAAAAACTTGTAAAAACAAAAAAGAAATGTACCTTGTACTCTCCAATGTCTTTTTGATACAAATTAAGCTCTTCCTCGGTATTGTCTGGAGTACTTTCATCATCAACCACTCTTGGTACAATCTCAGCATCCGGTTTTTCCTCAGATATAACAGAAACATCACAACCCTCACCACAACTTTTAGACTTGATAGAATGATGAGTGCTTATTCACTCATCATTTTTGGTCAAATCTGAACTGCAAAACATCTAAAAACACTTCGAAATGCATCAAAATATTGAAAATATCTCAAAATTGTGTTTCAGATGCAAAATTATTGAAAACAAATGAAAAACGAACAAGTTTGCATAATTGGCAGTTTCAGTCCCCTGACTTTCAAAAATGGCAACTTTAGTCCCTGGAATTTCAAAGAATGACAGAATTTACCCCTGGACACTTTAAATTGGAAAATAAACATTTTTAGTCCTTTGGTAATTCAAACTTGTCAAAATTGATCCTTTTGATAAATTTTGGAAAATTACAATTTCAGTCCTTCGAGTTTAAACAATGGCAGATTTGGTCCCTTGATTATGTGAGATTGTCAAATATGACCCTTGGATTACTTTTCAGAAGTTACATGAATGGTCCCTGCAATTTCAGATTTCACAGATTTGGTCCTTTGGTTTTTGATAAAATGCAATATTGGTCCTTATGGATTAATACAAAACACCACTAGACTTGACCCCTTCCACTTCCACTTGACCTCTCCTTTTGAACCCCCTCACATTCAGTAATAAAAAACGACCCCCACTTCCTTTTTCCCTCCACTCTTCCCCACCTTCTTCATCCTTTTCCCAAAACCCAGAACCAGTCACCCTCTATTACCCAACTTCACCAAAACCCTAGACACTCAATCCCTAAACCCTCCTTTACCCAGTTATACCCATTTCCCAAACCCACTATCCCTCTCCCCCAAATGCCACGGTGGAAATCCATGTCTAAAAGACCAAATCAACGGCTCTGATCATATCTGTTTGGTACCTACTTAATGGATGGACTGGATTAGCTCAAGAAAGCAAAAAGGTTGCTTCTACTTGTTTTGTCTCACAACAGAAACACAAAAAAAGCTCAAGAGAGTGAAGTTGAAGACCTAGCAAGAGTAGTATAAATAGTAGTGCTTGTAGCCTTTGATTGGCATGAGGATTTGTAGCTTTTATTTAGTTTTCTTTAGTTTAAAAAGTTAGTGTAATGTTTTTTTTTATGAATGAAAGATATCTTTTTACTTACCTGTTTGTTTTCTGCTTATTGGTCAAATAAGCACTTTTGTGCTTATTAGTTTATTATCCTTTACCATTTGTTATATAGTTCCATTTCTAACTATTTAGTAAGTTTTGCAAACAAAAATTTCTAGTCTCAGTTTACAAATTGGATTTACAAAACATTTCACTTCATAAAGGGGTGTTTGGTTTAGGTCAAAAACCTGAGTCAAAACCCATTTTTAACCGTTTGACTTGCAAAGTCAAACTCATTTTTAGCCCTTTAGTTAGTTTTCACAAAGTACATTTTGTTTTGACAAAAGTTTACAAGGTTTGATAACAAAAAAAAAGCAATACCTGTTTCTGTCCTGCTCACGTAAAACAGCAGCTGTAGCTGCTGTTTGACGGCTTCTCCACGGCTTATTTTTGGTCCAAACTTTTTCCAAATCACTTTTCTTGCAACCTCACATACCCATCTTTATATTTCAGTAGTTTGTTTGCACTTAGGATAGCTTTATTTAGCTTAATATTGCACTCAAATTCTGTCCAAACCCATGTCATTAACTGATACAGCAGCCCTGCATCCCCCACAGCAGCCCTTTTGCACTCCATTTGCTATAGCTTATTAGTTGCTTTTTGTAGTCTAGTAAGTGCTTGTTAGTTTCCTTAGGTATAGTTAGTATTATTTTTGCTTATTAGTGCTTATTTAACTTGTTAGAATAGCTTTTCATCTCATTTTATGTTAATGCCTCATGATAGTTTAGGATTTCCAAAACTGCTTATGCTTCCTAAATTGCTTATCTGTTTCCCCCCCCTTACACTTACCTGCTCTTACTGCTTATTCTAGTTACATGCTTTAGCTTGTTCCAATTTTCCAAGTGCTTATTTACATATCCCCTGAGCTTATTCATAGTTCATCAAGCTTCAAAACTGTTAAAGGGGTGCTTGTTTTTTGCTACTGTCAAAACTGTTGGACATAAGCAGTTCTAAAACTGCTTATTCCAAGGTTTGGCAAAAATTGTTTTTACAAAAAGTGCTTATTTTGGTGTTGTAATTAAGTGGCAAAAAGAAAATTTCAAAAAAAAAATAGTTTGCAAAAAAGGTGCCAAGACAGATTCGAACCTGGGACCTTTAGTACACATACACAACCCAACACCTCATAACCAACTGCCCTAGGGACTTATTTCGTTAGAATCTTGCACCATTTGATATTTAAGTGCTATTAACAGTTTCTAGCTTGTTAGCTTTTTAGCTTTTTATTAGCTTATTTCCAAAAGTAGTGTACCCCTTTTTTTATTTTTCTTAAAATCAGTTAGGCTTAAAGTATTTTTAGTTAAATTTTCAGATTTTTCCACAATCATTTAGTATTTTTAATAATTAAATTAGATTAAATTAGTTTTTAAATCATAATAAATAATTTAAAAGTCGAAAAAATTCCCGGCTTTTTTCTAAAATTATTTTTAGTCAAATAGAACGTAGGAAAATTGATTTCGCACCCGTAGCCCTTAAATTGCAAAACTTTTACGTTTATGGCTCAGGTGGTTGCCGGTTTTTAGCGTTTTTGCATTTTAGCACTCTAGGATGTAGTTTAGCGTCGTTTTATTGTTTCTTAGGCTTAGTCGTAGTTTATTTAGTGTTTTCTTTGTTTTACATGCTTTATTTTCATTTCCGTTCTTTAATTTGTAGTGTAATCAAAATCCAAAATTTGTTTAACCATTCAAGTCCTTATCACAAAACTCAACGATCCCGAACCTTCGGATAATCTTTTAATGGGGGACGAGCATCTTAGCACTATTCTGGAAACGGAACCGTCTTGTGTTGAGAACCTTGTCCCAACCCCAAGTGAGTCCGAGGTTGTCTCCGGTAATATGTTTGATGAGCCTCTTGATGATGATTCTTCTCCTCCTCTTGACATCCCAAACGATCATGTCGAGATGTTCTCCAATTCTGACAACGATTGTACTTCGTTTGACGATTCTTTATCTTATGGAGACATCGATTATGTCGAGGACTTTCCTTCTGAGCTAGTTAGCTTAGAGGAGGTGAGAGATTCTGATGATCTGGAAATTGAGGACGAGATACTCCGTGAAAAATTGTTCAATGTAAATCTCCTCGTTTCTAAGATCGAATCATTATGTGCTAAACCAGCTTCATCTCCTATCCCCGTTGTGGATAGTGACTATATCTTGGAAAAGCCCGAACCATTTTCTGAACTTGAGGCTTTGTCCAATGATTCTCTTCCGGAATTTGAAGTATTCCGCTTTGATGACTATCATACTGAAAAAGAGAGTAGTGGCATTCCCACTTTTCATCTTTCTGTTCCTGAGTATGAGTCATCCACATTTGAATTGCTTCCTCCTTCCGAAAGGAGTAGGCTTTTCCATGAGGAGTTCGCCGGTGAACTCGCTCACATCGATCCTCTTCCTCCGGGAATTGAGGATGAGCTTTTTGAGCAAAATGCTCTACATCCCCTTTCATCCATGAGTAACTCATCCACCATTGAGGATTTTACCATGGTTGATACTTGCGTTTCATTCCTCTCCGAGGACAAAGTTTTCAAACCCGGTATCTTACCTTTCAAGGGAGTTCACTCTCGGATATTTTTTAAGTCCAACACGGATGTTGTGACTTCTCTTGCGGTGGAAAAAATTTTTGAACATTCCGTTAATGTTCCTCAATCTAATCTTTTACCCACCTATCCCACCCGTTGTCAAGTAATTGACACTTTGCCTTCTCCTCCCATCTCTTCTCCATGTCTTAACTCTTACGGGAGTGAAGATACCATCTTTGACCCCGGCATTTCTCTTTATTTTGAGCCGGATGTATCTCATCGGAGTGGAACTTTTGACACATTCAATGTGTATCCAAACCATTTGAATGAAAGTCCGATGGAGATTTTCTTTTCCACGTTGCTTCCCCAAGAACAAATGAATGCGGGGATCGAGTCAAGCTAGCGACTCGGGAATCAAAAACAGTAGCACTCTATATGGGTTTTCACCCGTATTTCTGACTTTTTTCTACTTTCTACCACCCTAGTGTGGGGGAGTTGCCCCCCGCTGTTGTATATAAGTTTTCTGAAAAAAAATTCGAATAATGGCCGTAGTATTTCCCTTTACGTTCTCAGTTTCGGCATAACCGCCGGTACTTTGAATATTGAGGGCAATATTCATTTCTAAGTGTGGGGGGGAATTCTCACGAATTTTATCATATATTTTACCACCTAATTCCCCCATTTTTGGCCAAAATTTTTTTTGGAGTAAGTGTTTTGCACTTACTCAATCGGTTATCAGTCCGCCATGTCTAATAAACAAAAGGATTGGCTAATCCAGGAGCAAACGGCTCTTGGTAAAGATATCTCAAATCCGTTGACGGCTTGCAATTTGCCCAAAATTGTATGGTGTTCAGCTCACCATATCTTTAATTTGTAAAGAGTTGGCTAGCCCGCAAGTTTATGGCTTGTGGTAAAGGCAGTTGGAAATCCATAATTGGTAATCGACTCACCAAAGATAATATTGATAATTTATCTAAGAGTTGGCTAGTCCAGAGCAAACGGCTTCTGGTAAAGACAAATCAAAACCGTTGAAAGCTGGTGGTTTGCTCAAAATCATATGGTTATCAGTGTACCATAGTTCTTACTTGAACTAAAACATTTGGCTACTCCAGAAGTAATGGCTTTTGGTAAAGAGATTCAAATCCATTATGTTTTCTCAAAAGATTGCTAGGGACTAGCAATGTTTTAGTGTGGGGGATTTGATGAGTGCTTATTCACTCATCATTTTTGGTCAAATCTGAACTGCAAAACATCTAAAAACACTCCGAAATGCATCAAAATATTGAAAATATCTCAAAATTGTGTTTCAGATGCAAAATTATTGAAAACAAATGAAAAACGAACAAGTTTGCATAATTGGCAGTTTCAGTCCCCCGACTTTCAAAAATGGCAACTTTAGTCCCTGGAATTTCAAAGAATGACAGAATTTACCCCTGGACACTTTAAATTGGAAAATAAACATTTTTAGTCCTTTGGTAATTCAAACTTGTCAAAATTGATCCTTTTGATAAATTTTGGAAAATTACAATTTCAGTCCTTCGAGTTTAAACAATGGCAGATTTGGTCCCTTGATTATGTGAGATTGTCAAATATGACCCTTGGATTACTTTTCAGAAGTTACATGAATGGTCCCTGCAATTTCAGATTTCACAGATTTGGTCCTTTGGTTTTTGATAAAATGCAATATTGGTCCTTATGGATTAATACAAAACACCACTAGACTTGACCCCTTCCACTTCCACTTGACCTCTCCTTTTGAACCCCCTCACATTCAGTAATAAAAAACGACCCCCACTTCCTTTTTCCCTCCACTCTTCCCCACCTTCTTCATCCTTTTCCCAAAACCCAGAACCAGTCACCCTCTATTACCCAACTTCACCAAAACCCTAGACACTCAATCCCTAAACCCTCCTTTACCCAGTTATACCCATTTCCCAAACCCACTATCCCTCTCCCCCAAATGCCACGGTGGAAATCCATGTCTAAAAGACCAAATCAACGGCTCTGATCATATCTGTTTGGTACCTACTTAATGGATGGACTGGATTAGCTCAAGAAAGCAAAAAGGTTGCTTCTACTTGTTTTGTCTCACAACAGAAACACAAAAAAAGCTCAAGAGAGTGAAGTTGAAGACCTAGCAAGAGTAGTATAAATAGTAGTGCTTGTAGCCTTTGATTGGCATGAGGATTTGTAGCTTTTATTTAGTTTTCTTTAGTTTAAAAAGTTAGTGTAATGTTTTTTTTTATGAATGAAAGATATCTTTTTACTTACCTGTTTGTTTTTCGCTTATTGGTCAAATAAGCACTTTTGTGCTTATTAGTTTATTATCCTTTACCATTTGTTATATAGTTCCATTTCTAACTATTTAGTAAGTTTTGCAAACAAAAATTTCTAGTCTCAGTTTACAAATTGGATTTACAAAACATTTCACTTCATAAAGGGGTGTTTGGTTTAGGTCAAAAACCTGAGTCAAAACCCATTTTTAACCGTTTGACTTGCAAAGTCAAACTCATTTTTAGCCCTTTAGTTAGTTTTCACAAAGTACATTTTGTTTTGACAAAAGTTTACAAGGTTTGATAACAAAAAAAAAGCAATACCTGTTTCTGTCCTGCTCACGTAAAACAGCAGCTGTAGCTGCTGTTTGACGGCTTCTCCACGGCTTATTTTTGGTCCAAACTTTTTCCAAATCACTTTTCTTGCAACCTCACATACCCATCTTTATATTTCAGTAGTTTGTTTGCACTTAGGATAGCTTTATTTAGCTTAATATTGCACTCAAATTCTGTCCAAACCCATGTCATTAACTGATACAGCAGCCCTGCATCCCCCACAGCAGCCCTTTTGCACTCCATTTGCTATAGCTTATTAGTTGCTTTTTGTAGTCTAGTAAGTGCTTGTTAGTTTCCTTAGGTATAGTTAGTATTATTTTTGCTTATTAGTGCTTATTTAACTTGTTAGAATAGATTTTCATCTCATTTTATGTTAATGCCTCAGGATAGTTTAGGATTTCCAAAACTGCTTATGCTTCCTAAATTGCTTATCTGTTTCCCCCCCCCCCTTACACTTACCTGCTCTTACTGCTTATTCTAGTTACATGCTTTAGCTTGTTCCAATTTTCCAAGTGCTTATTTACATATCCCCTGAGCTTATTCATAGTTCATCAAGCTTCAAAACTGTTAAAGGGGTGCTTGTTTTTTGCTACTGTCAAAACTGTTGGACATAAGCAGTTCTAAAACTGCTTATTCCAAGGTTTGGCAAAAATTGTTTTTACAAAAAGTGCTTATTTTGGTGTTGTAATTAAGTGGCAAAAAGAAAATTTCAAAAAAAAAATAGTTTGCAAAAAAGGTGCCAAGACAGATTCGAACCTGGGACCTTTAGTACACATACACAACCCAACACCTCATAACCAACTGCCCTAGGGACTTATTTCGTTAGAATCTTGCACCATTTGATATTTAAGTGCTATTAACAGTTTCTAGCTTGTTAGCTTTTTAGCTTTTTATTAGCTTATTTCCAAAAGTAGTGTACCCCTTTTTTTTATTTTTCTTAAAATCAGTTAGGCTTAAAGTATTTTTAGTTAAATTTTCAGATTTTTCCACAATCATTTAGTATTTTTAATAATTAAATTAGATTAAACTAGTTTTTAATTCGTAGTAATTAATTTAAAAGTCAAAAAAATATTCCGTTTTTTCCTAAAATTATTTTTAGTCAAATAGAACGTAGGAAAATTGATTTCGCACCCGTAGCCCTTAAATTGCAAAACTTTTACGTTTATGGCTCAGGTGGTTGCCGGTTTTTAGCGTTTTTGCATTTTAGCACTCTAGGATGTAGTTTAGCGTCGTTTTATTGTTTCTTAGGCTTAGTCGTAGTTTATTTAGTGTTTTCTTTGTTTTACATGCTTTATTTTCATTTCCGTTCTTTAATTTGTAGTGTAATCAAAATCCAAAATTCGTTTAACCATTCAAGTCCTTATCACAAAACTCAACGATCCCGTCAATTTCACACCTCGTTGGGACACGACCCGGGGAAATCACTTCCCGGTATCACTTTTATCACACCCGTGAGATTTGATACGTTGGCCTTTTTCCTAAAGGGTTGATTTGTCGAATTTTACGGTTATTTTGATATACGTTGATATTGTGTTTTTCACCACTCACTTCACAACGAATCATAGAACATAACCATGAGCCAGCAATTATCTATTTCTGAACAAGAACAAACAGCTTACGAGTATAAAACCTTGCTGCATGAATTTCAATTGCTAATGGCGTCAACAAACCAGGAAATGAGTCAATCGACTGATGATCTAATCTTTCTTGTATGTATCTCTGTTTCTCCATTGCAGACTCATAACATACCATGAATTTAACAAGAGTAGAAGTAGGAGACGTGAAATATGAAAAAACGAGTTCTCACTCTCTGACCTAGATGTGGTCCTCATCAGTCCACATAGAGGAGAATCAACAAAAAAGCAGGAATCCATGACGCCCTGATCCTATACATCTTATTCAACCACTTATGATTTAAAAGACCAAATTCAACCATCAACTCATTCCATCTCAACTCAAACTCTTCCGGGCCAATATACATGTTCCAAACAATCTTGTGAAATTTATTCTTGAAATCAGTATCATCATAAATTCTCGATACAATCTGAAAACAGTAAAAAAGATAATCATTATAGACAGCAAATGAAAAAAGTATTACAAGTGATACAATCCAAAAAGTGCCACAAGGGATACAAAAAGTATCACAAGTGATACAATCCAAAAAGATGCAAATATCACAGGAGATAAAAGTTGCAAAATATCACAGAGAGATACCTTAGACGGAAGCTTTTGCATGATATGTGATGAGTGCTCAATTAATCATCATTTTTGCCGTATTTAAACTGCCAAAACATACAAAAACAATAAAAAAGATATCAAAATACTTAAAATATCCCAGGGATTGTGTTTTATGTGTTTTCAATGCAAAATGTGCAAAAACAAAGAAAAATCGATCAAAGTTTGCAATATTGGCAGTTTCAGCCCCCCAAGTTTCAAAACTTGTCAAAATTAGTCCCTATGCATTTATTTTGAAAGGAAAAGTCAACCCAAGGTTTTGAAAATCAATTTCACAAAATATTACACTTGGGTTACAAGTTTTTCAAAATTACATGTTTAGTCCCTGAAAATCCAAAAATGGCAAAATAGATCCCTGGGAACTTTGAAAAAATCAAAAATGAAAAATCTAGCCCTTGGTCTATTTAAGATTGGCAAGACCAACCCTTGGACTACTTTTCATAATTTACAGGTTTGGTCCCTTGGTTTTGTGAAATTGCAAAATGGTCCTTGTGTTTAATTAACAACCAAACGGACCCTAGTTATTATATAAGCCCAATCCTGGCCCAACTCCCAACCCGGTCCAAACCCCAACCTGTCCAATACAAGTGTTTAACCTAAACCTAACCGCCCCTTTCTTCTTCATTTCATTCCCGCCCAAACACACACCCGACACACACTTACCCTCCTTTTCCTCAAAACCAGAGACACAAATAAAAAACTACCACGCCTGTCCTCCCCTGACAACGATCCCATCCTGTCTCGTGCTCGTAACCACCTTGGGAAGCTTTTGTTCCCCACGCCGAGAATGAAGACAGATGAAAGTGATGCCTCTCCCAAGAAACAGAAGTACCTCTGCTCAAGTCTTTTGTCTTTCTGAGGTAACACCCAAAAAGAGAAGAAGATAGAGAAGAGAGAGAGAAGAGACACAAGACAGAGGAGGAGCTGAGCTTATAAAGTGGGCAGCCATTGATGAAGAAAAGAGTGGGGTTTTGAGTAGTTAGTTTTTTTTAGTTTTAAAATTTTTAGTTTTTTTTTTAGTTTTAGTCTAATATTCTAGCTCCCTTTATTTTTCTTGTCAATTCATTTTTGTTGTAACTCTTGAATTCGATTTAAATATCATCTCAGTTTTTGCTAATCCCACGTTTTTAAATTTATGCAGTATTAATTTCTTTGCTTTCATATTAAATACGTGTGCTTATGGTGACAGTTTGTTCAAGGTTTGAATAGGCTCAATTTAGTTGTTGTTAGGATTCACTAATTGATCTTTAAAGTCTCAACCAATTTTAGAAAACAGTTTCAAAAAGTCAGGTTATTGCCCTATAAGGGACGTTTGTAGTTGCAAATTTTCTGGGTCAAACTCATGGTTTTGACCCATTTTTGTAGTTAAATTGGAACTTGTCAAGTGTTAAGTCGATTACGTTGCTCTTTCACTCAGTTTTAGTTGTTAAGAACTTTTAGAATAGCTCTCATAAGTCCTGTCTTATTGATCTGCATCAACAGCATACCATCAGCAGACCTTATGGAGCTTTTTCACAAGCTTGATGCAAGCTTGTGAAAGCTCCTTAGAAGCAAGATACAGGGGCATTTGGTAGCTACCTTGGTGGACTCCAAGTCCCAACGAGCTCAGGAGCTCATTTCCCTTGGAGCTTATTCAAAATAAGCTGAGAAACCACCCCCTTGGCACTGTTTGGCCGCAACACCACAGCAGCTAAGCAGGTAATTTTTCTGTTTCAAGTGCTTATTTAGGATTAGTTTTGCTTATTTAGATCCCTTAGGACCTCATAGGGTGATTTAGAATAGGTTAGATTGCATTTGAGCTTATTTAATTGCTTTTATAGTCTCGTTTGCTTATTTGTCTACTTTTTTAGTTTAGGCTCCTCCTAGTTTAGTTCTTATTTGCCAACTGCTTATCATTTCTCACTTAAGCTTATCCTATTTTAGTCCTAGCTTGCTTTAGTCCTGTTTGCTTATTCGACCAATTGTCCTCATACAATTGATTTTCTGTGACTTATTTGGTGCTAAATAAATGTAGGTTGTTTGTTCTCTTTGTCTTGAATCTGTCCATAAGCAGTGGTGATAAGCAGCTTATACTGCTTATTCCTAAGTTTCCAATAAAAAGTTTTCATAGAAAAGCATTTGTTTCATTGGTACTTTGAGTTTGCAAGAGCTAAAGTGAAAAAAAAAAAAAAATGTTTTGCCAAAAAGGCAGAAGGCGGGATTCGAACCCAAGACCTCCTGCCCAGCCTTGCCACGCTTCACACACATGACACAAATCCAACTGCCCTAGGGACTTCTCTTAGTTTTAATTTGCAACATTTAGTCCTTATATGCATTTGGGCAGTTTTACTTATCAGTCCTTTTAGCTTATTTGTAGCTTGCTCCCAATAGCAACTAGCTATTTTTATAATTTCGTTAGATTCGTAATTCCTTAAAGTATTTTCTGTAAAAGTTTCAGATTTTTTTAAAATGCTTTAGTATTTTTAATAATTTAAATTAGATTAAATTAGTTTTTAATTCGTAATAAATAAAATAAAACTCAAAAAAAATATTCCGCTTTTTCCTAAAATTATTTTTAGTCAATTCGGACGTAGGAAAATTGTTTTTACATTCATAGGACTTTTATTTCACAAATTTTACGTTTTATCTTGCGCTCCAGCGTAATTTTTATAGCTAACGTACGTTTTTCGTTTTAAGTTACGTTTTTAGATAATTTAAGTTTACGTTTTAGTTAAAATAGTTTATTTAAGTTATTTGTTTTATTAGAATTGTAAAAACATCATTTTGCAAATAGTGATAGCGTTTATTTAATATTTTTTATCTTTTTAGTTTCCTTTAATTTGCATTTAAGCCGTTGTAATTTGTTGGCTTTTTCTGTAGTTATAATCATAAATCCAAATTCTCCTTTCCCGTTCAAATCTCTCGATCACTATACGTTTGATAATCCATTGCACAGCTCGCTGGGACATAACGACCCGGGGAAACACTGTACTCCTCAGATCTTCATTGATTTCGTGCTTAAGCAGTTTTAAGCTGGTTACAGTCCGTCATTCACAAGTGGCGGGCTTGTGTGATTTAGCTTGACTGTTTGGCGCGCATCAAATTTTTGGCGCCGCTGCCGGGGAGCTGTGCTGATTATCTTACGTTTAGCAGATTAGTAATTTGGATATTCACTCTTTGTTCATACCATCTGTATGTGTTTATATTTTCTTTTAAAAATCAAAAACCCAAAAAGATTTTCATTCTTTGTTTTCACATCATGTTTTTCAAAAATACCAAAAATAATCCATCTTTACCCTCTCGCATCTTTTGATTCTACATTTCCCTTACCCTCTAATCTGTTTAATTCTTCATTCCTTATCTTCTTTAACCCTTTAATTCTTCATCTCTTATCCCTCTTATTCGTTTAATTCTTCATGTCATGGTTTTCGACATGTTCCTGGTGTGGAGGTCCATTTAACGGTGGAAATTGTCGGCGATGTACCAATGTGAGTTTCGGGGACAAATTTGTCGGTAATTTCGATCCCATTTCAAATGAAACACCCGATTTTTCCTACCTACCTCCACACCCCCAATACGAATCCCACTCATGCGAGTTTTGTGGGAATGATTCTCATTACGGTTTTGATTGTCCACCACAGGTCCCGCTTGTCTATGAGCCGGAACCATGTTACAATCAGAACTTTGGTGAAAGTTATTTTCCCAATTATCTCTGTTGTGAGAATTGTGGGGGTCCTCATGCGACTTTTGAATGTCAGCCGGTGAATCAAAATTTTCAAAATTCCAATTCTCTCGGTTTTGACAATTTCCAACCCCCACAGTATTCCATCAGTCATCAGACTTCCGAGCCTTCACATCATTTCAATGATTACGAGGAGTGTAATCTTCCTCAAAGTTCTGAAGAAATACGCATTCGAAAGAAACTGCAAATGAAAAGAATGGTGTGTAAGCTTCAGCAGATGAATATAAGAATCAGATATGATGACGATGATGATGAGGATAGTATTCAAATGAAGGAATACTATGATTACGACGAGGAGAGTGTTACTCAATTGAACGATCTTATTTCTCAACTCCCTCAGTCTATTGCTATCACACCTATCTTACCTTTTATTGCTTCCAAAGACTCTCTCATAATGGAGGATGATCATCTCAGCACTATTTCGGAAACGGAATCATCTAGTGTTGAGGATCTTGTCCCAATCCCAAGTGAGTCTGAGGATATATCCGATAGTGATTGGGATTTGCCTTTTTGTGATTCTCTTGACATTTCTGAGGTTACTTCCGGGATTTTCTCAAATCCTCTTTTTTAATTTAATAATGACTACACTTTTGGGAAAGTAAATCCTCTTTTCGATGAAATGTCTGAGGCCGATACAGAGACCATAACGGAAGTGGTGGAAATTGCTAGCTCTCAGAGCACATCACTTGTCCCACCTCTGTATTCTAACTTATCTCTTCCATCATGTGATGACGATTCTATCCTCACTGATGAGATTCATGATCCAAAAATCATGAATTCCCCTTCTGATAATGAGGAGTTAGTCATGATTTGTATCATGATTTTCTTTCTTTTCTTCACATATGGTGTGACTTCTCATTCCCTTTTCTCCTTCGGGAATGAGGACACTATCTTTGACCCCGGCATTTTCATTTATCATCTGTGAGCCGGGTCTGTCTCTCTATATCTCATCGGTGTGGAACTTTCACGTACTTCAATGTTTATCCAAACATCTTGAATGAAAGTCCGATGGAGATTGTTTCTTCCACTTTGCTTCCCCATGAACAAATTAATGCGGGGTCGAGTCAAGCTAGCGACTCGGTAATCAAAAAACAATAGCATACCATATGGGTTTTCACCCATATTTCTGACTTCTTTCTATTTTCTACCACCCTAGTGTGGGGGGGTTGCCCCACATGTTGTGTATATATGCAATTAAAAAAAAAAAAATCTTCTTTCTAAATAATGGCCGTAGTATTTCCCTTTTACGTTCTTTGTTTCGGCATAACCACCGGTACTTTGAATATTGAGGGCAATATTCATTTCTAAGTGTGGGGGGGATTCTCGCGAATTTTATCATGTATTATCCACCCAATTCCCCGTTTTGGCCAAAAATTTTTTTTTGGAGTAAGTGTTCTACACTTTCTCATTTGGTTATCAGTCCGCCTTGTCTAATAAACTAAAGGATTGGCTAATCCAGGAGCAAACGGCTCTTGGTAAAGATATCTCAAATCCGTTGACGGCTTGCAATTTGCCCAAAATTGTATGGTATTCAGCTCACCATATCCTTAAAAGTGAAGAGTTGGCTAGCCCGCAAGGTTATGGCTTGTGGTAAAGGCAGTGGAAAAATCATAATTGGTAATCAGCTCACCAAAGATAATATTGATAATTTATCTAAGAGTTGGCTAGTCCAGAGCAAACGGCTTCTGGTAAAGACAAAATCAAATCCGTTGAAAGCTGGTGGTTTGCTCAAAATCACATGGTTATCGGTGTACCATGGTTCTTACTTGAACTGAAACATTTGGCTACTCCAGAAGTGATGGCTTTTGGTAAAGAGTTTTTCAAATCCATCAAGTTTTATAAAAATATTGCTAGGGACTAGCAATAGTTTAGTGTGGGGGATTGATGAGTGCTCAATTAATCATCATTTTTGTCGTATTTAAACTGCCAAAACATACAAAAACAATCAAAAAGATATCAAAATACTTAAAATATCCCAGGGATTGTGTTTTATGTGTTTTCAATGCAAAATGTGCAAAAACAAAGAAAAATCGATCAAAGTTTGCAATATTGGCAGTTTCAGCCCCCCAAGTTTCAAAACTTGTCAAAATTAGTCCCTATGCATTTATTTTGAAAGGAAAAGTCAACCCAAGGTTTTGAAAATCAATTTCACAAAATATTACACTTGGGTTACAAGTTTTTCAAAATTACATGTTTAGTCCCTGAAAATCCAAAAATGGCAAAATAGATCCCTGGGAACTTTGAAAAAATCAAAAATGAAAAATCTAGCCCTTGGTCTATTTAAGATTGGCAAGACCAACCCTTGGACTACTTTTCATAATTTACAGGTTTGGTCCCTTGGTTTTGTGAAATTGCAAAATGGTCCTTGTGTTTAATTAACAACCAAACGGACCCTAGTTATTATATAAGCCCAATCCTGGCCCAAATCCCAACCCGGTCCAAACCCCAACCTGTCCAATACAAGTGTTTAACCTAAACCTAACCGCCCCTTTCTTCTTCATTTCATTCCCGCCCAAACACACACCCGACACACACTTACCCTCCTTTTCCTCAAAACCAGAGACACAAATAAAAAACTACCACGCCTGTCCTCCCCTGACAACGATCCCATCCTGTCTCGTGCTCGTAACCACCTTGGGAAGCTTTTGTTCCCCACGCCGAGAATGAAGACAGATGAAAGTGATGCCTCTCCCAAGAAACAGAAGTACCTCTGCTCAAGTCTTTTGTCTTTCTGAGGTAACACCCAAAAAGAGAAGAAGATAGAGAAGAGAGAGAGAAGAGACACAAGACAGAGGAGGAGCTGAGCTTATAAAGTGGGCAGCCATTGATGAAGAAAAGAGTGGGGTTTTGAGTAGTTAGTTTTTTTTAGTTTTAAAATTTTTAGTTTTTTTTTAGTTTTAGTCTAATATTCTAGCTCCCTTTATTTTTCTTGTCAATTCATTTTTGTTGTAACTCTTGAATTCGATTTAAATATCATCTCAGTTTTTGCTAATCCCACGTTTTTAAATTTATGCAGTATTAATTTCTTTGCTTTCATATTAAATACGTGTGCTTATGGTGACAGTTTGTTCAAGGTTTGAATAGGCTAAATTTAGCTGTTGTTAGGACTCACTTATTGATCTTTAGAGTTTCAACCAATTTCAGAAAATAGTTTCAAAAAGTCAGGTTATTGCCCTATAAGGGACGTTTGTAGTTGCAAATTTTCTGGGTCAAACTCATGGTTTTGACCCATTTTTGTAGTTAAATTGGAACTTGTCAAGTGTTAAGTCGATTACGTTGCTCTTTCACTCAGTTTTAGTTGTTAAGAACTTTTAGAATAGCTCTCATAAGTCCTGTCTTATTGATCTGCATCAACAGCATACCATCAGCAGACCTTATGGAGCTTTTTCACAAGCTTGATGCAAGCTTGTGAAAGCTCCTTAGAAGCAAGATACAGGGGCATTTGGTAGCTACCTTGGTGGACTCCAAGTCCCAACGAGCTCAGGAGCTCATTTCCCTTGGAGCTTATTCAAAATAAGCTGAGAAACCACCCCCTTGGCACTGTTTGGCTGCAACACCACAGCAGCTAAGCAGGTAATTTTTCTGTTTCAAGTGCTTATTTAGGATTAGTTTTGCTTATTTAGATCCCTTAGGACCTCATAGGGTGATTTAGAATAGGTTAGATTGCATTTGAGCTTATTTAATTGCTTTTATAGTCTCGTTTGCTTATTTATCTACTTTTTTAGTTTAGGCTCCTCCTAGTTTAGTTCTTATTTGCCAACTGCTTATCATTTCTCACTTAAGCTTATCCTATTTTAGTCCTAGCTTGCTTTAGTCCTGTTTGCTTATTCGACCAATTGTCCTCATACAATTGATTTTCTGTGACTTATTTGGTGCTAAATAAATGTAGGTTGTTTGTTCTCTTTGTCTTGAATCTGTCCATAAGCAGTGGTGATGAGCAGCTTATACTGCTTATTCCTAAGTTTCCAATAAAAAGTTTTCATAGAAAAGCATTTGTTTCATTGGTACTTTGAGTTTGCAAGAGCTAAAATGAAAAAAAAAATGTTTTGCCAAAAAGGCAGAAGGTGGGATTCGAACCCAAGACCTCCTGCCCAGCTTTGCCACGCTTCACACACATCACACAAATCCAACTGCCCTAGGGACTTCTCTTAGATTTAATTTGCAACATTTAGTCCTTATATGCATTTGGGCAGTTTTGCTTATCAGTCCTTTTAGCTTATTTGTAGCTTGCTCCCAATAGCAACTAGCTGTTTTTATAATTTTGTTAGATTCGTAATTCCTTAAAGTATTTTCTGTAAAAGTTTCAGATTTTTTTTAAAATGTTTTAGTATTTTTAATAATTTAATTAGATTAAATTAGTTTTTAATTCGTAATAAATAAAATAAAACTCAAAAAAATATTCCGCTTTTTCCTAAAATTATTTTTAGTCATGTAGGACGTAGGAAAATTGTTTTTACACTCGTAGGACTTTTATTTCACAAATTTTACGTTTTATCTTGCGCTCCAGCGTAATTTTTATAACTAACGTACGTTTTCGTTTTAAGTTACGTTTTTAGATAATTTAAGTTTACGTTTTAGTTAAAATAGTTTATTTAAGTTATTTTGTTTTATTAGAATTGTAAAAACATCATTTTGCAAATAGTGATAGCGTTTATTTAATATTTTTTATCTTTTTAGTTTCCTTTAATTTGCATTTAAGCCGTTGTAATTTGTTGGCTTTTTCTGTAGTTATAATCATAAATCCAAATTCTCCTTTCCCGTTCAAATCTCTCGATCACTATACGTTTGATAATCCATTGCACAGCTCGCTGGGACATAACGACCCGGGGAAACACTGTACTCCTCAGATCTTCATTGATTTCGTGCTTGAACAGTTTTAAGCTGGTTACGGTCCGTCATTCACAAGTGGCGGGCTTGTGTGATTTAGCTTGACTGTTTGGCGCGCATCAATATGCCACATACAAAGCATGTGCTTTGAATCAGGAAGAACTTCAGCTATAGCCTTCCGCATTGCACCATCTTGATCAGTAACAATGATATTTGGAGAACGAACAAACGCTTTCTTAAATGCTTGCAGTAACCAAACATAAGATTCAGTAGTTTCATTCTTAAGAAGACCTCCTATGATTATCTATTGCAGTAAAAGGCACGAAAACCATCCGGTATCTGGAGAAATAAAAAAGTATCTCAGGTGATAATATATACAAAATGTAGAAAAAGCAAATGAAAATATCACAAGAGATACTAAAAAAGGTTCAAAAAACATACTTGTTAGTTTTGTATGTGGCATCAAATGAGACGATATCGCCAAACTCTTTGTAATTCAGTTTAGCAACTTGATCAGCCCAAAAGAGTCCAATAAGCTCGGCGTTCTCAACAAGATAATCAAAAGAGAAGTCTGATGTAAATTTCATCCGATCTTCCATACGGTTAATAAGCATTTGTGCATCGCTATCTCCTATGAAACAGTTTATACCACGGACTAGATTGTTAAACTCAGTCTCTGTACCATGAACAAGTGTTGAGGACCCTTTCAACCGGTATACAAACCTGTGAGCTCTAGTCGCCCCAATATTATAATTCGAAGCTTTAATTATAAACAGCTGCTCAGTGTATGTTAGCTTCCTCTCACCCTTGGACAAATGCTTATACTCAACACGATCTAGCTCATGATTATGTTCCACATCGAATGTAGTAAGCCTATATTTTCTACTACCAGGAATCATATGAAAAACTGCACATGCTTTGCAACCAGTAATTCTAAAGTTTGAAGTCCTCACTTGTTTGTCACCTTTTTTAGGAGCTAACGTATTCAAACGAATTTTCTTTGGGCACCCTTCCCTATTGCAAACTAAATACTTCTCTTTTACAAATCCATCCCTTAATCTTTTCTGAGTAGACTTTCTAATACAAAATCCTGCCTCTGAAGCATATCTCATGTACATACTAATGCAATCCTCAACAGAATCATAAACACTAAACAAAACTGGCAAAGCACACTAGCGTAAACTCTAGGAACCCAAAAAACCGATCCACCAGGAGTATCAATAAAATCATGATGAATAAAAGATGAAGGAGTTTTCAAACCACTAGAAGCTGTAAAGAAGGTGATAAAACACAAAGTCAAAAAGCATAACACAATAACTTCAAAAATTCTCTTAAAATATCACTGGTGATACTATACATTATTTGAAATATCACTGGTGATACTATAACAGATGATTGTACAAAAAAATACTAAACAGAAACAAACAACACATCCAATCAAAAACTAACAGCTTATTTAAAAGCAATATAACATCTACATTAATATACTTAGGCACTATCATAAAAAAAAGCACAAAACCTATAACTCGAATTCAGTAAACATAAATTGACAACAAACTATAACTCAATTTCGGTCAATATATGCAACAACTGCAAACACGACTATTCTTCTTAAACATACAACATCTCCTTAACAAATCACTTCCAAAACACTAGATTTACGACTACTTTGACTACACAGCAAAACGCTTCCAAGACAAAAAACACTAACAGTACAACTATCAGCACCAAACACTATCACTCTTCTTCATTCGAATAACTATGCAACAACTGCAGCAATAACAACCTACTCATAGAAATATCAGAACATCGCAGTAAGAAATCAAGTACACCACATTTACGATTATTTTCAGTAAAAAGCTTAAAATTAGAAGCAAATTACTCTAAAACCTTAATTAGAAAACAAAACTATCATCAACTTCAAATATCACTGCTGAAACTACACAAATTAAACTGAACAAAAACAAATCAAACTAACAGCTTATATAAAAGCAAAATCAAACTAACAGCTTCATGAATAAGCAAAAAACCTAACACCAGCTAAATATCACAAGTGATACAAAACAGAGTAAACTAACAGCTGAATAAAAAGCTTAAACACCTTAATTAAACAATTAAATAACAAAACAGCTAAATTAATAAACAGATTAACATAAAAAAAAAAAGCTGAATTAAAACGAAAACTCACATGATGCATTATCATCAACGTTAGAAGCACAAATTGAACTCGTAACATCTAAATCAATTGAATCTTCTCCAACAGGAACTTCATTAAGATCAAATATCTCCATTCTGCAACATTAAAGAAGATAATTACGAAATTGAAGAAGATAATGAAGAATTGAAGAAAATAATGAAGAATTGAAGAATTACCGGTGGGATAAAGTGCAGGACGTGACGGAGATGACGGTGGTTGTACGGTGATGAAGGTGAAGGATGTGGTGGTTGACCTGGTTGTTATGATTGACGATAACCGTTTATGGAGGGAAATCCACACAGAGAAAAGTGTGTGAAAAGTGTGTGAGAAACAGAGTGATGAATGAGGGGAAAAAAAATAAACGGTATATATATTGGGGATAAAAAATAGGTTAAAAGGTTTTAATCTTAGATTAATGACAACCATTAGATCAATCCAAATAGAAGGTGGGGACTTGTCCCTTGGTAAGCACCAAAATAAGAGATGCAAATGAAAATTCCTCTACTTTTTACATGTATTACTACATTTTTTTTAGCATGGAAAGTCATACAATCCACTTTTGGAGCAACTATTTAAGATAGAGACGTATCTAAACTAAATTTGATTACGTGTAGCAGCATACGTGTGTGAGACTTATAACTGGTAATATATAGCATATGAGTTGGGATCCCTTGCAAAGTGAAAAAAATTAAAAAGGCTAGAAAGCTTATCATTGGTTGCCATGTGTCCCCACTCAATCCCTCCCTTTTTTCTTATTAAATTTGGTTAGGGGGCATTTTGGTCCTTTTGACATGTTTTTTTATTTCACCCCAAAACTTCAAACGTAAATAACTTTCAAACGACAAACTTTTATAAAAAACCGATTTCACCATAATTTTTTAAATTTGATTCTCTTTAATTTGGTATACATTTTGATATATAAATAGCAACCTTTTTTTTCAACTTTTTAAGTGAGTGTTGATTTTCTTAAAATTTTCGGCATTTTTGGCTATAATTTCGACTAGTTTAAAAGCCGAATTTTACAAAACTTAAAACATAATAATTGTAGGTTTTGACCATTCTTTACCCAGAAATTTGAATCACTCAAATCCGATATGATATGAGTGAGATATTGCACGTTAATGATTACGTCTTAGTCATATTTAGTGCATACAAAGTGTTTGATAAAATGCCTAAAAAGAGATTTTTCTTATAAAAGTACATTCAAATGCACTAATTGGTATACCAAAATACATGTTTTGTTTTTTGTTATTTTTGCTTTTTTTAACGAATGAACAACCAAATGATAAACTGATGAACATTGTGACTATAACTGATGAACATTATAATTTTTTTCGACAACTGTTGATTAGGATTTTTTGGAAAACCGATAAACTGATGAACAAAATTTAAGAGAACTGATGAACAACTCTTTTTATTGATGAACAATACTAACTGATGAACAAGACTAATCGTTGAACTGATGAACAACTACTTGATGAACTGATGAACAACTAATTGATGAACTGATGAACAGATGAACATTGTGATTTTCTTAAAAACTGATGAAATGATGAACAACTAATTGATGAATTGATGAACATTGTGATTTTTTTTAAAAGAAAACTGATGAACTGATGAATAATGTGATTTTTTTTGAAAACTGATGAACTGATGAACAACGTACTCTAACTGATGAATATTTCGATGTAACTGATGAACAAAATTTAAGTGAACTGATGAACAACTCTTTTTATTGATGAACAATACTAACTGATGAAAAAGACTAATCGATGAACTGATGAACAACTACTTGATGAACTGATGAACAACTAATTGATGAACTGATGAATAGATGAACATTGTGATTTTTTTAAAAACTGATGAAATGATGAACAACTAATTGATGAACTGATGAACATTGTGATTTTTTTTAAAAGAAAACTGATGAATAATGTAATTTTTTTTGAAAACTGATGAACTGATGAACAACGTACTCTAATTGATGAATATTGCGATGTAACTGATGAACAAAATTTAAGTGAACTGATGAACAACTCTTTTTATTGATGAACAATACTAACTGATGAACAAGACTAATCGATGAACTGATGAACAACTAATTGATGAACTGATGAACAACTAATTGATGAACTGATGAACATTGTGATTTTTTTTTAAAACTGGTGAGATGATGAACAACTAATTGATGAACTGATGAACATTATGATTTTTTTTAAAAGAAAACTGATGAACTGATGAATAATGTAATTTTTTTTGAAAACCGATGAAGTGATGAACAACGTACTCTAACTGATGAATATTGCGATGTAACTGATGAACAAGACTTAAAAAAACTGATGAACGTTGTGATGTTGTTCAGCAAAAAAAAACTGATGAACAACTCCTTTCATTAAAACTCCTTTTATTGATGAACAATATTTATTAATGATAAACATTTTTTTTCTTTTCTAAATTACAAACTAAAAGACTAGTATAAAATTGTCAACACTTTAGATGTAACACAGGTTCAAACTTCTTTTCCTGTAACACAGGAACTAGAGATAGAAAAAAAGTCAAACTATTTACTAACTACCTAACTCAGAGCTACTTTCTATATCATTTCTTACCAAACACAAAACACTGACATTTATTTATCTAAACTAAAAGAATCAGATCTTCCACTTTTTAATTTCTAAGTCAAAGTTGCATTTGTTAGTTGTAAAGAAACAAAACCAATCTCGAAACTAGTTTATTTATATAAAAATTTTGTCAAAAAACACACCGGTAAGAAAGCCTTCAGAAGTCAACGGCAGATCTTCTGACTTGGTCGGAAATTCCTGCCGGAGATTCTCCCGCCTTTGTTCGTTCTTTAGCTTGGTGTTGGTGACAGTGCGATGGTGGTGATGGTGATGAAGATCACCGGAGATCGTAAAACTGGTGGAGTTTCAGTTTTGGATTTGTAGGTGGAGATCTTGTGAAAAATAAAGAGAGATCTAGTTGAGAAAAGGGAGATGAGAAATAAAGAATTGTTAGAACTCAGATAGACTATTACTTCTTTTTGTGGAATTACTAGTATGCCCTTATGTGTTTTAATTTACCAGATTTTAGATTATGATCGGACGGTTGGAATTACTTTCTAGCCTTTTTAAATTTATAGACTTTTTAAATGATCCGGATTCTATAGCATATATATATAGATGGTAAGAGAGTATGAGAGACTTTGGTAACAATTATGTTCAACACTAGAGAGAAAACCATATATGGGTGTATAAGATTAAATCAATTTTGGTGAAGTGTTTAGGGTTGTTTGGATTTGCCATCTGTTATTTGAACCATGGACTAATACATGAATTATGAAACTACAAAAGAGAGAGTAGTGTGTTTCTTTGAGATCATTTTGCAAGTTACAGTTTTACTAATGTTTAAATTTTGAGTTTGGTTTGTGCGGGTGGGCCTAAATAAAGAGTTTGTTTTGTGATATGATAAAAAAAATATTTTGAAGTGCTAATATTAAAGTAAAGCCTAAATGAAGAGCTTGAACTCTTCACTAGACCTTTTGCTCTAAGCTGCCCATTGGATATATCCAAACACTGAATTGGGCTAATGCAGTTTCAAACTACAATAAATTAAACCCTCAATTAGTCAACATCAAATAAGATATTGGGGTGACAATGCTAGCTATTTATTTTTTATTTTCTTTATGATGCCAATTTTTTCGCGCACCTACCACCTATCTCACAAAAGTCGAGATTTGATTGGTCAATCGCATACCATTAGATCAAAGGTTTTGAGTCAATGGTGACGTTATAGGTCGAGATAGAGAAACATACCCAGAAGCAACTTTGCCACTCATATTGCCAACTTTTTTAAGGGATGCCTTCCACCTTTCGACATTATCTTCTGTCCACTTTGTACCGCTTTTCACAGTTAAGTGGAAAGTTTCTTCTTGATTCCTAACATGTGAGGGATCAACATTATAAAAGATGGGTAAAACGTAATGATTTCGTACGTTCCTTTGCTCGAGGATCAGGGAAAGCTCGTCAAGACACCATCTAGAAGTGGCATAGGACTTCGACAATACGATTATTGAAGCCCTGGATTCTCTTATTCCTTCCTCGATCTTTGGCTTTAGATCTTCACCTCTGGAGATACTATCATTATCCCTAAAAGTGTAATATCCTGCTCCACACAAAGCTTCGTATAGATGATCTGTGAAAGAATAACGAGTATCCTCCCCTCTGAAGCTTAAGAATACATCATATCTGCTAATATTAGTGCCTGGGTCTGGAGATGCAACGATGGCAGAAGATGAAGAGGAAGCCATAACATTTTAGATCTTGAAATGGAACAAAGATAAAAGTGTAAAAAGTCTTGGTCTCCGATAGAGCCGGAAAAAATATAGAGCCAAAGCAAAGTGTGTACGGTAGATGATGGGTCATTGGGAAGTGTGAATAGCGTGAGGCGTGGCATTACGGCATGATTAAGCCTCAAACTTTTGCGGCTAAGGCCAGTGAACCTTTTACATTTATAAAGCGTGTTATAAGGCGGCACAAAATATGAAAATATTTATATATTTATATCATATTTCATATATATCGATCGAGTTTACAAAAGGATGTGGCATAAGACGACGTGAAGGCATGACGTGACGGCATGACCATGTCTCACGCATTTACGAGGTCTTTGCAAGCTTTTTAGAACCATAGGTGTTGCCATAAACAAAATTATTGTTATATGAGCACTTTTTATTACTCCTTCGTCTTATATTAAGTGTGCCCAACGATATCTTTGATTGTCTCATGTTAAAGGTCCATAATAAATAAATGAATCTTGATAACTAAATTTTCAATTTTGTCCTTTGACTTTATTTTACTTGAGGGTATAAGTGTAACAATTTTTTACATCTAAAACTTTGTGCTTTTATTTAATTGAGGGTGTTATTTGGTTAATTAACAATTGTAATAATTTATTACACCTAAAACTTTGTGTTTTTTTGCTATGGACATTTAGAGAGTTCGGTATAATAACGTACAAATAGGCGTTAGGCTGATGTGGCCTGCGTTGAAGCCACGTTATGATAACAACGAGCATGACGTTGGGGTTGCGTTAAGCTATACGTTACTATCATAACTTAAAACGAAATGCGCGTATGGACAAAAAAAAGTTAAACAAACCACCCTTGGTTGTTAAAAGCTAGTTTCATAACCTTATAATACCCACCTCACGTATTTTTTTTACACACTTACACAACTCAAACTCAAAATTAAATACTTCCAATCTCACCAAAAAAAAAAAAAAAAAAAAAAAAAAAAAAAATGTCGGAAAATCAAAACGAGAGTTTTTTGAACCTACTCGGTTTTCAAAATCCGAACGCGGGATTTTCTTCAAAATCGAACCCAAACGTGTCTTCATCTGGTTTACCCAAACCAATTCGCTTCACACCCGAGCAACTTTATCAACAACAACAAATGTATATGATGTGGCAACAAAATTTACAAAATTTTCAACAAAACCCACCACAATTCGAAAAAAAAACCCTACCGCAAACCTAATCCTCATATTCTCAAATCGACCCCGAATCTACGTCTCCCGGAAAGCGCAAAAGTTGAGGCAAACGTATGTAAAAAAATCCAAAGAATCTAAAGAACCCAAGCCTTATGATGAAAGAAATCCCGACGTGACCGGGACTACATTACGTTGGTCACCGGCTGAGGAAATACTACTTGCCACCAAAGGGATTGTGTCCCAATGGTACTTCATGGTGTGTGAAAAGCTCCCTAACCAAATGGTTGTGTGTTAAAGTTCTGCTTAGGACATGTGAGATAGATTTGTGATGTAAATGTTATGAGAGAATTGAAAGGCCATTTAAAAAAATAATAATAAAATAAAAATACTACTTGCCTCGTGTTGGGTGGCCGTTTCCAAGGATCCAAATGTCGGAGTTTCATAAAAGTGCACCACGTTTTGTATGGGGTTATGAACGAGTTCAATCGGAAAAAAATTCAACCACGCAACAATGATATGATAACAATCAAGTGGCATACGTTGAACGAAAATTGCCAAAAGTTCAACGCGGTTTTCAAACGTGCTAAACGCTTGGCAAAAAGTGGTGAAAATGAAATGGAAAATATGAGACGGGCTATAAATATGTTTCGTAAGAAGCATAAAGGTGTTTCGTTTGCTCAAGAGGAAGCGTGGGAAATTTTGAAAACCCATGCAAAATGGGACGCGCTGAAACCAGTTGACTTAACCGGAGACGTCCTCGTGGGAAGCCACGGGGAGCTATTTGGTGATGATGCACGACCACGTCCGGCCGGAAAACCACACCCCGAAAAAAAAACAAAAATCCTATATCACGACGAGCATCGGGGAAGTTCCTCAAGCCAATTCGGGGACTTTATGTCATCCGAGCTTCTTATCAAACGGGAAGCGGCCCAAGAGGCAAACGGGAAGCTTTGACTGTTCTTAAAAGTCAAAAGTGAGTTTTGCAGTTTTTTGAATAACTTGTTTGATCTCTCACAGGGTCATTTTAAGTCAAATTCTAGTGTAATTTTGGGATTTAAAAATTCAACTGGTCTAGTTTTAGAAACTGCTTTTTGTCAAATCTGTTCAAGTCATTTTAAGCTTCAAATCAGCTGATCAATAAGACACTTTTTCCCCTGTTCACACTCAGCAAAACTGAGTGTGAAACAGGTAACTTGCAGCTGTTGCATTAGGTTCATTTCAAAGAGTTAAAAGCTTAAATTTGGTTTAGTTGTAGCTTGCCAGGTGTTCTTTAGGACTGCAAAATTGAATTGTGGTTTGGCTTATTGAATAAGCTTGTATATAAGCTCAAACAGTAGGCCTGATTCACCGTTTTGCTTATATAGGCAGTTTGCATAGATCATTGGACTGAGCTTATAGCTTGTTAGGATTAGATATAATTAGTTGCAATTAGCTTAGTTTAGCACACATTAGCCTCAATTACTGTTTGTTAGCTTAATTCACTTTCTAGCTTATTTTCTAGTGCTTATTTAGGAACAGTTTGTACTACAGCCTTCTTATCTTACACATAAGCTGCTTATTTCTTATTTTTCATAGAGTTAGAATAAGATTTTAGAATTTTCCTGAGATTTTCACAATTTTTGGTCATTATTTACTATTTTTCTTAATTAAAAATAGTTTTTAATCACTTTTTAATAGCTTTTATTGCAAATAATTGAGAAAAAGTTCCAAAAAATAATTTTTCAATTTTCTCAGTTTTATAAAAATATAAAAAGCATAAAAAATGATTTTTCATTATTTTTTCCCTTTTATTTGGTATTTTTCACCATTTAAATTAGATTTAAATAGTTTAAAATTTGAAGAAAATAGAAAATTAATCTGAAAAATAAAAAAATAGTTTTAAAAAGTCTTTTGAGTTATTTTAGAAAATAGTTTCATATTTTTCTCTTTGATTTTTATAATTTTTAGTATTTTAAATTAGTTTAAATAGTTAAAAATTAGTTTTTAATTTACATAAAATCCAGAAAAATCCAAAAAAATAGTTTTAATTCTAAATTAGTTTTTACATTACATTTCTAGAGTAAAAGTAATTTTAGGCATTTTTAGGATATTATTTAGACGTAGTTGCATTTTAATTACGTTTTGTTAATTACGTTTTAGTAATTCGCATTTAGGATTTCCCGTAGTTTAGATTTCCTTAATTACTTTCCCCATTCCCGTAGTTAATAAAATCAAATCATTAATCCAAAACATCGAGCATTAAATTCCAAACCAAGAACGACGTTGGCAATTCACGCCTCGTTGGGAAACGATTCGGGTTGACTAATCCGTATACACGATCACACACGGGATTTGATTTATTATTCTTTTTCCTAAAGGAATTTGAATCTATCTTCGTGATTATTTTTGATATCGATATTGAGGTTTTATCCACACACATAACCCTTAAGCCTTCATTATCAGCAAATCAGTGGCCGAACCGTTTTAAGTTTCTTACGGTTAGTCATTCACAAGTGGCTAGCTTGTGTGAGTAAGCTTGACGTGTTTAGGCTCTGTGAATCACCCAAGCAGTACAGTCTAATTATATGTGCCCAAGACTCATAATCAGTTCTATCCAGCATAGGAGGATGAGTATCGGACCCTGCAGCTTGAACGTCATCAGCAACGGAAGAGATGATTGTAGACATGATTCCTAAGTACACGAGATTTTACTACTCTTTGATTAAACCGGGAAATAGATTCTTTCGTGGGATTTTACTAAATCAAGTGGAAACCGTAGAACTTAACACAAAAATGTCAAATCTCAAGTGACAAATCGCAGTCTTGACAAATCGCACTAGGTCAAAGCGCAATGAATCAAGTCGCAATTAATGACAAGTCGCAGAGACAAACCGTAGAAAGTGACAAACCGCAGTGACAAAATGCAGGAAGTAACAAACCGCAGTGACAAATCGCAGAAAGTGACAAACCGCAGCGACAAATCACAGAAAATGACAAATCGCAGCGAGAAACCGCAACCCTTATCAAAACGCAGTGACAAACCGCAGTCTTTGACAAATCGCAAGGGGACAAGTCACTATCAATAGTACACCCACTACTTGTGCTTTTGTCCTTTTCACCTCAAATCGCAGTCACTTAGACAAATTGCAACGTTTTTATTCAAATCGCATAAAAAATTAGTCAAACCGCAGCGAGTAAAAGCACAAACCGCACCTAAGACAGATCAAATCGCACTCAAAAATGATCAAATCGCAGTCAAGAATGTGACTCCGAGGATTAAATTGCACTGAAGAACAAGTCAAAAAACCAAACTTTACCAATCAAAAACACCACAACCAAGATGAATCTAGCCTTCTAAACCAAAAACTAAACTAATGTGTTGATCCTAAACACAAAAGTACAATCAAAATCTAAACTTTAACACTAAATAAGATCAAAAGAGTCAAAATGTGTCTATACTCATTCAAACCCAAAACTTATGAAAACCAAGCAAGAATCCAAGAACATGTAAAGTAGATGATCAAACCATGGATCTTGATACCATTTGTAACATATTGGTTTTCATAAACACACAAACACAAATCTATATGGTTCAAATATATGAGTTTCTAGAGATAGAAAGATGGAGAGAAATGGGAACTTCTAGTGAGAGAAAGAAAAATCTATTATGAAGCTCCACCCTTTGCCTTGCTAGGCAAAGGGTATTTATAGTTTCTTACAAAATACGCCACCTATGGGCTGTGGATCAGGCATACAGTGGGTAAAGACCCGTCCGTCCTCCACGGTGTTACTTGACTAACTACTAAACATAACTAAACGACTACGATTACAAGCTTCCTAATGATTACATATACTTGAGGTGACCGAGTCTTTAACTACCGGATTTTCTAAATCCCAAAACTTACACATAATATGCCCTACTTGTATTTCTATGCATAGAAACTAAGTCATAAATTCTTTTAAATCTACGAGCTCACCAGCATTATGTTGACATTTTTTTGAGTATTATTTTCAGGTGATCGACAATAATATTTCGAAGGCACTTGCATATTGAAGGCATACATTGTTCTTGTTTCAGAGACCGAGTGACTTGGCCAAGACCTTTTTCTAAAGGCTTAAATTTGATAAGATTATGACTTATGATTTTATTATCGAGCTTTGTATGAAAATCTTTATGTAACATTGTAAACTTATTTTTTAAATCAAATATGGTGTTGTTCTACTATCTTATGCGATGTTACAATTCGTTGCACCTCGTGTTCCCGCTTTTAGCGGGGTGTGACACAACCCGTCTAATAAACCAATCGTGTTTAGCGGGGTGTGACACAACCCGTCTAACAAGTCAACCCGTGAACCCGTTTAAGTATATAATATTATGCCAGTAACCCGATGAGGTATTATTTTATAATAAAAGTACTGATATTAAATTATCTAGGATGTATTTTTAGGAAAATGATAACGTTATAAATTGCATATAAGTAAGTGATAAGTTGTATAGAGAAGTGTGGCCAAACTAAGAAGAATGATAATTGAGGGGCTAGTTTTGCCAAGTGTGCAAAGTTAAAGTAATAAATATCTATTACTAGATAATTATAGAGATTTCCAGAAAATTTGTGTGTGTATGTGGTTGTTGGTGTCGCTCCAGGAAGAAGAAAAGAGAGGGAAAAAATCAATCTTGTATTCTTGTGCTTTTGATCAAAGAATTGAGTAGAGAATCAAGTAAGTAATCTGTTATTTTTGTAATTAGGGTTCATGAGATAGAATTTGGGCATTTGATTAAAGATTGGTAATTTATTAGAATAATGATTAATTAGTTACTAATTAGGGATAATCCCCTTATAGGAAGTAATTGAAGAGCAAGCACTGATTTTTCAAGTAGAGAACTAGTGGGTTATTGAGGTAAGTATATTGAATAAACTTGTTAATATTTCATACGTTCAAGTTATTTTGAATTATGATGTGTACTGATGTAATGATCAAGGAATTGTTAATGTTAAAGTAGTTTGGATCCAATGCTAGAAAGTGTGTAATGTTAGCATAATTATTTATGCATGATAAAGGTATGTTTAATGTTATAAATGTATTCCTTGATATGTTGTAGCTAGCAATTCGTTAGTTATAACTTTTTAATGTTATGTTTATGTCATGTACTTATTAAGCGTAATGCTTACGGATAAGTTTAATGAGTGTTTTGTAGGTGCAAGTGTTGAAGGTAAGAATAAGGAGAAGGTTTAGTTTCTAGCAAGTTTGGAAGCTTAGTATTTTGAAACCGGTAAGTAGAAGACCTTGTTTCTTGGACCAAGTGTGTCGAAAGTTGGAAGCGCCGAAAATGTCGATTTTCAACTTGGTATATATTTTGTTTCATTTGGTCATTTTGATGTTGTGGTCTTTAAATTGTGTCAAATTCATGTCCTATAAATGGCAGTAAATATGGTCAAGTTCTAATGGTTAAATGTTAATGGAATTATAGTTTAAGGGGTGTTTGGTATTAGCCAACTTCACTCATTTTAGATTGTTATGGGTTAAGATTATTTAAGAACGTTTTGTTATGATTTGGTAATGTCATGTCAAATTGTATTAATTATTAGTTTAGTGTGTAGTGTAGAAATTTCTGAGTATAAGAGTGTACAGGTCAAATGGGTCATATGATGTACTTCCCTCATTATTGTAAATCACGTATCCGAGTGTTGTAAATGTCAAAACTTTATGTTTTTATTAAATATATGATGTCTTAATAAGTTCTGGAAGTTTTAATGTCTTTCCGAGTAATAGAAGTCGTTTTCCGAAAAATGGGTTAAAAGCGTACAAAAGATGTATGCAGAAAAGGGGTGTTTGGAGTGCATAATGAAATTTCGGTTTGGAACCGAAATTTGGAACCAAAACTCCAAATTTCGGTATGAAAGTAAAATTTGAAACCAAATTTCGGTTTGGAAGTGAAATTTAGAACCAACACTCCAAATTTCGGTTTGAAAGCGAAATTTAAAACCAAAACTCCAAATATCGGTTTGGAAGTATAAATGTGAACGAATTTTAACAGTAAGTCTTCCCGGGTCGTGCCACCCATCATTTCGAAGGTAATTGAGTCTAGTTTCATTTAAAAATAGTCTCACGGTCCAGATGTTTATAGATTTTTTTCAGCTTGTAAAAGAGTGACAATGGGTTAGTTTTTGGGTCTACTTTTTGCAAAAAAAATTCACGTTTTTAGTCGTGTAATTTCAAGGGGTGTTACATACAAGCCAATAAAATTAAATTATATAACACGGTTGGTCCCTAAACTTGTCCATCCGCTTCTCGTTGGGACAAAACCGGCCATTATCATCACCACAGGTCCAAAACATGGCCTTTAAATGCCAGACTCGTCCCTTGACCAATAACGCCGTTGTCAACGTCTTGTTTCTGTTAGTTTGTGGAGGGTAATTTAGTCCATGCACATTTATACCTCACCTTAGTTAATTCTGAGAAAAGATACCGTATACCATCTTGATCGTTTCCCTCATTCGTCACACAACCCTCACACACACTTTAACAATGGCAGACAAGGAGCTTACTTTTACAGATGTAACTGATGAGATGGTAAAATATGTGAAGGCAAAATATGGGTTCACTTTCTTCTTCATCACTGCCCAAGGATGCACCAACACTAGTAGGTGCAGAAATATGTAGACCTATCACATATCCACCACTATCTCCTGTGGTTGTGTTTTCCCTAGCCTCACAATCTCTACCAGTATAACATGTGTTTCCCCTTATCTCAAGGCACACTGGACAAACATACCACATGAAATCTCTATAAGGTGGACGCCTTGCAAAAAAAGTCAATCCAGCCCTGTTTTCACGTTTAACCCAACAGTCAATGCATACCATTTGACAACCATTTTCTGCATCCATGGTGATAATATGTTGGTATGATAAAGAATTGATGAGTTAAGATGTATTATATAAGTAGATAGGAGTTGTGGTTGTTGAACAAGTAGATAGGAAGTAAAGACATCATAAATTCTAAAAATCTACTCAACATATGCATTTTAGGGGGTGTTTGGAATAACCACTTGTGACTTATAAAGTCAACAAAAATTCAAACATGATACTGTCCATATTACAAATGGCTAGAAGAGTAGAAGCCTACAACCTTCGAACACTAGCTCAACATCTTTTATCCAGCACATATGGATGTCATGGATATAACTCCTCCATAGACACTCCATAGTAAGCTGCCTCATACTCTGCATCTTCAAGCCAAATTTTCCTCTCCCATTCCACTTCAATTCTTTTGTACATTCTCTCCTCTTCCAAAAATTGCTGGAATGCTTCTTCATCCAACCTTGACTGCTCTTCATCTTCCTCCAAAATTATGTGTTCTTCTTCTTGCTCATAAAGAGCTTCAAGAAACTCTTGTTCCATAGTCTTCCTTATATCGTCTTCATCCATCCATTACAAATGTAATACATTTGCACATCAACTAGAATGTAAACACACAAGAACAATCGTTATGCAAATGACAATTAAATGAATACCTATTGCCTTCTGCCATCAGAATGCCTTTTTCTACCTCGAACCTTTGTTTCCTTTGTTGGTTTTGGTACTTGATCCTTGTGACAGCTAGACTTATTATGTCCAACAGTTTGACAATTGGAGCATTTAATCTGTTTACGAGCTCTAGATTTACCCATTTTGACTCAATTTCACTTAATTGAGGCTTTATGTTTATGAATTCAAATTTGGGGTAAAATGTGAGAATAAAGTGCTTCCTATAACTTAATGCAAATGTGAGGACAGGATAGGGGACTAAAACCTTAGTCCCCTATACTCTTAAACTGTTTAAGCAAGGACCATAGTTCTACCAACACCTAATGCAATCAAAATCGATATAACAACTATCTAAGACGAATACAACAATTAACAACAAAATTAACAACATAATTAACAAATTATAACACTAGAACATAACATATAGATTCATTAATTACATATTAAACATTAAATATTCAGTACATATTTTTCCAAAAAAAAAAAAAAAAAAAAAAAAAAAAAACATAACCACTTCATTTCCATTCTCAACACTTCCTAAGATCATCAAGGAAGTTGTTCCTGTGACACACCTGTGAGTGTGTTTGACAGATCATCCTCCTTATCTCCAACGCCTTCAAGACATTAGCATTTTGCTTGTTGTGAAGATCCTCAAGTACCTTGTAGTTCATCACCGTAGTTCGAAAGCCTTAGAGCTCAAAGATGTATTCTTGGGTTTCCTTCATACCAAGAATCAAGTCAGTCAAAGTGTTTTGGAGTCCATTAGCAATTTTGATGTCCTTATCGTTTTCTCTCTGATAAAAGAGAGAAATCAAGTTAAACATGTAGTCATACTTCGAAGCTTTGGCGAGTTCTTCAAGAAGTGGGAAGTCAGCCATTGGGAGGTTGTTGAGATTTTGTTAGGATATGTTTTTTTTTAATTGTTGGTATGCAAATGGTATAGGTTATTAACCCATAAATACCAAAACCAACTGGACGTTCCAAATTCAGGGACTAATTGTGAAGTTAGTAAACAGAGAAATAGTCAAGTTTGTGTGAGAAAAAATACGCGGGAATTTTAAGTGCAAAAAATGGCTAACTGACCAAACTCAGGGACCAAGTGTAACATTTTAAACCAGTTACCCTGCAACTTGATCTTTTTGCCTTCCTTGATACGCTTATACACAATTAATGTGTTGGGAATCACCAAAACAACCCAACTAACAAGATCCGAAACAATAAACACTATCATAATAACCCGACCCAATTAACAAAACCCAATCAAAACAAAACCTAACATACATCTACACTCACGTACTGAAACACACATCTAGTCAAACCCATTCGTAAAAAAACAAAAAAATAACAATGAAGGACAGAAGCATATTCGTCTCAACTTTTAAGGATGTGAAGGAAGAAGAAGAAGGTGAGGTCCTGTTCAGAATCCACTATAATGGGGTTTTTGATTATAACCCACTCAAGTATGAAAGAGGTTCATTAATTAATCTTTGTGCCTTTACCAGTGATAGGGATATATTTAGTTCAAGCCTTGATAATGTGTTATCAGAGATTAATGAACAAAAATGGGCGTTGTTTTTCTGTGTTACCATTTTTGCATTTGATTCATACTGATGTTGATGTTCATACTTTGTTTGGAATGGCTAAAACAAATGAGTCATTTGATATCTTCGTTGCCCACAAGGCACAAAAGTTAGCACAATTTTACTTAAAAAAAATCAGTTTTGAAGTTGTGGGTTGGGTAGAGCAGGATGCTGACTTTAGAATGCTTAGTCAAACACCTTTTAGGACTAGACGTCAATGGCAGGGGTTAGATAAGAAAAAAATGCAGGGGAGTGGAACCAAGACACCAACAGTGAAAGGTGGTGTTGTAATCAAAGAGGAAGAAGGGTTTGTAGCTAAAAAAGGGGGAAAATTAAAGGAAAAGGAAAAGGAAAGCTGGTTGATGAAGAGGATGTTTTGCCCAGAAAAAAAGGGAAAGAAGTTGTTCAAGAATTTAAGCGAGGTTTAGATGGGAAGGGGAAGGCTGAAAGGGTTGGTGGTGTTGCTGCTGATGTTTCAAGCGGTGTTAAGACACCCTTTAGGAGCAAAGAAAAGATTACAAACTGCGTCCTAGCACTGTTCGCCCAAAGGCGAGCCTAGGTGATGTTTCAGTGATGAATACCATGTCATGTGTTTAATTTCATTAGGTTGTAACAGTACACTATCTAACTTATATGTTTGTTGTTTGTATACTTGTTTTTGCAGATAAGATAGCAGTAGCATCATCACTTTAGGGTTCATGTTTTGTGGGTTCAACAGTTTATGGACATCGATCAGAGAAAATGTAGATCATTTGAAGATTCAGCAGTTGAACGTTTTGAAGTTGGGCCAAAATTCATCTTTTGTATTTTATGAAATGTCGGTATAACAATGTATCAGACAATGACTCCGTAGTATCACTGAACATATAGTTGACTGTTATAAGTCAACTAGCTAAGTAGTTGGTAATGTATAATTTTGTTTGTTTGTCCTGTGTAAAATTCTGTGAGCTGATTCATTCTTTACCAGTTGACTTTTATAAAGTCATACTTAAGTGGTCAGGTACCATGGTAAAATTCGTTCAAACAATAACCCCTTTATGAGTTGGTTGAATAGTGTTGGGTTACAATTAACTAAGGTGAGGTATAAATGTGCATGGACTAAATTACCCTCCACAAACTAACAGAAACAAGACGTTGACATCGTCGTTATTGGTCAAGGGACGAGTCTGGCATATAAATGCCATGTTTTGGACCTGTGGCGATGATAATTGCCAGTTTTGTCCCAACGAGAAGCGGATTGACAAGTTTAGGGACCAACCGTGTATTTTAGTCTAGATTTTATATTGGATTTTGATTAAATGTATTTTGTTATGTACTTAATATACGAGTGAATTACGATTATAATCAGTAATCATTGAAATTGTCTCGTAGTTATTTGTATGTTATTTTTATAATTGTTTAGATTTTTAAATCATTTTTTGCATTTAAACTAGTTAAATCAACAAACATTAACCTTATTCACCGCTCGATCTATTTTTACTGATAACGCTACACGCGTCGTTCGGGGTCAAAGGAACTTCCTTTTTGTCGAGCAAGTTTTTCAACACCCTAGGCAGTGAACCTAATCGTTGTAGTGTAGTAATTAGGGTAAGCCACGGGTATTAATATCGTTCTCTAGGGGAATAGGAATGCTAGTAAGAAGTTACTACGCTAAGGTTGGGGTTGAGGAAGATTATTTTTTATCTTTTTATGTTTTTTAGGAAATTGAAAGGTACGAATATCGGGGTTTGGATTTGGGGGTTGGTATTGCTACCGATTACTCTACTTATCTAATTAGCTAGTCTAAGGTGTAAGTAGTCTATGTCTAATTATTGTGTGCTCGTATGATAGTTTAAAGATGTGTTTACTTAGGTTTTACTACTCCTTAATTATCTCCTATTGATGGTTGAATTTTCACGTCCTTATTCTTAGTTGTGTTGTGTGTCTAAAGTTGTAGGGTATGCGTATGTTCCCTAACTCTTTGAACTTACCAAAGGGTCTCGTCTACAAAACCCACTAGGGATAATAAACTCTTACTCTAAGGCACTCTTTGGATGGTTTAGCTTACAACTAATCAAGGAGCTATATTCTAAGGTTCACAAAGATTTAATCAAGCATTAAGTACACAACAAATGACCTATCGCACTACTAGATCATTAATCAACTAAGATAAGAGACAACCAATCAATATTCAATAATTAAGTTTCATACTCTCTAAGCAAACACACAAGTAAATTAGCCGGACATGGAGAACATGCAAGCATACACACAAATAATCAAAGACATAATTGAATTAATGAAGTAAAATACTTATCTTGGTGTAAGATAGGGTTTGGAACCCTAAAATACTGTACAAGACAGCCTTGGTTCGGTTTAGGGTTTTACTCCAAAATACTACACACAAATACTGAAAAATTCGGATTCTATATATAAGATTACACATGCGACGGCGTCACCTTATGTTTTGTGACGCCGTCGGATCGCCGTCATTAGGGTTTTGTCTTGGCCAAGTTAGACTTGCGACGGCGTCACCTTGTGATTGTGACGCCGTCCTCTTCAGCTTCTGACGCCGTATGGATTGAATCTAGGCCGTCTGAGTTGCGACGGTCTACTCTTTTATAACTTGACGTCGTCACTTGAAAATAAGAGTTTTGGCTTCTGTCCCATCACAAAATCCTCTGACGGCGTCGCAGATAAGCAGTGACGTCGTCACCTTGTATTTTCAGCAGCTGGAGTGCCTCGATTCTTGACTTAGGCCATTTTCTTCGTATATCCGCGCCTTTTCGTCCAAATAAGTGCCATTACAGCAATTTGCCTTCACAAGACCTAAAAAGTGAAAAGGAACGATATTAAGTAATAACGGATACAAAAGTGATCAAATACGGGCTTAAACGACTCCTAAAAAAGGTACCTTTTAAAACCTTATCAAATATCCCTACACTTGGTATTTGCTTGTCCTCAAGCAAATGTGCTTTTAGCCAATTAATTTATAAGTTAGGGGTCATGAAGCATTGATTTAAAACAGTCCACAACACATATAAGCCCCGCAAAAGTCATAACAAGCACGGAAATTACATACTAGCACCGCACATGGGGTGTTTGGATACTCACATCTCTCTCGGGTGTATATGAAATATAACAAGTTGGAAATGGAAGATAAACACTCATTAACCGGTCCTAGTACATAGATTACCATAGGCTTGAGAATAGATCAAACCTCCATCGCTTTGGCGTAAGCACCTAGAAAAGACTATCAAAGAGGTCTTTAAAGGGCTGTAACATTAGGCTTACGGTAGGGAAACAAAGGGTTTGGTGGGATAGGCTTTTTAGTGGTGGCAAGTCAAAAATCTCTATGTTAAATGCATACGAAGAATGGCGTTGCTAAGCCAAGACTCGACACTCTAGACTTTAGCTAACTGAAACAAACAAACATAAATTTAAAGGATAGATGTAGGATGGTAGCCCGTATGTTTTTTTTTTTTTTTTCATACACTTTTACTCTACCATCCTCTACGGTAACATCAAAATGATAGGGATTTATAGGCACATCCCTACACTTGAGTTTTTATTACTCTAACACTAATATGACCCGAATTGAAAAGATCAAAACATTTGGGGTACATTATTACGCAAACAAAGGGAATTTGAATTTAACGTTCCCTTCCCGCCATTTCATAAACTTTAACTTTTCCCATGAATCCCAATCATCCCAAAACTGTGTACAAAGGATATGACTCGACTTAGCAACTTATGCAAGTAACCAGATAATTGAAGGGTTTAGGGTGATAACAAAAATTGCACTAAAAGTGAGTGCATAAAGGGTAGGCTAAGGCGATTTGGGTGTATTTTGGGTTGGGGTGTAAACAATGCTCTTCATTGATATTCCGGAAAAACCAAAACATCACGAGAACCGCGAAAAGGATAGGCTCTGAGGGGTTAACTAGGGGTATCGTGTACTAAAGATGAGTACAACGCAAAGGGTATGGGGGAATTACTCAACCGATGTGGAAGAAGTAATTATATTACGGGTATCAAACAAGGGTTATCCTAATGCCTCTTATCATTTAGTTATTCCTAACTACACAAGTGTAGTCTTACTAGCGATCTCGGAATGCATCACAAAACAAGTTCTAGAATCTAATATACTACCGGTTCACACTCTAAGCATTAAAGATGAATGCTTTAATTCCTACTAATCTAAGGGTGATCCTCACATTTTTGGTGGAATTTAGGTGGTAAAGGGTTTTTGTGCTAGTCATGCAACTTCCTATCTGTGAGACGCTTTTGTTAAAACTAATGGCCCACTCCTATATGTCATGAAAAATTAAAAATTTGGTGCCAAAATTACCCTAACCGACATTTTCTCATGGTTTATTACACAAATACAATTGGACAAAGCAAATAATCAAGGATAAGCATAGTTTCAAAGTTCCCATTTTATTTTCCCTCCCTACACTTAAACTGAACATTGTCCCCAATGTTCCCCGAAAGTATCAAAGTTATGATAATGGAAGGTAATTAAAAACGAAAGAAACTAATACTCCCCTGATTAGCTCGGTAGGATCCGTGTAAAGTAGTGGTTAAATCTTTTCCAAGAAGAATTTATGCGTGAAAAGCTCCTTCCAATCTTATGTAACTTCTTCCTGATAAATTAAACCTGCACACTTGAAGAAAACAAACGAAACCTTCGCGTAAAATCGGCGGTAATAATATATATAAGACTCGATTTAAACTAGGATATAATGCTTGTAGAATGGATTTTTACAGAATTTCTGGAAAATTAAGACCTGGAAAATTCCAAAAATTAAGTAGCTCAGAAAACGAAAAAAGTAATCTGTTGTTTTTACTCCTTCCTGACGCCGTCAGGTTGCAATCCTGACGCCGTCAGGTTATCCTGACAAAAACTGGTCTGCGATTTTCTGAAAAATATTCTGGAAAATTTACATCTTTATAATCTGGAAAAATTTCTGCAAAACATCCATTATAACTCGATACAAGCATTTGACTCGAACAAACACACATATATATCTTTTAATGAATTGTCATTCTCATGTTTACGTTTCTTTTGAAAACATGTGTAATCCTCCCTACACTTATCCTTTATGTAAAATACCTTTATATGCAATTAAGACGAGGTTAAAAACAAAATAAAACATTTTTACAAATTTAAACAGGAGAATAAACAATTAATAAAAGATATACGACACACAAATAAAAAATGAAAAACAAATGCACATGGATTGCCTCCCAAGAAGCGCTTGTTTTTGTTCGAGTCACGAGCCTGAATCTACCCTTATTTAATGGATAAAGGGGAGGTTTTCCCTACACTTAAGTTTAAGTGCGGGTGATAGTAGCAATACACACCCTTAGGGTGGAAATTTGCTACGTGAGGAGAGGGTGATGGGTGATTTATATGCTCAAAGGAGTGTGCTCCATTCATTATAACCTTACCTAATTCAATTGTTGTAGCGGGTGAATCAAATATCTCTCCTAAAAATGGATCATCTTCTATCAACTTCAAAAGATTCTTAGTTAGGGATCCATCTTGACCTAATAAACCCGGTTTAAACCCATAATGTTTCTTGTTATCAACCATGTATGGGTGATATAAGTGTGTAAGGTCATGGGTTACTCCTATATTAGCTTCCACTCTACATGGCCTAGAGTCTACCACCTTTATCAAGCAACTACCCGGATTATTTATTTTGATGGGTGGATTGGGGCCTAATTCAATTCCAAGATTCACATCTAAAGACGGAAAATTGGGTAAGGTTTTTGGTTGAGGCTCCGGTTCATCAAAATTAGGAACTTCCCTAGGACTAAGAGAGAGGTTATGACAACAAGCATCTAAACCTACATTCTCTAGTGGCGTTTGGTCCAAAGGTTCTATATCAATCGGGGTTCCTATAGTCTCTTCTACTTCTTTCGGGTAAGTTATAGGCGATGTGTGTTCCTCAAGTGATGGTAGGGCTTGTGGGCTTGGAGTTTCCATTATATCTAGATCTCCTAAATGTTCATGTGTTTTAGTATGATCTGACCCAAATACACTCCTAAGCATCTCAAATCCTTCTTTGGCCATTTCAAATTCTTGGTCCGATTCATAAGAATTGTTCTCAAAAACTTGACCACTATGTTCTATTTGCCTAAAGGATTCCTCACGTGTGTCATATGTTTTGAAATCTATCCCACACATGCAACTAGGTATTTTAGCTTCAACCATCTCACAATCTTGTTTGGGTTTAGGTTCCATGTTCTTAAAAACTAGGTCTTTTTTATAATGATGCCTAAGGTTAGATAAATCCTCCTTATCCATTTCCTCAAGTTGTAACAACTGAAGGTTTATGCATATGAGGCTTTTCTGAAAAATTCTAAAGATGGTGTCACTAAAAAGAGTTGATCCTGACAACGATCGTTGAATAGAAGCCACACAAACACAAAATATATCAAATCCATCCAACCTTACACCCTTCTTCTTTTGGATATCTTTAAGATCACTCACAAATTCATCAGAATAATGAAAACGAACCCGACTTGCGAAATTCAATTGTTCCTCATTTGTTAATGATTCAAATGCAACTTCACTTGCCATAGCGACAAATGAAAAGGGTTTTACGAACACAAACACAAAGAAGGGGGATAGACTACGAGGAAGCTAAAAATGGAAAAAAGTTTACTTGATAGGAATCAAGTAAAGAAACCTAAACAAGGTGGACTACTAACTAGCTATTCTATTCCCCGGCAGCGGCGCCAAAAACTTTATAACGCTACACGCATCGTTCGGGGTCAAAGGAACTTCCTTTTCGTCGAGCAAGTTTTTCAACACCCTAGGCAGTGAACCTAATCGCTGTAGTGTAGTAATTAGGGTAAGCCACGGGTATTAATATCGTTCTCTAGGGGAATAGGAATGCTAGTAAGAAGTTACTACGCTAAGGTTGGGGTTGAGGAAGATTATTTTTTATCTTTTTATGTTTTTTAGGAAATTGAAAGGTACGAATCTCGGGGTTTGGATTTGGGGGTTGGTATTGCTACCGATTACTCTACTTATCTAATTATCTAGTCTAAGGTGTATGTAGTCTATGTCTAATTATTGTGTGCTCGTATGATAGTTTAAAGATGTGTTTACTTAGGTTTTACTACTCCTTAATTATCTCCTATTGATGGTTGAATTGTCACGTCCTTATTCTTAGTTGCGTTGTGTGTCTAAAGTTGTAGGGTATGCGTATGTTCCCTAACTCTTTGAACTTACCAAAGGGTCTCGTCTACAAAACCCACTAGGGATAATAAACTCTTACTCTAAGGCAATCTTTGGATGGTTTAGCTTACAACTACTCAAGGAGCTATATTCTAAGGTTCACAAAGATTTAATCAAGCATTAAGTACACAACGAATGACCTATCGCACTACTAGATCATTAATCAACTAAGATAAGAGACAACCAATCAATATTCAATAATTAAGTTTCATATTCCCTAAGCAAACAAACAAGTAAATTAGCCGGACATGGAGAACATGCAAGCATACACACAAATAATCAAAGACATAATTGAATCAAAGAAGTAAAACACTTATCTTGGTGTAAGATAGAGTTTGGAACCCTAAAATATTGTACAAGACAGCCTTGGTTCGGTTTAGGTTTTTACTCCAAAAGACTACACACAAATACTGAAAAATCGGATTCTATATATAAGATTACACATGCGACGGAGTCACCTTATGTTTTGTGACGCCGTCGGGTTGCCGTCATTAGGGTTTCGTCTTGGCCAAGTTAGACTTGCGACGGCGTCACCTTGTGATTGTGACGCCGTCCTCTTCAGCTTCTGATGCCGTCTGGATTGAATCTAGGCCGTCTGAGTTGCGACGACCTACTCTTTTATAACTTGACGTCGTCACTTGAAAATAAGAGTTTTGGCTTCTGTCCCGTCACAAAATCCTCCGACGGCGTCGCAGATAAGCAGTGACGCCGTCACCTTGTATTTTCAGCAGCTGGAGTGCCTCGATTCTTGACTTTGGCCATTTTCTTCGTATATCCGCGCCTTTTCGTCCAAATAAGTGCCATTACAGCAATTTGCCTTCACAAGACCTAAAAAGTGAAAAGGAACGATATTAAGTAATAACGGATACAAAAGTGATCAAATAAGGGCTTAAATGACCCCTCAAAAGGTACTTTTTAAAACCTTATCATTTACTTAAACAGGTTAAACGGGTCACAAATGGGTTTCACAGGTTATGCAGGTATGGGTTATGGCTGAGTTTCTTGACACGATTAATAAATGGGTCATGCTTGGGTAGAGGTTAAAATAATATGCCAAAACGCAAACCTCAATAGGTCAACACAAACACGACTCGATTGTCACCCCTAGTTTTTGGTGCCATAGGACACCCGATTGACCCCATTTTTTTTTCTTTTCATTTAAATGAAAAAAAAATGAAAATGAAAATGAAAATAAGGACACATTAAAAAAAATACAATTTAATCTATACTAACTAATAAAATAAAGTTTTTTACAAGCCTTCAAAGCACAAACATTAAAAAAGCAATTAATGTCATGATATGTAAATTCCTAATTTAGCACCAATGTACAACCGCCCCACTGCATTCGGTTTTAACCCACAATGCCAAAGTGTCACACCCCGCCAGAGGCGCAAACGTGAGGTGCGACGAAATCAATATACATCGCAAAGAGATATAGTACAATACCATAATTAAAATTTAAAGAAATAATGTAACATTACATTATTGTTCTAGCTGACCTTGGCAAGTGAAACATAAAGTTTGATTTCCAAAAATATAACATTTTACTACATAATGACCCGGATAACTTGTGACGACTCCTTTATTTAAAATATTCATAAAATATGCTTACCAACGATCATCTGAAATGCATGAGAAAAACATGTCAACTGTGAAAATAGTTGATGAGTACACATGTTTTATATAGTACGAAAAACCATTTGTGGGAAAGTCAGCCTGATAAACGTCTTGTTAACTCACCATGTTACAAGTCCCGCCCATACAATTATATAAGTTTACATACATTTTCATATTTCAAATAATACGCCTGGTAGTTAATGCACATATGATCATGACAATTTGCAATATTAACACCTCGTATATAATAAAGTATTTGTAGGATCGTGAATATTATGTTGTTTGATGATTCGGGTGGTCTAGGATTTTGATTAAATAAGAAAGCCATTAGAGAGATGAAGAGAGTAGAGAGGATGTTTCTTGAAAGAGAGTTGTTTAACAAAAAGTGAAAGGTTAGATTCCAAGAAGCACCACCCCTTCCAAGGATGGAAGGGGTATTTATAGTTACAAACAATACACCCTCCTGACGGGCTGTGGATCAGGCATACAGTGGGTAAAGAACCGTCCTTCCTCCATGGTGTTACTCTAAACTAATCTACGCTACAAACTAACAAATAAACTACTAAATAACGTAAATAACGACATGTCTACGAGCTAACTTATGCTAGATAATATTTGGGGTGACCGACTCTTCACAATGGAATTTCCAATTCCTAACAATCTCCCCCTAAGGGAGGTCACCCCATGTTTTACATTTTGAATCCTAGCATTCTATTTAATCTTTGGTCTTGAGCTCGTAGACATTAATTCTTCAACTTCCGCAATCTTTGTGCTTTAGCAGTGACTCTTCATAGTCTGATTGATTTGTACTTTTAGTGGAGGCCTTTAACTGATCCACATCTTTGATGATCTTCGAGCTTTCATTGAGATCATCAGCCACAGTGGATCTCTGGATCACCATTTGTAGTGTTGTCTTCATGTGATGTTGTGACTTTCGGACCGACATGCTCACACTTTCTGGATCATGACATCTTTTCATCAGAGTAGCGGAAGCTTTACTGGCTCATGATATTTGCAGCAGCGTAGCAGAAACATAGTATAAGAATATCAGAGCCAGGTTATGTAGATATGCACAAGTCATGATTTCTTCAATTAAGCGTGGATGCTGTGAGCATGCGGCTTTGGATTGACTTCTCAATTCTGATCAGCTGCAACCGTCCAAATGTACCTGCAAACAATAGTTAGCAATAAATCACACGAAAGTGTCTTTGCTCACTTTCGTTGAATTGAGGTATACGACCCACGGTTCCCCATTGATCAGTACACGTACTTCCTGTGATCAGGTATAATTTCGAAGAATCTCCTTGACAGGGTTTCGCAGCTGCTCTAGCCGTTCTCAAACCGGAACATCTCAAAGAAGACAACACGGAGTGAGTGAACCAACGAATTGAGATTCACTGATTGATGAAAAATTGATTTGAAAACAATCGCGTATTGCTTAGAAGAAAGAGTTTTGCAATACGACGAAGGTTTTATGAGAAAGATCAAATTTCAATCAAAAATACTTTTTGTATTTGAAAAGAGTACACATTCGATGTGCTAGAGAAAAGAAGAGATTCACACATCGAACGGTTTTTCAAAAGGTATTTTTTCAATCAGATATACTTTTTGTGTTTGAAACCATGAATACACATTCGATGTGCTAGATAAAAGAATATTTGCACATTGAACGGTTTTTCCAAAAGTATTTGTCAATTCCTTTCCTGGACCAAGGTTGATTCAAGAGTGAATCGCCCCATCATTTCTGTCCAGTTGTCACAAGCTTGATTTTATGTAAGATCTCACATGTCACCCACCAAGAGCTTGTTTGATGTTGGCTCTAGAAGGATTTCCATCTTCATCGTGAATACTTACATATCACTCGGATGTTCTGGCAATACCACAAGGATAATGCGTAGGACTCTTAATATATACTTACTTTCCACATTGTGTGAAATAACAAGTCTTCATTAGTTTTGTGTCCTAATGAGATATTGTGGATGATCTCTTGGCTCTAGACTCAATTGTGCACATTTGGTTTCCTATGCCGGAGACTAGGGAGAGGGTCTCCTTCTTCAATATCATCAATCTCTAAGAGAAAGTCGATAGATTATGTAGGTTCCCCGTGAGAATGAAACAAGTCCTTTTAAGAGGAACTTGAGTAGCTTGGGAAGTTTAGTGCAGTGCGTCACTAGGTCCATGACATCTTGTCTTCAATACCAGTGTTACCTTAGTAACAACCAGTAGCATATGTATTGAACCCGGTTTCTACCCTAAGGTTGAATTATTGGAGGGCTATTTCTTTTCACCCTTTTTCACATTCATTTCTTTTTCATTCTTCAACCCCTTTAGTGCTTACCGAGACTTCATAACTAGAACCTTGTTGGGTTTATTCCAGTACTAGTTCTGTCTCAGTCCGCACTCTTCCCATTTCTTACTTTTCTCCTTTTTTCATATTACCTAAGGACTTCTACACTATCTAGTGGATTGTCCCTGGGTAGATCCCTCCGGTTCTGGCGGGATCGTGGGAATGAATACCTAACCTAACCATCCTTATAACTCCATGCATAAAGTAAAATGGTCGGTCTTTTGGTACAGTTCATTCTTCCTTGAAACCAATTGAAAAATCATTTGGAAAAATCAATCAAGGTACTTGTGATACGAGATCAAAGCATTTTGTACCTTAATAGTTTTGATCATTTAGAAATGCTCCCCCTCAACATGTGCATATGATCTTGAAATTGTTTAGCACATTGAGGCAAGAGTTCTTTGAAATAATTTCTTGATCACAATTTCCGTAGAAAAAGCCATTTGATTTTCTTGGTAAATTCTCCCCCTCGATATGTGCATAGGATATTTTAAATAATTTTATCACATAGAGGAAAGAGATTATTTGAAGCACTTTCACGATCACACTGCCATTTAGAAACCATTAGAAAATCAATCAAGGTACTTATGTTAAAACATAGAAATATTTGTACCTTGAAAGTTTATTTTCTTTTGAAATGCTCCCCCTCAATATGTGCTTCGAGATTCGAAAGCGTTTAGAACATATGGTAGAGCAGCATGCACACTTGAATCAAAACGATCACCTTTTATCAAATTTCATTATTAAATCACAAATTCTCCCCCGACCAAAAATATCAAACCCTTTGAGATTTTGGATCCCAAGTGATTTAATAAGGTTTAGAAAACATGGGAGAATATGTGCCTTGTTTAAATACTCATTTTGTTTTTGGATAAATGCTCCCCCTCAACATGTGCATTATGTATTAGAAATCGTTTGGCACATGGAGGCAGGAGTGCCTTTAAAGGACTAAAACCAATTTCATTTAAACAAATTTGAGATTTAAATCACGATCTCTCCCCCGATCAAAAATTTCAAACCTTTTGAGATTTGTGATCCCAATTGATTTAAATCATTTAAAAGATTTTGGGGAAAGACGTGGCTTGATTTAATACGGATCAATTTTAGACATTAAAGATTGTTAGTGTCAGGTATGATAGTTTTTAAGAGATCTTTAAGTAAAATAAAACAATTTCACAATCAAACAAGAACAGAAAAAATTTCATTTTGTAAGAACTTTGAGTTTTAAAGAAAATCATACCATAACATAACATTAAATCTTTAGATCACCACTTATTATTGTACAAACAGACCTTTTATAAAGAAATATCGTTTGAAAATATTTTATTTTAAATCACTCTCCCCCTCAATCGATGACCGTAGTCGTTGATTGAGTGACTTAAGTTTTGATAAATGAAGTCCGGTGATTTTCAAATTTTAGTTCAATTTATTTTCAAACAAATATTTTTCCATTTAAAAAAAAATATTATTTAAAAATTGTTTTTAAAAAAAATGGTATCATCACTATTATCCTGCACAAGATACGTTAGGTGGTTGAGAAGATTCTGTTGTTGCTGTAGGGCAGGAAGAAAACCGTCTGCAGATGCAGTGAGACCTCTGGCATTGCATTTGTCATGCCAACTCTTCATAGAGGTCCAATTAAGCTCCGTTTCTTCATTTGATGATGAAGAAAACCATCTACTGATGCAGTGAGACCTCTTACGTTGCATTTCATGCCAACCTTCCATAGAAGTCAAATTAAGCTCGGTTTCTTCATTTGTCGACCCAAGTTATAGTTACCCTTTCCTTTCGGAATCCAATCATCTTCTATTGTGGGATCCGGATCGGGAACATTCTTATATACCAGTATACCTGCATATGATAGTAGACATACATATATATGGTGGTCGACATCACCCAAACAGCAATCGACTAATAAAAGTCAATTCAACATATCAATCAAATCATACAAAGGCATGGGATAATATGTTTATCAATCTATAATCATCTAATCCTAACAATCACATCCTAGAAACCTAGTCCTTCAACATAGGCAATTATATTTTTCAGATAAGCACGTAGGATTATTAAGAAAGCCCATTAGATGATGTAAATTTGAAAACATTCTCCCCCTCAATCAATGACTTATTTTCTGAAAAGTTTTAAAAGCGCTGAAGTCATTGATTGAGTTTTCCATTTTTACGAAAACTCTGAATCTGATTGATTTTTAAGCAACTCATTTACCACCATTTTGTTCAAACAAATATTTTTCTGATGAATTTTAGAAGGAAAAACATTTGTGTAGGAACAGCAGTCCTTCGACATACTTTCCTCAATTAGTTTTTAGGATAAGTGCACGAATTTTGTAGAAATCATTTAAGCGTAGCACTTTCCTTCTTTGAAAAACGGGTTGCTATCTGAAATAATAGCAAGCCATTGTTTTAAGTGTGGGTCACAGTCTGAAGTAACTGCAAGCCATTATTTATGCACGGGTTACAGTCTGAAATAAGCCATAGTTTTAAGCACGGGTTGCAGTCTGAAGTAACTGCAAGCCATATTTTGAGACATGTTTTGGAAAAGAATATTTACACCTCCTGCTCGAACTTCATCTATGGTCCCGTGCCATTGTTGAATGACATTTCTAAGACCGTAGATGTTATCGATACCAGAAGACATGTCTTTGAATAATAATATTTTTTGTATTTTTCAAATTTTCTGATTTTTATAGGTTTTGTTGGTTTTATATTTTTCTATTTTCTTTTTATAGGTTTTATATTTTTGTATTTTCTTTTTGATAAATATTTACAGAGATAGTATAGATGATATAGTTTAAGAAGATGATGATACGAGTACCGAGATAAGGATATCGAGCAGCATGACGTAGAAGATAGAATTCGTCATCTCTTAAACTTCCACCACCAAAGTTTCCAAGGCTCTTGTACTGAAGAAATAAATTGAACCATCTGAAAGTGAGACTTTGGCAGCTTCCCCCAAACCGAAAATCCTTTAGCTGAGCAGATTCAAAGCTTCATTACAAGCTTCCCTTAGCCAGGTGCACAAAGGAGCACACCATTATCATCGAGTTTGCTGCTCCTTTTAAGAATAATCACCGTGATTCTTCGTTCGAGGTTATATCATCAACAAGAACAGCAACGTATCATCCCACTCTTTAAATTTCTTCTCATATTTCATTACCACTGAAGTCTGAAGCAATCCATTCCAAAAGGTGTCAAGAGAACAATTCCCCCAAGTAGTTGAATTGATGCAGTCAGTCTCTTCGTATAATGCTCAAAAACTCTCCCAAATACACATCATGAGGGGAATGAAAACACCTCCTCAATGTTCACATTTTTCTTCCCTGATGATCGTGTATGAAGCTCAAGAATCTAAAGTACACCAATACCCAAGAGCTCTCCCGAATACAAATCATGAGGGGAATGAAAACACCTCCCCAATGTTCATATTTTTCTTCCCTGATGATCGTGTATGAAGCTCAAGAATCCCGAAGTACACACATTCCCAAAGAGAGAATAGCTGATAACACCTCCCTTATGTTACACATTTATCTCCACTGAATATGTCATACTTGTGTACCTCTTTTATCCCCAAAAACTAACTCTTCCATCTCTTCCCCCACATAGTTGGAATTAGAACACAAGAAGCCATGAGTCAAACACTGAGTTTCTCTGCGGTAATGACATTTGTCTTCCCGGGATATCTTCAATCACTTAGAAGAATTAAGTTCGTCAAGTGTACTCGTTGTGCTTTTAGATGTATGTCTCCTTCCCCCTTGCTGGTTTTGATACTTCAGAATCAGCAACACACTATAAGCCCATTTACTAGAAATCTTTTGAGAAGAACACTTTTAATCTTTGTGAGAATCAATTTGCTGAAGAATGTGAGCAAGTCTAATTGGGGATTAAATCTGACTTTTCACTCTCCCTCAATTAGTGCTCTCCCCTAAACCGACAATCTGTTTAATAAATGCCCAGATTAAGAAGAAGTCTTTAGATTGTTAAATGCAACTCGTCTTTAGTCTTCTAACATGTAGCAGAAAATGTAGAACCGACTCTAGACTCCACCTTCTTCAAGATTGTACAATTGGGGAATAGAAAGTCAACATCTTCAACTCACCAAATGCATTCCCGTTAACTTACAAATAGCAAATCCCCTTAACTCAAATCCCTCCCAATCAAACAAGAACAGAAAGATGTTTATTAAGGAAATCAGCCCCGCAACTGGAAGCACTTTGTCATTAGTCAAATCAGCTCGTGTGAAGATGTTAACCAACGACTCTTAGAAGAAAACTCCATGTGAAGATGACCCGATAAGAAGAATCTCGGTTCTTACATGAGTTTGGAGCCGTTTGACCATTTATTCTCAGAAATCAGTCAACCATGCAAATTCACACTTCTTCTCCCCCTCAAGAATTGCATACGGAGTTGCCATTCTTGATTAAATAAGTGAAAATCATCCAAATGTATTCTATTCACACTTCTCCCCTCAAAGGTAGCAAATGATGTCGCCATCGTCATTATAATCGAGCAAGTGGAATAAGAGTACTAGCAACGGTAGTTCGGATCACTTGATAATTGAATGCGCATGGAAAAAGCATGAAGCATGTTGACGAGAATGGTCATAAATGAGAAGATTTCTCTTCTTCAGAAGATAAAGTGCACTGACGCGTACACTTTTCTTTTCTTTGAGGTACGAGGCTTGAACTGTTGTGTTCAAACGTCATAAGAAGATTTCTCTTCTTTCGAAGATAAAGCGCACTGAGACGTACACTTTTCTTTTCTTTAGAGAACGAGGCTTGTACTGTTGTGTTCAAACGTCAGAATGTTGAAGTACGAGGCCTGAACTGATGTGAACAGATGTCATTATCTCTCTCTTTTCAATCTCTCTTGGCAAACTTATAATCAACCCCATTACCATTCAGTAGGCTCTTTGTTGTGACAGCTGATGGAGAAAACCCAATATGATGAATTTGACCTTGAAGTAAACTAACCCGAACTCGTGACTTAAACTTGCACATATGTAACAAAGAGCGGTGCCGAGACTTCATCCACCATTGAATCTCTAAGTACTCTATACTCTTCATCCAACCAACCATCAAGTATAAGACGTACATCACCTCTTGAAAATCCACAATTGAATGTGACACTGAGCACTACAACGTAACTCCTTAAAGTGATAGTTATTTTGTGGTGGTAAGAGCCCAATTCCCCCAAGTGGTAAAAGAAAAGGAAAAAGTCACCCAACAATAACTAGATTTCCAAGTATTCGTTTTTGATAATAAGCTCGAACAAGGATCTTGAAGAATCTTCATCCAACCATCCCCGATACCTTCAGATACTAAGTACACTTGCCCGTGATGTTTCACTTCAACCTCAAATAAATAATAGTGCATTGACCCCGTTGTCACATCTTCGGGTTAAAAGCTCACATCTAGCCTCCTTTGACGTTTTAAGCAAACTATGATAATGGTTTTCATCCCGACCATGGTTAAAAGCACATAACCCCGTAAAACCAGGTAATAACCAAAATGCCATGACGAATATCCAAACACACATCCAATTCATGAAGTACACCCTTTTATCCCTTCTTTGAAGTAGAAATCGTAGCACCAACATCAGATAATATCCCGAAATACGCTTTCCTTTCTCCAAGATGGTTCCATCATCACGGGATTTTACAGTTCTATGGCTTAAACCGAGAAATAGTTTCTTTCGCGGGATTTTACAAAACCAAGAATAAACCGTGAGATCGAACCGGAAATGCACTTTACTTACATCGGGATGATTCCATTGTCACGGGATTTTACAAGTCTATGATTTAAACCGAGAAATAGTTTCTTTCGCGGGATTTTACAAAATCAAGACAAAACCGTAAACAATGTCAGCTTGAATGTGTTATGGCAACTTTGGTTTCAGAGAATATCTGTTTTAGGGTAACATGCATCTGTTCATCAACGGTTCATTATCCAACATCAACAACATCATCAACCGTCCAATAAACACTTTGGTAAACTCATCATTCACACATTCTGTCGGCTATTGCAGTGACAAATTGGAGAAGCAAACCCGATATGCCAAACTTGATCATGAAGTGAAATTTCCTAGATTTGTTACTTAAACTTGTACTAATCCTTGTGAAGAAGAAACGGTGTACCCAATGTACAAAACCTCTTGACGTATCCTCAACTACGTGTGACACTGAAGTGATAGTTACGTTGTGGGTTAAGCGAGAAAGAATCACAAACGTAATTAAATAGCCAAGTCTTTAACACACTCTATAAATTCCCAAACAAGTCATCTTCACGGAAGGGTAGAAAGAAAGAAGACGAAATAAGTAAACTCGCTCGGAAAACCGCACTTCAAATCCCAATGAGAGATATCGCACAAACAACCTTGTAGTCAACATTCTCGAATAAACACTTTAAACCATGACATAATATTTTCCGTGAAAATGTATATACCAAAGTGTCAACCCGCATACCACAACACTCTCATCAACATAGCAAATCTCATAACTCATCAAGTCTCATAAGCTCTATATCAACAAATCACATATTTGATAAATCTCATAGTATATCAACTCTCATAAAATCATTCAATCCAACATGTAAGAGTCAACAATCCGGCTCAAGCAATTAACACACGGTTAAACAATTCTTGATATCACATGGCTAAGTAAGCTAAACTTGTGAAAGTCAATCATGCGTATATATTACTTGGCCTCAACACCATGTCACAAGATATTCTAGCAAAAACTTGGCCCAAGATAAACATATTACGCAGCTAACTATTACCAAGCCTAGTCCATAAACTCATCTAGCTCAAAAAAAATTCCAACCGGCCCATGAACTCACGCGTCATAACTGATAAGATTTAACAACAAAGATGATTAGGCCCATGTGATTTAAGAAATAACACCCGATCTACAACCACTACTGGTCCACGGCCCATAAAATCACACCGGATCCAATATACATGATGCCCTAACTTCTTGGGTATAAAAACGCTCAACCCTATCATAACCCTAATAAATCTCCAAAATACCATGCCCCCTAAAAGTTAACGCATCCCTTCAACCATCAGTTACTCATATAAAAAAATTCACATCACAAACTTAAACTCTCTCCTCTGATCTTATTCCAAGTACCAGCCATATACATCCTTCAAGATTGACCACTTCAAATATAGAAAGAACAAAGCCATAGGGATGGCTCAAGGTCATTGTCAACGCCACAGGGATGGCTCGAAATATCACATAGGCTTCACGAACGAATCAAAGGTAGGTATTGTTAGATGTAATAGTCAATTTGCATATGATTTAAATTAACACGAATCAGAGAAATGATATAACATACTTGTTGTTATCATTTCTTTATTTTCATATAATATAAACGTATTAGATCAATGATGAAATCCTTTTGGATTGGTTTGGATTCGAAAAAAATCTTTAACCCACGAAAAGGAGAATATGAGATCTTGCAATAAAATTATTCTTTCCGATTTGTTTTAGTCATAGAATCATTACGTTTTTCATTTCAAACACAACCCATGGATCAGTGATGAATTATTTATTTCGTAACAGCGACCTTGAATGGTCTTGGTGGTTCCTTGAAAGCCGTGAAATAAATAAATCTAAGATCCCTTAGAATAATTAGTAGTAAAGTTGGAGTCTTGAATGAAAGTTAGTTCATTGAGTCTTGATCTATGATGAGTTTCTTTGTTGAAGTTTGTATATGAAAAGGTTAGCTACAGATCACAAAGAAATCTGAGATTACATATAGATCGAGTCATGAAATAAGATGTGGTGAATAGGTGTGGTATTTTTGTTGGTTGTATTGTTGGTTGTACATATGGTTGAGTCGAGACATGTGTTTTCAGTTTGATATAGTGTTGATGATGGACCGGTGATGGTGATAAACTACACCTGAGGTTACTAAGAGCTGTGATGATTGAGTTTCGTGGTAGTAGACCTAATTGTGTCTTTTGTTGCATACCACGAAATAAAACTGAGCTCAGTGTATATTAGTATCTCATTTTGGTTGCTAAGTTCATGGTCAAATCTGTCATTTCTTCTTCATCTCAGTCTTACAAACCTCAATAGGTTTGTGTCGCATCTTACCCAACTCGCATCTTACCCAACTCTCATCTTACCTAACTCGCAACTTACCCAACTCACATCATACCCAACTCATATCACCAACACGCATCACCAACACGCATCTCCAACTCGCATCACTAACTGGCATCACCAACTCGCATCTCCAATTCGCATCTCCAACTCACATTGACTCAAAAGTTAACCCGCATTAATACCTAACTCGCTTAAGATGCAATGAATCTGGTAGAGAGTAGACAACTCGTATAGGGTACATAGAACCTGGACTGATTTGCACAACTCGCATCTAAGATTTATTACCACAACTCGCATTCAAGAATGCATGTACACTACTCGCAGATAAAAACTGTGACAAACCGCATTGTAGAACAAGCATACCAACTGCTTATAACCAGATTCAGTACCACAATTAAAACTTGTATGAAACAGCTTAAAAACTGCATAACACAAGCTTAAAAACTGCATAAAACAAGTTTAAGGATACTGGAGTAGAACATGTTGACGGGGGTTGTTTCTCAAGCCAATTCCGGGCTTGTCCCTCTAGAGAAAATGGGAACAGAAGAAGCTTGATAGCTTCATGTGGGACATTCTTGTATTTGATGGTAGATGCAATCTTGTTAAACCATCGAATGTGTGCATGAGGATCATCCCGCTCAAAACCATAGAATTGGCTTTGGGTTACTAGATTAAGCAACCCGGTTTTGAGCTCGAAAGTGTCAGCCACAATGGCTGGGACAACAATGGCATCTCCGTAACCCTCAATGGGTGCTTGGAGAAGCTCGTTCATGGGTTTGTCTTCTGCCATTACGACAGGTGGTGGTAGTGGTAGACGTTCCTCGCCACGGTGAAGGAGCAGAACGTCCTCTACGTCTACGAGGAATCTTTCCAAGTTCTGAAAGTGGACTTGTAGAACTGGAAGAACGAGTGCGCATGCACTAAGTATAAAAATCAATTTTCAAAACAAATGAGGCAAAACGACAAGTGAACTTAACCAATAATCACAAATGAAATGGCTTCTTTGAAAAAGGTACACCAAATCACAAGTGACACAAAGGCAAGTTTTAAATCTGATGTTCGGGAACTTATTATGGTCACACCCCCAGTTAGTAGGTGTACTGCCTTGATTTGCGGTGGTTGATTTTTATGTATGAATTAAGTATCACTGAAAAGACGTAGGTAAGATTTGTGCTGATGGGTTTAAAACTTTTGGACAATATTTTTGGTATCGTCTCGTTTAACCAAATCGTATCTCTTCAAGAATCACCTTAAAAGAGAATACAAAATAGAAAACGTTCCGATTGTTTTGTTGGTTTATATTTTTTTTGGGTTTGTTAACACTTTAGGAAAAGTGTTAATGAACTTTTTGATATTTTATATAACTTTACAAAAAACTTTTTACAAACGATGGTATATGTGCAAGAATGAATCTGAAAATGGCTAAACACACGCTAAAGCCTCCCCGGCAGCGGCGCCAAAATTTTGTCTGTCCCGAACCGTCAAGCTACCTCACACAAGCTAGCCACTTGTGAATGGCTAACCGTAAGAAGCTTAAAACAGCTCAGAAACAAATGCAATGAAGTCCTGGAGAATAGAATGAATTCCCGGGTCGTTTAGTCCCACGGAGACTCAATGGTGTGCAAAACACAAACTCAGATGATAGAGTGATCACTAAGGATAGTGATCAATAAAGGTTGGATTGAATATTACACTACTGATTGATTGGAATGAGATTGGAATACAGAATTGGAAAGCACAACAATCAGATGAAATAAACGTAAACGTAAGTTTAAAAATTACGTATACGTACAAAATAAAAAGTAAAATCTAAGAAATAAAAGACCTAAAAATATGAAAATAACATTTTTGGAATCCAAAAAATAAAATAAAATTATTAGAAAAAGAAAATTATTTTTTAACACTATTTAATTAATTATTATTAATTAAAAACTATTTTAACTATTTAATAAGTACTCTAAAATAGAAGAAAATACAAAATAAGGCTAGAAAAATAAAATTATGATTCAGAAAAATCTAAAATACTATAAAACTAATTTTAAAATTAAAAATATATTTTTCACACTATTTATCTAATTATTATTAATTAATTATTATTTAAAATACACTTAAATACTAGAAAATATAAAATAAACTTGGAAAAATAAAATTTTAACTTGGAAAAATCTAAAATATGATAAAACTAATTTTAAAAATGAAAATATATTTTTTTATGCTTTTTAATTATTTATTACTAATTAAGTACTATTTTTAACTATTTAAAATTATAATAAATACTAAAAAGATAGAGAAAAATATGAAACTTTTTCTAAAAATACTATATGATGACAGAAAACTAACAAAAGTATAAAATCAAGATTTTCTTATTAATAAGCTAAAAAGAAAAATCAAAAAGCTAAAACCTATTAAATAAACACTATCACTGAATTTAAATTGATCTTTTTCTGGATTTTCTTTTTGAAAACTACTTTACTACTGATTATATGAAACTTTAACAAAGACAAAAATTTTACAAATAAAAAATAAGCAGTTTTACAAGCTTATAAGTCCAACAGTGGCTTAATGAGCTTATTTTAGAGAAATAAGCTCAAACAAGGTCACAAGCTGAAACAAAAGATTGAATAAGATACAATAAGCTAAAAACTACTCAAATGAATCTAAAAGATCAAAAGAAGCACACTGATAAGCTAGAAACAAGCAGATAAGCACTTGGCTTAAACACAGAAATGGGACAAGCTTTAAGCTTATAGCAGCCCTAGCAAACAAGCTAGAAATTGAAAAACAAGGCTTGAGACCTCAAGATGACCAGGTTGGCTTTCCAAAGAAACAGAGATCACAAGGTTTGAACAACAAATGAGCTCTGTGCAAGCTTTTGATTGAGCTTATGTAACTGGTGCACAGGGCACTCTTTTGACATTGTACCCAAAAGAAGTTTGAAAATAAGCACTCAATAAGCTAGACAGAAGTGAACTAACATTTTTATATTTTTGTTTAGCAACTAGACTTTGATAATCCAAAAGCTTATAAGCTAAAACTTATTATTAAGCCCACAGTGAAATTCCAAAGTTTATTCAAAAATGACCTAATGAAAATTTGACTTTTATAGAACAACTAAAAAGTTGACCAAGATGAACTTTGATTTGATCTTGAGCACTGATTATGATGTTACAAGGTATGTTAAGACTGATTTGAACAAGATTAACAACTTATATACACAAAACAATGATCATAGATCATGACATTCCAACAGTGGATACACAAGAGATGATTAACTGTTATTTTGACTTTTCCACAAACAAGAACAGGTTTTTAAGACTTAGGTGAGTTATTTAGACCAAGTTAAACAGGTTTCCAATAAAGCCAAAGACCAAAGCACCTTCAAACAACAAGAACCAAACACCACTTATATTGACTGTTATGAAGATTTTTCAAAGCAAACCACAACTTTAAAACATAAAACTGATTCAAGACCATGAAATATCATATATTAGGACTAATGAAGCCTTAAACAACAACATTAACAACAAGAAACTCAGAAATGACCAAGATGAGCTTTTAACTGTCAAAATGAGATTTTTGTAAACTACCAATTTCAAAGAACAACCTACTGATTCTATGGCTTAAACACACTTAATTATGACTAGTGATTACTAAGAAACAGAAATTACCACTACTAGACAATTAAAACAAAGAAATGTAAAAATGAACAAAAATCTTACAAATGCTATCCAACTGCAAACTAAGATCAAGGACCAATGAACACCCCTATTAGCTTACCACTAAGCTTCTAACCCAAGGCCATCCATGATTTACCCTGCTCCAGCTGTGTACACCATTTCCAACTGATTTTTGATTTTTAAACTATTTAATTTGTATTTTTGGTGATTTTCTGATTTGGATTCTAAACTGATTTTAAATGTTTCTAAAAGCTTGAATGAGCTTTCTGGGAGCTTATGTGACCTATTTTAGTCCAAAGCAACAAACAAAAAACAACATTTGATCATATGAGATTTTGAAATTTAAAAATGCTCAAACTAACATTGAAATGTGAACACTGGATTTTATTATTGAAAAGGGTTCAAAACACACTAAGATTACTTACATAGGAACTTGAAAGCTTTAAAACATACTTGAAAACTGAAAATTAACTAAAACGACATTAAGAAATTAAAAGTACTCTACATAGATAGATACATTGCTTCATAGCTCCTCTTTATAGACTTTTTGCACTTCTCAATGATCTCTGAATCTTTCCCACCATCTCTGAGCCATTGGATGCTTGAAACTCATCAAAACCGTCCAAGTGTCATTTTGGCGCCAAATATTTCAAGGCAGGTTTTAGCTATTAATGAGAGTGGGTTTCAATCAATTAAAGGTTTTGGAGTTTAGAGGAGGTAGAGGGAACAAGTTATGGAGAGGGGGTTGAAAAGGTTTGAAAACCATGCCTGGTTTTGTGGAATCAGAGGTTGTGAGGACGATGTACAGTGGAGGGCGGTATTTCCTTTGTTTGACTTTTGTTGATCGTAGCAATAATATTAAACGGGGGAGGTCAAAAGGGGTTTGTGACTGGGGCCAAATTGTATTGGCCTGGCTCAAGGGTCAGCCAAAGGGTCAAGGGTCATGTGGAGTTGGGCTTGGATATGCATTTGGGCTTGTGTTTGTTGGGTTTGATATTTAAAAGGGGTCCGGTTTGGTTTATTTAAGCACAAGGACCAAAAATGCAAATTTGCCAAACATGAGGACTGAAAATGCCAACTATCCAAACTTATAACAAGGACCAAAAATGACAAACATTGATAGTACAAGGACCCTTTTTGCATAAAATTCCATTTTAAAATGTCCAAGGACTATTTTTGCAATTTTTCAAACTTTAAGGACCTTTTCTGCCATTTGATCAAAAACTCATTCAAGGACCATTTTTAACAATCTTAGAATATTTCAGGGACCTTGAATGACAAAACTTCACATTTTTGAATTCCAGGGACTAGATTTGACAACTTTTAAAACTTGGGGGACTAAAACTGCTAATTTTGCAAACTTGATACATTTTTCATCTGATTTTGATATTTTTGCATTTAAAACACATAAAACACTGATTTGTGATATTTTGATCATTTTGATGTGTTTCTGAGTGTTTTCAGATGATTTTGCAGTTTAGATTGTACAAAAATGATGAGTATTTAGACACTCATCAATGACCAAGACATTCATCGAACCAGTAAGCCAACATAAAACACAGATTTAACAACCAACAACAGCAGCAACACACATCATCAAATCATCACGCCAACTGAATCAAACACCCATCAAAATGTATAGACAAAAACCGTGAGTCAAACCGCATACAAGAACCATGATTCGAACCACGAGAATCACCATAAACAACACAACCTTGGCTCTGGTACCATTTGTAGGATCGTGAATATTATGTTGTTTGATGATTCGGGTGGTCTAGGATTGTGATTAAATAAGAAAGCCATTAGAGAGATGAAGAGAGTAGAGAGGATGTTTCTTGAAAGAGAGTTGTTTAACAAAAAGTGAAAGGTTAGATTCCAAGAAGCACCACCCCTTCCAAGGATGGAAGGGGTATTTATAGTTACAAACAATACGCCCTCCTGACGGGCTGTGAATCAGGCATACAGTGGGTAAAGACCCGTCCTTCCTCCACGGTGTTACTCTAAACTAATCTATGCTACAAACTAACAAATAAACTACTAAATAACGTAAATAACGACATGTCTACGAGCTACCTTATGCTAGATAATATTTGGGGTGACCGACTCTTTACAATGGAATTTCCAATTCCTAACAGTATTCAGCAAAGCCCCTAAAATAATTAATATGCGTTCCGTAGACAGGGGAACGAGAGGTTGGCCGACCTCTAATAGTGCTATCCATACTACCTACTGCTCTACACAAGGGATCAGTACGAACGGTACGTATAATTGGAGTGCGAACGGCAAACCAATTGGGAACTAACAATGCGAATGTACGAACAGTACATTATAACAACTATTATATACTATCACATCAGGACTGCTCCGAACATGGGAGACTCGAAACTGCTTCGAACATGGGAGACTCAGAACTGCTCCGAACATGGGAGACTTTAAGACTTAGTGCGTACGGCACATTATAGTTCAAAACATACTAAAGGGTCAAGAACATGTCATAAGTTCATTACAAGTCAACGGTTCAAAATATATCAATAAGTTCCTAATATAGAGAAAACAATATAATTTAAATTTATGTTCATGCATTTCACCCCAAATAAGTAAAGCGGGAAAAGAGGGCTGTGAATACTTACCTCAGTAAAGCAGTCCGAATAGAGTCAAGTCAGATAGTACAAGTGTGTGGCACCAGCACGCGACGTAGATTAGTATTGCAAGTCTTAGCTCATAGTTCCAGTTTAAGACTCGGCGATGATTAAAAGTCTTTTTGTTATTATTGCTTGTGTGGCAGCGTTTAAGTTTAAACAGTTTTCTAAACGTTTACAAGTATTGGCTTAAATTAAATACATTTGTATTTAGATATGAGGTAAAACTTATTTTGTTAGTTATTATGAATAATTAAAAATATATATATATTGTCGAAAATCGGGCATGACCCGTGTGTAAGTTTTTATTTGTCCGGGGTGACTAACGTCAAAATTTTATAGTACATTTTATTAAGTTTGAGTAATCGAATCAAAAATTGTAAGTAAATGTCTAAAAATATATATTTTCAATCAACATGGTTTAGAAGTATGAAAATGTATAATTTTTGTTATAAGTAATACAAAAATATTCATTTATATTTTTATAAGAAAACTCAATTTATTTAGACAATTGTGTTATCAAATTTGCTTAATGTTTATGTTTTCACTATTAGTTTTGTGACTTGTGTTTTTAACGATATGGTCTATAAGTTTCGAGGTATGTCTCGTTAAATGATCATATAGGTGTATATAGTACGAGTTGTGTCGTCTTGAATGAATCAAGAAGAAGTTGTGTTGCGGACAAAATTTTTGGGCAGGTCGATAACGTGTAGCGAGATAGGTTGAGTACGAGATACGACGACACGCGAAGGGTTTCTAACATTTTGTTTTCGTTTTTAAACATTTACAAAGAAGAGTTGTACCATCTGTTTTTTTTAGTATTGGCACACAAACACACACCTTTGGCCCCCTGTGGGCTTCGGCCCAGAAATAAACACATTAACCCGATTGGGCTTGTGGCTGTGGCCTAGAGTGAAAATAACCAAGGATAGAGCACCCCTTAATTCAGTGGGTGATAACGCTACACGCGTCGTTCGGGGTCAAAGGAACTTCCTTTTCGTCGAGCAAGTTTTTCAACACCCTAGGAAGTGAACCTAATCGTTGTAGTGTAGTATTAGGGTAAGCCACGGGAATTGATATCATTCTATAGGGAAATAGGAATGCTAGTGAGAACTTACTACACTAAGTTTGGGGTTGAAGAAGAATATTTTTTTTCTTGTTATGTTTTTTTAGGAAGTGGAAAGGTACGAATCTCGGGGTTTGAATTTGGGGGTTGGTATTTCTACCGATTACTTCTACTATCTAATTATCTAATTAACTAAGGTGAGGGTAGTCTATGTCTTATTATTGTGTGCTCGTATGATGATTTAAAGATGTGTTTACTTAGGTTGTATTACTCATTAATTATCTCCTATTGATGGTTGAATTGTCACGTCCTTATTCTTAATCGCGTTGTGTGTCTAAAGTCGTAGGGTATGCGTTTATCCCTAACTCTTTGAAACTACCAAAGGGTATCGCCTACAAAATCTCTTGGATTTATAAACTTTAACTCTAAGGTACTCTTCGGATGGTTTAGCCTACAACAACTCTAGGTATTATAAACTAAGGTTCACAAAGATTAATCAAGCATTAACTACACGACGGATGACCTATCGCATTACTAGATCATTAACAATTAAGATAAGAGACAACCAATCAGTATTCAATAATTAAGTTTCATATTCCCTAAGCAAACACACAAGTAAATTAGCCGGACATGGGGAACATGCAAGCATACACACAAGTAATTGAAGACATAATTAAATTAATGAAGTAAAACACTTATCTTGATGTAAGATAGGGTTTGAAACCCTAAAATACTGTACAAGACAGCCTTGGTTTGGTTTAGGTTTTTACTCCAAAAGACTACACAATCAAAACTAAAAAATTCGGACTCTATATATAATATTACATATGCGACGGCGTCACCCTTTGATTTGTGACGCCGTCGGGTCGCCGTTATTAGGGTTTCGTCTTGGCCACATTAGTCTTACGACGGCGTCACCTTATGCTTGTGACGCCGTCCCCTTCAGCCTTTTACGTCGTCTGGATCAAATCTAGGCCGTTTGAGTTGCGACGACCTACTCTTTTAAAACCTGACACCGTCACTTGTAAATAAGCAATTTGGCTACTGAGCCATCACAAAAGTGATGCGACGGCGTCGCAAATAACACCTGACGCCGTCCCCTTCAGTTCCAGCAGCCTGAGTGTCTCGATTCTTGACTTTTGGCCATTTTCTTCGTATATTCGCGCCTTTTTGTCCGAATAAGTGTCATTCCAGCATTTTGCCTTCAAGATACCTAAAAAGTGAAAAGGAACGATATTAAGTAATAACGGATACAAAAGTGATCAAATAAGGGCTTAAATGACCCCTCAAAAAGGTTCATTTTAAAACCTTATCAAATATCCCTACACTTGGTATTTGCTTGTCCTCAAGAAAATGTACTTTTAGCCAATTAATTTATAAGTTAAGGATCATGAAGCATTGGTTTAAAACAATCCACAACACATATAAGCCCCGCAAAAGTCATAACAAGCACGGAAATTACATACTAGCACCTCACATGGGGTGTTTGGATACTCACATCTCTCGGGTGTATATGAAATATAACAAGTTGGAAATGGAAGATAAACACTCATTAACCGGTCCTGGTACATAGATTACCATAGGCTTGAGACTAGATCAAACCTCCATCGCTTTGGCGTAAGCACCTAGGAAAGACTATCAAAGAGGTCTTTTAAAGGGTTGTAATGTTAGGCTTACGGTAGGAAAACAAATGGTTTGGTGGGATATGCGATTTAGTGGTAGCAAGTCAAAATTTTTTATGTTACAAGCATGCAAAGAATGGCGTTGCTAAGCCAAGACTCGACACTCTAGACTCTAGATAACTGAAACAAACAAACATAATTTAAAGATAGATGTAGGATGGTAGCCCATATATATATATATATATATATATATATATATATATTTTCAACACCCTATTTTTTTTTTTCTTTTTCTCTCTTTTTTTTTTTTTTTTTTTTTTTTTTATACACTTTTACTCTACCATCCTCTACGATAACATCAAAATGATGGGGATTTATAGGCACATCTCTACACTTGAGTTTTTATTACTCTAATATTAATTTGACCCGAATTGAAAAGATCAAAACACTTGGAGTACATTTTTACGCAAATAAAAGGAATTTGAATTTAACGTTCCCTTCCCGTCATTTCATAAACTTTAACTTTTCCCATGAGTCCCAATCGTCCCAAAACTGTATACAAAGGATATGACTCGACTTAGCAACTTATGCAAGCAACTAGATAATTGAACTAAGGGTTTAAGGTGATAACAATAATGCACTAAAAGTGAGTGCATACAAGGTAGGCTAAGGCGATTTGGGTGTACATTTAGGGGTGGGGTGTAAACAATGCTCTTCATTGATATTCCGGAAAACCGAAACATCACGAGAACCGCGAAAAGGATAGGTTCTGAGGGGTTAACTAGGGGTATCGTGTACAAAAGATGAGTACAACGCAAAGGTGTGGGGGAATTACTCAACCGATGTGGAAGAAGTAATTATATTACGGGTATCAAACAAGGGTTATCCTAATGCCTCTTATCATTTAGTTATTCCTAACTACACAAGTGTAGTCTTACTAGCGATCTCGGGATGCATCACAAAACAAGTTCTAGAATCTATTATACTACCGGTTCACACACTAAGCATTAAAGATGAATGCTTTAATTCCTACTAATCTAAGGGCGATCCTCACATTTTGGGTGGAATTTAAGTGGTAAAGGGTTTTTTGTGCTAGTCATATAACTTCCTATCCATGAGACGCTTTATTAAGACTAATGGCCCACTCCTATTTGTCATGAAAAATTTTAAATTTGGTGCCAAAATTACCCTAACCGACATTTTCTCATGGTTTATTACACAAATGCAATTGGTCAAAGCAAATAATCAAGGATAAGCATAGTTTCAAAGTTCCCGTTTTATTTTCCCTCCCTACACTTAAACTGAACATTGTCCCCAATGTTCCCCGAAAGTATCAAAGTTATGATAATAGAAGGTAATAAAAGATGAAAGAAACTAGTACTCCCCTGATTAGCTCGGTAGGATCCGTGTAAAGTGGTGGTTACATCTCTTCAAGAAGAACGTTTGCGTGAAAAGCTCCTTCTCATCTTATGTATCTTCTTCTTGATAAATTAAACCTGCACACTTGAAGAAAACAAACGAAACCTTCGCGTAAAATCGGCAGTAATTATATATATAGGACTCTACTAAACTAGGATATAATGCTTGTGGAATGGACGTTTACAGAATTTCTGGAAAATTAAGACTTGAAAAATTCAAAAAAATTATAAGTAGCTCAGAACACGAGAAAAAGTAATCAGTTGATTTTGCTCCTTCTCGACGCCGTCGTTCGCGATCTCCGACGCCGTCAGATTATCCGACAAAACGGTCATGATTTTCTGGAAAAAATTCTGGAAAATTTACATCTTTAGAATCTGGAAAAATTTCGTGAAAAACATCCATTATGACTCGACACAAGCATTTGACTCGAACAAACGCACATGTATATCTTTTAATTAATTGAAATTCTCATGTTTACGTTTCTTTTGAAAACGTGTGTAATCCTCCCTACACTTATCCTTTATGTAAAATACCTTTATATGTAATTAAGACGAGGTTAAAAACAAAATAAAGCATTTTTACAAATTTAAACATGAGAATAAACAATCAATAAAAGATATATGACACAAACAAGCAAACAATTAAGCATGGGTTGCCTCCCACGAAGCGCTTTTCTTTATTTATGATTCTTGTAGCTAGACTCGTAGTCGTGCCCCTTCGTACCGATATAAGTAAGCCTATCCTTAACAATGTCGTAAGGATCAAACTTATCATTTAAGTTCCTAGTAGTACGTTTGGTTCGATATGCCTTTTCAAACTTCTCTCCATCGGGATCATAGATTGTTATCCTAATGTGCCACTCTCCATTACCATCACTAGGCGGTCTATCCCAATCCCATTTATGTTTAGGCTTATCGCTCTCAACTTTCCACTTATTCATGACAAGGTTGACGGGCAAGCTTCCTAGGAACTCGGTAATCTTCCTAAATACTAAGGCGTCCTCGAACGGGTTCACTTCCATGTCCCTAGCCATTTCTTTTTCATGGAAAGTTGCTTTGTTAGCAAAGGCTTCATCTAGGTAGAAAGGTCGTTGGGGACCTATGAAATTCTTATCTAACCAAGGCCCATATCTAGATGGCGTTCTATCCAACCTAATCTCATGTGGGATTTACTCTTCTTTGTAGTACGTATGCTTTTTGACATCGTAAATTGACCTAGCACTCCTCTCTCCTACCACTATTTTGGACATCTTACAATCAATGATGGCACTAGTGGTAGCTAAGAATCCTCTTCCTACTAGCAATGGGCATGTCGGGTCCTTATTCATGTCTAGCACATGGAAATCGGCCAAAATAGTCAATTCTCCTACGTGCACCACCATGTCTTTTATTATCCCTACCGGATGTGCAATACTACCATCCGCTAGACCTAAGATGGTTTCCGTTAGTTCTATCTTACCTAAGTTAAGGCTTCTATGGAGGGACAACGGAACAAGATTG
>OU343222.1:89852127-90297988 GCA_910596185.1 Chrysanthemum makinoi | reverse complement strand
ATGCATGATCCTAAGTCGGCTAGAGCATCGAGAGGTTTGGAAGTTCCAAGCCTACACGGAAGGGTAAATAGCCCGGGATTGTCTAACTTCTTAGGTAGATTATTTCGCACAAAATCGGACCCATGTTTTCCAAGTTTAAGTTCTAACTCATATTTTTCTTTTAAAGCATTATAATAAGGTGCTTGAGCTAAGACTTCAAGAACCGGTTTTTCTTGATGGAGTTCCTTGTACTCCTCCTCTAGATTAGGTTTGGGTTCTTGGTTGACGGGTTTCTCAAGAGTAAGTTCTACCTGTTAGGTCACTAGTTTTACAAACACAAGTTATAGAGAAAGGAGATGAGGCGATTGAACAAGTATCAAACACACACACACACAATATAGTATACGGTTTAGGCAAAGAGTATGTGTGAAAAGAAAACTTGAACAACCAACCTTCAAATGAAGGTTATTACATGGTTTATATAGGCAAGGAGCTAGGGCAACACTCCCTCTCCTTCCCTATTCCTTATTGGGTCAAGCTTATGGGCCTTCTACATAAGCTTGACCTTAAACAAACATAAAGGCCATAATAAAGCTACCTATTACATATGAAATATAAATACTTGAAATACTGTTTAGGAGTGATTCCAACAATCTCCCCCTCAAGTATATATGAATGAAAACGGTGAAGGCGTTGATGTAATAGTAGCAGTGACGCCTTCGACATTCTTCTTTCTTGTGAGAAGAATTGCCTTGATTCGAACAATCTCCCAGTGTAGAGAGATAGTTATCTTTGAGCAGTTATGCTTTGACGTCATCTTTAACTTTGTTCTTTGATCATTGTTCTTTGTGGTGAGAGTGATAGTATGTTGTTGTTCCGATCGCTTCAGTGCGCTTCGTTGCTCCAGTGTCTCCACGCCATTCTTCAACATGCTCACACGCTCTTTGACGTTGGAATTCAATACCGATGAAGTTCTTTAAGTCTTTAACTTTGTAGATTCTTTGGTTTGACGAAGAATCATTCTGACGGTTGTGTTGCTTTTGAATAGAACTTCCATTAGTGATGATGTTGTCGTGAGCATGAGAAGAATCAAGACGATCATCCCGCCCGGAGCTTCCATAAGAAGAAAACATTTCAAACGGTTAGTAATAAGCGGTTTCCGGCACTTACAAGTTTGAACTTCGAGAGTGTCAAAAGCATAGTGTGAGGACACAACTCTAATTCTTACAAAGGCCGTTCCTGAACTGTAGTCCCACAAGTGAGATAACGCGATATACCGAAGTACATCTACAGATTCAGATGAGTCGCGAGGTACACGAAGCATCACCTCACGATCAGACCGTTTGAGACACACTCCGCGTAATCCACGGGAGTTACCGGAATGACCTGTTGACGTGGTCGTTTGATGTTGACCCTGGCAGGAGTTTCCATTCAATCACCGAGGATCACAGATGTGAACCTCTCATAAATGTTCTCGACAGATTGCTAAGATCTGTGAAGGACTCGATATGAACCACCGATGATCTTATTAGTTGATCATCAAGTGATTAAATGTCAAGTGTTCCTAAGAGATCTTTTGATGAATCTCGTGGCTCTAGACTCAATAGTGCGTTTTGGTTTTCTGAGCGGAGACTAGGGAGAGGGTCTCCTTCTTCAATACCAGCAATCTCTAGGAGAAAGCCGATAGTTTACGTAGGGTTCCCTGTGAGAATGAAACAAGCTTCTGTTGAGAGAAACTTGAGTGGATAAGAAGGTTTAGTGCATGCGCCACTGGGTCCATGACGACTTTTAATCTTCAATACCGGCGTCACTAAGTGACAACCAGTAGTTTATGAATTGAACCCGTGTCCACCTAAGTTGAATAATCTGGAGGGCTATTTCTTTTCACCCTTTTCTTTGCATTTCTTTTTAATTCTTCAACTCCTTCTTTCTCCGATTCTCATTTTCTCCTTTTACAATCATACCTAAGGACTTCTAAATACTAACTATTTGTAGTGTCCTTGGGTAGATCCCTCCGCTCTGGCGGATCATAGGACGGTTATTCCTAACCTTAGTCACCTTATAACTCCATGACTAACCTATGTTTGCCATTAAAACCACTGTATGAAAAATGTCTCTCAAAGGGTTTGTTAATGAAAAACATGTTTGAACCATTGTGAGAGATGATGTTTTGCATAAATACTCCCCTCCACATGTGCTTAATAGTTTTAATGGTTAAATGCACAGTGAGGAAAGAGCGCGCACTTTTTGAATTGATCCACCGAAGATAGACAATCCCCCGCGAGACACGGTTACGTTGCATAGTTAAAGAGTTACATTGTCAGCTTTTAGGTGACAACTAGCTCTAATAACTACCTTGAAGGTGTAGACAAACCTTGGAAGGTTGTCAAACCCGTCCGAGTTCATGTCTATCAAAAGTTTCTCGAATGGTACATTCTACTCAGACAAGTCCTTTGCGAGACACGTTTACATCACTAGCGAACTAGCTTGAAATTATTACCCGCCCAGGACAAGTCTTTTCGAGTTACAAACAGTTAAGTATCGTCAATTCGTTGGTTAAGTCTGAGGTACAGATTCATTTGCATTTTGTACAACATATTTCTTATCACACAATTTTCTCCCCCTCAAAATGGCATATTAAAGTGTTATTTTTGAAACGTTTGAGAATAAATATGACCATTTCGAGTGTTGCGGGAAGAATGACCATCGTGAACAATTTGTGAACAAAGTTTCAAATACTCCCCTCAACAAGTGATATAAACGGTTGAGGTTTTGAAAATCTTAAGGGGAAGTACTTGTTCTTTTGAGCAAAACCTTGAAAAATGAAAGGTTTGATAGGTTTTACTCAAAAGTAAGAAGCTTTCGCTCCTATTATAAGGATTGTGGCAAGCGCGTACCACAGGGTCCTTTCTTGACAATTACGGGTTGTACATTGTTATGTGTGCACAAGCCATAGACATATTAAATCACACATCCAAAATTATATGAAGGAAAAAAATTCAAGGGGTACCGGAGTGCGTGATATTCCTGTGAGTGCGCATTGTAGCTGAAAGCCGGTGATGTTTCTCCGGTGCGACCACCAACATAGCTCTCCAATCGTCTGAATCGATCCCTTCGAACAACCGCTCATCAATCATGGTGATGATCCTTCTCACATCCCTCCTTTCTCGAGAATTCCAGCGCTACGAGACCCAACTTTCAGCGTATATCCTTCAACCTGACGCTAATCCATCCCTAACCAGCTTCAAAGTATGATCCCGAATTTCTGAGATCACTACACGCCATTAAGCAGTTTCTTTGAAGTTCACTGCGGTAAACAACTCCGAAAGGTTTGCCGATGAGCGTATATTGAGGTAGCTGATTGAGATCGGGAAGAGTAAGCGTTGTAGGAGTGAGGTTGACACGCCGTCGATAAGATTCAACAACCATCCGATATCTTCAACACGCTCTTTGATCACGATGCGTCTAATGAAGATGAGAACTGACTTGATAAATTCACGTTGAACTTTATTTGAGAATTGTCTCATACGACCTGAATGTGTAGTCCCACTTAGACTTGAGATCAATGTGTTTGATGGCCACGATGTCCTTAGAACTATATAATGCATGTTGAGACTTCAACCGTACGTCAGAGTAGATTCTTCGGCGCTCGTGCCAATGATGAATCCCATACAATGCATCTTGGTCGTATGCTTGCACGCTGTCAGAAAACAAGTGATTTGCACGTTCCTCGATAGCTATGCAGTTTGAGTAAATAGTCACTGGAATGGAAGAGTCAATGATGTAGCGTATTTTCGCGAACCATCGCTTCCATGTAAGAGAAAATCCGTGTCTCGTTAAAGAAGTATCGGAAGGGAATCCGTGGTTCGTCTGTTTGGCCAATGGTCGGTAGGGGTTTGGTCCAATCGGTGTAGTATGGAGGGTTGTCCCTTTGTGTGAAGTCAATGTTTGCTTCCGGATTGAGCCAATCCATGTCGTTAGACATAGCTCGAGCGATGTTCTCAAGATGAGATTCGACCTCGACGGCTTTCAGAGTCTGTCTTTAAGAAGTTGGAATGCTTCATTCTTGATTCGCTTCAACTCAGATTTCGCCATTTTCTTCACATGGAACTTTTCTTGCAAAAGTTTTTGCGTGCTCCAATGTAGAACCGTCTACCAATTCTTGACCTTCATCAAGGTAGGGAGTTTGATTGACAAGTGTGGAGAACCATTCAAACTCTTTGGTTTTATCGTCAGCTAGCCATGAGACGACTCGTGCCGAAGTCGCCTTCTTCTTCTTTGGAAGGCCTTGATGATGATATTGGTTTCTCGCACTTGTTTGGGTGAGGTGGGTTGTTGTCGGGGCTCAAGGACCTCTTCATCGTCACCACCCGTATTCTCAAAGTAATCACCGCTTTATGAGTCGTGGGTGGTAACTCGGAATCGCCCCGAGGTTTATCAAGAGAAGACCGAGGTGGAGGAGACTTTGTTGAGAAGAAGTTCGTGGTGGAGGAGGTGGCATAGAGGTAGATTTACCGATCGCTTCCGACGCTTAGGTGCGTAATCCTTATCCTTATCATCGTCATCTCTTGGTCGTTTGGGTTGATCGGCTGACTCCTTGCATGATGATTTGAGTTGAAAATCAAGTAGATTTTCGAAACATTTAGCTTCATCCGAGTAAACGCCGCATCGCTTTGACATTTGTATCACAAGTTTAGCGATTAACTCAGCATTCGAGAGATCGCTTCTTTGGCCATTGTATTTTTAACCAATGCTACGATGTTAGGGGTGAGTTGTCCGGAAAATATTTCTCTAGTCACACCGGGGACAGTGTCGAGAAGAAACTTGTGAGTATGATCTCTTGTTGTCTTTTCCAGTTCCTTTAGGACTTTAGGAACGATATCCTGAAGGTACTTGTTAGTGTAACCTTCGATCATTTCGTTCAGTTCCTCTTTACGATGACTCTTCATGAACTTCCGAACAAATTCCCTTTCTTTCTCCATCTTGTCATGCTCGTCATACATATGTATGTGATCAAAGAAAGAAATTTAGCTTTTGTAGAGCACGCTTTTCTTTCGACTTGTTTGACAAGCTTTGTGAATTCGTTTATGAGCTTGAGAAATCCAAGATCGAGGTGGTTTCTTCACAGATTTGGATGATGATTTTGTTGATCTTTTGATGGTGGTGGTGATGAGTGAGATGAAGAATCTGATGAGGAGGGGACATGAGGAGATTCGGGGTCCTTTGGAGGTGCCGAAGTATCCTCCTTGGAACGAGTTGGACTGTTGAGAAGAAAGTCATCATAATCTTCTACGTCATCATGTCCAGTTTTAGCCTTTTCTTCCGTCTGCTCCTTAGCTTCTTCATCAGTTTTCTCTTTCTCCTTATTCTTTTCTCGTTCCTCAATGTTAAGATCAAGAGACTCCTTCACAAGCGCTTGTTGTTGCACAAGAGTGGTGGCACGGATCCCTTATCGGGTTGATTAACCGCATCGGGACTGGTGAAGAGTGGACACACCACTCGATCCTCCGGGGCCACCCATTTGATCTTTGCAAATTCTTGACTTTTTGAATTTGTCTAACTAATTTAAACTTCTTCCTGTAGGATTGATTTAGTAGCTCTTCTTCTTCTTGAGCTTTCATCATGAGACTCAAGTACAGTGAGTCTTTCCTTTTCCATGTTCACTATTGGACTTGTAGGTTTAGGCTGGAGGAGGGATACGTTGCGCATTCGAGAAGGTAATCTCTTCATCCGTGTCGGCACCATCGAGCTTTCGATCCACAAGCTTTCTTTGCGGTTCCGGTTTGGGAATTGGGATGGGAGCAGCTTCCTTAGATGGAACAATCCTCTTTGAAGGAGGGTTCCTCTTGGGGAACTTTCTTTGACTCACAGTACTTGCCGTACTTCCTGCACTTCCTCTTCTGGTTCTCCTTACAGTGTTCCGTAAGATTTTTCGTCGAGATGACCAACTTTGCCTTGTCTGACCGCTTGGATACCTTTTGTACGCTTCGAGCTTTCGACATCTTCGCTAGAAGGAAATCGGCAGACGGACCTTGTTTCTTTGTAGACGTTTCCTTGATTCTGACAGATAGAATGGGTTCCGTCAACATGTCGTGATTGTCGGGGTCATTGAGCCTCTTGGGAATGTCAGGATGAAGTCCAAGTGCTCTCTGGATCAACAATTTAGTATATCCGATGTAGGGAATCTTTGAGCCAAGTTTGTTGAGAAATGACATCATGTCATCCCAAATCAGAGCTTCGATAGCGATGTGTTTTTTGTTGACCAATGCCGGAATATTTGCGCTCCATGAGCTTAGGGTGCTCATAGCCGCCACGCACGAAAATGACTTGGTGATGATCATGTAGAGAGTTCTCCCGGGTTGAGGAATACTCTTAAGCTCTACGTGAGAATGCTTGGTGATTACTCCTGTAGCCTCGCCATAACCGATATTGATTAAGAATTGGAGAGTGAGCTCTTGGCCAGTGTGGCATATAGTTTGGTTGGATCGACATCGGAATTAGGAGAATGTTCTTAAGTCTGCAGTGTAATGGTGACTTGTTTGTGATTCAGAGTCACCGCCACAGCAGTTTGTCCTTTGACCCTTTCCATAGTGTTCCAGAACTGTTGGATGTAGATCTCGTGAACGATTGCAGAGTGTGAAAGCATGTTCCGATACGGATGAGTCCTCAGAATATCAATAGCAATTAAACATGAAGATTCCGAGCAAGTGAGGTTGTCAAAGTCAACACGGAGATTATTCTTTCCTATCTTCATTGGATAGCCATGAGGATAGATATCCGCAATGGAGAGAACTTCAGGTGCATCCATATTCATTTGTTCAGCCATGTCGTGATCCGAAATAACATTAGCCAAAAGAACCAACATATCGAAAGACATAATGTTAGTCAACAGAAGGTCTTATTGTCTTGTTATTGAATGTACAAAGGTCAATGATTGTTACGAGTCCTAAGTCACTTGTATATTCAATAGTCCAATGACGCCGTGAAATGTTTCGTGAGTTAGTTAACTTTAAGTTTTAAAGTTTATTTTATCACTTATTGTTCACAACATATCAAACGATTTCAGTTTATTAGTGACATTTTAGGATTCGTGATGATATGATTAGTTTATTTACAAGTTTGTACACGTAACAATTCATAAAGAAGGTATGATCACGCTTATGCGCGTAGGATTGGTAAAGTTATGCGTAGACAGAATGATATATGCGAGGCGTAAACTTACGCGTAGGGTCTTAACTTACGCGTAAGAAGTGTTACGCGTAGGAAAAGAGGACCTTATGCGTAAATCTTATGCGTAGGCATATATTAACCTTACGCGTAAGGTTACTCGTAAGAGTTGACCTTATGCGTAGAGGTCACCGCTTACGCATATCCTTCACGGGATACGTAGTCCCATATGTAGAACCTTATGTGTAGACGCTACGCGTAAGACAAATCTTACGCATAACAAGCTACGCGTAAGGTGATCCTTATGCGAGATATTAACCTTGATTCTGAATATTTAGTGTTGCAAGCACGAAATAAAGCATCATATCATCAATGTTAAACACATAACATTCATTTTATGACAGATCAAAACACATTTGGACAGTTAAGCATTCGCGTAGAACTGCATACGCGTAGACTAAACCCTAAATCTACGCGTATGAGATCTAGCCATGGAATATGCACCAAACATTTTCTAGTAGTTTAAGAGTGTTGAGGAGTCTATATACCAAGTTATAACACAATCATGGTGAATCAAAAATACCCAAACTTATGAACGTTAAACCCTAATTCCAAATTGTTGATGATTTAGAGTTTCTGGGTGGTTATAAAGCAAGGAAATCATCAATTCATCATCATAAGAACATAACCCAACAATCTTTTTGACCAAAACACTTCACATTCGAAAACACCCAATTCGACATAAGAACCCTAATTTTCAAAAATCATTGATACGTGTTTCTGGGTGGATTTTGATGGATAAACTGATATCATTGATGTATTTAAAACGTTTTGACATAATCCATTTAACCACAAACATTCACACAATGATTGTGTGTTCATACGCTTATGCGTAGAACACATAATCACTCGTAACATGAATTTTAACCGTTGGATTTGAATGAAATTCAAGACCTTATCTTAAACACATGTTTAGATCACAAAAACACTTACACAATGATGATCAAATCCACAGATATCTTGAACGATTTTAGGCGTAGGATGTGTTTGGTTTAGTGTAATAAATGTGAAGAATAAAAGTAGGTGGGAGGGTGTTTTATTAAAAATGAGTTTAACCTTTTGACAGTTTTGGTCCCTCCACCTTTTCCTTTTTCAAACCAAGCCATTTAACTTCCATTTTGGTTACCAAACAAAGATTTTAGGAAAGAAACTTGACGACACTCCCCTCGACTTGAGAAAATAATGAAAGGTTATTAATTAAGGTCCGAGGAGTGTCTTTGAACCATGAAATGTACCACCATTTGTAAAAGAGTCAACCGAGATATGATAACATGCAAGTACGCAGATGTTTTGAAGCAAGTTAAAAGATTATTTTCTCCCCTCAACACTTGATCGGAAAAATACTGAATTTTGAAAGATTAAAGTGTTGACGGAAGAAATGTACTTGCAATGTTGAAAGAAATGTAGATTAGGAGAATATTTTTGTTGTTTTATCGTGTTTTATAATTTTGTATTTTGTTTTGAAAAATTATTTACAAAAGAGAATTTGGTGTTTGATGTGTTTTAAGACTGCTTTTAGGAGATCATCCAATTCCTCTTGAGTCAAACACCTCATACCAATCCGGTGGACCAACTCATTAAACCTAGCGGAGCTAAGGCTTTGGTGAGAAGATCGCCAATTGGTATTCGTACTCCACAAAATATAATTCAACAAGACTGCTCCACGTGATCCTTGATGAAATGATATCGAAGATCGATGTGCTTTGATTTCGAAAGTCTTTGGAATCGAAGTTGCACGAGATTGCAATGGCACTCGATTGTCGCAATACATCGATTCTCACAAATACGTAACCATAGTCTTTGAGTTGTGTTCTCATCCATATGACTTGAGCACAACATGCATACATGGCTACATATTCGCCGGTTGATGACGATGTACAATCCTGCTTCTTCAATTGCCATGACAACAGTTTATCACCAAGAAATTGTAAAGCTCCCTCAAGTGCTTTTCCGTGAGTCTAAGCATCCCTGCGTGGTCGCCTCAAAAGCGATTAGTTCAAAACCAGAATCCTTCGGATACCGGATCCCCAAGTTAATGGTTCCCTTTATGTATCGGAGGATTCTTTTAGCCTCAGAGAGGTGGGTTTCAGCTGGTCACGACTGATAACGGGAGCATAGATAAACGGCAAAGACAATATCAGTCCGCTAGTCGTTAGATACATGAGAGACCCAATAATACTACGGTATTTTGTAGGGTCCACCAATTTCCCATGTAAATCAGCGTCTAGCTTCTTGGTATGAGCCATTGGTGTGGCATAGGTGTCACAAGTTTTCATTCCAAATTTGTTTAACAATTCAAGGGCATATTTGGACTGACTCAAGAAAATACCACGGGGTGATTGATGAACTTGCAGACCGAGAAAGAATGTAAGTTCACCCATCATGGACATTTCAAAATTTTTCTTCATTAGTTTTGCAAAAGCGATTGAAAACTTTTTATGTGTAGACCCAAAAATGATGTCATCCACGTAAATTTGAACAATTAAGATGTGTGCCCCGTGATATTGTATAAAAAGAGTTGGGTCAACCGAGCCTTTGGTGAAATTATTGGCAATGAGGAAAGATGATAGCTTATCGTACCATGCCCGAGGGCTTGTTTGAGACCATAAAGAGCTTTGTTCAGTTTGTAAACATGGTTCGGAACTCAGATCAACGAATCCATCCGGTTGGCTGACATAAACCGTTTCTTTAAGTTGTCCATTGAGAAACGCAGCTTTGACATCCATCTGATAGACCGTTATATTCATATGAGCCGCGAACGCTAGAAATATCCGAACAACCTCAAGACGAGCAACCGGAGCAAAAGATTCTTCAAAGTCTAATCCCTCTTCCCGACGATAACCCTTAGCCACCAGACGTGACTTGTTTCGATGACGTTCCTTCAAAGATCCAATTTGTTTTTCCAAATCCATTTTAGACCAATGACGAAGACCCCTGTTGGTCTTTCAACCGCCCCATACTTCAAGACGCTTGAATTGGTTGAGTTCTTCTTGCATGGATTCAATCCAGTTGTCTTTTGTCATTGCGTCTTTGATGTTTATAGGTTCAGATTGGCAGGCATGTGAGTGCATAAATGCAATGTTCACCGTCTGTGTGAAGACGTTGTCTCGTAACGACCGGTTGATTCGGGTTGCCAATAATGTTTTCCAGAGGATGGTCTTTCGTCCATCTATGTGTGGAGGGTTGATGTTGGTATACATTGTGCGATTCTGAGGATTCAAATGGTTTGTTGAAGATTCCGCGACATCCGTGCAGCAGCCTCATTAGCAAACGGGTTGAAGAACGCATTTGGATCAAAATCTGCATGTAGGGGTATTTCATTCAATATCATCACCGGTGGTTCATCATTGTTGGAAGCGGTGTGTTCAACTGCTGTGTTGGAGTCAACTGGTGTAGGTGCATCTTCAACAGTAGTTGTTGTAGCATGTGTATCAGGTATAGGAATATTATCGTTGTGCGGAAACAGCGGATACACCGAGCACGCTCATCAATATCGTCAGCGAACGGAGCAAATAACCTTTCCATTTGTTGACGAAAGTGAGGGCTTTCTTCATGATGATGGGGTTGAGGGAAGTTTAAACGGTTGTGACCGGTTCTAAGTCTGTTATACTCGAAGCCATTTCCGTAAGTTCATCGAAATGAGCATGAATCGCTTCCATCACCTGTTTTGTAATGACGATTCCAGATTCGAAACCTTTGGAATTATCACAGGATCCGATAAAGACTCCAATGTCAGCTTTGGCTTTGAGCTTTCCAAAGTCATCACGATCATTATTCCGATAGCAAAGAGATCCAAATACATGAAAGTGTTTTAGATTCGGTTTTCTGTTATGGACAAGCTCGAAAGGTGTTTTGTTGTGGCGTTTGGTGATCATAGACCGGTGTTGAGTATAGCATGCAGAGATACGCCTTATGCCCATAAGTAATCTGGAAGTTTAGCATTGATTAACATTGTTCTTGCAGCTTCCACTAACGCTCGGTTTCGCTCTTCAACAACTCCGTTTTGTTCGGTGTATGCGTGCAATAGATGTTTGATGTTGAATTCCCACTTTCTCATAGAATTCACGAAGGGTTTTGTTAACAAATTCAATTCCTTTGTCTGTTCGATGATTCTCGACGGTGTTGCGGAGCTGAACTCGTATTTTGTGAGAAAGGTGATGATCATTTGTGGAGCTTGGTCTTTGCTACGAAGAAAGTAGACCCAAGTCCATCGTGAGTAGTCATCAACAATTACTAAGATGTAGCGTTTGCCATTGATCGCTTGCACGCGCATCGGGCCACACAAATCCATGTGAAGAAGATGAAGCACATGTGAGAGCGTGTTCCACCTTTGAAGGAAAATGAGCACGAGTGCTTTTCCCTTGTTCACAAGCCGAGCAAAGGTGATCTTTTGAATACCGGAATCGTGGGAGTCCTTCAACTAGTTTGTGTCGAGCAAGGTTGGTGATGGTTTGAAAGTTTAGATGTGAGAGAAGACGGTGCCATAGCCAAGATTTTGTTGATGTTGCCTTAGAAAGTAAGCAAATGGGAGAGGAAGCAACCATGTCTTGCATAGAGATAGTGTAGAGACTAGAATTACGCGAGCCTGACATAAGGTCATTTCCTTGTAGATCACTTAATGAAACAAGTTTTCTCCCCGAAAGCAACCTCCAAATCTCCATCACAAAATTGACCTACTGAAAACAGATTGTGACCGAGGCCTTCCACATAGTAAACCCCGCTAATTTCGATGTTCCCATTGACATAATCTCCGTAGCCCATGATAGCTGCGAAGTGATCATTCCCGAACCTGACGGTGCCAATGAACTTTGCAATAAAGTTTGATAACACTTTAAGATTGCCTGTCATGTGTCGGGAACATCCGCTATCAACAATCCAGAGAATGATCTTTTTCACCTGCATTACACATCGACACTAATAATGTGATGGAATAGAAGTAGATGTGGAACCCGAAATGTTAGAGGGTTCCATAGCAGCTTATAGTAGATATACACACATCAATAGCTTTAGGTATCCACTTAAATCCTAGTGTGTTATATATCCATTTCCGCCATCTATAACTACTCTTTGCTTTAGTCTTAGTGAATTCACTAGGTGGTACTACATTCCTAGGAGGTGAAACTGGAGCTACAGGGACAGCAATGCGTTTCTTAGAATCTAAAGATGGCGGTCTACCAAGCATAGACTTAGAAAGATTAGTTGGCCTAGAGGTATTTCGGTTCTTAGGATTCCTTAAACGAGAGATTATAGCTTTAGCAACACATTTATCATGGCAATCAGAATTCATACTTTTACCACAAATAACACAAGGTGCATCAGAGTGAATATCAAAAGTACTTAACGGTTTAGCATTCGTTACATCACTATTTCTATTACATTTGCTAGACGCAATATCTATAGTGGAGGCAACGTGTGTCTTATTCAGAGTCCTAGGGTGTTCTTCTACTTTAGCATTCTTGATTGATCTTTTCTTAGGTCGCAACTTCCTATTCTTCGATTGAGTGCTCTTAGGCTGTGAAGTGCGGACGTTTGGAAAAGGCTCAACTATTCTGTTTCAGTAGAAGGAAGCACGTTAGCTACTTGTGATTTGGCAGTAGAGATTCTAGGTGCATGAGTACTAAGTGTTACGCGGGCTAATCTCTTAATGATTGTTGGCGGAAGTTGTTCATACTTTCCTAACATTTCTCTTAACTTGATGATAGTGTGAATCAGATCTTGATTTTCGGACCGAACATTTCGGCAAAGAAAATGCATAACTTCTTTAGTGTGTGCAAGATAATGATCAAGTTCATTTGATGCTTCATCACGAGTCTTTTTAAGTAAATCAAATATGACACCATATTCCTTTTAACTTTTACAAGTTCTTGTTCATATTTTGAGATTTGACACTTGAAAGACACGTTTTGATCATCCAGTTGCTCAATTTTAGAATCAGAAGGTTTTGCACGCATCTGGTTGATTTTGTTTTGAAAAACAATTTGTTGATCGTGAATATCTTTTTGACACCAATTAAGACGACGTATTGCATTTGAAAGTTCGTTTGACAATCGTTTGTTTTCAACAGTTAAGGACTCGATATGAAGCACATTATCAGTGTTCTCAACATTTACCACAGAAGCAACAGTATCGGCAGAGATATTATCAAATGCATATGACAACGAATTCAATAACACAACATTTTGAACATCCGCACAGATAACATCTTCCAAGAGTCGATCAACATCTTTTCTTAACATTTTCTTTTTACGTTTAGTGTTTGAAATAGATGTTTCCGTTTTCTCGAAAACGTTTTTCATGACCCCAAGTTCCTTATGAAAATCCTTTTCCCATGCAATTGCACAACTTTTCAAGTTTTTAACATTAGGTAAAAGATTTTTCTGAAAAATGTCTCTTTGTTCTCGCGCCAGAGGCGATTGAAAATGTTCAACTTTGATTTCGGATCGATATTCTATCTCATGTTGTAAAATTTTGAGGTTAACCATGAAAATGTCAAAATATCGAAGAATTTTTCGATTTTCGGTTGTGAGTTTACTTCACTAATGGAAGGTAAAGGACCATAAGTTTGTGCAAAGTCTGTTTTGGGATAACAATAGAAGACTCGGTGTTCGATGATAACTCTTGGTGTGTTAGAAGAATCCGTTGGTGTGACGAAAGTGACCGGTTTAGAATAATTAAAAGGTTTGTTGTAAACAACAGCTTTTAATTTTGATCGACTCTCGTCTTCTGCATCTAATTCCTCTTGACGATGATATTCAACAATACTCATAACTGAATTATCAATTTTATATTCTGCCTTTGGAAACTTCGGATTTGGTTTGAATGTTTTGGTTGAAAGCTTAGGTTTGTAATCAGCAAGATTCGGTCCATATCCATTTGGATTTGGTTTTAAAGTAAACTTTTCAATGGTTGTGACCGACTCGCCATGTTTGTAAACAACAGTTTTAAACTCTTTAAGTTTGTTTTGCAAGCCGATGATTTCTTCAAGATGATCATCTATTCGTTTCGTTGAATGCTTTTTGTATGCAGAGAACTGTTTTTGACAAGTTAACAACTCAGCCTTAGCTTTTTGATTTTCCAAGGTGAGAGCGTTAATTTGCTTTTTATGTTCATGTTTCAGTTGTTCTATTTCGGACAACAAAGCATTCTTTGAAGCGGCTAGATCACGCATCTGTCGTTCTAAATATTTTTCGTTTTGATAAGATTTGGCAAAGGCTGCTTCAAAACCGTTTTCACGTTTTCTTGAGTTTTGAAAAAGTTGAGTTGCTTTTGTAAACATTCAAAATCCTTTGTTAACAGTGCATTTTTACTTTTCAAGTCCCGATTTAATGCAACACATGCAGCAATTTGGGATTGTTGGTCTTGAAGTAACCGAACAAGATCTGGATGGGGCAAAGGTTCATCTTGTTCAACGTGAGTCACAACATGATCATTATTTAGATCCTCAAGTATGACCACCGAGTCAATTTGATTATCAAGGGAAACCGGTTGGTCATCTTGATCGTCAAATATAACTACGGGTCTAGTTGAAAATCGTCGGAATGAGATGTGGATGACTCATTTTGAACATTCCGAGCCTTGCCGGATGCTGATGTTGGCGGAGATATGAGATCAGAGATAAATATGGTTTGTTCGGTGCACGAGACAAGCCATCGGTGTCATATCTTGGGCCTGTGTCACTCATGTGTAACGCCTGCATATTAGCCATCAACATAACGGTGCATTGGCACGCAAGTCCTCCATATCATCATCAAGTCAAGCATTTGCCATAAAGCTCTATTCTTTGTGCGTGAGAGTTCCACCAGCCTTCATCCTTAAGAGCCAAAAGAAGAGCCTCTTTGAAATAAGCACTGCCCTTAGTCCTTGGCTTTGGGCATGCATTAGCCAGTGTCCCTTCTCATTGCAGTTGTAGCATCGAAGACCATTCAACCCATTTTGAGCATTTCCTGTTCCACCACATGAGCTCTGTTGTTATTCCTACCCATAGCATTAAACCCTTGACCACCGCCCATCTGACGACCATAATCACGATTCCGAACTTCAACACGTCCATTGTTCACAACAGCTTGAGTCCGTGTGTTAGATGAGGAACGAATACGATTGTTGGATTTGTTGGTATAACGGCTAAAGGCATTAGCAATCATAGCAAATCCTTGTTGCAATGCTTTAAACGGATCGGATTCCTCCGCTTCATCGACATATGCTTGAGCATTGTTGTTGTATGGAACCAATTGATTTTGTTGAGGTTGTTGTTGTGAAGGTGTGTTTGAAGCATTTGGTTGAGTTTCTGGTTGAGGAGAATAACGGTTTTGAGCATATAAGGCAAGTTGTTGTTGATTTTCCGGATGTGTTGGTGGAGCAATTTGAGCACGGAGAATCCTTTCCCGATCAACTTCCTTTTCATGAGGTTTCAAGTAATCGTACAACAATCCGTAGGTAGAATGATGCATGTTCTTCGCTTGACGGAGAAAAATGACATACTTCTCCCATTCGGGACCAAGACTACTCAGAAACTTAGTATTCACTGCAATTCTTGGCATGATGATGTTGTGTTTATCCAAATCATTGATGATGTCTGAAAATCTATGATGATAGGACTCTAGTGTCTCTCGAGGTTCAATCATGAAGTGTTCATAAGCCAAGTAAATTTTGGATTCCAAATCCTCCCGATTGAGTACAGATCCTTCCATAAGAAGACGAATATGATCCCACATCTTTTGTGCCGTCTTTTGAGCATCAACACTACGAAGAATTGGGTTTGGTAATCCTAAGAGGATGTATTCCATTGCAAGTTCATCAGCTTCATAATGTAGAAGTTCTGTGGGATTTAAATCTGCAAAAGTAGCAATGTTGGTTTGTTCATCTCTTGGTGGAATGGCATTTGGATCTCCGGTACAATGATAGTAGGCATCTCAAATGGACCTTCTAAGATAACCTTCTTTAAGAACTTTCCATGTGGCTTCTTTAGATCACAAAACCTAAAGAACCTTATCACCCATTGATCATAGTTTCTGGAGTGAGCATTGGAGGTCTATCAAGTGATCCGACCTCATGAATTGATTGTTGGCCGCTTAAAGCTTCACACATCTTTGCAAACCAAGTGGGTTCCTTCATAGTGTTCCTTGATGGATGTTGATTGAATTCATTTGTGTACGGTTGAACTTGAGGACTTGGTGGTGGTTGAACCATTTGAGGTTGTGGATTTGCAGCAAGTTGTGGAGTATGTTGTTGATTAAATTGTTGTTGATAAATTGCTTGTTGTTGATTCCATTGTTGATGTTGTGGACTTAGTTGTTGTTGTCGTTGAGGATAAGTGTAAGGGAAATAGTTAGAGTATGGTGGTTGTGACATGTTGAAAAACTTGTGTGGTAAAATGGATCTTTGTAGTCGAATGAACCTTTGTTGATGAAGTGTCCTTAGGCGTAGAAAAGACAAGAACCAAGTAGCACTTATGCGTAAAAACACCAAAAGTTACGCGTAACAATGAGGAGTTACGCGTAGGTTTTAGCTTACGCGTAAGTAGGATAAAAGCACTAAAGTTATGCGTAGACAAAAGTTAGGCATAGAAAGTTAGGCGTAGGATTACCTTATGCGTAGACCTAAGTTTACGCGTAAAGTGAATCTTATGTGTAGGATTTCTACGCGTAAGCTTATGCTTATGCGTAATTTTAGGGTTTTTGCCCAAATGATCTTTTACACTTCACAGTGCAAAAGATATCCAAAGTCGACGTATTTTCGGACTTATCCAAGTAAGAAAACACGGAATAAACCAGGAAAATGAAGATCAAACCAAGGAAAATCTTACGCGTAATTTTAGGGTTTTGATACGCGTAGGATTACTCGTAACTTTGATTTTGCCCAAATGTGTTTCTAAACCAGATTTTTGTTATGGAATAGCTTCAATAGTACCAAAAGAACACAAAAGTGTGAATTTTGATGTACCAAAACTGCTAAACGGGTTACGCGTAGAACGACACCCACGAACAAAAACAAGCTTAAAAACGTAAATCCACGCGTAAAGTTTGAAACTTTTTGCCAAAACAAGTATTTTAACACCTCAAAACATTGAAAGTACAAGAATCTTGGATTAAAAAGTGTAAAAACGAGTTTTTAAGATAACCAAAGATTGCGTTATTTTTACGCGTAAGACCCAAAACCAAAACTTCAAAAAACAAACGAGTACACCCAACTATTTGGCGATTGATACCACTGTTAGGTCACTAGTTTTACAAACACAAGTTATATAGAAAGGAGATGAGGCGATTGAACAAGTATCAAACACACACACACACAATATAGTATACGGTTTAGGCAAAGAGTATGTGTGAAAAGAAAACTTGAACAACCAACCTTCAAATGAAGGTTATTACATGGTTTATATAGGCAAGGAGCTAGGGCAACACTCCCTCTCCTTCCCTATTCCTTATTGGGCTTGGGTCAAGCTTATGGGCCTTCTACATAAGCTTGACCTTAAACAAACATAAAGGCCATAATAAAGCTACCTATTACATATGAAATATAAATACTTGAAATACTGTTTAGGAGTGATTCCAACACTACCAATGGTGCGGGGCCTTGGTACCTCATTTTGGATTGCTTGGAACCCTTGTTGATAGCATTTACCGAGTGAACCGTTGGGTGTGAGGGGCATGGATGTGCACTCTCCCATGGTGAAAAAGAACATGAAGTCGATGAAATCGAACTCACTTTTGGGTTCTTTATAGTATCACTTGGGAGTGCTCTAAATTCGTCATTAAAGGCTTTTAAGAGGGCATCAAGCTTGTTTGTCATCTCGTCTTGTCTTAGCTTAAAATCGGCTTCAAGCTTAGTCAATCGAGTTTCTTGAGATGACATGAATCTAGATGCAATTTCCTCAAGATTAGTGGGGTTCCCGGTGCTAGGAGGATTGAACCTATTAGGTGGACTAGATGAGCTTTGGGGTGTGCTTGAGTTTTGGTTCCACTTAAGGTTAGGGTGATTTCTCCATGAGGGGTTGTAAGAGTTTCCTAAGTTGTTTTGTTCGGGCTTGAAAGTGTACCACTTCTCTCCCGCTCCGTCGGTACGCGTGGAGGCGTAGTCCGCAAAAGCTTGTTCAGGGAGTCTTGTGCAATCACGAGTGTCATGGGGACCAGTACATAACTGACAAGGTAGAGTAATTTTATTCACTTGATGTGAAGACTTAGGATTTTCGTAGGAGCTCATTAGGAATTTAACTTGATCTTCAAGTTCGAGCATCCTACGGTCGGAAGGTTGTGAGTCAATGGGAGGCAAAGAGATTGCCTTAACGGTTTTGGGCAACTCACGGGGGTCATTCCAACTTTTGTTGTCATAGAGAGCAAGGTCCTCTATTATACCCCATGATTCTTCCGCGGTGAGATCACTAAGTTTTCCACCGGCCGCTTGGTCAATGGATCGCTTGGGGGGGGGGGAAGTTGACATGATCATAGAAGAGTTGGACTTGGATCCAAAGATCAATGCCGTGATGAGGGAATTTATGAAGTAAGTCCTTGAATCGAGTCCATGCTTCGTAGAGAGATTCACCTTGACGTTGTTGGAACATAAAGATATCATTCCTAAGCTTAGTGGTTCTCCCCGGTGGGAAAAATTGAGCAAGGAAGCGAGAGGTGAGATCATCCCAACTTGAGATGGAGCCGGCGGGAAGTCGCTCAAGCCAATTACTAGCTTGGTCCCGTAGAGATAATTGGAAGAGACGCAGACGCGTGGTCTCCCGAGTAGTAGCATCGAGGTCGATGGAATCGAAAATTTTAAGGAAATCCTTAAGATGCTGATTAGGATCTTCGGAATGAAGTCCATGGAATGCACATCCGTATTGCACCAACCGGATGGTGTCGGATCGCAGGGCCGTAGTTTGGGCTTGGTCGGGAAGCTCAATGGTTTTCCTATAGCCTAGGTGGCTTGGTCTCGAGTATTCACCAAGAGTACGGCCTCTTGGCGGGTCATTTGGTGGTAGGTTGATGAATGGTGGTTGGTTATCACCTTCCATGATGAAAAGTGATGGGGTTACGAACAAAGGTCACGAAGAAGGGGGATAGACTATGAGGAAGCAAAAAATGAGAAAAATTTACATGATAGGAATCAAGCAAAGAAACCTAAACGAGGTGGACTCCTAACTAGCTATTCTATTCCCCGGCAGCGGCGCCAAAAAGTTGATAACGCTACACGCGTCGTTCGGGGTCAAAGGAACTTCCTTTTCGTCGAGCAAGTTTTTCAACACCCTAGGCAGTGAACCTAATCGTTGTAGTGTAGTATTAAGGTAAGCCACGGGAATTGATATCGTTCTCTAGGGGAATAGGAATGCTAGTGAGAAGTTACTACGCTAAGGTTGGGGTTGAGGAAGATTATTTTTTTTCTTTTTATGTTTTTTTAGGAAGTGGAAAGGTACGAATCTCGGGGTTTGGATTTGGGGGTTGGTATTTCTACCGATTACTTCTACTATCTAATTATCTAATTAACTAAGGTGAGGGTAGTCTATGTCTAATTATTGTGTGCTCGTATGATGATTTAAAGATGTGTTTACTTATGTTCTATTACTCCTTAATTATCTCCTATTGATAGTTAAATTGTCACGTCCTTATTCTTAATCGCGTTGTGTCTAAATTCGTAGGGTATGCATTTATCCCTAACTCTTTGAAACTACCAAAGGGTATCGCCTACAAAATCTCTAGGATTTATAAACTTTAACTCTAAGGTACTCTTCGGATGGTTTAGCCTACAATAACTCTAGGTATTATAAACTAAGGTTCACAAAGATTAATCAAGCATTAACTACACGACGGATGACCTATCGCATTACTAGATCATTAACAATTAAGATAAGAGACAACCAATCAATATTCAATAATTAAGTTTCATATTCCCTAAGCAAACACACAAGTAAATTAGCCGGACATGGGGAACATGCAAGCATACACACAAGTAATTGAAGAAATAATTAAATTAATGAAGTAAAACACTTATCTTGATGTAAGATAGGGTTTGGAACCCTAAAATACTGTACAAGACAGCCTTGGTTCGGTTTAGGTTTTTACTCCAAAACACTACACACTCAAAACTAAAAAATTCGGACTCTATATATAATATTACATATGCGACGGCGTCACCCTTTGATTTGTGACGCCGTCGGGTCGCCGTTATTAGGGTTTCGTCTTGGCCACATTAGTCTTACGACGGCGTCACCTTATGCTTGTGACGCCGTCCCCTTCAGTCTTTGACGTCGTCTGGATCAAATCTAGGCCGTTTGAGTTGCGACGACCTACTCTTTTAAAACCTGACACCGTCACTTGTAAATAAGCAATTTGGCTACTGATCCATCACAAAAGTGATGCGACGGCGTCGCAGATAACACCTGACGCCGTCCCCTTCAGTTCCAGCAGCCTAAGTGTCTCGATTCTTGACTTTTGGCCATTTTCTTCGTATATTCGCGCCTTTTTGTCCGAATAAGTGTCATTCCAGCATTTTGCCTTCAAGATACCTAAAAAGTGAAAAGGAACGATATTAAGTAATAACGGATACAAAAGTGATCAAATAAGGGCTTAAATGACCCCTCAAAAAGGTTCATTTTAAAACCTTATCAGTGGGCTTGGGCCCAGTTATGTACAAACTTGTGAACACAGGTTTTTACACTTTGATGACAATTATGTATTCACAGCTTTTGTAAACTAGTTTTGACGCAAAGACTCTAAGCTAAAGTTTTGATGCTAAGCATCGAGTGACCAAGGTTTAACAAACCGAGCATACTCTCAGCCTTGTGAATAAGACGCGAACTAACCGTACTCTTAGTGCAAGGTTTGAGACCATTTGGCTAAGTATAACACACACTCCCCATGTGTGCTTGCGACACGAATTGTTAACACCAAAAAGATAGACACCGTTTATACACTAAAGAAACTAGACACTCATAGCATCGTTGCATATTAGTCAAGTAATAGATACTTATGTATATGGTTTATATTAGAGGGTATTAGAGTGTAATTATGTAATCTATTTATATCCTTGTAATCTCTCATTCACATTTACAATATACAACATCTTTTACTGATTATCTTAGTATTAAGAGCCAAAGGGTCACAAACCCTAACCCTAGTTTTTTCTGCTGTCACCCACCACAGCAAAAAAAAAACCCTCTGCCGCCCTTCATTATCACCATGGCTCTCCTTGCCTCTTTCACCACAGTCGAAAAACAAAGTCATAATTCCCACAAATTTGGTTTCATACTCTCCACAACCAATTACAGCCACTGGAAAACAATGATTTAGTCGTTCCTTATTACAAAAAAAACTTTTCCCCTATGTTGATGGCACCATCACTTGCCCAGATCCGTTCATCACTGTCCCACCCACTGACAAAGATCAGCCACCGGCTACCCAACAGAACCCAAACCATGCAACGTGGGTGTCTAATGATGCTCACGTTCGCATGTTACTCCTATCTACCATCTCTAAAAGTGCTTTCCAGCATGTTCAGGGTGATGCATCTAGAGAATTATGGATTGCTCTTGAACGCGCTTTTACCCCTCACACTATCTCCCGTGAATACACCCTAAAATCACAACTTCTCAGGCTAAAGATGGAATCCGATGAGACTAGTTCTGCCTATCTCCTTCGTGCTCGTCAATATGCTGATGCCTTGGCCAATATTGGTGAACCATTCAAAGAAAAAGACCTTTTTATGCTCGTTGTTACTGGTCTTCGTGATGAGTATAATGGATTCAAGTAACAGATTGTGGGTAGACAATTTCCCACTGCCTTTTTTGATTTACACGCCCTTCTCTCTGATCATGATTACATGATCGAAGCCTCCATCGACCTGTGCAGGATTTTGCAGCCGCGACCCCATCAGCTCCTACCGCTTTAGCCGCGATCTCTTCCTTGCCTCCTGACATGGTTCATGCTCTTCAGCAGGTTTTGTCACAACTTGGTCTTCAGGTGCAACCGTAATCCTCACTTTCACAGCCCTCTTCTCAGCAGCCTCAGGCCCACTATGCATCTCGGGGCCGTGGACGTGGCTCGCACAATCGTGGTCGTAGGGCCTGCAGCAACTCTAGGAACTACAACAACAATCACAGCTTCAACAATTCTAATAGTGGTAATCGAAGTCAATTTTCATGGGCATCTAATCAAAACACTGTTTTTGGTACTTGTAACAGGTGCGGAATTGGACATATTCCAACTCAATGTCCTAACCGAGATCCCAATACAATGAGGTCTCCACCACCTTCAGCCAACTTTTCCGATCATCGTTCACAGACATCAACTAAGTGGCTTCCAGACACTGGTTGCAATGGACACTCTACCATGGATCAACACAGCCTTGATCACTCAGAACCATACTATGGTAAGGATTCTCTTTATGTTGGTAATGGTGAAAGTCTCCCTATTTTACATATTTGTTCCACCAAAAGTTACTCCCCACACAAAACCTTTACCCTTTCAAACATCCTCCATGTCCCTCAATTAAAACGGAACCTCCTTTCGGTTCAAAAATTTTGCCATGATAATAATGTGTTTTTTGAATTTCACTCTACCTTTTTTGCTGTGAAGGACACTTTTACACGGAAAACCCTCCTCACGGGTCCAAGTGACAATGGGCTTTACTCTCTCCGCCTTCCACTTTCACATTCTATTCACCGTGTTGCTATTTCTGCTGTTCGTGCATCTTCTGACACATGGCATCGAAGACTTGGACATCCGCATCCAGATCTTTTGAAGTCTATGTTATTTAATTTTTCTGTTCCTGTTATCAATAAAAGTTTGAGCGCCTCTTGTAATTCTTGTCACATGGGGAAATCCTCAAAACTTCATTTATTACCCTTATCTTTCAATAGTACTAATGTTTTGGATTTAATATTTTGTGATGTTTGGGGTCCTGCTCCCATTAAATCTTTTAATGGTGATTCATATTTTTTATTATGTGTTGATCATTTTACACGTTATATGTCGATTTTTCCGTTAAAACACAAGTCTGATGTTTGTGCTACCTTTAAAACTTTTCATGTTATGGTTGAAAGATAATTTAACACCAAGCTTAAATCTATTCAAACAGATTGGGGAGGGGAATTTCGACCCCTCTCTCCCTTCCTCTCTTCTTTGGGCATTATACATCGTCTCTCATGCCCTCACACCAGTGAACAAAATGGTTTTGTTGAGAGACGCCACCGACATGTGGTGGAAATGGGTCTTACTCTTCTTGCTCAGTCAGGTGCTCCTAAACGGTTTTGGAACTTTTCTTTTGACACAGCCGTTTACCTGATTAACAGAATGCCATCTCGCGTTGCTTCCAAAATATCACCTTTTAAACACCTTTTTAAACGAAAACCTGATTATTCCTTTTTACGGGTTTTCGGTTGCCAGTGTTATCCTCAGCTCCGTCCTTACAATCCTCACAAAATGGATTTTCGTTCCTTACCGTTTCTTTTCCTTGGTTACAGTCCAGCTCATCATGGTTATCGTTGTCTTGATCTCAATACAAATCAATTATATATTGCTCGACATGTTCGTTTTCATGAACAATATTTTCCTTTTCTTCATCAGTCTTCTGCTACACCTACACAGTCTCAACCAGATCCTTATTTCTCTTCCTTTCCTATCTCATGTTGCTCTCCAACACAATCTGCAACAGAACCGGTTTCTGCCCCACAAACGGCCCAAACACACCAACCCGCTACTAACCACAAACGGCCCAAACACACCAGCCCGCTACTGACCCACAATCGACCCAATCACCCCAGCCCGTTCCCAACCCACATGTGGCACAACCACATCCCACCGAATCACTTCAGCCCCTCCCAAATCACCCAACACCATCGTCCTCTATACCACCTATTACCTTAACCCGACCAGCCCATCTTGGCCAAAACCCACCTAAAACCAAACGTTATGATCCCTCGGCCTTTCACACCATAACTGAACCTATTGTCACGGAACCCACGACTTTCTCTGTTGCTAACAAGGATCCTCAATGGCAACAAGCCATGTCTGAGGAATACAGGGCTTTGATGAAAAATGGCACGTGGACTTTGGTTCCACCCGTCTCGAATGCTAATGTGGTTGATTGTAAATGGGTGTACAAACTTAAAAGGAATCAACATGGGGCTATCACACGATACAAGGCGTGCTTAGTTGCTAAAGGTTTTAATCAGCAAGCTGGTATTGATTATCATGAAACTTTCAGTCTGGTTGTCAAACCGACTACTATTCGGGTAGTTCTTTCTTTGGCAGTCAGCCATGGCTGGTCCCTTCGTCAGTTGGATGTAAAGAATGCATTTTTACATGGTGATTAAAAGAAACTGTTTATTTTCGACAAGCTCCAGGTTTCGTGGACCCTACAAAGCCGCATCATCTCTGCCTACTACATAAGTCTTTATATGGTTTGAAACAAGCCCCTAGAGCATGGTTTCAACGATTGTCCAAGGCTCTGCATATTTTGGGATTTAAAGGATCCACAACTGGTCCCTCTCTTTTTATTCACTCCTCTGCAGGCACTTTTTGTACATGATCGTTTACGTTGATGATATCATTTTAACAAGAAACAATGATACAGCCATTGACCATGTTGTTAAAAGCTTAAGTTCTACGTTTGCATTGCAAGATATGGGTCCTCTTTCTTATTTCTTGGGTATTGAGGTCAAATCAAATGGTTCGGATGTTATCCTCTCTCAGAAGAAGTACATCTTGGAAATTTTAACCAAAGCTGGCCTTTCGCAGTCCAAACCGGTCTCCTCTCCATGCTCAACAACGGCTCCCTTAACACTTGGTGACGGCCTAATTTTTGGTAACCCGGTTCGGTATAGACAAGTCGTCGGGGCCCTTCAGTATCTCACCTTGACTCGCCCGGACATTGACTTTGCTGTGAATAAGGTTTGTCAATTTATGCACTCTCCAACAGAAAAACACTGGTCTGTTGTCAAGCGGATTCTTCGATACCTACGAGGCACCTTGAATCATGGTCTTCTTTTCAAACGGGCATTCTGGATATACTCTGCACGATTATACAGATGCGGACTGGGCTGGTTGCCCTGATGATCGTCGATCCACGGGGGGATTTGCTATCTATCTTGGCTCTAATCTTGTTTCTTGGTCAGCTCGGAAACAACGGACTGTCTCTCGGTCATCCAGTGAGTCTAAATATAAAGCCTTAGCTGACACAGTGGCTGAACTTACTTGGCTTGAGTCTCTACTGCGAGAACTTCGTGTTCCTGTCAAATCTACTCCAATATTATGGTGTGACAATCTGGGGGCTACATATTTGTCTGCAAATCCGATCTTCCATGCTCGTATGAAACATGTTGAGGTTGATTTTCATTTTGTGCGAGAAAAGGTTGCACAAGGACGACTTTCTGTTCAATTCATCTCTACACATGATCAGATTGCAGATGTCTTTACAAAGCCGTTGCCAACTGCCAGATTTGTGACTCTACGGGACAAGCTACAGCTTGTAATCTCTCATTCACATTTACAATATACACCATCTTTTACTGATTATCTTTGCGGTTACATTGTTGAGGTAAAGTAAGAAAAACGAAAATCAACCTCCCCATGAGGTTATGGTTCACGGCAGCAGCAACAAAGAAAAAGAGTCATCTTCATTTTATTAAAAATCAACTAACCATTTTTATATCAATGTTGAGGCAGTTGGGGCTCGACCACGACACCAAACCAAAACAACAATATATTAACCAAGAAGAATAAGCTAATAAGCAAGGAAGTAAGCAAGCCGAAATTAACCCTTACAAACAATTGAGCTAATCTAGTTTTATTGTATTTATTGCTTAGCCACACATTTGCAACCATACCAATTTCTTTCACATAAAGTTTTAATATGTACGATCGGTAGAAAAAAAAAACAAATTACAACCAAAAATCATAACATAAACTCATTAAAGTTTAACACTAACGTAAGTAAATCAAAGTTTCCTTACAGAATAATTGATGTCGATTGATGGTGAAGACTAAACGCAACAACAACCCGGTATACCTTGATTAAAAAATCAATTACAACCAAGACTAAACCAAACATGAACCAATTGAGAAAAGCCCTAACCTTTCAAACCCTAATTTTTTTTGTGATTGTGTGAGAGATGTGTGTAGAAACTATGAAAGAATCATCCCCTTATATAGAGGAATAGATGGAAAGCTTGGACTTCACTTTCTTGTCTTTGAATGGAGAGAACCTCTCCTTCTAGTTGCCGTTGTTTTCCTTTACTTTCACCAACACCATCTTGTGAGGGTCTATGGAGGTGGGAGGCCAAGAATGGCATGGTGATGGTGACAAATTTGGTGTTTGACTATGGAAAGAAGAAGAAAAGACCATAACTATGTTTGTGTGAGAGGAAACGTGGAAGAGGAAAACAGAAAAAAGAAAAAGGTGAGAGTGATGGAGCGGTGGGGGGGGGGGGGGGTTAAAGTAGGTATTAGGTTTAGTATTTTTATTATTATTAATAAATGTATTATGTGTACCTCGTACTGCATAATCTGTTCTGTAAGTGATAACATTTCCTTACGTAAAATACTTTTCAGGTATCCGTAAATTATAATTTTTTATATTTTTGGAGACGTTTTGACGAGTGAAATAATATGGTATTATTATTATCTTGAAATTAGAAAGTAAATTTCGTGCCGATACTAATATGGTGTCGGTATGCGTGTGGTTCCGGGATTTCTGAAAACACGAGATGACTTCTCGTTTTTGGGTCATAATAATCAAAAAGTAATTGATTTTTATTTACTGGTAGAATAACTTATATAAATAATAATCTGAAAATTACGGTTTGCCACACAAAGTCAACTAAAATACACTCCTCCTTCTTGCGTTTTTCTTGATTGAATGCTACGCTCCTCCTTCTTAAGTTTCGTGATATCAATAACCTTTCCAAAAATCAGAAGGCCAAAATAAAGACAACTTCTCATTCAAGTAGCCTATTCAGTTAGTTTTGTAAAGGTATTATTAGCATTTTTTTTTTCAATCGGTTTTGAGCTGGTTCTTAGCAGTCGAATTCAATTTCATCTATTTTTGGTATAAATATCAACATACCAACGCATGAGATAATATGTAAGTCTCTTAATTATTCAAATTTTTGTTACTTATATTTTGTTTGATCTATTATTATGTTAGAAAAGTTATAATTTGTTTGTATTATGAAATTGAAATTAATTAGAATTATATTAGTTTTTTTAGAATCCCGAAAATCATAATTTGGGAAATTATTATTGAAAATTGGTAAATTGATTGATTACCTTTTTAAAATTTGAAATTGTAAAATTATGATATGGTTTTTAGGATATATAATGCGCATAGGATATGTGTTAGCTGCACACATTAAGCTTTTCTCTATTCATTGTCCCATAACAATTCACAACATATGGCTATCTTTCTTTTAGGTTATATCAAAGATCTATCCGCTGTCAAAAACGACATTAAGTTGAGAGTCAGAGTTGTAAGAAGTTGGATTCAAGAAATGTACAATAAACTGCATGTGAAAATTTTGGAACCGGTCCTTATGGATGAAAATGTAAGCACAAATCTTCTTTTTTGGTTTTTTTTTGTTAAACCTTTTTTTAGCCTTTGATTTTCATATGTAGTTGATTGTTGGTACATGTTTTTGGTTCCATAATACAAAAATACATGCCACATGCAGGATGGCCTTGGTGAACCAATTCAAGCACAAGTTGATTGAAGGCGCAACTGTGACGCTGGAAAGATACTCACTTGGGGAAATACAGCCCAAGTATAGGATGTTCAATAATGCTTTGCGTCTCAGCTTCTTGAGCAATACAGTGGTTGGACCCTGTTCTGATTTTATTGGGTCGCTGTATGGATTTGATTTTAGAAGCTACAAATCCATAACTGATTTGCAAATAGAAGAAGATGGTCAGTTTGGTATGTACTTTAGTCCATGTTTTTTGAATCTGTTAAATGGCATTTGAATACTTTTTTGGATATAGGATGATTGCTTGAACTGTATTCTGAAATATATGTTACTGTCTTATTTACCTGAGCAGATGTTGTTGGACATGTCACTGCCTGTAAAGAGTTGGATAATTATGACAAGAATGGGAGCAAGGGCAAAAAGAAACCGTTGACTCTTTTTGATGCTGAGTGAGTACTATAATTCTATTTTATGTGGTTTAACTAATGAAACAATGCATTAATCTATGTTATTCCATCATAATGATCAGCATAAATTTTGTAAGGGGAATGAGCTGAAGTGTAGTTTATAGGGCATATTTGCACAACAATTTAATGACTTTTTGACTATAAATGTGGATCATGGTATAATCATGATTGTTATGCAATTAGCAATGATGAAGGCTTGGGACGGTAACATCTTTGCACCTGTATTACTATAAATGATCTCAAGTTGTTTCAATATCATATAACTGATTGCACGTTATGATTCATATTATTTATAGGAAAGATGTGTGTTCAAAATGGTTATCATGGAAAAAAGTTGTTCCTTTTCAATGCCAATGAAATCATTGAGAAGGATGAATTCAAAGATGTTGAAGCGTATCAATTAAGGTAATTGAAAGACAATGTTCTATAAACTGACCATCTTACACATAAGTAGGCACAATAAATATTTTGAATTTTTGTAGGTTGTTTTCTAAACAAGATGCTGAAAAGTCTGAGACAACAGCATCGCGTATGACCGTTGGGTCAAAATTCTCAACGAAGGATGATTTTCTGACTAAATATCCTATAAAAAACATTGTCAAGCTTTTGGATGCTGAAAAGGTACACCATAATCCATAACAACTAAATATGTGAAATTTTGTGTCTAAATCATATGAGTATACATTTTTATAGAACATTGCTTCCGTTATTGTTGGAACGATAATCGCGATATAGGAAAAGGAGGGATGGTGGTATCTGGAATGCAGGAAGTGTAGCAAGAAAGTGGTGAAAGAGAGCGAGTTTGTTGATCTCAGTGATGATACAACAAGTAACTCAACAAACACGCCTGGAGATGCACCAAGTGCAGTGAAATTGTTAAATGCATAAAATCAATGTACGTTTTCATAATGTCTTAATAACCATATCACTAATAAAGCTGTATAGTTTTTTCATTCCATCAGCATCTAACAAAAGCCTTTCAAAATACACCTTTCGTAGATTTCATCTCCAAGTGGGCGTGCAAGATGAATCTGGCACAATGTCGCTCTCTCTATTTAATGACGAAGTCCAGTTGTTGGTGGGTAGATCAGCATACCAACTTTGCAAAAAGTATGGCTTGAAGGTAAGGATTATGTACTATGTTATATAACACTAAAAAACGATTACGTTGTTGTTAACAAATCGTGTGACTAATATTGTACATATTTCATGTAGAGTGCTGATCAACAAGTGTTCCAAGCTAAAATCACTGGCTTGGTGGGTAAAAGGCTTGCCTTTAAAGTCTCCATTGATGAATACAATATGAAAAAGATGTTGCATGTTTTCACTATATTGCGTCTCTCGGATAATCATGATATTATGAGTTCTCTCACCGCATCTGCTACACCTGTTAAGGTAATGACTATAGTGTTAGACAAATTGTTACTAACGTGATCTTCAATGACTTATTTACACGTTCTTTTATTTCATCTTTAATTAATAGGATAATGAGGCCACAAGTTCAAATTGTTACTAACGTGATATTCAATGACTTATTTACACGTTCTTTTATTTCATCTTTAATTAATAGGATAATGAGGCCACAAGTTCAAAGGTTGTTGGGATATCTTCGTTGGTAAGTCCTGAAGCCTTTTCATCTTCACTAAGATAGCAAGTTTTTATAAAACAACTAAATGCATTTGACCCATTACTCGCAGGATCTTGAATCCCAAACCGATGAGAATGCTACACCAACCAATGTGTTGAAAAGTACCGCCACAAGTCCTCCTGAAAAAGTTAGCAGCAGTAAACGACCTTCTGATGCGGAGCCAAGCAGTGAGTGTTTGATAACATCAAATTATCCTGAATATTAAGTGTCAATTTCCCCCAATAATGCTTGTAACTTATATCATTTATATGGATTTACGCTTGTTTTCCATTTTATTTCACTTTCAGGTAAATTACGAGCATTGGAGCTAAAGAGACGCGGAATTGGAGAGTTTATTGAAGATTTATCATAGTATGCTCACTTTGAAGAAGTTACGGCGTAACTCCTCTCTCCCATTACGCCGTAACTAAAGCGTGGCTCAGAAAACCAACTTATCAGAAGATTACGGCGTAACTCTCCCAAAAACTATGAGGTAACCATATTAGGTCAAATGAGGTTTCGCGCCGCTGATAATTACACCGTAACCCATGCATCAACTATGGCGTAACCAAGATTTATTGAAGATACGGCGTAACTCCTTCCTGAGGTTACGGCGTAACTCTTTTAATAGTTACGCCGTAACCAGATCTGGCCTATAAATACCCCACGATTTCCAGCATTTGAAAGCATCCCATTTCACACAAAATAATTAGAGAACGTGAGAAGAAGCCAAGGGCAGATCTAAAGGAGCATACGGAGCTATCTCCAAGGGAGAAATCACTCCCCTACGATAAGCATTAGCTTTTTATCTTTTCTTTACTTTCGATTCCTGTATTTCGTAACATTAAACATTGAATTGATTTGTATGGTTAATATGAGCGGCTAAGCACCACTTGGTGCTGGCCTAGTTATGATTCCTTAATTGTTTTGCTTACGTTTACATTGCTTCCGTATAATTATTTCTAAGTGTATGCATGCATAGTTTATTGGTAGTTACCCTTGTTTCGGTAGTTTTGAATGGCGGTAGAGGCTAGTTTCTTAGGAGATATAACCAACTGACCCTAAGTGAGTAGAATGAGACGGGAAGGGTAAGATATGACCAACTGACGACCCTTTCTACTTGTGCTATTTGACCAACTGATCACCTACCGTTTGGATGAACTTAAGATGTAAGGGGTGAGTGTTTAAGTTGTTAGCGCCTGGGCACTCACTATTATAAATCTAGCATGTAGCGGAACTTAATGACTTGGCTTAGGGGACCAGGAACAACTGGACTTATGAGGGGACACCTGACTTCTCCTGTGGTACCCTTTGCTGATAAGTTAGGACAAACTGACCAAATGCTGTCCTCTCGACTTTGACCCCACCTGAAGTAATTGGAAGTAATTAGACGTAAACACTACTAGTTAGGATAAGTAACTAGGTTAGCACCACTCTCCTCTATTGATCACATCCTTTTCCTTTATTTTCTTTAGTAGTTAATTAGTTAATTCCTTATCGAAATTATATTAAAATCTGTGACATCTAGACTTAGTATAAATCCACACACATAGCTCTTGGGACGACCTCAGTTTTACCGAATACTACCCTACACATGACCGAGTACACTGCCCGTTAGTGCATTAGGGTAGACCATAGGTATAACGAGTAATTATAAATATTAAAACCTAGTCAGTAAAACCTGCATCAAGTTTTTGGCGCCGCTGCCGGGGAGTTATAGTAGGATTTTTATCAAGTCTTTATTCTGATATTATGTCTCTCACCATGAATGATTATCTCACCACCTCTAAAGTTAAACAGGGAATCACTATTCCAGCTCTTGAAGAAAATGTAAAATTTGAGTTCTGGGGACTTTGTCTGGAAGAACTAAAAAGATGATGCTTTTATGGAAACAATGATGAAGAAGCACACGAACACATCGCTAAAGTATGTGAAATCGCCGATTTATTCCATGCACCTGGCGTCTCCAGAGACCATATTATGATGAGGGCATTTCCTTTTACCCTCAAGGGAAGAGCTAGAGATTGGTTGAAGAAACTTTCGGTTGAATCTATCACAACATGGAGTGGTTTCAAAAAAGCCTTTCTTAAAGAATACCGAACCCCTGCAAAAATTCTCCAACAAGTTGATGAAATTAGAAGGTTCTGCCAATTCAGTGATGAACCGCTATTTACAACATGGGAAATATTCAACGAAGCCATCCTCAAGTGCCCTGAGCATAAACTTAACAAACACGAGCAACTACAAATATTTTACAACGGGATGAATATCAAAACTTGGCAATTGTTGGACTCAAAGGAGCCTATCCCTTTAATGACTGCTAATAAAGGATGGACTAGAGTTGAAGAAGTAGTCCTCCACTCTTCATCTTGGAATGAAGACCCAATCAAGCTACAATCAGTTATCAAAAATTTGGGAGAATTTGAAGTTGATATGAAATCCCTTATTGAAGAAGTGAAAATGGTTAAACACAAGTTTGATAAAACTGTTGAAGGAAGAGTGACGGATCTTGAAAGGGCTATAAAAAAGCTCGTGAGGGAATCTAGCAGAAAGCAAGAAGAAAGTGAAAATTTGGTATGGAACATCAAGAAAGATTACGACCATGTGCTCAGAACTCAAGCAGCTGCTATAAGAAGACTAGAAAATCAAGTAGGAAAGCTCGCAGAATCTGTCAGAATGAGAGATGAAGGGGAACTTCCTAGCACAACTGAACCTAATCCTCGGGATCTAGCTCATGCTATAACAACCAGAAGCGGATTAAACTGTAAGGAACCAGCTTACCCATCAAGCTCGAATGTTCAGAATGAAGGTAATGAATGATGTAACTATTCAACCCCCCCTTCTAGTTTTCCACACGCATGTTACTTTGAATCAGAGGTGTTCAGCCGCCCTACTAAAAGACACGCCTCTCAAAGAAGAAGATCCTGGGAGCTTCACTTTACCTTGCACCATCGGAGGTATTATGTTCGATAAAGCCCTTGCCGATCTAGGGTCAAGCATTAGTCTTATGCCATTCTCACTCTACTCACGCCTAGAATTGGGGAACCTGAAACCAACTAGGATGTGCATCGAGCTAGCCAATAAAACAACTCAATATCCTAAAGGAATTACTGAGAATGTCCTTGTCAAGATTGACAAATTTGTCTTCCCGGTCGACTTCGTGGTCCTTGAAATGGAAGAGGATGATGTCCCCATTTTACTTGGGATGCCTTTTCTTGCCACAGAACATGTTATGATTGATGTCTTTAACAAGAAGATCTCTTTGGAAATTGGAAATAATAAGATTACCTTCTACCTTGAAAAATCAATGAGATATGCTTCTTTCACTGGCGACAACCTTGACGATCTCGACCTAATTGAAGCTAATGCTCAAAAACATGCTCAGGATTGCTTTCTACCTGACCCTTTGAAACCATTGAAGTTTGAAGATAATGATGGCATGTCTAAAGATGAAGAAGGCGAATGGGAAGAACACACTGTGAACAACCAAACATTATGTTCAGCAAACATACCGGAAAAAGCTGATACTACTCCCAAGCTCAAAGAACTCCCTCCTCATTTAGAATATGCGTTTATTAACAATGATCCTAATTTTCCTGTGGTGATTTCTTCCTTGTTATCTGACGAGGAAAAGATATTGCTATTACAAGTTTTAAGCAAGCACAAGGGAGCTATTGCATGGAAAGTTTCTGACATAAAAAGGATCAGCCCTTCCTACTGTTCTCACAAGATACTGATGGAAGATGATTTCAAACCAGTAGTACAGCCGCAGAGGAGATTAAACCCAAAAGTTCAAGACGTGGTAAAAGACGAAATCATTAAACTCCTGGATGTGGGTCTAATCTACACTATTTCCGACAGTCCTTGGGTTAGTCCTGTCCATGTTGTACCAAAGAAAGGAGGAATGACTGTGGTAACTAATGAAGATAACAAGCTAATACCTACTAGAACGGTTACTGGCTGGAGAGTGTGCATTGATTACAGAAAATTAAATGATGCAACGCGGAAGGATCACTTTCCCCTTCCATTTATCGATCAGATTTTATAAAGGCTCTCTGGACATGAGTATTATTGTTTTCTTGATGGATTTTCAGGATATATTCAAATTCCGATCACCCCGGAGGATCAAGAAAAGACTAATTTCACCTGCCCTTATGGAACGTTTGCCTACCGAAGAATACCTTTCGGACTATGCAACGCCCCTGCCACATTCCAATGGTGCATGACAGCAATATTCTCGGATATGTGCCAAGATTTTATGGAAGTATTCATGGATGATTTCTCGATCTTCGGTAACTCTTTTTCATCTTGCCTTAATAATTTATCTAAAATGCTTGCTAGATGTGAAGAAACCAACCTTGTCCTTAACTGGGAGAAATTTCATTTAATGGTAAAAGAAGGGATTGTTTTGGGGCATAAGATTTCACAAACAGGGATTAAAGTTGATAAAGCTAAGGTTGACGTTATTTCTACACTCCCTTATCCTACTAATCTTAAGGGAATTAGGATTTTTCTTGGGCACGCTGAGTTTTATAGAATATTTATAAAAGATTTTTCCAAAACTGCTAAGCCTATGACCCAACTTCTCATGAAGGATGCAAGATTCGAATTTAATGATGAGTGCAAAAGAGCTTTTGATATTTTAAAAGAAAAATTGACTACTGCCCCTGTTATCATTGCTCCTGGTTGGGGAAACGATTTTGAACTTATGTGCGATGCCAGTGATTATGCAGTGGGAGCTGTTTTGGGACAAAGGGTGGAAAAAAATTCAAACCCATTTATTATGCTAGTAAAACCTTAAATGAGGTACAAGAACATTACACGACCACCGAGAAGGAACTCCTTGCTGTGGTTTATGCCTTTGATAAATTTAGATCTTATTTAGTAATGTCAAAATTGTTGTCTACACTGACCATTCTGCTTTGAAGTACTTATTCAATAAACAGGATGCCAAACCAAGATTTCTACAAGAATTTAAAATTGAAATCAAAGATAAGAAAGGGGCAGAAAACTTAACAGCTGATCACCTCTTTCGGTTAGAGAACCCTGAGCTTGAAGAACTTGACAAAGAAACTATTCGTGATTCCTTCCCTGATGAGCATCTTATGGCAGTAAGAATCAAAGGTCCCGGTCCCGAACCATGGTATGCAGATTTCGCTAATTACCTCGCGGCCAGAGTATTACCTAGCAACAAAACTTATGATCAAAAGAAAAAGTTCTTCTCAGATCTTAAATATTACTTCTGGGATGATCCTTTCCTATTTAAATCATGCCCAAATGGTATTATTCGGAGATGTGTTTTTGGAAATGAGCAGAAACAGATTCTGGAAAATTGTCACAACGGACCTGCTGGAGGACATTATGGGGCCGATAATACTGCTCAAAATTTTCATGAGGCAGGATTCTTTTGGCCTAGCATTTTCAAGGATGCCGCAAAACATGTGAGAGATTGTGACGCTTGTCAAAGGGCAGGGAACATCTCTTCTAGTAATTAGATGCCGCTTAACAACATTATGGTATGTGAGGTATTTGATGTTTGGGGGATTGATTTTATGGGACCCTTCACCCCATCAAAGAATAAAAGTTATATCCTAGTAGCTGTCGATTACGTTTCAAAGTGGGTCGAAGCTGAAGCTCTACAAACATGTGATGCTAGAAGTGTCATTTTCTTTTTGAAAAGATTATTCTCCATGTTTGGGATCCCTAAGACCAACATAAGTGATCGAGGGACGCACTTTTGTAATGCTATTGTCACACCCCCAAATTACCTGTTTTGTAGCGGAATGGAATACCCTGGGGATGACTGCCATAGCATCACAGTTACAGTTATATTGAATGACCTAAAGTGTCGTTTGGAAAATACATCGTTTGATTGAGTAAATTAATCAGAGTTTACAAAGTATAGGTCCAAAAAGATTTCCAAATTACAAAAATGAATTTGTTACAATCAAACGATAATTAAGTGCATAAAATATATGTGAGACGCGTCAGCTCAGCGACTCCATGCAAGCATAATGATATGCTAATACCTGAGATAAAACATGCTTAAAACAGTCAACACAAAGGTTGAGTGAAATCCATAGGTTTAATTAATTCGTTTGAACACAATATTCGTAGTGTGAGTTACGTTGTTTCACACACATCGTCGAAAACAAAACAGCATTTATTTCACTAAGTTCATGACAACCAAAGCGTAAACCTCGTACCAATAGAAATTGGTAAAATCGTTTCATCGCAGCCCTAGTAGGTAAACTTGCCAATTTACCTTATTGATTCGAATATAGTGCGTTTGATTTCCCCTAACTGGGTCAATAAGAACGGGTGTGTTAATTCCAATAGGCCTATTCACAATATTCGCGCTCACTCGCAAGTGACTAATGGTGCATGATGTAGGGACTTCAAACATGGCAATCGAATACTTAGTGACAATAAAGCATTTGGATATAACGTACAGTTCAAAGCATTTGTGTTCGATTAAAAATATAGCATGTATCTCCCCCAAGAGTTTGTAAAACAATTAAGTAATAGAAAATGGGGCTATGAACTCACCTTAAGTGGTAGAGAAAACAAGGACAATTACGGCTCACGAAGACTACTAGGACAAACCAACAAGCGTGTACCTTCTAACCACGACCTAAACGAATGGCTAACCGTAACCCAAATTTCTAAAAGTTTCACTGGTAATATGACCCGTAGAGATAATACACAACCCACGTCAATCTATTCCTAGAAAAGTAGTCCCAAATTACAATTTGTAATGCCAAGTTAGAGTTGCATACTGATATATTTACATGAATAATACTTTTAGTATGTTTTAATTGCAGGTTTACACGTATATTAACCCGTATATTAACTTTCATGACTACTAGTATGGTTGGCATGACACGTATAGATACATTTGACGTGTGACAATTTTTATACAAGGAAACATATGTATGTCCTTACTAAGGTTTATATGAATTATATAGGATAGTTTATTATTAAAAGCTTAAAATATATGTGTATATGACGTTTAGTGCATGATATATGCGTAAAATTTTGTTAACTTTTCTTATATAATAGAAATAGTTTAAAGTTTAGAGGTATAATTTGATCCTGGTAATTACTAACGCTAAGCCTTTAAGTTACAAAACTTAAAACCGGGCAACATAAAAATATAATACTTATAAAAATATTAAAACTTATCAATATACTTCATATTAGTTTTGATATGAAGATGCCAACGTAAAAACGTAAAGTTTTTAAGTTTGGATGACACTAACTATTTTAAAATAGTTTGAGCATACCATTGAAATTTATTTGACGTTAAATAAAATTGTAGGTTGATGGTACGTTCATAACACGAGGGTGCCTAAAGGAAGTGAACAAAATAAAATATATAGAAATCATAAAAGTTATAAAATTACATTTCTCGCAAGTATCGGGTGAATATATAATTATCGTATAGAAATTACGTAAACCGTCGTAAATATATATATAACAATATGTGTACTAAATAAATTCAAAACATCGAGTAAACTAATAATATAATTTTTATAGCATTAAAATGAGTATAAAAATATATTAGGACAATTTTTCGGAAGTTTCGGATCAATTGATCAAAATAAATAATCGTGCGATAGCGTTTATTTAATAGGAAATATTGGTTTAATGAATGCAAACCCATGCATGAATTAATATGATGATGACGTTACTAATGATATGTAGACTAAATCTAGTCTATATGAAATGTCCTCAATGATTTTTCATGAATACGCAGCTAAACCCTTAAGGTTACGCGTATTTGATACTCGTAAACCTAGTTTACGAAAAATGATGAATAGTGATTCATGAATAGTGAATTCCCGAGATGAATAGTAAATTTGAGAAATGACCTGAAAGTACGAGTTGTCACACTATTATGGAGAAAGTTCTCAACAGATATGGGGTACTCCACCGGATGTCTACACCTTATCACCCCCAAACTAATGGGCAAACAGAAAACACCAATAGGGCACTCAAGCAAATTTTAGAGAAGTCCGTCAGCAGTAACAGAAAATACTGGTCCGACAAACTCGACGAAGCTTTATGGGCATTCAGAACAGCTTTCAAAACTCCTATTGGAAGCACCCCTTTTAAGATAGTTTACGGAAAGGCTTGTCATCTTCCCGTAGAATTGGAACATAAAGCTTACTAGGCTCTCAAAAATGCTAATCTAGAGGCTGATGTGATTAAGGAACACTGATTTTCCCAAAAAAATCGCTTAGCTAAATTACGGGATGAAGCATACGATCATGCCAAAGCATACAAAGACAGGACCAAAAGATGGCACGACAAGCGAATTAAGGATAAAAAGTTTGAAGTAGGACAAGAGGTACTCGTTTTCAACTCAAGACTCAAATTATTCCCTGGAAAAATGAGATCTCGTTGGGTTGGCCCGTACACAGTAAGGTATTCCCTTATGGGACTATTGAGGTTCATAATAAGGAAGGGGAATTTTTCAAGGTAAATGGGCACCGTGCAAAAAATTATTATGGTCAGGATGTTAGTAAGCTTTCGGGAGATGAGTTCTTCGCCCCCACATAAAGCCCCGAGGCTCTGAGTCTAACTTAAAGACTCGTAAATAAAGAAAAGTGCTCTTTCGGGAGACAACCCGAATTATCCCTTTCTTTTGTTTTATTTCCATTTCTGTTGGGTTTTGTGTTTTTAACCATTTTTTCAGGAAACGAAGAAAAGTTGCTGCTGTAGCATGCTGATCTGACCAGAGTTACGGCGTAACTCATTCTCATGGTTACGCCGTAACATGCCCCTTGCAGCAGAACTTCAAATGCACTACCAATTACGACGTAATCCCATCTCAGAGGTTACGCCGTAGCTACACTTTTGCAGCGTATGCCAGGTTTTACCTAGTTACGGCGTAACTCCTTCTGGAGTTACGACATAACTATCCTATGCATTACTTCTTTCATTTTAAACACAATAACCTTGTATTAGTCTTTTAAATGAACTTTGTGGGTGTGTTCCCTGTAAACCCTTATGAGACTTCACTCGTCCACTTGGGACACCAAGTGGTTTAAAAGGCTTGTTGCATATGCTAAATGCAACCGTGATTCTTACGAAAGTGAGTTAGGTTTATTTTTTATTTTTAGAATTATGCTTGTCGGTAATGTGATTTCAGGGATTGAAGTTTGCTCGTGGATGCTTATGCGAAGGCACGACTCTTTTTCGTGGGCCTTCTTTCTTTTTGGAGCAAATTTCAGGGAAGTTCTCGCTCTAATTCTACTTTTCTCTTCACCTTTATTTAACGCTTAGTACAAAAGGGACTTTGTACAATTCAAGTGGGGGGACGGGAGTAGAATTGTCTCTTGAACTTTATTTTTCCCTCGTTTTTCTAGTTTATTTTGAAAAATTATGCCATTTTTAAAATTTTGACATGTTTTTCTTAACCTAACTAGATTAGACCTTAGCCGAGCACATATAACCCTTGATATTATATGGTGAGATTAGCCTTATCCGTTTCCAAAATTTTACCCCAAATCCACCAAATTATGAGTGTGCCGGTAGCTTGTAAACTTTAGAACTTGGCATTTGCATCATTTCGAGACCATAGACGAGGTATGTTGAGTTAGCTCGATGTATTTGGACTTTTCAGTTTAAGAAGGCAGTATTATAGGATTATTACCCAAATAGCCTACCATTGTGTGTCTATCGATTAATCACCTCGACTTCTTGACCCCCATGTGAAACCCTTTTGCTGCACTTACCTTTAGTGCAAGATACCCCTAGATACACCCTTCTGAGCCATTTCTTTCATTTTTTTAACCCTTTATATTGTTTCGTTACATTTATACACCTTAGCCTACCCTGTAGTCTTTATTTCTGATCGGGAAGTCATCATTTGCCTAAGTTCAAGGTTCAAGTGGAAAGTTTCGGGAATCACGCTTTCGTCGATGACATATTCTTAAAGATCATTGAAGATCCCCCAAATTCCCATTGTTCATCTCAAGTAGGGGGATGTTATGTCTATTTGTTATGTTTATGTAAAAAAAATAGTTATTCAGTTTATTGCAAAGTGCGATGTTATAAGCACTATGTTATGAGCTTAATATAGATTTAGTATCGAGGAGGCCACCTCGGTTACATTTGAAGATTATAGTTGGTAATTGCGCCAACAGTTGGAGAAAATGTAGTGTGCCCATCATGACGTCCTCTAATGACACATCTACCTAGTATATCATGATCCGGTTTCTTAACTTCGAAACTTGAACTTTGGCGGACGGTAAGTGGTGATGACTTGGTTATAGATTTAGACTATTTGCTTGATTTTTATTTTACACCATGTATATATCCCATGTCTTATCCTACCCTTTAGTCATGAAGCGTGTCTAGGTGATGCAACAAGCAATCTTCGGTGTCTTGGCCATGGATTTGGTCATGTACCATTGGTTTTGTCCACTTCGCCGTGACATATTAGTAATGACGAGTCACCCTTAACCCTTGTCTTGTCTACCCATATTGCCTTCGAGAATTGTTTTGTCCTTAACTCTAGTGGTGGAGATTTGTGTAACCGCCAAGCTTATGATAGATTACATGCTATGACTGTGCGATTGAGTGATCACCCCGAAATTGACACTTAGAATAGTTGAGAGATTTGAGTGTTTCGTTCCCATTTCGTGAGGTGTCCGGCTTTGTTTTATTCTAGCATAAGAGATTTGTAAACTTATATTTTCCAGGTAATGAGAGATATCTTTTTAGGAATCTATCTAATAAGGTCTACTTGAGGGCAAGTAGAGTTCAAGTGGGGGGATATTTGATAACATCAAATTATCCTGAATATTAAATGTCAATTTCCCCCGATAATGCTTGTAATTTATATCATTTATATGGATTTACACTTGTTTTCCATTTTATTTCACTTTTAGGTAAATTACGAGCATTGGAGCTAAAGAGACGCGGAATTGGAGAGTTTATTGAAGATTTATCATAGTATGCTCACTTTGAAGAAGTTATGGCGTAACTCCTCTCTCACATTACGCCGTAACTAAAGCGTGGCTCAGAAAACCAACTTATCAGAAGATTACGGCGTAACTCTCCCAAAGATTACGACGTAACCATATTAGGTCAAATGAGGTTCCGTGCCGCTGATAATTACGCCGTAACCCATGCATCAACTACGACATAACCAAGATTTATTGAAGATACGGCGTAACTCCTTCCTGAGGTTATGCCGTAACCAGCATTATTAGTGCAATTTACGAAGAATTATAGGTTACGACGTAACTCTTTTTATAGTTACGCCGTAACCATATCTGGCCTATAAATACCCTACGATTTCCAGCATTTGAAAGCATCCCATTTCACACACAACAATCAGAGAACGTGAGAAGAAGCCAAGGGCAGATCTAGAGGAGCATACGGAGCTATCTCCAAGGGAGAAATCACTCCCCTACGATAAGCATTAGCTTTTTATCTTTTCTTTACTTTCGATTCATGTATTTCGTAACATTAAACATTGAATTGATTTGTATGGTTAATATGAGCGGCTAAGCATCTCTTGGTGTTGGCCTAGTTATGATTCCTTAATTTTTTTGTTTGCGTTTACATTGCTTTCATATAAGTATTTCTAAGTGTATGCATTCATATTTTATTGGTAGCTACCCTTGTTTCGGTAGTTTTGAATGGCAGTAGAGGCTTGTTGCTTAGGAGATATAACCAACTGACCCTAAGTGAGTAGACTGAGACGAGAAGGGTAAGATATGACCAACTGACGACCCTTTCTACTTGTGTGATTTGACCAACTGATCACCTACCGTTTGGATGAACTTAAGAAGTAAGGGGCAAGTGTTTAAGTTGCTAGCGCCTGGGCACTCACTATTATAAATCTAGCATGTAGCGGAACTTAATGACTTGGCTTAGGGGACCATGAACAACTAGACTTATGAGGGGACACCTGACTTCTCTTGTGGTACCCTTTGCTGATAGGTTAGGACGAACTGACCAAATGATGTCCTCTCGACTTTGATCCCACCTGAAGTAATTGGAAGTAATTAGATGTAAACACTACTAGTTAGGATGAGTAACTAGGTTAGCACCACTCTCCTCTATTGATCACATCCTTTGCCTTTATTTGCTTTAGTAGTTAATTAGTTAATTCCTTATCGAAATCATATTAAAATCTGTGACACCTAGACTTAGTATAAATCCACACACATAGCTCTTGGGACGACCTCGGTTTTACCGAATACTACACTACACACGACCGGGTACACTGTCCGTTAGTGCATTAGAGTAGACCATAGGTATAACGAGTAATTATAAATATTAAAACCTGGTCAGTAAAACCTGCATCAGTGTTCAAAGACCAAAAGGCAGATTATTGATATCAAAATTGAGAAAAACAAATGAACTTGGTGCAGGCTCTCTATATTGGTGGTGGAAAATAAATTGATGAAACAAATTTGCATTTACAAACTTTTTTTCAAACAGTTTCCAGTTGCAATATTCATTTAGACATTGTTGGTTCATCATTTGTGATTGGGGAGTCTGATTCGTTAAAATAAACACAATATCAAACTATCAAATTAAACGTGAAATCTGACAAATCAACCTTTTAGGAAAAGGTCTAACGTGCCAAACCTCACGAATGTGATAAAAGTGATACCGGGAAAGTGATTTCCCCGGGTCGTGTCCCAACGAGGTGTGAAATTGACGGTGTCGTTGAGTTTCGTGATTAGGACTTGAATTGGTTTTAAGAATTTTGGAATTTTTTATTACGTTATTCTACAAATTAAAGAACGAGAATGAAAATATAGCATGTAAAACAAAGTAAACACTAAATAAACTACTACTAAGCCTAAGAAATGATAAAACGAAGCTAAATTACCTCCTAGGGTGTTAAAACAAAAACGCAAAAAACCGGGAACGCACCGAGCCCCGAAAGTTAAAAAAATGAAATTTAAATCCTACGGGTGCGAAAATAATTTTCCTACATTCTACATGACTAAAAATAATTTTAGAAAAAAGCCGGGTATTTTTTCGACTTTTATTTTAATTTCTACGAATTAAAAACTAATTTAATCTAATTAATTAATAAAAAATACTAAACATTTTTAGAAAAATCTACAAAATTCACAGAAAATACTTCTAATATTACTGAATGTGAGAAAAATAAAAAAGTTGTGGACTGCTTCAGAAATAAGCTGTGAAAAAAGAGAAATAAACTACTAAGCTTAAAACTGAAAAGTAAGTTAAGTATTAAACTAAAGGAACTCTAACACAAAACAATAGGGAGCAGAGATGGTTATGTGGTTTGGTGTTGGGACAGTGCGCAAAGAAACCCAGGTTCGAACCTTGTCATTGCACTTTATTTCCTTCTATTTATTTTTTTTCTTTTTCTTTCTTTGCAAACTATCTTTAAGACTAAAATAAGACTTTTAACAAAACTTAAACTTACAAAAACTTAAAAACTAAGCTATTAGTAGATGGGAACAAGAAACAGAAGCAAAAATAAATAAATAAATAAATAAATAAAAATAAAAATAAAGGGCTGTTTGGATTTGGCAAACTAAAGGATTAAATGGGCACAAAAAAGGCTACAAATAAAACTCATCGAAAGATAATCCTAATCTACACTATCTAAAGGTCCTAAAGGGAACCTAATAAGTAATACTTAAGCACTAAAAAGCTAAAAAAAAGGGGTCTAAAGGGACCTAAGCTGCTGCTAGTTGCTGTTGCTGTAACAGCCCAAAAGGGGTGAAAAGAGCTTAAAATTAAGCTATCTAGGAACTCCTAAACTGAAAAGTAAGCTAAGACATATTAACCTTACACTACTGGGTTTCCAAAAGAGCAAAGGTGGGGCAAGATGGGTCCCTTGACAGCTTATAAATAAGCTGTCGAGGTGGGTCTTTGGGGCTGCTAATCAGTAACTGTAACAGGGGCAGAAAGCAGTTACGGGTGGTTTTCCTGGGCACTAATAAGCTTCGTAAAAGGCACTAAATCCTAATCTCAGCATAAAAACATGAAAGCTATGCACCTAACTATTAATTGCAACAAAAAAATCACTCCTAAATCTAACTTAAACTAACTAAATCTAGGCTAAAAAAGAGATGAGGGGCTGCTGTTTGGACAGAACAGATAAAACAGAAAAAGAAATCTTCTAAAAACTATTAAGCAACTACAAATGGAATGTCTTTACCACCATAACTTCACAAAAACTTGTTTAAAACGATTTGAGAACCATCTTGGGTCAAATTATGAGTTTTTGACCCATGAACTTTGCAAATCCAAACATAACTTTAAAAGGCAGATTTCTTGAAACTCATTTTTTTTTTTAAACTTGAACTGAAAACAACTACATTGCAAATTAATTAACTAAAAAGCTCACAAAAGCTGAAAAGATTCAATAACATACTTGTTTACAAAAGAGAACATGAACTGAAGTAAAATACTGAAGAACAATGAAACTTGAAAATTAAAATAAAGAGTACAATACTGGAAATTTTTAACATAAAACTGAAATTTACTGAATTTAAAGGTTACAGAAATAAAAGTGGGCTAGAACTCACGAATTCTAGACAGCCTTCCCATTTTTTTTCTAACTCCTATTTATACAAAAATATAAAAAGGGTCTTCTTCAGTCTTCTTTCCTCTTTTTTGTGCTTCTTTTGTGTGATAAAATAGCCAAAAGCCAAGTTTGTGCTTCTTTGAGATGATCCCAGCCGTCCAACTGTTAGGTACCATTTTGGACATAATCAGAGCCATCCATTGGGGTTTTGTAAGCTAGGATTGCCAAAGTGGCAGTGGGTTCATGTGATACTGTCTTGGGGGAAGGGAGTAGTGGGTTGGGAATTTGGGATTGGCTGGGTAAAGGGAAGGTTTTAGGGTTCCTGGGTTAAAGAGAAAGAAGAAGGGAGGGAAAAGAGAATCGGGTTTTTTTTTTGCTGGGTTGGGGAATTTGGGTAAAAGGGTTTATTAATAAAAAGTGTTTAAGTTTATAAAAAAGGGTTAAAATGTATTTTGGTTTTAAAAAGTTTTGTATTTATTTATTTATTTATTTTTTAGAAAACTAAAAATTGGTTTTAAGAAAAATAAATTTTTACAAAATTTGGTTTTTGAGGTGAAATGAGATTTTTTTGGATTTTTTTTGGTTTTGATGGGCAAAATGGGCATTTGGGTATCGGGGAAAGGTAATTAGGTAATTTTGGGTTCTTGGGTAGGTTTAAGACAGTTTCCCAAACCCACTCTAAAAACATGTCCCGAGCTCTGAAAATGTAGAAAATCCACTCCCGGCTCTGTCCGCAAAGCACTTTTTTCCAGTTTCAGCTCGATTTTGCTCGTTTTCGCTTTGTTTTCAATCCTTTTATACCTGCAAGACACAAAACACACTCCGAGGATATTTTTAACATATTTTGATCATATTTGGGTGTTTTTGGTCATTTATGTGGTCTTAGGTGGGTAAAAACGATGAGTGAATAAGCACTCATCAGAGTCCCAACCACTTTTTAGACAATTAGTTGCAACATCTACATTATAGTTGAAGACATTTTTTTTATGTTTGTCAATGGGGAGTCCCATTCAGTTGTTTAGACTGTTTGATTTTATGGAATATTCAATCTTTGGGCAGTTTATATACTAACCTTTCATAAATTAGCTATTGTCGTTGTTTCTTTGATTCTTTTTCCAACAGGCACATATACTTCAATTTTAAAGATGTTCAATAACGCAAGTGGAATGAAGGTATGGTCTTTGGCTCATTATTGGTGAATACATGGCTGTGAATTCCAAGGAGATGGTGCATTGTGTTCAGATTAAGAAAAAGTCATTATTCCTCTGCTGAGATTGTCACATATGTAGTATATTTGTGTTTTCCGATATACTATAAATTTGAATCTATTTGTATCAGTAGTAAAAAAGTGATTGGGTGTGTCCAATTCATTTGATTATAGATTAGAATGCTTGTAATATTTTTTTTATAAGTAATAACATTCACTTTATGATAACATGGTTTCGTAAGTAGGTTACATACAAATTCGTTTGTGATTATGATAGATAGATGTATCCCAAAAATTAATTACCATTTGTTTTATTTTTGTATATAATTCTAAATTATCCTTTAAATAAATGCAAATATTTTGTACAACTGTACCTCTCTCTAAAAAATATTTCATGTATCAGGCAAATCATTGTTTAAAATATAGACACTTTAATGTTTCTAAATCATTTCTAAAATTATTATAATTCTCGGTATATTATATAAATTCGGTCGAACATCACATCTTCACCAAATAATATACTATAATGCCTCTACGATTCAACGATGGTAATCGTAGGATTAGGACTTACAAGTAAGTTATAAAGTTTTCTTCTTGAGCGTTTGTCATATATTTCATGTTATCTAATCGTTTCATTTTTCGTGTTAACTGTGAATGGGGTGTCGCTCCTCCTACCATCAACATATGCATTCATCATGGTGGTAGAGTTGTAACTACAAATGTTCTTTACGATTATCGGGGTGGCGATGAACTTATGATATGCAACGTTTCAACAGACAATATAACATACACCACCATTCGACGATTAGTTGCGCAACATCTAAGTCAATACACTGATGTATTTGCTTACTACTTGCGTGTTCCGACTGTCCAAATGGAAGAAGAAGATAGTCTTCGTAAGATAGAACATGAATGGTATATTGATGCCTGGCTATCGCAAATTCAAGTTGGTCATGCATTGGATATCTACTTGGCTCATCGTCGCTATCCGACGCTTATTGACCCAAATCGTCAAAGGTGGCTGGAAAGAAGATGAGAAAGAAACGGATGGATAAGTGGACATATCGAGGCTAATCGAAGGGCTGCTCGGAGACGAATTCGATGAAAATAATCATTAATTTTCTCTTTAAACATCTATGTCCACTTTCATGTTTTGATACTTGCTGTTAAACTATTATCCTCCATATTCGTTGGCCAGTGAAAACTTCAATATTATGATTCTACAACCATTTACGTATTACCTTACATCAACCTTATTAATCTATGACCATTTTGCGTAATAAAAGCACATATCATATCCAAAGTAAACAGTATATAAACCACCATTGCTGCAACTACTTATAAACATTAATAATCATCAACCATTACATAATATGTCTATAACAATTGTGAAAGCATAATTATGAAAGGTTAAGTTCTAACATACCACACATTAAGTTCTAACCGTCTAACGAGAATGGTCAATTAAAAGCCTATAGTTATTAACAAGTACCCTGAAAGTAACCCTTAAGCAGAAAATAAAACAAGTCATTCAAGATGTTTTCGACCTTCATCATAACAAAGTAATTAAGACTGTACCAAAAGACATCAAATACAATTATTATTATTATTTTAATTGTTAGTAACTCAATTGATTGTCGAATAATTCATGTATTATCTAATTGTTTCTCTCATATATTAATGGAACATGTTTACTTTCGTCGTTTTCGTATTATCTCATTTTTATATTCCTTTAAAAACCCTGTGAATCCACAGGTCTTTAAGCTAATGATTAATATTACATAGATACTCGGCGATGTCTTGTTAATAATTTATAACACGGTAGTTTTATATAATCTTATTTGATACATTATCTTTTGCGTTTCAAATCAAATGTCCACATTTGTGTTTTAGTTTGTACTACAATAAAGTATATTTCATTTTCAAATTTTTACTAATAAAAATTTGTAGGATGTGACGATGAAATGTGCACATTATGATTGTCTTTCTTTTTAGTCGCGAGTGAATATTAATTTGGAACGGATGTAGTGATTATTTTGGAAGTTGTAACAAAAAGTCGAATCTACGAAGATGGATGGGTGATGGGTTACGGGTGCCAATAAAAGCCCACTAACAGCTAATGGACATGTGCTCAACGTGTAGAATTATTAATTTTTTTTTTTATATAAAACAAACTTAATCATACCTACCCACAAACTCATATTCCTCATTCAACCATATCATACCTACTCCCTTTCAAATTTACATGATCCATCCACATCAAAAACATTCACATCTATAAAACACCTTCAAATAAAGAGAAAGTGGGCCGGTCAAGATGGCGCGAAGCACTAAGAGTCAAGGCATGGTGTGGGCTTGGTGCCATACGTGTGACGTTCTAGTACCAGCCGAGCTCACTAGCTCACTGTACCGGCTGCTCTTAGGTTACCTCCAATGATCACAATATTTTACTTTTCAACCCAGCTCAATTTTCTCTCTTCACTTACCTCCCCTCATTCTCTCACTTTCCACTAGAGGTGGCGAAATCGGCGGCCCGTGCGGGCACGGGCCACTGGCTAAATAGGCACGAGCTAAACGTGCACGGGCCAAACAGACACATGTTATACGAATCGTTTTAGAAAAGACCCAAAACGACGGAATAAATTATTCAAATATAACATCTCATTTATATTTAAAAATAAATATACTATATTGATAGGTTTTTCTTTAAAAACAATAATAATGTTTTCCAATTGTAAAAAAATGTGTGTCCGTTAATGCACTTTTAACTTTTAAATAGGCAATACATGTCCATTTAAAAAAAAGAGTCGACAAAATATGGTAAAATCTTTTACAAAAATTGTCCAAATCAGCCCATCTTTTTTTTGCACAAATTGCCACATCTACTTTCCACTGTGATCACCACTCAATCACTTTTCAATAAAATACTCACTTTATATAAATATAGCTAAAAAAATACCCCACACATACTTACAAATCAAATATTAAATAATATAAACACCGGTATCCAAAAAAATCTTATAAAATTATATTCAAATAATAGTTTGGCAATCAAATATAAAGGGTAAGAAAATAGAAAAAAATATAATTTAATATACTTGTACTAAGAGTTGAGATTAATATATATTTCATAGAGTTTGGTTCAATAAAGATTAAAGAAAAACTAAATATCTAATGAACCATTATTAACCATTCATTTTTTCATCAAAACAATAAAATAAACTTTCACTTTCATTTTTAAAAACTAAATATCTCACAAACCATTGATCGTTAGACGAAACTAATCATACCATCACGACAAGCATAAAATTATTTTTAATTTGATATCTTACATCATATATTTTTGACGAAAATTTTTTTTCGACTTTTTTGTGGGTTTAGGGTTTACGGTTAGGGTTTAGGTTTTTAGGGTTTAGGGGTTTGACTTTTTTGGGTTAAGCTTTTTAGGGGTTAAGGGTTTAGGTTTCTTAAGGTTTAGCGGATAGGGTTTAGATTTTTTAGTTAGCGGTTAGGGATTTAGGGGTTTAGGGTTTCAGGGTTTAGGGTTTTTAGGGTTTAGGGGTTTAAGGTTTAGGATTTTAGGATTTAGGGGTTAGGGTTTTTAGGGTTTAGGGTTTGTAGTTTAGGGGTTGTGTTAACACAAAAGAGTATTTTTAAAATTTTTATTTATAATGTAATATATCGAAACCCGCAAAAAACGATAAAAAATAAGTTCGTCAAAAGTATACGATATTGGATCTCTATAGAAAGATAATTTTATTCTTGTCGCAATGGTATAATTAGTTTTATATAACTATTAACGGTTTGTAAGAAATTTACTTTTTAAATATAAATGTGAAAGTGAATTTAATTAATTTGATAAAAAATGAGTGGTTGAGATAGATTAATTTGATCTTTAGTTTTTATGTGATATTTATTGATCTCACCCCATATTTCATATTTGGCATAGATCAAACTAGTTATAAAACCTGTGCACGCACATGGTTTGGACAAAAAAAAAATATTTTATATCAATGTTGATTATTGTGTCTTTAAAGGTAATTACCTATAATTATATACTTATGCATGAGTTTTTCATTATCCATTAATATCTATTAAAATTTTGTATAATCAAATTTTGTAAAAAATTTGTTAGATAACTCAAGATTCAACTATATTTAGCTGATATACATGTTGATGTTCCTATTTAAATTTTACACACAAGATGCGAGTTTAGTTGCACATAATAAACGTTGATAATGTTAAAATTACTCTTTAATGTTTTTTAAAAATGTTTTTCTACCTATCCTTATGTAAATAAATAAAAATTACATGAGTAGTTGTTATAAGTACAATCACGTTTTTTTTCTTCTTCATATTACAGTATCTCGTACTTACAGTTTGATAATTATATTCCCGTTTTTAATAATTTAGCCATATTTAATATACAAATTCGTGTCTATATTTGTCATACTTTTAATATTAAACAAATAAGTACTTAGTAAAAATATATAGTAAAAAAATGATATTTATAATCTTATGTATATTTATATGTTGGAGTTTTAAAACAACATATATATTGTATTTTTAAGTTATAAAGTATAAGGTGTATAAAGTATAAGGGGGTATTTGTTTAATTTCCAAAGTTATTAAAAAATATGAAAACTTATAATATTACATTTAACTCTATACAATTTTTAAAAATTTAACCACTAAAGTTTTATTAATTTCCCCCACTTTTTTAAGTTTTTGTTTTCACATATCCTTATATAAATAAATAAAAATTCCATGAGTAGTTGTTATAAGTACAATCACGTTTTTTTTTTCTTCATATTACAGTATCTCGTACTTACAGTTTTATAATTATATTCTTGGTTTCAATAATTTAGCCATATTTAATATACAAATTCGTGTCTATATTTGTCATACTTTTAATATGAAATAAATAAGTCCTTAGTAAAAATATATAGTTAAAATATGATATTTATAATCTTATGTATATCTACATGTTGAATTTTAAAACAACATATACATTGTATTTTTAAGTTATAAAGTATAAGGTGTATAAAGTATAAGGGGGTATTTATTTAATTTTCAAAGTTATTAAAAAATATGAAAACTTATAATATTACATTTAACTCTATATAATTTTTAAAAATTTAACCACTAAAGTTTTATTAATTACCCCCTCTTTTTTTAATTTTTTGTTTTCACATATTTGACACCTATGTTTTTATTTGTTTTTCTTCTAAACCAAATTTCTCCACCAAATTAATTAAAAATTGACCAAAATCAATTTAATTTTGACTTTTATTAACCAATTACATCACACAATTTTTGCTTACGTGGCAAAATTAAGCTCTCCTATTCGTTTAATTTTTTTTTCAATGAGAAGAGTTTTGTAAAAATACACCGAAATGATGTAATTCTTTTATTATATAAAAGATTAATCAATTTTAACCATTTATTTTTCATCAAATTTAGAAAAAAAAGAAAGTTAATTTTTTTAGTTTGATCAAAAAATAAATAAATATATGACAAATATGAGATCGATCTTTTCTCAATGGACCAATACAATTGTTAAATCGTTACCTGTCAAATCACCGTTAACATGACCAAACATACATGTAGTAACATAAAAGTTAATTTCTCCCATTTTAAGAATATAAAATGAAAATTAATCTATGAAAAGCACACAGCCACAAGATATCATAAATCCATTATTGTTCATCTTGTAGCACAAAAATTTACTTCAATCATATTCTCTAGTTACAACCTTAGTGACCATGACGACCCATGGAAGAGACACCACTCTTGTATCAACACAGTCGACGAAAACTCGACGAAGAATACTATTGTTTCCCCTGCCTTACCAAGGTCATCTTACTCCTATGCTTCAGCTAGCAAACATTCTTCATAACAATGGTTTTAAGATAACTTTCATACATGCTCAACAAAACACTCCCACTTATTCAAACTATCCTCACATCACCTTTAAGTACATTTTTGATGGATTTTCTGAGATTGGAAAATCTATGCCCAAGGAACCTGATGCCAGCTTTATCATTACGTACCTTAATGAAAAATGTAGAGAATCATTTACTCATTGCCTGACTGAGTTGTTGGCTGAACCAAATGAGCCACCAGTTGCTTGTTTAATAACGGACGCTGAATACTATTTCGCGCAGGAAGTGGCTGACTCTATGAAGGTCCCTCGGATTGTGACGTGGGCATGCACTATTGCTTCGGTTCTTGTTTATGGTGATTTACAGTTTTTCTATGAGAAGGGGTACTTCAACTATACGAAAGAAGGTATATTCTTACAAGGCTGTGTTTAATGTATGTGTTAAGTTCATTTGCATTTTCTTTTAAAAGTGTGTGCCGTGTTAATTATACTAGTTGGATACCCGCGCACAGCGGCGGCGCTAAATATAGTAAATGAATTGCTAACCCAACTCTCCCCCGCAATTCCCTACCCGCTTAGTAGATTCGTTTCACAACACTTTGAATGTATATGTGTTAGTTGTATGAGTTTGTTTGGGTTTCCCGTAGCTTTCCCGTGACATCATTATTCACACATATAGAAAGACTCTCGCAATCTCTTACCCGTCAAACACTCCTCTCAAAATATATGAGTTTGACGAATCAAGTTTGTATTTATTGAAATAAAGGTTAAAGTTGTAAAAATTTGAATCAAAATCAAATAAACTCACTAAAAATGTAAAAACTAAAAACTCATAAAAATCTATCAAAATGGATGTTGAATTAAAGAGCACAAAATTTTAAAAAATATGGTGAAATTAGATCATAAAAAAAGTAAATAGATAAAAAGATATTTTAATTTGAAAGTAATGGTGATTTTTTAGTCGATAAGTGACACATGTCACTCAATGAGTGTAGCTCCTTATCTTAATTTTTTATAGAGCCCACAACTTAAATGCTTTATATAGTAGTATAGATAAACAAAACACTTATCACATATGATGAATGTAAACTTTGATTTTCGAAGTAAATTTGTTACCTATTGCAACTTAACTTGTGGCTTTGGGCTAGGTCCTTAAAAAAATAATCAACCAAACACAATCATACTAATTACTTCATGGTTTGATGCATTCAGATTCACAGAATATGAAAGGCCGGTGCCGAAATACCCGATTTTGAAAGTAAAAGACATCATAAAGATTGCTCCGAACCCAAAAGGTTTGGGGGAATATTTAACCAAAGTGGTTAAACAAATAAAGGCATCATCTGGAATAATTTGGAACTCCTTTATTGAACTCGAAGAACCTACACTTGAAACCCTTAACCATGACTTTCCGATACCAAAGTTCAGTTTAGGCCCACTTCAAATGTATTTTCCAGCATCACCAAGCAGTGTGCATGAACATGACCGGTCCTTTTTCTCATGGCTAGATGCACAAGCCCCCAAGTCTCTGATATACTTAAGTTTTGGTAGTATTGCCCGTATAGCAAAATTAGAATTTCTTGAAGTGGCTTATGGGTTGGCGAACATTGATTTTCCGTTCTTGTGGGTTGTTAGACCAGGGGTGGTTAAAGGTTCAGAATGGCTAGAGTGGTTGCCTGAGAAGTTTTTAGAACAAGTGGGTGATATGGGACGTATTGTGAAATGGTGTCCTCAGCAAGAAGTGTTAGCACATCCCTCAACAGGGTATTTTTGGACTCATAGTGGATGGAATTCAACATTGGAGAGCATATCTAACGAAGTTCCTATGATTTGTTCACCTTGTGTTGTTGGTCAACCAATAATTGCAAGATACGTAAATGATATTTGGAAGATTGGTGTTTTGTTGGAGGATGGTTTTGAACGGGTGGGAATTGAGAGAGCGGTTAAAAGAATAATGTTGAATGAAGAAGGTGAAGAGATCAGACAAAGAATAAGCCGTATGAAGAAAGAGGTAGACATATCTTTTGATGAAGGTGGATCTTCACATCGGTCTCTAAAGAGTTTGGTTGATTACATTTCATCGTTTTAACTTCAACGGTCTCTTGTAACAATTGTTGGTTTGTGGGAGTTATAAACACGACAAAACGACTAAGAGTGTGTGAGCCGATGGGGGCACACACGATAAACACGAGTATACGTGTCGAACATATTTATACTTGAATATACATACCCGATATATATATATATGCATGCGATTGACCCGATCTCGTACGACCCATGAACTAATCGTCATCCTCTTTTTTATACTCTCAAACTAAGTCTAAACTTATTGTGCAAATGTTTTATGTAAAATGCTAACACTACTTATACAAATAATCTATGTAAGTCAAGACTTAACTTTTTACTCCCACAGTTTATACAATTTAAGTTTGCGTGCTCATTTTCAAAAGTTTGACCATTGAAACCGACCTTGTTATGGTTGTTATCTACTTAACTAAAATCTTAACTTCCCGGAAACTACGAAAGTCTAAGGATCGAAAGGGGCTCTTCCATGTAGCGGCTTTCTTCTCGGCACATCCCAAGCCAGTTGGCTTTAGGTGACCGGGCTTTTGACACCTCACGGAGAATAGTACGGAATTAGCGGGAATTCGATTCCAAAGATTTACGAGGCTACCGTTAAGTTAAAACTAAACCTAAATGGACAACAACCGACGATAATTTAGAAGTTCAAGATTCAAAGGTGAGATCACTCCATGTAGCGACTTTCTTCTCAGCTTGTCCATTTAAGGAGGCTAGGTTTTCACCCTTGAGAATAGTATCGGAGCTTTCGGGGTCTTTGACTTCAAGAATTTCTAAATCACCGTCAAATTTTTAAACAACTTTGACGAATCCTAGTTTAACTTCCGATTTAAATTCAAGAAAAAGCAAGTTTCGCACATTTATTCATAAGCAACTTAATACTTTTATTTGAGGAACTCATATTTTTGCATTTTTCATTTTCAACTTTTTTCACTTTTTTTTCATTTTTTTTTTCATTCACTTTTTGACTTGCAATTTATTTTTGCATCATTCAAGCACTTTTACGATACTTTCACTTTGCAACATTATTCCGATTTTAAGAAAGTATTCTTTTCCAAAAATTTAAATAAAAAGTTGAACTTGAGCTCTATATCAATTTTGCTTAAAAACTTTTTGTTGTAACAAGACGATTTGAATGTTCAAAAGTTTGACAATGAGCACGTATTTTAGGTTCAATTAAGACTCTGGGAGAAAAGCCATAGATTACTTATATAAGCTCTAAAGAGAACCAACTACTCCACGCTTAGCATTTTCATTTGCATAACTCGTAAAAACTTAGCCTAATTGTTAAGAGAGCAGCTAGATCAACACTCTAGCAGAGTCGGGATTCCCCTTGTTCTAACCTAATCAAGACTAAACTAGCATTAATACCGAAGCTGTAAGATATAACTTTTCACATACACATCATAACATTAACACAAGGTAGCATATAGATGGAATTCTAGAGAGAGAAAGTTAGAGGTTTAGGGAACTTAGTGAGAGAAAGTGAAAGATCTTATTATGAGCTCCAACTCTCTACCTTGGGAGGTAGAGAGTATTTATAGTCTTACATAAAACGCCACACATCGGGCTGTGGATCAGGCATACAGTGGGTAAAGACCCGTCCGTCCTCCACGGTGTTACTAAACTAAATACTACTTAACTTAATATTACTATGACTACGAACTTTCTAACGATTACATATACTTGAGGTGACCGACTCTTTAATACCTGGAATTTCTAATTCCTAACAATCTCCCCCTAAGGGAGGTCACCTCAATCATGCACTAAAATTACATTGAATACAAACAGATATGACATTAACAATTGTTCTTGCATTCTTGATGTAGTCCTTTGATCCTAAGCTCGTAGTCATTGATACTTCACATTGCATGTTTGGTTACTTCAAGTGGAGGTCTTTTACTGATCCACGTGATAATAATTTTGAGCCATCATTTGAGATTATCAGCCATCAAAAAAATCTCTGTGACATCCTTTGTGGTGTTGGTATTATGTGATGTTGTGACTTTAGGACCGACATGCTCACATTCTGGATCATGATATCTTCTCATCGAGTAGCGGAAGCATTTGTTGAATCATGATATTGGCGCAGCGTAGGAAGCATGGAGTGAAAATATCAGAGTCATTGATGCACTAATCATGATTTCTTTTGAGATGAATGTGTTAAGTGAGCATGCGGCTATGTATTGACCGCTTCATTCAATAACAGCTGCAAACGTCGGGTACGCACACATACAACAGCATTAGCAATAAATCGCACGAAAGTGTCTTTGATCACTTTCGTTGAATTGAGGTACACGTCCCACGGTTCCCGTTGTTCAGTACAAGTACTTTTGTGATCGTATAATTCCGAAGAATTTCCTTGACAGGGTTTCACTGCTCTAGCTCGTTCTCAAACCGGAACATCTCAAAGACAACACGGAGTTGAGTGAACCAAATAATTTGAGTCCAGCGATTGATGAAAAGATATTTGAAAAACAATCGAGTATTGCTCAATAGAAATTGTTTTGCAATACAAATAAGGTTTTAATGAAAATCAATTATCAATCATAAAACACCTTTTGATTTGAAAAATTAGTACACGGTCGACATGCTAATGAAAAGAATTTTAAAGCACATAGACCGGTTTTCAAAGGTATTCGTCAATCCATAACTGAACCGTGATTGATTCAAAAAGATTGAATCACCCCATTGTTTACGTTCAGCTTGTCACATGGTTGATCTCGTATAATAGATCTCACATGCCACCTACCGGGGAGCTTGTTAGATGTTGGCTCCGTAAGGCTTTCCATCTTCACGCGGTGAATATGTAAACACATCACTCGCATGTTCGGCAATACCACAAGGATAATGCGTAGGACTCAAGATATAATCTCTCTTTCCACATTGTGTGAAACATAGAGTCTTCATTGAAAGTGTCCTAATGAGATTTATTGATGATCTCGTGGCTCTAGACTCAATTTGTGCATATTTGGATCCTATGTCGGAGACTAGGGAGAGGTCTCCTTCTTCAATATCAACAATCTCTAAGAGAAAGTCGATAGATAATGTCGGTTCCCGTGAGAATGAAACAAGTCCTTTTAAGAGGAACTTGAGTGGTTTGGAAAGTTGAAGTGCGGTCGTCCTTTGGGTCCATGACGTCTTGTCTTCAATACCGATGTTACCATCAGTAGCATATGAATTGAACCCGGTTTCTACCCTAAGGTTGAATAAATGGAGGGCTATTTGTTTTCACCCTTTTCTCATTCAATTCTTTTAATTCTTCAACCCCTTCAGTGCTTACCGAGACTTCATAGCTATAACTTTGTTGGGTTTATTCGATTACTAGCTCGGTCTCGATGCACTCTTCCCATTCATTTTTCTCCTTTTATTATCATACCTAAGAACTCTACACTAACTAGTGGATAGTTCCTGGGTAGATCCCTCCGGTTCCGGCGGATCTTGGGAACAAAAACCTAACCTTATCATCCTTATATCACCGTACATAAAGTGAAGTTGGTCGGTCTTTTTGGTATTGTTCATCTGCCGTTGGAACCAATTGAAAACCATTTGAAAATCAATTCGGATACTTGTGATATATTATCAAAGCATTTGTACTGAATTGTTTTGATATTTTAAACGAGAACTCCCCTCTCAACATGTGCATCAAGTATTTGAAAATGTTTTGCACACGGAGGCAAGAGAAAGAATTAACTTCTTTGATTACCATTTTCTAAAAGATATCAACATCACTTCCCACATCGAATCAAGTAGATAAAGCATTTTGGGGAAGGATGAGATTTTCATGATTTTGCTCCCCTTCAATATGTGCTTCTAGGTTTGAAAGGAGTTTTACACACTAGAGGGACCTGCACATTGAGATAAATGATCACGTTTTAAATTATAGATGCTCCCCCTCAATGTGTGCATGGAAAAATTGAAATCGTTTGTCACTGCGGGAGGCAAACATGCTAATCACTTAAGAAACCATTTATCGAATTATCAGTTTAAATTCTATTTAAATCACAACTTCTCCCCCGATCACAATAATTAAAACATTTAAGATTTGTGATCTCTGTAGATTTAAATTGATTTTGGAAAGCTTTTAAGGAGAATTGTGACTTGATTATGAAAGCGTTTTAACTGATAAGGATCCGATGTTGAGATTTTAAACTCCATTGGTTAAACATGCATGTACATCTTTTGAAAACAATTTAATGCCAAATAACTTTTAATTTAATTGAAATCATTCTCCCCTCAATCAATGACATAGGTTGTTGATTGAGCGATAGAGATTTTGACAGATAAGTCCTGATGATTATCAAAAATAGAGACCGAGTTATTTTTCAAAGCAATTAGTTTTCAGCAGATAAGTGTTATAGAATCGAGCATGGAATTTGAAAACATGGTAAAACATGGCTCTGTTCTTTCTTTTAAAACCGGGTTATTGCTTGAAAATGACAATAAACCATTGTTTCTCTTTCTCTCAAACATAATTTTTTGATTTTTTGATATATATATATATATATATATATATATATTTTTTTTTAAATTCGAACAACATCTAAAGTCCCGTGTCATTCTTTGAATGACAGCACAAATACCGTAGATATAATCGGCCAGAAAAACATGACAAATTGACAATATTTTTGAAAGATTTTTCGATTTTTTTTTGATTTTTATGAATTTTGAAAGTTTTATATTTTTCTATTTGGTTTTATAGGGTTTTATAATTTTGTATTTTGCTTTTGGATAAATATATACAAAGATATAGATGAAGGAAAGACCTTTACTCCTCGTCTTCCTCGGCGTTTGAGTGTTCGGTTGAAGGCTTTTCAAGCCAAGTCGAGGAAGAATAAACTCAAAAGCGTTCTCTCGGAAGCTTTGGTGAAGATGTCGCTAACGGTATTGCGACAACAAAATAGAGTTCCACCACCCTTTTCCACTTGCTCCCGATGAAATGATGTGGATGTCAGATATGTGCTGCTCTTGAGTGTTGTGCGTTGTTGTATGAGAGAGCAATAGTACTTTTATTATCACTGTCTGGAGGATTATGTTGAATTCAAAGCCATAGTCGGATAATTGGGATCTCATCCATAGGATTTGAGCACAACAAGATGACATGGTATGTATTCACCTTTGTAGAGGAAATAGAAGTACTCATTTGCTTCTTTGAAGACCGACTCACAAGCTTATCACCCAAAAGCTGAGCACCGATTATGTACTTCAGCGTGTATCTTGACATCTGCATGATCGTCGACATCTGCATAGGTTGTTAGTGACATACCGGTGTCCTTACCATAGTCCCATATTGATGGTTCCTTGGAGATACCGAAAGACACGTTTAACCGCTTCAAGGTGCTTTTTAGTAGGCTTAGCCTGATATCTAGCACACATGCAACAGAACAAGATGTGCAGTGCTAAATGTGTGAGGTACATCGGATCCATCATGCTACGATATTTTGTTTGGTCTACCATGATCCACAGTGGTCCTCATCAAGTTTAGTACGTTCAATCATGGGAGTGTCAACGGTGTCACGTGATACAAATCCAAATTTCTTTAAAATTTCATTTGCATATTAAGATTGATTAATGAAAATGCCTCCGGGACTTTGTGAAATTTGTAATCCCAAGAAAAATGACATTTGTCCCATCATCGACATTTGAAATTTGGAACCCATTTCTTTTGAAAAACGATCACATTCATTGGGGTCGGTCGAGGCAAAGATAATATCATCAACATAAATTTGAACGTGAATTAAATGTTTGCTGACTTTCGGTGAACAATGTTGGATCAATGCTCCTTTTTGAAGCCGGTCGACGAGAAGAAACTTTGATAGCGTATCATACCATGCCTTTGGAGCTTGATTTAAATCATAAAGAGCTTTCTTCAACGATAAAGCGAGTAGGATGCTCTGGATTCACAAAGCCTGGTTGGCGTAGACAACTTCTTTAAGATCTCCGTTCGAAATGCCGTCTTTACATCCATCGATAGACTACCATGTTCTTACTTGCGGCATTGGCTAAGAATATTCCGATTGCCTTGATCGAGCCACGAGCAAATGATTCTTCAAAGTCTATACCCTCCTGGCGGTATCCTTTAGCAACTAATCGCCTTGTTCTTTAAACATCACCATGCTCATCAAGTTTCACTTTGAAGATCCACTTTAGAGCAATGATCATAGCACAATCTGGAGCCGGTACTAATTCCCATACATCAAGTCGATCAAACTCATGAATTTCTTCTTGCATGGCATTGAACCAGCAGTCTTCATCCATGGCGGGTTTAACATCTTTTGGTACGATCTTAGAGAGTACGGAGTTGAAGAAGCACCATAAGGCATATGTTGCAAGTTGTTTCCGTGTGGATCTGAGGATGAGAGGATTTCCAATGATGTTGTCCAATGGATGATCGTGAGTCCATTTACTGAGGTGTTCATGTGGCAATGGTTGAGGACTAAAGTAGCACGATGTCTCTCTTGAAGATGGTTCGATGAAGATTGAGCAAATACATTTTCAAATGGAGCATCTTCAGGTAGCAAAGGATTAACTTCATTAATGATACCAGACATAGTTCCATGATGTACCCTCGAAGTTTGATGATTTGTTGATGAGGCAGTGATGTCAGCAGTAAGGCTTCTTGACTTAATGATATTGAGATTGAAGGATTGACGTCATTCACAGGAATATGAGCAGCCTCTGAAGTAGGAATTGTCGGTTCATTAACGGCTCACAATGTTCATCAAACATGGGATCAAACAAGTTCTTTAAATCATCTTCAGATGGAGGTACATATGGAGTTTCTGAAGAAGAATTTGGTATAAGGGATGAACTAATGGAATTGTCTTGAAGTGCGGGTCTTGAACCGATCCGAGGAGCCATAGGACACTATGATAGAAACTCTCTCGACTATCTTTATCAACCATATGTAGACAATTTGAAGTGACCAGCGATAAAGAAAACTGATATACCAAACTTGAAGCTGAAGAATTCCATGCATTTGCATCTTTAGCTCGCCTTTGTGAATTTTAACTTCAATCTCAAATAAGTGATAATTGATTAACTCTGAAATGTCGGCTTGTTGTCAAATGCCCAACACGTGAATAGGCGACCTGTAGGATGTACATCGATCCTTGAATGAACTTGAACAAATGATTTCTCGACATTAATGCATTCTTCCTAAAGGTATACATGTAGAGGCGATGTGGAAGATTCACCACAAATGTCTTGGCGAAAATGAGGTAGTCATTTTCTTAATTTTCATGTGGTTGATTTATAAGCGTGCCCAATAGGAGGAACAATAATCAGTAAAAGATTTGGCAAAGGAATACCAAAAAGCGGATCATTATCCATGAACAACAATCCGTGAAGATTTGGCAAAGGAATACCAAGAAGGATCATTATTCATGAGTCAGTACAATATTATGATAATCATTATCAACGCCTTGAGAATAGCGGAGATGGCTTTTTTGAGTAGTGAGGTTGTACTTCTTTGATGATGAACCATTATGATGAAATCTGGCACGGCAGAAGTGATCGAGCGTCCATAATGATGAAAACGAGGCACGAGCGCGTCTTAATGAGCAGGCGTCATTGTTAGATCGATTATATGTTTAGAGCGCCGAATCCAATACCAGGGCGACTTATGCGACCTGCTTTGGACAACGAGCGAGCGAAGGTGGAAACATTGGATCCCCGGCTCATGGGGTCCTTTGGTTAGTACAAACAATCTTTGAATGTGAAACCCAGGTGCAATGTCATTGTTACTGGAGCAGAACTAGTAGAAGCATCAGACTTAGTCGAAGGACATTTTGTTGTAATGAGATTATTCTAGTTGGCTTCCAAACCTTAACAGGCACTACTCTAGGCATAGTGGGTCTAGTTAAGGGGCAAGGATTGCCATTCGTGAATATTACACTGTTGGCTTCCCTGAAATCCTACATTGGTAAAGACCTTCCTGGGTTTCCAGTTGCTATCTTTTGCTCTCCAAACTTTCTTAAGCGGGTTATGAATCTTAGACCTCATAAATAATACATCACATTTATCATGATTACCAGAAATTAAACATTTTTTTGTTTTTGACGGCATAAGGCCTCGAATTAATTTTAGTAAGCAGAGCTAATACTACTAGAACTACGATTCATTTTGTTCAAATCAAACTTCTTGTCCCTATGGTGTTCTTTCACTTCATTATCATGATCACTTTTAGTTTGCGTAATCCTATCCTTCTTTGCATAGCTTCTAGGTTTTGACTCGCTAACTTTAGTGTCAATCTTAACATCTGTAGAAGTAACGATGGGAACATTACATGGCTTCACTACTTTTCGCATTCTGGTCTAGAAGTCTTTGATTTGAAATTCTAGGAGGCACATCACAGGTTGCTTGAATTTAGATGGAACAAGGCATATCAAGGGTCACATGCTTGGCTTTAGGCATAGAACGGATTTCCTGTTTGGCACTAGGCATAGAACAAGGCTTCACAGCTTTGCCTTTTCACCTAAGGGTTTTGGACATGTTGCAATTACACATTCAAGCAACTCTTGAGATCGTTTGGCTGGAGGCAAGCAAACCTAATTTCACTATCAAGAGGTTTGTTAATGAAATCCTCTTCGACAATCTCACGGAGACATTCTATCCTTAAGGTGAGCAGTGATGCGAAAAGCATGTTCATTATTCCTAAGATGAGGAGGAATATATTTAACTGTCGCAGTGTATTTGCAATCTAAGGGTGACTTTGAGACAACATTCTTATTGAAAACAAGGGGCAGTTTCCCATTTCTGACCTGATTCTCAATTTCCTTTTGTAAAGACGTTATTTTTCGTTGTTTTGGTCACGGGTGACTTTCATTGAATCATATAACTCTTTAAAGTGTCGTTTAACCTTTTCATTTTCTTCGAGAAAACTCTTGTTTTCCTTTTGTAATGCATTGACTAAGTTTTGAAGATGAAACGTTTGAGTATTCGAGAATCTAAAGGAGGAGGCATTTGGGAACCTGTCATATTGTTCGTTTGACCCTTTAATTGAGAGATTTGGGCTTTCAACTTCGATCGTGTTGCACGAGCTTGAATCGTTCATCACGTTTGTTAATTTGAAAACTGCATCAAACTCTGGAGCATCCGAAGATGTCTTGATATTTGAAGTTTTGACATTTTCTTTGAGATGTTGATATTTGAGTTGTAAATTAAAATGCTCAACTTCTAGTTTAGAAAAATGTTTAACCAAATTGTCATGATCATCAGTTCAATTTTTCTCGTTTAGTTTAGAATTAGTTTTTACAAGCTCAATGACACGATCATGGGAGACTTTCAGGGCGCAGATAGTTCATGAAATTGGAAGCATTAATAGAGCAATTTGAGCGATGAAAAAAGATATCTTGAGCAACACATTCAATAATAAGAGTCTCATTTAAGGTATGCAAGTTCTTCCTCTCAATCTCATTATATTTTAGTGCCCGCTCATAATCACTAACTTCAACTACCATTGCATCAAATTCCTTTTCCATTTCTTTAATATCTGATTTTATCCCCTTTTTAAGACTCTCAAAATGATCTTTTAGTTGTTTAAAGAAAGGCATGACCTCCGTTAAATAACATTCTTTCATTTGCTCAAAACCCCTTTCCCCTTCAGTTATCCCAATGGGTGTGATCCTTTTCTTACAAGTTTTCTCAAAATCGACAAATAGTTGAAGAATAACATATTGGGTGATTAAGGTCTTGCTCTTAGTGGCAATAGTTCTAGGAACTAAATGCATTGTTGTATTTGGAGGATACCGATTAAGCTGAAATTTCCTACAAGGGGGATTCTTTCAACAAGATTTTCACTTTTTGCAAGTCCATATCCTTTTCCAGAACACTTGTTCAGGGTCAATAGAGTCGAGGCTTAAACATGTTTAAGGATATCCAATTTTCCTTAGTGTAATCATGGGGTTTTATCGTTATCTTGTTCTTTTTACACTCGGGATCTTCTAGCTTCTTATTCATTTTCTCCCTAGTGACTTCATCTAATTTCTTATCTTCCTCAGACTCAGTAACTAGGTTTCTGTCTAGGCTTAAGGATCTCATTACCATCATACAGTACCTTATGAGCATTTCTAGCCTTTTAATTACCTCTGGATTAGGTTCCTCAACAAGGGGAATGCTATGCTTATCGCTTAAGACTCTATGCTTAGTGATCATGTGGCGATCGAATGGTATTCCTTGTACGTAACTTATTTTCAAGCTTGTTTTCAAAGTTTTAGATTGGAAAAATCAAAGTTTTGATTCCTTAGCCTTGAATTCTTGCTTAAGCATTTTAACATTTTCTTGAAGTTCGTGTTTTTGCTTAGCAGTTTTAGAAAGCTTTTCTTGTAAGGGGTTTAACTCTTGTTTTAATACTTCTTCTCTAAACCTACTTTTTCTAATAGTTGTACGTTTTTGGACATCCATTTCTGCTTCACGGTGGTCAACTCAAACTTAGCACATTGTTCATAAATAGCAACGATCCTTATATATGTTAAGCTCGGTGGTAAAGGAATCATCGAGCACAAATGCAGCGTACTCATCGCTTCATAATCATCATTTTGAGTAGAAGATGCACAACTAGATACAGCGAAAACATCCATGCAACTTACGAGCATTGACATACGCAGTGGCGAGTGCATCTCTATCTTGGGTACATCCGAAGCTTCCATGGAGCGTTCCTTTGCATTAACTTGCAGGTTGTTTGGTGCACCTCTCTCTTGTGAATTTGAGCGAAGATTCCATTTTCCATTATCCGACTCGTCATTTTTGTTGTCCTGACATTGCATTCAACAACACCGATTCTTCAACATATACATTACCCAACTTATCACAACAATCTTTCAACTGCACCCGACACTCATTCACGTCTTCATTCTTTTGAGCAGATTCTTCAATGTACTTTTCACATTATCCATGAGTTGGATAAATGTCTCAATAATTCTGAATTTCCATTCCATATGTTTTGAAGGAAATTCGGTCAAGTGTTGATCAATGTCTGTTTGAATATTCCCCACGATGAATGGTGAAATTGTTTGTAGATTACTTGAAGAGCTGCTCTGGAACCATCCTTTTGAACCTCTTTATTGGTAAGTTGCAGCTTTAAGTGTTCTAAGTTCAACAACACGCTTCTTGTCAATGTAGGTAAGTCTGGCGGAAAAAGAGCACTACATGTACGATCCCCGCTATGGATAACAGCTGAATGAGGTGAGATGAAGTAGGCTGATAGGGCTCAATGCTGCATTTCATTTGCATGGCATTTTGTAGCTTGATGCAGTGCGATTCTCTCATTAGATTACGAACACGATCTCACATCCTCATTGCTTAATTCAATCATCTTTAATCGTTCGATTAGCCTACATTATCATTGTTGTCCACAACATCATACAGTTTAAGCACTTCTGAAATCAATGGGTCAGTAGAGTAAGACATGATGTGGAAGGATGCACGGGATTTTACGCGTCTATGATTTAAACCGAGAAATAGAATCTTTCGCGGGATTTTACTAAAATCAAGACAAACCATTAAGCAATGACCAATGGGGTGTTAAGATGACGATGGAATGATACAATGAAGACGATTGTGATAGGACTTTAGATTGTTCGTGGGATAAGCAGAGATGTTGTTTGGTTGTGATTCGGATTGGTTTATGCCCGGTTTTCCTAAGAAATTTAGGTCTAAAACTTAAAACCTCAATAACTTTTGTTGGAGGTTTAGACCTCAAAGATTGACCGAATAGTTCATTCGGTGTGCCATTCTCCTCGTTCTCACGGTCGTTTTGATGGGTAGAAAGCTGAAAACGGAGTTACGGTTCAAAAGTTATGGCCGTTTGAAGTTTTATCGGGAAAAATCAACCAAGTAAACTCAATTCTTGAACCAAGTCGCTAACAACTAATTATTACCACGCTAAGTCGCTAGAGTTCCAAGTCGCTAGCCAGATGTAAGTCGCTAAGTGGTAATTCGCTAACACTCAAGTTAAGCTAGCAAAATTTAAATGACGATTAAGCTACTCAAGTCGCTAACAATGCAAGTCGCTAAAAACGCTACATCTGAGACCAAGTCGCTACCACCAAGTCGCTACCAGTAGTGGAGAGTCCACTACTTGTACTTTAACTCGCTAGATCTAACTCGCTAGCCCCAACACTGTAAGTCGCTACAAAAATGTGAAGCAAGTCGCTACCAAGAATATTATCCGTGAACTAAGTCGCTAGCTTGAAAAAACCATATAAACATCACTTTTCAATCCAAAACAACCCAACCAAGATGATTCAAGCTTACCAAATGAAAACCTAAACACTTTTGATGATTCTAAACATAAAAGTACAACCAAAATCGAAGCTTTAACACTAGAAATCAATCAAATGATGCAAAAACCACTAAACTTTTCAAACTCAAAAACCACCTAAAACCACTAGAAATCCAAAGATGTGTAAGATATGATCTAACCATGGCTCTTGATACCAATTGTAAGATATAACTTTTCACATACACATCATAACATTAACACAAGGTAGCATATAGATGGAATTCTAGAGAGAAAGTTAGAGGTTTAGGGAACTTAGTGAGAGAAAGTGAAAGATCTTATTATGAGCTCCAACTCTCTACCTTGGGAGGTAGAGAGTATTTATAGTCTTACATAAGCGCCACATCGGGTGTGGATCAGGCATCACGATGGGTAAAGACGATCCGTCCTCCCGGTGTTACTAAACTAAATACTACTTAACTTAATATTACTATGACTACTGAACTTTCTAGCGATTACATATACTTGGAGGTGAGACTCTTTAATACCGAATTTCTAATTCCTAACAAGCATTAACACTTTATTTTCATGCTAAAATTTTAAATTTGGGTCAAAAGCAGGGTACTAGGGACTAAAGGGTACGGATGTGACAAAATTCACGTAGAATTCCCCGCTTAGAATTGAATATTGCCCTCAATATTAAGTCGGCGAAGCCGATCAATCGAACGGAAAAAGGTAATACCACTAACCAAGTGTGTGGACGAAATCTGTTATTTAACACAAATAGGATTTTCAAAAATATATCCCCGGATAAGCGTTAGTAAATGATCCGGATATTGGTGGATTGAAAAGCGTCAATCATCCGCGATCAAAGGGATTCTGAAAATGAGCGAGGCAACAAGCGAAACAATGTGGAGGTTTCCCCACACTTAGTTGTTAGAAAATAGAAAGTCGAAACATGGGTGGACACCCATGGAATATCTCATTTTTGTTAACGAGTCACTAACTTGACTCGGCCAGTCATTGGTCCATGGGAAGCAAGTGGAAGAGAATCTCCATCGGACTTTCACGAAAGTTCCACTCCGATGAGATACATCCGGCTTTAAAGAAAGAAAATGCCGGGGTCAAGATGGTATCTTCACTCTAGGAGTTAAGACACGGAGAATAAATGGGAGGAGAAGGCAAGGTGACAATGAGTTGACAATGGGTGGGATGGGTGGGCAAAAGATTAGATTGAGGAACATGCGGAATGTTGAAATCTTATCCACCACTAAAGCAATGAAAACATCCATGTCGGGCTTAGAAGAGGTTCCATCATCCGGCGGTTTAGCAGGCGGACGGGTGGATGATGGACCTAAGCCATAATCGTCACTCTGAAAACCCGAAGGTATCGAGTCATCCGAAGAAAGAAAGTCGAAGTGCACATCACCATCTCCCGGTGGAGAATGATCAATAAGAGTGAGTTCATCGTGAACTCCTCAAGATCTCGCGTCAAGTGGGATTGCCCTATTCTTATCTTCGGTACAAAAGGAGATGTAAAAATGTCATTATCCTCATTTTGAATATCAAAGGTTGGGTTATCTGAAATTAGAGTGAATTGAATCAAAGTCAACAGAGGATTAGTGAATGCCATAGCAAAAGGTTTCTCGGACTGAGAATATCTTCATCATCGATTTCAAAATCGGTGTCCATATCAAGATCATCGGGATCAACATCTCTCACTTCCTCTAAGGACGAGCTCGAGAAGGAATTTCCTCCACATACTCGATGTCTTCACACGATAAAGAATCATCAAACGTCGTATAATCATTTTGATTAGGAGATCATCTCCAGAATCATTAGGGGTGGGAGGAGAAGAAGAATCATCATCAAGAGGCTCATCACACACATCATCGGAGATAACCTCGAACTCACTTGGGGTTGGGACAAGGTTCTCAACACAAGACGATTCCGTTTCTGGAATAGTGCTAAGATTCTCATCCCCATACTTAGAGTTTACGGGGTTCTTGGTGTGATTCCAGAGATAAGCTCATAATATTCTTTCATTTGAATGGAATCCTCATCATCGTCAATGTAAGTCGTGAGCCATCGAGCACGTCTTGCAAGTGCCATTTCTTCGATTCGTATTTCTTCAATACATTTCTCAATCTGGCGGCTCGTTCTCTTCTTCAAGTAATTCTAGCATAGATTTTTCGTAGCGAGATGCTTGATCTTCGGCAAGTTCTTTTAGAATACTTTTCTCACGAGGATGTTGATCAATGACGGGATATGGTTCAATGACGGGAAATTGTGGGGTTGGAAATTGTCAAAACAAGGAGTGTTATAACAAGGTCGGGCCCATAGTTTTGATTCCATGATTGACATTGATAATCAAAATGAGGACCCCACATTTGCACAACAAAGGTATTGAGGAGAGAAGTTAAAACGATGTATCATTGAATTCTTGATAGTGCGGTTGTGGTTGTATGCATTCGAGGAGGGTAGTTGAAATCGATTCGAGGAAAATTGAAGGAATTAGGATTAGAATCATAAGCGCATGAATTCTCGGCACAAATCGAACAAAATCCATCAGTAAGATAGTTTCCACACCACTACGCGCCACGAAATCCTTTTGGTAACACGTCTCCACAACCGTAGCAATAATGCGTGATCGAACGAAGATATCTGAAGTGCAGGAGTAGGAATCGAGGCTCAACAACATCACAATTGGTATTTGTAGCGGCTTCCAGTTAACTTTAGGCAAGTTCATTAAGGTAGTTATCAATCATGTTCATTCCGTCCCTAAGGAAATCTTACTGCGTCTTGAAGATTCGGAGGTGGGACAAGTGGTGTGCTCTTAGAGCTAGCAATTTCCACCACTTCCGTTTTGGTCTCCGGTTCTTTCTCTTTTCTCTTAACCTTAACCGTAAATCGCGAAAGATGTTGATCAATTCGGGCGGTTTGGGCTCGAAACAATAGAAGAAATATCGGGTTGTGGGGATGGTGGAAAAACTTGGAGAATCATCGAGAGAGGTTTTATCGGATAATTCGCACCAATAGCAATATTTGCTTGCACCCATCCTTCCACATCGCTTACATAAACAATCCTGATTTTGACAATAAAGTTGATCCTCTTCATTACGGCTTTGCGGTGGAAACAACGGCGATAATCGATCGTCGCGATGAGAATTAAACATGTAGAGGGTTAAAGGAATAGAATTAAGTGATCGAGAGGAATGTGAAGAATATTTTTGGATTTTTCGAAAGCGAGTGCATGCACTTCAAAAACAACACTTTCAATTAAAACAAGACCGAGGCAAAACACAATGAACTTAAACCAATAATCACAAGCGTATTCACGCAAGTGACACAAAGGCAAGTTTTGAATCTTTTGTTCGGGAACTTATTATGATAACACTCAAGTTGAGAAGTGTTATATGATTGATGTATTCTATTTATTTAAAACAACAAGCAAAATCTTTTTGTATTTTTAATCTTTTACATATATATACAAAGAAAAGAAACATATTTTTGTATTTTTTGTATTTTTATAAAAAGCAATAACTTCACAAGGAAGGATCTTCAAGTCACTAATCGCAAAAACTTCACGATATTGTCGCAACACACCTCCCCGGTAGCGGCGCCAAAATTTGATTCGTTAAAATAAACACAATATCAAACTATCAAATTAAACGTGAAATCTGACAAATCAACCTTTTAGGAAAAGGTCTAACGTGCCAAACCTCACGAATGTGATAAAGTGATCCGGAAAGTGATTTCGGGTCGTGTCAACGAGGTGTGAAATTGACGGTGTCGTTGAGTTTCGTGATTAGGACTCGAATTGGTTTTAAGAATTTTGGAATTTTTGATTACGTTATTCTACAAATTAAAGAACGAGAATGAAAATAAAGCATGTAAAACAAAGTAAACACTAAATAAACTACTACTAAGCCTAAGAAATGATAAAACGAAGCTAAATTACATCCTAGGGTGTTAAAACACAAAAACCGAAAAGCAGGGAGCGAGGCCGAAAGTTAAAAAATGAAATTTAAATCCTACGGGATTCGAAAATAATTTTCCTACATTCTACATGAGTAAAAATAATTTTAGAAAAAGCCGGGTATTTTTTGACTTTTAAATTAATTACTCTACGAATTAAGCAATTTAATCTAATTAATTAATTAAAAATACTAAACATTTTTAGAAAAATCTACAAAATTCACAGAAAATACTTCTAATATTCTTGAATGTGAAAAAATAAAAGTTGTGGATTGCTTGAAATAAGGCTGTGAAAAAAGAGAAATAAACTACTAAGCTTAAAACTGAAAAGTAAGTTAAGTATTAAACTAAAGGAACTCTAACACAAAACAATAGGGCGAGATGGTTATGTGGTTTGGTGTTGGGACGATCTCAAAAAACCAAGTTCGAACCTTGTCATTGCACTTTATTTCCTTTATTTTTTTCTTTTCTTTCTTTGCAAACTATCTTTAAGACTAAAATAAGACTTTTAACAAAACTTAAACTTACAAAAACTTAAAAACTAAGCTATTAGTAGATGGGAACAAAAGCGAGAAGCAAAATAAATAAATAAATAAATAAATAAAAATAAAATAAAAGGTTTTGTTTGGATTTGGCAAACTAAAGGATTAAATGGGCACAAAAAAGGCTACAAATAAAACTCATCGAAAGCTAATCCTAATCTACAGTTCTACACTATCTAAAGGTCCTAAAGGGAACCTAATAAGTAATACTTAAGCACAAAAAAGCTAAAAAAAAGGGTCTAAAAGGGACCTAAGTTTCTTTAGTTAGTTGTTGTTCTTTGTAACATTGAAAGGGGTGAAAAGAGCTTAAAATTAAGCTATCTAGGAACTCCTAAACTGAAAAGTAAGCTAAGACATATTAACCTTACAATACTGGGTTTCCAAAAAAGCAAAGTGGGGCAAGATGGGTCCCTTGTGACTTATAAATAAATTTGTCGAGGTGGGTCTTTGGGCTGCTAATCGATGCTTATGACGAAGCGATTCGCGGGTGGTTTTCACGGGCACTAATAAGCTGTAAAGGCACTAAATCCTAATCTCAGACATAAAACATGAAAGCTATGCACCTAACTATTAATTGCAACAAAAAAATCACTCCTAAATCTAACTTAAACTAACTAAATCTAGGCTAAAAAAGAGATGAAATTTCTTGTTTGGACAGAGCAGATAAACAGAAAAATCTTCTAAAAACTATTAAGCAACTACAAATGGAATGTCTTTACCACCATAACTTCACAAAAACTTGTTTAAAACGATTTGAGAACCATCTTGGGTCAAATTATGAGTTTTTGACCCATGAACTGCAAATCAAACATAACTTTAAAAGTGATTTCTTGAAACTCATTTTTTTTTTTAAACTTGAACTGAAAACAACTACATTGCAAATTAATTAACTAAAAAGCTCACAAAAGCTGAAAAGATTCAATAACATACTTGTTTACAAAAGAGAACATGGCTGAAGTAAAATCTTGAAGAACAATGAAACTTGAAAATTAAAATAAAGAGTACAATCTTGGAAATTTTAACATAAAGCTGAAATTCTTGAATTTAAGGTTCTGAAATAAAAGTGGGCTAGAACTCACACGAACAGCATTCCCATTTTTCTAACTCCTATTTATACAAAATATAAAAAGGGTCTTCTTCAGGTCTTCTTTCTCTTTTGTGCTTCTTTTTGTGATAAAATAGCCAAAAGCCAAGTTTGATGCTTTGAGATGATCCCAGCCATCCAACTGTTAGGTACCATTTTGGACATAATCAGAGCCATCCATTGGGGTTTTGTAAGCTAGGATTGCCAAAGTGGATGGGTTCATGTGATCTTGTCTTGGGGAAGGGAGTAGTGGGTTGGGAATTGGGATTGGGTTTTAAGGTAAGGGAAGGTTTAGGGTTCCTGGTTAAGAGAAAGAAGAAGGGAGGGAAAAGAGAATGGGGGTTTTGGGTTGGGGAATTTGGGTAAAAGGTTTATAATAAAAAAGTGTTTAAGTTTATAAAAAGGGTTAAAATGTATTTTGGTTTTAAAAGTTTGTATTTATTTATTTATTTATTTTTAGAAAACTAAAATTGGTTTTAAGAAAAATAAATTTTACAAAATTTGGTTTTGAGGTGAAATGAGATTTTTGGATTTTTGGTTTTGATGGGCAAAATGGGCATTTGGTGTATCGGAAAGGTAATTAGGTAATTTTGGGTTCTTGGGTAGGTTTAAAGGCAGGTTTCTAAAAATCCCGAGCTCACGAAAATGTAGAAAATCCACTGACTCTCGTCGCAAACACTTTTCCAGTTTATTTCGATTTTGCTCGTTTTGCTTTGTTTTCAATCCTTTTATACCCCAAGACACAAAACACACTCCGAGGATATTTTTAACATATTTTGATCATATTTGGGTGTTTTGGTCATTTTTGTGGTCTTAGGTGGGTAAAAACGATGAGTGAATAAGCACTCATCGAGTCCCAACCACTTTTAGACAATTAGTTGCAACATCTACATTATAGTTGAAGACATTTTTTTTATGTTTGTCAATGGGGAGTCCCATTCATTGTTTAGGCTGTTTGATTTTATGGAATATTCAATCTTTGGGCAGTTTATATACTAACCTTTCATAAATTAGCTATTGTCGTTGTTTCTTTGATTCTTTTTCCATGGCACATATACTTCATTTTAAAGATGTTCATATTAGCAAAGTGGAATGAAGGTATGGTCTTTGGCTCATTATTGGTGAATACATGGTCGTGAATTCAAAGGAGATGGTGCATTGTGTTAGATTAAGAAAAAGTCATTATTCCTCGCGAGATTGTCACATATGTAGTATATTTGTGTTTTCCGATATACTATAAATTTGAATCTATTTGTATCGAGTAGTAAAAAGTGATTGGGTGTGTCCAATTCATTTGATTATAGATTAGAATGCTTGTAATATTTTTTTTATAAGTAATAACATTCACTTTATGATAACATGGTTTCGTAAGTAGGTTACATACAAATTCGTTTGTGATTATGATAGATAGATGTATCCCAAAAATTAATGGGGAAATTCTAAGAATGCATTTTTCGCTCAAGGTGTCATCACTTTTTAGGAAAAAAGTTTGGGTATTTCCAAAACAGACTTTGAGACTTGCGACTTTTTTACTTTTCATATAAGCTTGACAAGTGTCCTTTGAAGTTTGTGTACCCAATCATTTTTTCTGACTTTTACAGCTATGATTTTCCAGCGACCGAATCTAAGCGACCGTTTTTAGAATCTAGCGAAATTTGGTTTTGTCCTTTAGTTACAAAAAGTCAAAGATACAAAAATATTTTTTATACATTTAGTTCTTTCCCGAGGTTGAGCGACTTAAGCGTAAAAACATAAGCGACTATTTTGTGTAAATTAACATTACCTAAAGTCTTGTTTCAAAAGTACTTTTACAACTTTTTTTTTTAAATTTTTACCCTGTTTTCAAATTTTTAACCCAAATACAAACACACACAACCAACACTACTACCAGAAAAAACACAATTGAAAATTGTGAAATCCTAAATCAATCCCTAATTATTCAGTAAATTAAACTCGAAAATGGCTGACATTCCCAAATATTTTGATGCTAAGCTAACTGTTCGTTCCAAGGTACACTTGTTTTCGAAAATTAAGTCTAAATTGTCAAGGAATCCAGATCGAATGAGGCTGTTCAGAGCAACTGTTTTTGGGCCATGGTTAGATATTCCTGACCTAGGTAAAGGCAATCATATTGTTAATTTCGTTTTACAACACCAGGTATATATCGACAAACTTGTTGATTCTTGTCCCCCCATTTTATACAAAATTGGGAACAATGTATTGAAATTTGGTCGGGAACAGTTTCTATTGATGACTGGATTTCGTTTTGGTCGTTTGCCTCCCCCTGTAGAAATTGCTCGAAGTCCTTTTGCTTTGCGTGTCTTTCCTGAAAAACAATTAATAAGAAAGGTAACTGTAAAAGGGATTGAGCTTTTAGATTTGTTTGGGAATGACACGGTTTTTTCAAAGTTATCAGCTGAGGATGCGGTAAGGGTATGTCTGTTGCTAGTCGCTGAGGTCGTGTTCATAGGTCGTGGACCTTGGTACATTGTTGACAATCATTTGTTGCAATTAGTTGAGGATTTTGGGGCATGGAATGCATATCCATGGGGAGAGTTCTTGTGGACCCGTTTTTACAAAAATTTAGCCAATGTGGTACCCCGCCATTACAATGCTCACTTGAGAGAGAAATTGCAACAAAACCCATCTACAATTGCAACATATATTATTTCTGGCTTTTTCTTGGCTTTTAAGGTTAGATGTGTATTACATTTATGAACATGTCAGTTTTTGTTTACTAGCAGTTCATACAATGCATTTATAATTTTCGTTTATTTTAGATATGGATTCTTGAGAGTTATCCCACTAGCAGTTCATGGTGGAACAAAGACCCGTCAAAGATACCACGTTTTTTTGTTGGTCAAAGGGTAAAACATTTGCCAAACGCCATTATGCCCAACTTTTTGGTCCTGTAAGCATTTCCATTTGTTTGTATTTGTCAAATAAGTTAGGACTTCGTTATATTTGTTTTTAACTTTATAATTGTTTGTTTACTAGGGTTCTAATCCAGTCTTGGATCTTCTTCCAACAAATGCGGAAATGTTACAACCATGTTTTGCACCAAGTAATGCATATTTGAGCCAGTTGGCTAGTCTACCTGCTGATGATCCCACTAATGAGGTAAGTTGGCCTGTTTGTGCAAACCATGGTTGTATTCACGTTGACAATTGACCATTGCACATTCTGTTTCGATCTTGCTTTGTAGGTGCACAAGGGGGTGGTGATAACTGATACAGATGTGGCGTTAGGTGATAAAGATGTGGCTATAGTCAATAATGATGTGGCAGTAACTGATAAAGGTCAAAGTTCCAATCAGCTTGACGATATTAACAATAGACTTTGTAGAGGAAGCTCTAAAGATACAACCCCGAGCCAATAAAGATACAACCCCGACCAAGCTAGACATTAATGTGGGAGTCCTTGATGAAATTGAAAATAGACTTGCCGTTGTTGAGGAAGTTCTAAAGATACAACGTCCAAAGGTGAACATGGTAATGTATATTACGACTTATATTACAACTTCTTTTAGAAACTTGTTGGAGTTGACCTGATAATGTATACTTTGGGGGGTTGTTTTGTTAATTTGATGTATCCACTGCTAGCGTACATCAAACCCCTGCTAGTGGTTTTCAATCCACTGCTAGCAGGTTCCTGTTAATGTATCAGTTGGGGGGGTGTTCTGTAAATTTGATGTATCCACTGCTAGAGTCTATCAAACCCCTGCTAGTGGTTTTCAATCCACGGCTAGCAGGTTCCTGTTAATCTATCACTTGAGGGGCTGTTTTGTAAATTTTATGTATCCTTTGCTAGTGTCTATGAAACCACTGCTAGTGTCTATGAAACCACTGCTAGTGTCTATGAAACCACTGCTAGTGTCTATCAAACCACTGTGAATCCACTGCTAGCAGGTTTCTTTAGTAGTATAATTGATTGTATATTTTAAATATCAGACTTCAACTCATACGCACGGCAAATCGGATGAGGCTTGTTCTGGACAAAGTCCCATTGATAATGAAAACTGGAATGGTAGTTCTAGTTTCTTTGATCTTCGTTCTCGTGATGTTAATTCGGCTGATTATAATAAGGTTATGTTCCTTTTAGTAGTACTTTTTTATTTTATCGTTTTTTGGTTACATACCTAAATCAGTTTGGTTAACTACAGAATGGCGACAAATCGAGTTGTGTAAATGCTGAAAACGAACAAGCTGGTCTTACTTATATAGACCCTGCCGCTTTTCCATCAACTATGTCGCAGCTCGTGGAATATTGTCTTCACGACGGACCATTGCCGTTAGATGATCACATTCCAGATCATGATCCCAGTCATTTGAATTTACCTAATTTGAATGAAACGTTTTCTCAATCGGCTGTTGAAGTACGTATATATAAATTCCACCTGCACTATCTATACATGTTTGATATAGTTGGTCATCCATATAGATGTGTTATTGTTGTATAATTACAGGGGAAACAGATGCAGCTAGATGAACAGGTGGAGCTAGAAGATGATTTCTCTGTTTATTGTCTTCACGACAAACAGGTTGGGATAGATGAAGAAAAACCTGCTGAAAACAATGAAGATGGCGAAACACCGAGTGAGGTGGTGCTAAGTGGTGATGATAAACCTGGAGAGGCGGTTCAAGCACATGAAATACAGGCTCATGAAGGTGTGTTTAATGTTGATGGTAAGTCTGTAAAGGTCGTTCACGGTAAGGAAGATGCCATTGTTCATTGCACTGCTGCTGATCAACACTCTCATGATCATGAAGTACTTTTAAATGCTGATGATAAAACTATAGAGGGTGTTCAAGTTAATCAAAATGTGATTGTTAATTGCAATTCTGTTGATGAACACTCTCATGATCGTGAGGCAGTGTCACAAATGGCGAGGATGGGGACGAAGCATACAATGTTGATGCCCACGTTAAAGAGAAAGAAACCGGGGTTGAGTTACGGTTGCAAATCGTTGTCAACCAAGGCGGTAATAGACAAAATTGATAATGATGCTGTGAAGGCAAGACAGAAGATGATTCATACCTCTGACGGACAAGCCAGTAAGCCTTTGCCTACAGCTTCTGAGGTACAGCTACATTATTCATTAAAGTTACCACATGTACTTCAAAAGTTTGATGTTATTTCAATGATGAGTTTTTTCTGTACAGTATGTTTTCATGCGGGGTAAAAGGAAGAGAAACGCAAGTAAGTTCAGAACATCACGTTATAATCCCCTACCAATAAAGAAAACTAGAAAGGCCAAAGTTACCAAAGAGAGTGATGAGAAAGTTACCCAAGAGAGTACTCCTGTTTTGAAAGAAGATGATGACTCAAAAAGGACAAAGCAGGTGGGCAAGTGTTTGCAGGAACCATACGTGAATCTCCCTCCTACGACTCCACAGTTGCCGAAACGACGTTCCAAAAGACTGAGAAAAGATATTAATCCACCACCTGGTGAAGATAATCAGTTGGAATCATGGGTAGAGGTATAGAAGAACTACATTTACAAACAGACATCTTAAAGACATATACATTAATCTTGTTTTTTAAAAATTTCAGGATCTGTCACGTCCTGAAGGTTGCGATATCAACAAGATTACTAAACCAGCGTGTATGGATACCTTTATAAAAAAAATTTGAAGTCATCGCATAGCTTTCCTTGGGGTCTTGGCGACATCGTTGTTGATCGAAAATTTTGGTTGGCTTTGTTGGGTTATGGAAGAGGCAATAAAAAGGATGGCTAGGAGATGAGGTACCTAATGATTTTTTTTGAATTAGTTTACCGGTATTTTGCTTATAAATTTTTCTGCAGCATCGGATCTGGGTTGATCTAATGTGGCAGTTCAGGCCGGGCAATGCCGATTGGGCTATGGCTGGACCAATTTTCTCTTCCTCTATCCTTGAAGGGTCTATGCGTGCCTACTACGCCACTGGTCAACGCTATCCATTGCCATGGTCTAGTGTTGAGAAGGTTTGTATATAAAGACCATACTTTCTTCTATATATTTGGGTAAATATATGTACATGGTAAAAATGTGATGAATTATGACAAGGATTATTTGATCACATTTAGGTATACTTTCCTGTTAACGTGCCGAGTGCCACTGGTTTCTCGCCGAGTTGCAAATTTGTACCGGAGTTATAACAATTTATGACACACTAGGTACGCCAGAACCTGAGACGAGAGAAAAGAATTTAAAATGGAGGGTCACTTTTGAGAGAAAGCTACCACAGTATCTAAACTTGTGTAAAGTTCTTCAAGCTAAATCAATATCTGTTTCTGATTATAAGATCACATTTCGAGTTGCGGATGATGTCCCTATACAAGCCAATGCATACGGTGATTGCGGAGGTTGGGTATGTATTTTTTGCACAGGTGGGTAACAAATTAAGTATGAAGGTTGATGACCCTCTTCAAGTTGCTTTGGCGTATCGAGAGCATATGGTGGAGTACTTTTGGAAGTATAAGATGTCTGTTCATACAAGTGATGAATAAAGATGCATTGGTGGAGTACTTTTGGGTATGGCTTGTATGTGGTTTTAGACTTTTGTTGTTCAACCAAATGTAACCGCAATCTGGATGTCTGTGAAGGGCATCAAAAGACAACTTCTTATGCATGTATGTGTAGCGCAACTTGGTATATTCCTAACACCCATGCATACCATCCAAATATACGTGTTGTGATCTTGTTGATTTGCAACAAACATTTTGTGTTAATTGCTAAAACGTTTGTTTTTTACAAACATCCATTTGATTTGAAAAAACGACTACATACAATCTTATTGGTAAAAGACTATAACATACATATTGCATAACACTTATTGGTAAACAGATTACCATAACCAAACTACAGCACTGAAGAGAACAACCAAACTGAAAACCAACACAACTTTGTCATGAACTTGCACTCTTGACTTGATAAAAGTCAACTCATCCAACACTTTCATGATATCATTGTTTGAAACCTCAATAACTTCATCCGAGACTGAACTCTTTCCCGTCTTCATTAAATGTTTCTTTTCCTCATGTTCCTTGTAAAACAAATCTTTGTAATACTGACTTGGTAGTTCCGGGTCTAGGAAACCATAGAAGTTACATTTGGTCTTTTTGTCCTAAAATAAAAATTTGTTAAATTCACATATTCAACCTAACAAGTAAAATAAGTATAATGCATAATAATATTACATAAATTGGACAGGCCTTGAATCTTCTACCAGGATGAGTCCGTGTCCAAGAGGTTTGTACTTCCACCGGTAATGGTTTTGGACATTCGCAGTGTGTAGCATTGATGTAGTATTCCAATGGCTTTCGATTGGATCTGGAGGTAGAGGCAAAGGGGGAGCCATTGTTTTATTTACCCAATGAGTAAACTTGACGCTTTTATAGTATAGTCACATCTTATTTGGCGGGAAATATACTTTGTGAATGAGCGGGTAATGAATATTGTGGAGGGAAAAGTTTAAGCGAATTTTATATTGAGCGACTTAAAGGTCCTATTTTCAGCGAAGTTTTTTTTGTTTATTGTTTTGTACAATCCTAGAACAGTGAACACAACTCCCAGAACACAAAACCCAGAAAAATGACTTGGCTAATTCCCAAAAATTCAAACTTTATTTGGATTTTGAGACATCAATTCGTGGAGTTTTACTTCCACTTAACATCACCTACCTACACTGATTACCTATCTCACTAACAAATATCAGATTAAAGATAAGATCATCAGTTTATACTACATGTCCGCTTCAACCAAAATTCATGTGAGTGACGATGATGATGTTTCTTTCTTCGTTCATGAAATATGCAAGCAGCACTGATCCGACGCTATACATCAAACTTATCGAGAAATCTTCCGAGGTAAAGCCGCCTACTTCTTCTAAGACTCTTGATATTGATCTTAATGTTCCTTTGTTGCCTCAAGAATCTGATTTTCAAACACCAAAAGTTGAAGATCATAATAACGAGGGTGCAGGGGCAAACGTTAATGTAGATGTGCATCCTAGTTGGCAGAAAACAACATTTCTAAATATCCCTGATCCACCCAGTTCTGCTGATCCCATAATTAAAAGGTAAGTAACCATAAACACCCTGTAGTATCTAAATTAAAGGTGGGTAGTCGGTTTGATGATAAGCAAGGATGCATTTATGCAATAGGAATAAAAGCGTTGGTTGATATGTTTGAGTACAAAGTTACTAACTCATGTAAGAAAAGGTACAGTGTAGCTTGTTTTGTCGAAGGTTGCAACTGGTACATTAACGCACGAAAAAGTGTTGTTAGCCGATACTTCTATGTTACTTCCATTAACGACTCTCATACATGTTCCAGAACAAAAATTCATCCTAATCATCGAAATGCTACCCGAAAATTATTGGGTCACATACTTGTTGATAAATTGAGGAATTGCAAACGGGTATATACAGGTGCGGACATAAAAAACGATTTTAATGTTGATTGGAAAGTAGACATTTCCTACTACCGAGCTTGGGGTGGGAAAAACATTGCATTACAGTTGTTGAACGGTTGTCCTAGGGAGTCTTTTGAGCAGTTGCCGTATTACTGCTATAACTTAAAGTTGGAAAATGAGGGGACAGTAACTCACATTGAGACAGATGAGACAGATCGGTTTAAGATGGTATTCATTGGTTTCGGTGTTGCTGTAAGTTTTTCATAAATTCTATTATATTTTATTTATGATTAATACCTTCATTGTTATCAAAATTTTATTAATTAAGCAAATTTCTGATTGTTTTAAAATAGATCCGGAGCTTCTTACGTTTTATGCGACCATTGCTAATCATTGATGCCGCACATCTTAAAGGGAGATACCTTGGTACGAATCTGGTTGTTGTTGGGATGGACGGCAACAACCAGATTATACCTATTGCAACTGGTGTCTCTCAAGGTGAGACCAATGAATCATGGACATGGTTTTTGACCAAACTTAAAGAATGCATTGGTGAAGTAAAAGATTTGGCCATCATCTCTGACAGACATCCGGCAATTGCACATGCATATAGTACCGTTTTTCCCAGTAGCGTTTCATGGTTTCTTGCTGTCGGCATTTAATGATGAACTGCAATTTGAAAACTAGAAAGTGGAAGGCTATATATTGGAGGACATGCAAAGCTTACACAGAGCAGGAGTTTGATGCTTCAATTTCTGAGATTCGATCATTAAAACACGATGTGTATAAAAACTAAAAGATGAAGCTGGATTTGATAAATGGTCGCGTGCTTACTGCCTTGCAAACAGGTACAATTATTTGACCTCAAATAGTCTTTGAATCAGTAAACTCTTTAACGAAAGATGTTAGGAAGGTTCCAATAACCCAGCTAATGGAGTACTACCGAAGGCTTCTACAAAGATGGTATTTTGAACGTCGAGCAAAATACAAAAGGTAACTTAAAAAGCGTATATTATACTTGGTTTATTACATATTTGGCACGTCGCATGAAAATGTATTATTATTTTTTTTATTTCAGATGCTCCAACTGATGAACTTAGCGAATGGGCAAATGCAAAAGTAAACAATAGAATGGTAAAGAGTGCTAATTGGGGTGTTAACGGAATTGAGATGCACAAGATTTACCAAGTCACTGATCCGAAACATGTTCATATTGTTGACTTTGACAACAGAGAATGCACTTGCCGCAAATGGCAGCTATCTAGTCTACCTTGTGGTCATATTTGTCTTTGTGTCTAGATTTGAAGGGATGACTGACACTAGCAGTTGGGCTATGGATTGGTTTAACAAAACGTCACTAAAAATACATACGAAGCAAGGGTTTATCCTCTAAAAGATGTATCCTTGTGGCGTACTCCTGATGACTTGCAAACCGTAAAACCTCCTGCTATGGATAAGCGACAACCTGGAAGACCCAAAGAAAAGAAACGTAGCCGATCACAGGGGGAAGAGCCAGGAAGCAAAACACGTGGCGGTGTGGAAAGGCAGGACACACAAGACAGTCATGTATTGAACCGTTGATGACAAGCAAGGCAAGTGTGTTTCTATATTTTATTTCAATGTGTTTAATTTTTAATGTTATTACTGATATGGTTGTTTGAACTAATGCCACATGTCAGAAACGTAAAAGAAACTCACAATCGTGCACCCCTACAACTAATGAAGAAGCAGTGGAACAAGAACGACACGGTGGACAGCGGACGCGTGTAGAGGTCGAACAGGGAGAAGCAAGTGGTCAATCAAACAATGATTTCGTATGGAAATGTGAATCATCTACTCCGAAAACATCGTTAGTAACAACATTCAGTCACAACCTGTGACTGAAAATGTTGTTCATTTGGACGATTTATAGTACTTCAATTTGAACTTTAACACAATGGAAGCACAACTTATCAGTCATTTAGAATTTTCAATGTTTGTTACTTGAATAATAATAGCTACAGGAGTGGCTTGCTTTTATTGTTTTTTTATGTTACTTTGTGAGAATGTTATACAATAAACTGTTGAACATGTGCACATTTTTTGTTCTTTTCTATAAAAACATAGAGGAGTCAGGCATATAGTGTAACGTCAATGTATGCATGTGACTGTATATTTTCACACAACATCATTCCATAAATAAGTAAGCAAAAACAATGTCAGGTCTGCCTAAATGTGATGAGATAAGAGCCGCTGCTAACACTAACAACTGGACAAACATGATGATTTACTACTTGCCGCTGCAATCGAAGATGTTCAATTGGCAAGAAAGGTGAACATCCTAACTCAAGAATTGGCTAGACTTAATCGTGAAAGGGCTGCCGTTATTCAAGAGATGGCAACTGTGCGAAAGAAGGTGCCACAAAAAGCTGTTGACTTTTCGAAGCAGAGCAGGCCCTTAGTGAACACAAAGTGATGCAAATGAATATCTTGGCAGGAGAACTCGAGATGAGTGCTCGAAACAAGAATTTCTTTATTCATAAGCTTGAGGGTACGTTGCCGCTATAAGCACTGTGCGATATGCGAAGTACTAACTGTTATGTCGTATGTGATATCCTAGTAACTAAGACTACTATATGCCCCTAGTAAGAATTTAGTGCTATAATGTATCTGATTTCCAAGTACTTAGTGTTATATCGTGCGTGCTTTCCTAGTAACATACTTTATTCAATAAAGTTTCCTAGTAAGTAGGAGTTTTACTCACATTTTATCTTGTGTTCAATAGTTGGATGGTCTTGAATCTTCTGTCTTTTCATCATATCCAGCGTATACCTATGGAATATATGGGATTCTAATTTAAAATGAGGTTGCGAAAATAACAAAAATTGAACAATCGAAGACATTAAATTCACATTGTTAAAGTATCGTCTGACCTTTACTACTAGCCTCATTCTAACATCAGCAGTGGATTGAATCTTCTAGGATTGGTTTAATCACCACTGGCAGTAGGTTCCTTGTAGGTCTGCAATCTTCTCTATCTTTTTAAACAGTTGATCAATTATAGGATGTGTCTCCTTTGTTCCTCTTGAACTGAGTTTAGCTTCCAGCATTTGTCTTGCCACATTCTTTGATAAAGGATAATCCCTATCAACGAACATGAAAAACCTATCCTCTTTTTTGTTTTACACCATGAACCTTGCAGTATGAGTACAATATCCATTCAACCACCTCACAATCATACCAATATTCAGCCTCAAGATCAGGTTCAAACATGCTCTTTATAGCAGCCCACACAAACTTAGCTAACTCTCCATTTGGACCTAACTTCCCATATCTGAACTTCATTACTTTCCACAACTCGTCCAAATCACTCCTAGTCAAACAATCCAGTAACATCCCAAATGACCAATAAGTGGATTTGCATCCATCACCTCTTGTAATCTCAACTACTTCTCTACCTCTATGTTTGACAATATGCCAATCGATAATAGGATGAACTGCTTTTAAAGGAATAGGATTAATAGGTTCAGGATTAGGACTATTAGTCTCCTTAAAATACTGTTTAGTTCTTTCTTTCTTTTTCAAATCTTCGTCCACCTTTTGTCTTTTATATCTAGATTGCTTCTTTAACCATTCGCTTCTTTCTCGAATTCATAGGAATGTGATCTTCATTAACCCTCATACACTTCTGACTAAGCTCCTTCAGCCTCTCTGTTGAACATGTTCTTAGATCTACACCAAGATGTATGCCTGAATTCTTGATAATCTTCATGTATGTATTTCTCATATCGCTCTTTGTAGGAGGTTTCTTTCTTTTGACTTGCTTTTTCTCTTTTTTGAACTTCGTGAACCATTCATCCAAGATTCTTGCTTTTTGATTATTAGAGAACATTTCCCACACTTCACGAGTGTACTCAATCCCAATATTATTAGAAGCTTCAAGATAGGCTTGTGAATCCTCCCAATCATCTATCCATCTCTGATTAGCTTCCTCCTCTTCTAGCCTTTTCCTTTTTATTTCTGCTTTTTCTGCAGCTTCCATTCTTACACCATATTCATAATCATAATCAATCTGCTCTTGTGTATTCTTAAACTTTATATCAGGTTCAACAATACCTTTTCCCTTTCCATTATCTGGTAGAGCCACCTTCTTGTTCAAAGGCTCACCAATAGTCAAACTTCTAGTCAAGGGTTTAGGTCCAGTTGGTTTAAGAAATATAGGAGCATGTGCAATGGTAGGTGTAGGGTCCGATGAACTTTGCTTAAATTTATCGTGTATCTTGGCAGCCTCCTTCTCAACTTCTTTTGATTTAGGTGGTGAAACAGATGTAGTTGTGACAATTGTAGATGTGGTAGTAATAGCAGTGTGTGAGACTACTCTATTGTCTACTACACTTTTCAAACTAGCCGGTGGGGTTAAGGTTACGCTAGCCATGGATGTCTCATGCAGCCCCTCCTTCTCTTTAACTTGTACATCACTTGGTGTCGTTACCTCAGTTGAAGTTGTAGCTGTGGGTTCTGAGTATGTGTCCTGCACCACCTCATTCTCCTTAACTTGTACATCAGTTGCTGTCGTTACTTCAGATAGACAAGTTGTAGCAGTGGGTTCTGAGTATGTGTCCTGCACCACCACTTTCTCTTTAACTTGTACATCACGGGGTTAAGGTTACAGAAACACTAGCAGTGGATGTGTCCTGCACCACCACCTCCTCTTTATCTTGTGCATCATTGGGAGCAGTGGATGTGTCCTTCACCACCTCCTTCTCTTTAACTTGTACATCAGCTGTTGGGGTTAAGGTTACACAAACACTAGCAGGGGATGTGTCCCGCACCACCTCCTCCTCTTTATCTTGTGCATCAGTTGGGCGGTGGATGTGTCTGCACCAATTCCTTCTCTTTAAGTTGTACATCAGTTGGTGGGGTTACCTCTGTTGAAGTTGTAGCGGTGGGTTCGAAAGACTATCGTGGATGTGTCCTGCACCAAATCCTTCTCTATATCATCTAATACATTCTTCACGATCTCGAGTACAGCTTCATTCCCATCTTTATCAGACACCACATACTGCCCTCCATGATCTACACTATCCACATCCTCATCCATACGCACAACTCTAGAGGTGGGTTCTGAAAGACTATCAGTGGATGTGTCCTGCACCAAATCCTTCTCTATATCATCTAATACATTCTTCACGATCTCGAGTACAGCTTCATTCCCATCTTTATCAGACACCACATACTGCCCTCCATGATCTACACTATCCACATCCTCATCCATACGCACAACTGCAGCGTCCCCTGAATCAAATCCTTCAGTCGTCCCCTGTGTTGTTTGGTCCTCCAAAACCACATCTTGAGAGGATGTCACTTTCTTAGTATGTTTCCTAACTCTTCTAACAACACTACGCCCATGTCTCCTAACTCCTCTAACAACACTACGCCCATGTCCCCTAACTTTTTCCATCACAAACATCCTGTGCTTCAATTCTCTGATCGTATTCTCCATTTTTGTACATTTAACCGTCAATTCATTTAATCGTTCACGATTTTCATCCCCATCTCGACCTGTGTTAACGGTCGTTCATTCAAAACGCATCATGTTGATGTTCATCATTATACGTCCATTCATGTTGATGTTCCAAGATACCTTCCTCAGTTCGACATGTGTTAAGCTGGTGCGTGGTGAACTTATCATAGCATCAAGGTTGGTTTCAGTGGTTACAGTCGGACTAATAGTGGGTGGAACTACGGTGTCATGGGTTCAGTTCATCAATTGGGGTTCATTTACATCATCAAACTCACGAATGACAGGTAAATTAATCATATGCGGGAACAATGGAACATTTGGGATTGTTAAATTAGGATTTTGTTTCCTCATATGAGCAAAAACCTTATGATGCATATAATGCACCTCATACTTTGTATTATGTTCAACAGGTTCTGCTATTTGGCTACCCACAATAAGTTGAACAAACCTAGGATACAAGTAATATTTACCTTTCTTCCTAATATTCTGCAAAAACCCTTCAAAAATCATGCTAGACCAATTGAATTCCCTCCCTTCAGATAGACAAATTAAAGCAGTTGCAATTTTGGAGGGAAATTCATTAAACCCAGTGGTCTTACTACTCAGACACATCAGCAAGGTGTGAATTAAAAACTTCCATTCGGGAGAAAACATACATTTCAAAAATTTTACCCTGTCTCCCCTTCTTGTATAACCTAATCTTTCTAAACCTAAAAATATATCATTATCCGAAAGATTAACTAGTCCATTAGCATCATTGAGTTTCAACGTACCTCTAATGACTTCCTCATCCACCAAAATCTCATTATCATCCACCACAGTCCTAAACACCTCAAATCCATCTCCCTCACGTATCTCGGCTTTACCCCAAAAATCATGTATATAGTCTTTGAGAATTGTGGGTGCTACAGTTAATGCAAACTGAATTTTACTGTGGTTGATAAAATCAATCATCTCATGAAAACCATCTGATTGATTATTTTTTTAAGTAAGCAACTAGGTTATGGGTGTTGGAATACTGCGACGGCATTGTGAGTTGGTATGGAAAAAGATGTGGGATTTTGAAATTACCAGTTTGGAGTGGTTAGGGTTTATGTGGAGAGTCAATTGGAAGTGATTTGAAGATCAATTACTTCAACTGGCAGTGATTTGGGGGAAAAATAAGTTTGCATCAAATTTACAAAACACACCCTTGAAGTATGCATTACCATGAAATTGCTAGCAGTAGATTTCAAACCACTAGAAGTGGTTTGATAAAGTATAGCAGTGGATACATCAAATTTACAAAACATCCCCCCAAGTATATATTATCGGAAAACCACGGCAGTGCATTGACAACCAAAGGCAGTGGTTTGATAGACAATAGCGAGGGTTTCATAGACGCTAGCAATGGATACCTAAAATTTACAAAAACCCCCAAGTGGTACATTAAGAGGAAGCGCTAGCGGCGGGTTGAAAACAACTAGCAGGGGTTTCATAGACGCTAGCAGCGGATACATCAAATTTACAAAACAGCCCCCCAAGTATACATTATCAGGTCAAGTACAAGAAAGATGGAAAATCACGTGTTTATATTTACGACTTACAATTTTTTAAAATAATTTGTAATATACGTGTCTCGTTTTGTGATTTTTTAAAATAATTTGTAATATACGATTTTTTAAAATAATTTGCAACGTGTCAAATAACCAAACACTTAATGAAACCAAAGTCAACCACTTAATTTACTCCTCAACAACTTATCACACATACCCCAATTATTAACCTCAACTGCTTTCACCTCAACTTCTTCATCTTCATCTTCATCACTGCACCACCACTACATCATAGTGCCGCCTCCACCACCACTACATCACCGAGCAGGTATCGTTTACTACTTTTTATAAATACTCTTGACTGACCGTAAAAAGCTTCATGGGTTTTTGTTAGATAGTTGTAATCTTAGCTGGGTATCTCTTGTTTATTAGGTATTGTTATATAGTATGTTATATGCAATTGATTAGTTGTAGGAATATATGATTTGCTTTTATACTTGCTTCAAATTGATTAGGTGTCACGGGTTCCAATCCGAGACCAAGCCGTGACAGCATTCGATGCCAAAAGGTAAGATATGTCGTTGCGTATTTTAAATAGCTTAGGGTTTTAAGTAACGAGAACTATCCAAGCATCGTGTTTCAAAAAGACCCTTTAAACCACTAAGCTCGAGTGGGTCATTTTAACAATTAGGGTGCGAGTGTAGGATGGTGGTTTTTTTGTGACATAAACCAAGTTCTTGGCAGGGTGTTGGGGTCCAACCCCTTTCATGTGTAATAGAACTTTAACAAGGATATTGAGATCATGTTGTGTTCATATGCTTGTGATACAAAAGATTTGATCGTGTTTGTGGACGACTATTTGAACAGTGTGTATATGGTTGAGGGTTCTTGAAAACAAAAGAATGCTATTAGTGGGTATGCTTATTGCTATTATACCATTGCCCAACACCATTTCATTCTCCTTTTTACAATGATCTTCCCAACAACTCACCAACAATTCTCTCCTATATTATCAAACAACAATATTGAAGTCAAACATCCATGACACGTGGCTTCTCGATGGTTTACGAGGAGGTACGGTTTCTTGGTCCAGTAGATACCGGAAAGTGTAAAGCCATTTATTGTTACAGTATGTACAAGTTACCTGATGAAGAGGGTTGAATCATGAAGTGTAGAAAGGTGGTGCAAAAGGGTTTAGCTTGCTTTGAGATTGTATAACCGAGTGTGTTTTTTAGTGGTGTCTTTTTGGTGACAAAGTCCATGTTTCCGTGTGGTATGAGATCATAGATGATAACAAGATAGATGAAATGGTTGGTAATGATATATAATGGTGGGGAGCGATATGAGTGTTTTTGAGGGTGCCTCATTAACTCCACTTCACTCGCCATCACTATCATTACAAAACCATGTCATCTATTTCTTATAATCTCTGACATCTCTTTGTTACACAGAAACATGGAGTTTCTCTACAAAAAACAGACACTAAAAACACACACAAGCACAGTTATGAACTCTATACGCATGGCTAAACCACTTTGCACTACCTTTCTACCCTTCAAGATTCAACTCTCATCATCAGGTAACCATTACAAACCGTAACAAGAAATGTGTTGTACACTTTCCGTATCTTGGACCAAGAAACCGTGTACCCGTCGTAGTGAACCATCAAAGAAGCCACGTGTCATACACGCACACTACAATTTTGTTGGTTCATAATATAGTAGAGAATTGTTGGTTTGTTTTGGGGGTGATCATTGTAAAAGGATAAGGAAATGGTGTCGGGCAATGGTATAATATAACTTTAAGCAGACACACTAACATCATTCCTTTGTTTTCAGGACCCTTCAACCATATACACACTGTTCAAATAGTCGTATGCAAACACGATAAAATTTCGTGTATCACAGGCATATGAACACAACATAATCTCATTATCCTTGTTAAAGTGCTATTACACATGAATGGGGTTGGACCCCAACACCCTGCCAAGAACTTGGTTTATGTCTCAAAAAAACCACCATCCTACCCTCCTACCCTAATTGTTAAAATGACCCACTCGAGCTTAATGGTTTAAAGGGTCTTTTTGATACCCGATGGTTGGATAGTTCTCATTACTTAAAACCCTAAGCTATTTAAAATACGCAGGTTAAGCTTTGTTCAAACTCGAAGACGCAGAAGTCTCGACAAAAGACCCTGGTTAACACGAGTTCGCGCCTTATGTGTTATTATATGTTTGTAGAGAATAACTTGGTTAGGATTACCGCTAAATGGATTATACGTATAGTTTTTGAACATTTTGTTATATGTAGCTTATGTACAGTTTTTGGACCATTGGTGATTTTGGAAACACATTTTATGTTATCGATTTATGCTTATATAAGAAATTATGTTTAGCGAACTTGTGTTGTTGTGACAAAACAAAAACGTATATGATGATAACTTCTAAACTATATACAAATATCAATTAACAGTCAAAACATATATGATGATAACTTCTAAACAGTATACATTTTTTTCCTTGTAAACAATATACGGTTTACACTTCTATTTTAAAACTACTATAATTCCACTCTATTTAACAACTCCTATCACAACTACCAACACATTTTGTGGTTATCACTCTATATTTCCACACTCTATTTTTAATCCTCTCTAAAAAAACGTATCTCAACTAACAACAACAATGTCCAACCCCCGTCTTCCCCTCTTGGATCAACTATCCCGTACAGCAAACTCTCGATCTGTCAAGGCTATGATGATTGTGGAATATTGGGGAGAAGTTAGGGATACTGTTCGGGATGAATTAGATCTGCAAGAGAAGATTGACGAGCTAACCGCTCGTGTACAACGTAGGGATGTGCTTATTGGAGAGCTGTTGGTTGTGGGTCCAACTAACTCGTCTGTTGCGTCTGTTCGGCACATGAGAAGGATGCAAATTGAAGATAGGGCTGAGATTGTAAGGAAGCAGACCTCCATCTTAGAAAGGCGTGCTCGCGTTTCTTCTTTGTTATCCTTCATTGAACATCTTGAGTCAATGGTCCTTTGAATTTGTGAAGCCTTCATGTTAGGGTTTATGTTTTGTTTAGGTTAGTTATGGTGGGTTATGTGTGTACTAGTTTAGTGTAACTACTTTTGTTTATGACGTTGTCAATCTTAGTCTAATTTGTATTTGTGTTTTACAAAACAACCTACATTGACGTTGAATTAAAAAGCAAAATTATATCGCATAATCGACATAATTAAAATAAAAACATAAAATAAAATATCAACCTCATAATTCCTTGTATCCAATTTTTGGTTACTAAAACAAAATATGTTTGTCTACTCGGTTTAAGTTGGTAAGATGAAAATGGCGCGTTAATAAGGTCGCTTGGAATTCATCGGTTTATGTGAAAGGTCCTATTCATGATGCATACATTGGTTTGTGTCACAATACTTTTTTACACTTATATTACAAATTATTTTAAAAAATGTAAGTCGTAAATATAAGCACGTGATTTTCCTTCTTTCTTGTACTTGACCTGATAATGTATACTTGGGAGGCTGTTTTGTAAATTTTAAATATCCACTGCTAGCGTCTATGAAACCCCTGCTAGTGGTCTTCAACCCCTGCTAGCACTTCCTCTTAATGTACCACATGGTGGGCTGTTTTGTAAATTTTAGATATCCACTGCTAGCGTCTATGAAACCCCTGCTAGTGGTCTTCAACCCCGCTAGCGCTTCCTCTTAATGTACCACATGGGGGCTGTTTTGTAAATTTTAGATATCCACTGCTAGCGTCTATGAAACCCCTGCTAGTGGTCTTCAACCCGCTGCTAGCAGCTTCCTCTTAATGTACCACATGGGGGGTTGTTTTGTAAATTTTAGATATCCACTGCTAGCGTCTATGAAACCCCTGCTAGTGGTCTTCAACCCGGTGCTAGCAGCTTCCTCTTAATTTATACTTGCGGGGCTGTTTTGTAAATTTGATGTATCCACTGCTATACTTTATCAAACCACTGCTAGTGGTTTGAAATCCACTGCTAGCAATTTCATGGTAATGCAGACTTCAAGGGTGTGTTTTGTAAATTTGATGCAAACTTATTTTTCCCCCCAAATCACTCCCAGTTGAAGTAATTGATCTTCAAATCACTTCCAATTGACGCTCCACATAAACCCTAACCAATCCAAACTGGTAATTTCAAAATCCCACATCTTATTCCATAAAAACTCACAAAGCTAAAGTTCTAAAGAGAAGAGATTGAAGTCAAATTGTTCATTCATTTCATTCATGAAACAGTTTGACTTACAACTTACAAAACCCAATCAACTTCAAATGCAACTACAAATCCAAAGTGCTATACATGATCTCCTACTAATATTTCTACTACTACTAAACCTAATCTAGTGCATATCATCTGTTCCAACATCTAAAGAGCAATGAAGATGAGCATGACTGCTCACATCTATCACACTAAATGCTGGATTTGCCTTTGTCAAGTCCTGCATAACCACCCATTCGTTCTATCACGATGGCTGGAGCTACAAGACTTCTATAACGAAGATGCTAAGGGTCAAAAGTATGAAGGATGGATTGATGAAAACGTTGATGATGGAGAAAAATAAAGGTTTCCTTTGTGCTTCCTCCATGTATTTCAACCAAAATGCAACCCATCCACCCTTCCCTAGCATTTCTTCTATGCGATGTGTGTTGATGCACCAAGCACCACCTTTCTACCCATAGGAAGTGGCGGATTGCTTGCTCGAGGACTGCATTGAGGCAGAGGTGCTGGAGGTTGGGAGTAAGATGTTCCCTCCTTATAGTAGTCATCAGAATCATCAGCAGATACACTTGGATTCTCTACACTATCATCTTCTGATGATGGGAGAAAAGGTGATTTTTTAGGTCGAGGATCATAAGGATATGGAAAGAACTGAAGGAAATCACTGGATGATGATGATGATGATGGAGAAGAGGTTGGATTTACAACCTCGGATTTAGTACTCATGGTTTTAGTGGTGAATTATGGTTTATGGCATTTTTGGGGTTTGTGGTAGAATTTAGGGTTTGTGAAGAAGATTTGGGGATATTGTGAAGAGATAAGTGTGCATTGGGGTCTGTTATATAGGCGGGTGCAAGGTTTTAAGGCAACTTAATATGAGTTTGGTGGCACAGTAACTCTCAAGATATTTACCGTCGCAATCTCTTCTCTTTTGATTGGGTTTTGTGTTTTACAAAACAACCTACATTGACGTTGAATTAAAAAAGCAAAATTATATCGCATAATCGACATAATTAAAATAAAAACACAAAATATATTAAATATCAACCTCATAATTCCTTGTATCCAATTTTTGGATACTAAAACAAAATATGTTTGTCTACTCGGTTTAAGTTGGTAAGATGAAAATGGCGCGTTAATAAGGTCGCTTGGAATTCATCGGTTTATGTGAAAGTACTTGACATGATGCATACATTGGTTTATGTGAAAGTACTTGACATGATGCATACATTGGTTTGTGTGACAATACTTTTTTACACTTATTGTTGTTCTTATATAATAAAGCGGAAAAGATTTGCATTTGACTTGTAAATAAATGTAGAGGCCCTAAATGTAGAGTTATTGTTGGGCTTTGATGTGATAGTGGGCAGTAATCGATAAGAAGAAAAAAGGCGCTTTAAAAAATGTCGCTCAGAATATATTGGATTACGTGATAGTACTATTAAACAAATGTCTTATTGCATATATATTTTGGGTACCAAAAATGTCTTTTTGCATATAAAGATCATACTTTCTTCTACATACTTGGGTGATATACATGCTTATAAAATATCGCTCGACAATTTAAAATAAAGGAAACTAAACTAAATAAAGACATATAAAAGTAGCCCACTTAAATACAATTGTCGAATATACAATTTAGCAATACAACTATTGTGAGTCCATGCACGTTTGCAATACGTTTAAACACGTCTCCTCAAGTAAACCTGTCAAATAAAAGAGAAAAAAGGTTCAACATTTCCTCAAGTAAACAAATTCATCAAGTAGTGTAGTATACTTATTTTGGTTCAAGTTGGCTATCAAATCAAATCAATATGGCTTATAAGTCAAAATGCCATAATAACTATGCGTGGCTATCATATCAAGACCTTATAACTAATATAAAAGGGCTATCTTAACTGCTGTTTTGTTAAAAAATAAAATAAAATAAAATAAAACATAAAAGAAACCAAAAGAAGAAAATGACTACAAAAATGCCTTTCTGCCAGGAGTTAGCTGCTGCTGTTGGTTCTAGTCTCGTTAGAGACATGATGGTGGAGAAGTTTAGTAGGGAGGTTACTGTCACTAGGGTGGACGAAGAAGAATTAACCAAAAAAGCCCAAGATATTAGGTCTCGTGTTACCGAGAGGGATTTCGTGATTGCAGAGTTGGAGCTTTTGTATCCCTTTGATTCATGTGTGCAAAGTATTTCACATTTGAATATTTTGCAAAATGAAGATTTGGCAGACATTGCTAACATGTTGGTGAAGGTTGTGAACAAGCAGAAGCGAACAAGGGAGCTTATGTCATTCATTGACAAGCTCAAGTCTATGGTGTCTGAATGGTTTCTTCATATATGTTTTGAGTTTAGTATATGGTTAGGAATGTATGATGTTTATGTTTATGCTTATGGATGTTCTATAAACCTATTAAGGTTAATTTTGTTGGATATATATGCACTTACTTATTTATGTTTGTCTAAGTACTTTTGTGGGAACATACCTGTGTTATAACCTGCTCCGTTGATATGCTGGCTTGTAACGTAGTGTTGAAAACATAACCTACACCATCAAAAAAAAGTATAATCGATATGGATACGTGTCGTGGTAAGTGTGATATGAATTAATTGGTAACTTTAACTCACCAGGTAAAATATAAGTGTCTGCTATAAATAAACAAAAACCACCAAAAAAAATAAAAAATAAAAAAACGGCGATATTCCTGGGCTGCTAAATGCTACTTTGTGACACATATATCGCCTGGTTTATTAGATGTATGTGTCACAAAGTAGAATCTAACATCTCAGAAATAGCGTTGATTTGATTTTTTTTTTTTTTGGCACCACCTTAATTTTTTTATCGATCGCCTGCAAAGGCTTTATCTTGCTCTTCAATGAAAACCAACTTACGCTTAACCTTAGGCTTAGCAACTACATCCCTATGGCTAACAGACATATCGACATCAACATCAATAAGGACGCTTGCTTCTTCTTCAGCCCAAGCAATAAGCTCATCATATGTCATATTGCTTGCATCTTTTAATCTTCTTCCATGTATAATCAATTTGGTTGTATAATCATCTTCAGAATCACAAAAGTTAAGATTTTGATAATAAAAATCAAATAAGTTTTGGGGATTATGTGTCATATACATCATCAACTTCCCATATCGATCAGCAAGGTCATACATGGCAGCCACATCCCTATCGCACTCTATTAGTTTCAATCCTACCTCTAATTGACATTGTGGTAAACAGAAAAACAACGAATGGAAATTTAGCTCAGTATGTTCTTTCAAAAACTGGCACATACTATTATAGTCCACCTTCCTATCCTTGGACAAACTCCAATAAAAACACCCCCATTTTCATACCTCAACGGTTGGAAATAAAACTCCCCCAAAAGATGAACGTCAAACAGGTAACGAGGATCTGAACTCCAAATAGGTGCCATCCTGTTACAGGAACACGTAAAATACAATACTTTAAAAAGTAAAAATAATTTTAAATGTAAACCCTAATTAGGTTCGAATATTGAAACATTAAATATAGGCAAAATTGATATGGGGGACCATGACAATAAAGTATGACGAACCTTTCGCACAATTCAATTTTAATAATCGAACGAAAACGACAGTTGTATTAGATTATTAAGAAGATAGGGTTCTGGTCGGTAGGAAGTGAATGTGGGAACAAAAAGATAAAAGACAAACTATTAGTGTATCATAAATCGCTAAATTGAAAAAAAGGCGCTTTTAAAAAGTTGCTCAGAATATTTTGGGATATGTGATAGTACATTACAGTTGTCGTATAAATGTATGCAATAAATATTTCCCCTAAAGTCAACAACCGTTTGGTCAGTAAATATAAAAAAAAAAAAAACAAAACAAAAAACAAAAATAAACATTTTCAAAACAATTTTTACCGCTCTATAAATACCAACTTCACCTCAAACACATTTTTTAACACACAATTTCAAACACAATTGAAGATCAAAATACTTCCCACAAGATTTAATATGGCTTGCCGTCTCCCCATTCCGTTGAAGATATGCAAGTGTACGTTCAAAATCAATGCAATATCGACGATGCGGCTCGAAAAAACGCTATTATAAGCGTCATCAAATTGTTTGACCAGGCAAAGGCGGAAAAGGAACAAATGAGACAAAACTACCAGATTTGCAACGACATTACCATTGAAAGAAAAGCTGTGATCGACAAATTTTTGAAAGATCAAGCACGCAAAGATCGCGAGGTTGCTGACAACTTGTGGCGGTGTGTTTCGAATATAACGAACAACGCCAGCACCAAAATAAGTTGGAGCTATCGGGAGAACAAAGACGATGGTGTAGACGATGCTGTAGACGAGGAAGATTTGGCTCGGTTGGAGGGATTTGCTCGTTCTCGTACTCCGTCGTATGACTCTGCATGCGGGGAGCATTCTGATTAGATTTATGATTTACGTATTTTGGATTGTTTTTATTTAGCATTGTAACATTTTAATTATTAATGAAATTTTAGTTTATGTTAAAAATGATTTTAAAATAAAAGTTTTCTTGGGTCGTTGGAGAGAGAAATGTGACGTGGCGCAGGTTGTCCCAGTTCGTCCCAGTCGCTGGAACCAACCTTACAATATACAAACAGTGGTTAAACAACAGTATTAGCAGTGGTTTAATTCTAGCAGTGGTTTAATCCAAGCATTGGATTCATTCTTCTGGAAGTGGTTTCATCAACTCTAGCAGTGTTTCATCAACTCTAGCAGTGGTTTAATTCAAGCATTGGATTCATTCTTCTGGCAGTGGTTTCATCAACTCTAGCAGTGGTTTGAAATGTCCTAGCAGTGGATACACCAACGACACTCCAATCTGTTGACCAAGATTACATCTACCAAAAGTAGTGGAAAAATAGTGATATTATGAACTAATATGAAGGATTACAACATAATCGTTGTGTTGTGAAAGTCCTACTTACCATAAAGTGTTAAAATTTGTAACAGTCTAAACAGTCCAATCGAATACAAGTATATACACTCTTTAACCACGGAAAAGTTTGTTCATGTAACCCAACAAAATATATAGAGAAAATGTCATAACAATCTACATACATGAAATTAAACCTTATCTGATTTCCTAACAAATATGGAAAACAGGATACACCAAACCATCATAAGACTCTACATACATGAACTTAAACCTTATCATCTTTCCATGCTCAAACTCACAATCTTCAAAAAAGTAGGTCCAGTCACCTAATGCATTAACATGATTCACCCGGAATGGATTGTCTCTATGATACTCAATCTGAATTTGCATCATGTATTCGACTTCATCATTCCTAAAAAGTGCATTTTGATAAAAATGCATAGGATGATTCTGAAGAAAATGGTTTGGAATATCCTGGTGTGCAACAATTACATAAATTATATATAATTACATAAATGCATAGACAACAAAGTGCACACAAAACACAAACTTACAAGTTTACATAACGGAAGAATTTCAGTAGACCTTCTGTAAAAGACATCAGTTCGCTCACCAAAATGATCAAGGTGACCAATCCATTGGCAAATGTGTTGCATTCGCTCATCACCTGTTTCAAAAATATCAAAATAAATCTTAAAGATAAATGCTATGATATTATTGAATATGATTATGAGATTTCAAGCCTACCTCCATCTTCGTTATCAAGATCATTTTGTGGAAAAAACAATTGCGTCACACCAAGAAACTGCCCCTGTATCTTTGCCCCACCTTCGAAACCAAACACGGTTATATTCAACCTATTCTTTGCCAATTTAGTAAAAACAATAACATCGCCAAATTCAATATCGGAATATTGAAGAGCAGTCGACCACATCTCATCATCCATAACATACAAAACACGAGGATCATGACCTCGTTCATAGCCCCAAGTAACATCCACATTAAACTCCATTCCTTCAACAACAACAACAACAGTACCACGCAACCCAATACCATCTAGAAAATTACCGGGCAATGTCTGAAACACCATCTGCTGATTAACAATTATAACATACACAGTAACAAAATACACGTATTCTTAAATAAACGTAAACAAATAATGAGTTGTTATAAATAACCTGTGGAAATTGAGGGTATGGCAGCCGATAACTCTGAAACCTTATATGACGACTTTCTACACCAGCATAATCCTCAACTTCCAACCCTTTAGAATCATAGCCAGTAACGTAAAAAGAGTCATCACCTTCTTGAACAAAGTGTAACATGTGAACATCCGTATACATGTTTTCATGAACAAATTCTACCCATTTGTTACCTACAATCCTAATGGGACCTCCTAACTGAGCAATAATCCTTACTTTCTTCCGTTGTCTTTGTATTCCAGTTAAATAGAAATGACGATTCCCATTGAAAGCACGGTCAGCAAATCGAGGAAGCTCAAGAAACCCAGGGTAAAAATTTCTGTTTGGTCGCACCAGAAACTCGATGGCCATGATTACCTTATAAACAATTACAAGCATGTAAAGGTTAGTTAATGCTAAAATTTTGATGATGAATATTCAAACATAAAAGACAGTCAATATTGATATGGGGGACCATGACAATAAAGGATCACGAACCTTGACAGTTGCCCAAAATAGCTAAAAGATAAGGTTTTAGTGTTTCATAAATCGCTTTAAAAAAGTCGCTCATACTATATCGGTTAAAAATACGCTTATCTATTATCCCGCCAAAATAATTTTCCCGCCTAAACACAAGTCAACAAAATAAGCATAAATACAGTCAATTCTATAGTCCACATACAACAATTCACAATGGCTTTGAACTTATCTGGAAAAGGTAATTGTGAACAAGTGCCAAACAGGAAAGAGGATGCTGATGACAATTTGATGCCACACATACAACAATCCACAATGGCTTTAGATTTATCTGAGAAGAAAACACTAGATGGTGATATTACGTGTAAGGAGAAGCAAGATGTCATTACACCAGAAAAAGTTAGGGCATTGGAAAAAAGGATTAAAGATCTGGAAGAGTACTTCGAAAAACTCAAGGAAAGGAAATCAACTGAAGAAGGATGTGGTTCTAGCAGTACTGTTTGAATGGATGTAATAGTTCAATAATAAATGTTATGAGTCTAAATTTTAACAATGTAATGGTTGTGTGGAAAATCTTATCTATGAAACAATTTATTGAGATGATTGTTGTAGTTTTGTTATCGAGATAGTTGTGCTGATAGACATCAGCATATTTAATCATAATAATTGCAATGTAACATACACATGGTAGTAGAAGCATCATCACATACTAGTTTGTAACATACACTAACAAGCCTTCACCACATACTGAAAATAAATTGTTTCATCATGATGACTAGTTAGTGTAGTTTGTAACATACACTAACTAGTCATCATGCAAGGAAAGGAACAAAAATACAAATTGTTTAACAGGGTACATACCACCCTGGAAGATCAAATAACTACCACATGGTAGCCTTCATAATACCTTCGAATTACTTGGATCAGAAGAGGCTGGGTATGACATGGAACCATCAGCTGTGGAATCTGCAACTATCACTTGATCATTAACCAAACTGATTGCCTCATCACCCTTCATATCATCAGATTGATTACTACCAACTTCTTCAAATTCATCAAATAATCTCCTAGATTTCAAGGTACCAGTTTCAAAACGACTTTTCTTGGACACATATTGAACTACAGTTGAGCTTCCAACTGTAGGAAGGCCATCAATGTCACTAAAAAACCTCTTACACTTTAAAGGGCTGTTTTGAATAGATGGGAGTAAACTAGTAGAATGTGGATCATGAAGGTCATGATTATCAGCAGCCTCAAAGTCGTTCAAAAGGTTCTTACCTCTTAACGGACTAATCTCGAATCCACGTTCGTTTGACAAACACTCGGTAACAGTGGAGTTCTGTGTCCAACAATCTTCAAAGTCATCCGACACATAAGGTCGGACTGTAGTCCTTAAACAAGGAGGAATGTATTCAAGGTCATTATTACCACCAAATTCAGACTTTCCTCTGAATAAACTAGCTTCAACAAAAGGCTTGATATAAGGTGTCCTAAGGTAGGCTGGTGAATTTTTTTCCTCTTCTTCCCATGCCATTAGTTCTTCAAACGACAGACAGTCGACATCTTTTTTTTTCTTTTCGTGACTTTTAATTTTAAACGTCAGATCATCGTCTGAGGAATCAAAAGACAAGTTCTTGTGATAGTAAGTAACTAAATGAACCTGTGGCTGATGACAAACATAGATCTCAACTAGACCATGGAGCTCAGCCATGTCATACAGTTTCTTGACATCATTATCATCTTCTACAAGGGTCAACCCTTGCTCCAGACTACTACTTGGAAGACAAAAATACCAAGCCCAAATATCCTCCTTAATTTCTTTCAACAGCATGTCACATATTTGAGAATACGATAACCTACTCAACCTAGGTAACCTCAAATGTAAAACATCTCCACCTAAATAACTTAAGGGGTAAAAAAAACTGACTGCCATGATAAACATCAAACCCAAGATCTTGACTGTTTTGGACATTCGTGTAACAATGGATATAATTCAGCAAAACAAAATCCTTGTTGAATAAAATTTAATAGAGAAAAAGTAAATGGACAAACTTACAGCGATTCTTGATACCATAATTCATAATGCCCTTTGATTCTGTGTTTTCTGATGCCATATTTAGTAGAAGTCTGAAAAACAGAAAATATATGTAAGATAAAATATGGGGTAGTTTTGGTTAGTAGGTACAAAATATACAAAAGGTACAAAATATTGAACAGTTAAAAAGTGTCTAAAAAGTACATTACAGCCATACTCAAATGATATATCTAAGATATAGTCAAACTCTCCCAAAAAAGTAAGCCTAGTGTGTAATGTTGAGTAATGCATACCGAATGGACAGTACTTGTAAACTAGCATGCATGGGTTTGGCCTACTTTGTATATATATAATTTGGTGTGTGTTTAATATTTTTTTGCTTATTTTTATAGAAAAATATTACTAGTAAACAAATTTGCAACGTCACTACCTTAGCTTGAACACAAGTATAATACAACATGTTCAATACAAAACCATTCAAGGGAGCATATGGTTATCAATTTGTTTCAAGTAATACATCAACAAAAATAGAACATAGCTAAACACAAACACGGTGTTTAAAAAAAACTAGCCATTTGTTCACGGTATGAAAGCGCAGCCTGAATACGATCCTTCACATCCAATGGTAGACCAAAAGCCAAGCGGTATAAAAAAATACATACCCAAATACCACAATCACCAAATATCCCGGCCTGCTTCGGTACTTGTTTAGCGATAGTAAATGTAATGAAATAACTAGCCGGATCAATGCCTTTCTTCTCAAATACTTGCGCTTGTGCTAGGACCTCAGGTAATTGTAGCTGTGGACAAAAGTAGCACTGTCTTAAAAAAACTAATGTTTTAAAAGCTGGTTAAACGGTTATGTATTAATTCTTATGACATATGAATAAATAGCCAAACCTGTAAACACTCCCTCAGTTTGATATAAAACTCTCGCCATTCCTCTTCAAAAGTTTGACCGCTATCATAAAAGGTAACAATGCCAGTGTCTATCTCCAAACGGGCAAGAAACCAATGAGCGTCAGTTTCATTAATCGGCATGAAAACCTACAACGTTTGGATCACAAACATAATATCAATATATGGCAAAAGCTAATCAGCATTATTAAATATATATATATATATATATATATATATATATATATATATATATATATATATATATATATATATATATATATATATATATATATATATATATATATATGTATGTATATATATATCGTTACTTACGTGCTTAACGTCAGACCATGGAATAGAGTATCTTTCACCATTAGCATACCACAACGTCAAAGAATTTTGTAACAGAAGCTGAACAAAATAGCTACTAACCATCGCCCAATTAGCCATATCGGGCCTAACATGCCAAAGGTAATTAACCCACAACTCTATGTGCTGTAAATTTCGAAACATGAATGAGTGTGATAAACTTTATAAGAAATCATTTCTGTATGTACAGTTGTATGAGTACTTGCCTCATCCCTTAGCCAACCTTTCCTAGGCGGGTCTAAGCAAACCAAACTTTCCCAAAACCTTCTATCCACACACACATCGTCACACCAAGGAAACTTGCAGTTAAGTGGTCCTATTTGTCCAAGAAATTCATCAAATTCATTTGTAAAATGAACTCTGTTGACAGCATTGGTGCAGCGTGCAAGATCCTAGTATATGAAACGATTAAACTTATAATCATTTGTCATTAACAAGATATATTTTAAAAGGTTGTCAAGAAGTATTTTTCATACCTCAACCCAAGGCGTGACAAATTTAAATTTTTCACTCATATCGGATCGTAAGCTAGAGCATCGTCTTTTCTTTTCAGCATATGCATTGGTCCAATAATACGAATTAGCTTCACCCGAACGTTGATCACTCCTCTTGGAAACTGCAAAACGCGCTCTACTGGCTTTCATATGATCTGAGTTCATGATTGCTTCTCCCCTTTTCTTTCGTTCATTTTCATACTGCAACCTCTTTTCCTCTTCCCTCATTATCAACTTGTCCTCTTCCATCCTCAACCTCTTCTCTTGTTGCATCAACTGCTGCTCTTTTAACCGGGCACTTTCTAATTCTTCATGTCGCAACATTAATTCTTCTTGGATAATAAATTCCTGTCAGCGTTTATAAATAACCTATCGTTATGATATGTTATGCTACGGAAAGAGTTTTACACTTGTTTACTGATTTTGTACATTACCTTTGCAAGATCGTCATCAGAAAATTCATCTAGCCGCGCTGATGAACTAGTATCAATGCTTGACTGACTTGACTCAAACAAGTCAAGAAAATCATGATTAAGCTCATCACAAAACTGTGCACTAAGATGCCGTAGATCATTACTTAACTCCAATTTCTCCTAAGAATGAAAATAAGTATTTGTAAATTTCGTAAGGATTTCTCAAACAAGTCAAGAAAATCATGAAGGGCTGTTTTTGTAAATTTCGTGTATCCACTGCTAGAGTATATGAAACCACTGCTAGAGTATATGAAACCACTGCTAGTGGTTTTCAATCAACTGCTAGCAGCTTCCTGATAATACTTGAAGGGCAGTTTTTGTAAATTTCGTGAAACCACTGCTAGAGTATATGAAACCACTGCTAGAGGTTTTCAATCAACCCCGTGGCAGCTTCCTGATAATACTTGAAGGGCTGTTTTTGTAAATTCCGTGTATCCACTGCTAGAGTATATGAAACCACTGCTAGAGTATATGAAACCACTGCTAGAAGTTTTCAATCAACTGCTAGCGCTTCGATAATACTTGAAGGGCAGTGTTTTGTAAATTTCGTGTATCCACTGCTAGAGTATATGAAACCACTGCTAAAGGTTTTCAATCCACGCTAGCGGTTCCGATAATACTTGAAGGGCTGTTTTTGTAAATTCCGTGTATCCACTGCTAGAGTATATGAAACCACTGCTAGAGTATATGAAACCACTGCTAGTGGTTTTCAATCAACTAGCGCTTCCGATAATACTTGAAGGGCATTTTTTTGTAAATTTCGTGTATCCACTGCTAGAGTATATGAAACCACTGCTAGAGGTTTTCAATCCATGCTAGCGCTTCCGATAATACTTGAAGGGCTGTTTTTGTAAATTTCGTGTATCCACTACTAGAGTATATGAAAGCACTGCTAGTGGTTTTCAATCCATGCTAGCGACTTCCGATAATGTCAAAGTATATATACGATAAAAAAAGAAGAAGGATATATTACCCCATTTCTTTCTCGAGCAAGAACCTGAAAAAGGGACGTATATTATTATCAGTATTCGTGTGATTATTGATGGGTATATGAGTTTGAACAAATGCTTAAATAACCTGAATAATTGTCTCAAGTTTGAACAAACGCTTATTTAACTCTGTAATAACACGATCCTGTGTTATGCTGATCTCTATTATACTGCTCTCACTCCTGCGTATGATAGGTAAATGTTTCCTTTCGGTCTTGCCACGTTTGCGTGCTGCGGCCATCTTCTTCAACCACTCGTCGTAGAGATGTGTTGTTTTCACTGGTGGAGTTCTAGGTATGTAATCATGGAAAAATGCCGTAAACTTTATATACCAATCAGATCTCCTCTCAGCTATTGTCGGTGTCAGTTCTTTAACAGGATTCGAATCCTTAAAAAACAAATAATAATGTTCAATAAAAGATTGCATTAATGTAGAAAAAAGATTGCATTAATAAGAAAATTTTAAATATTACTTTTACCTTTCCAAAAGAAACTTATAATCAGATCTTTTGAAGGGTGTATTCTTTGACCACGCTACTCCTCTTGGCATAATATCAGGAACTTTATTCCACCATAGAATGCTTCTTTCAAAAGACTCCAGTATCCAAATCTATACGGATTTTGGAATTTCAATAAAAAATAATAGCATAAAATATTGATACACAAAATGAATCCAGTTTATATTGATATATAAAATATTAACCTTGAAAGCCCAAACGAATCCTGACAGTGTATAGGTTGGAACAAACTTGTGGTCTTTGTTAATACCTTGAAGGAAATCCCACTTGTGTTTATTCGCAACATCCAAAATTTCATCATACAAATGCCTCCAAATATGCTCTCCCCATGGAAAGGCATCCCAATCATCTAGGTTTTCAACTAATCGCATGAGAGAAACATCAACTTTCTGAACCAATAATCTGCCCATGAAGATAACCTCCAAAGCTAACAATAGACAAAGACGTACTGCATCTTCGTCGCATATGATACCAAATGCCTCTTCATCCTCAATTAGGCCAAGAATATCTAAGTTTGTAATTTTTGAACCTGAATGTTTTGGGAAAACCCTTGACATAAAATTGAGGTGTCCAGATCCATATTTTTCAAAACTTACTTTTCCAAAATTAAAACCAGTGATAAGCGAAAACTCTGGACGACCGAAATGAAGGGGACGGTCATCAATATAATATACAATCGGCATATCATAATGGTTTTCATTCGGATAACATTGTTTTTGTAAAACATAATCTATCATATGTGCTTCGTGGTCAAAATAAGAAAGGTCCAACCATTTACCGAAACAAGTTTCCCTAAACAACTTCCTTCGATTTTTATCCAACTTGGATTTTATTAAAGAAAAGTAGTTTGGTTTACTTCTGATGATGATTTTCGCCTCATATTCCTACAAATGAAAAAATAAAATAAATAAATAAATAAATAAATAAAATAAAATAAAAAATACTCTACTTAATAACATATAAGGGGAGTAACAAAACTGCATTCAATCATCCAAGCCTCACACTACAATTTTGTAACAAATGCCAAGTATACTTTCAAAAAGGTAGAACAACAAAGAATCACATCTCAGACACCAGATAAATTACAAACCCAAACACAATTTTGTAACCTTTTGCTAACTTAAATAAACAAAATTGTTGTTGCAAAACTACTATTATACGAACAATTTATATATATCAACATAAAAAAACATACCCGAATACGAAACATTTTTTTTGCAGGATTTCGAGAAGACGATGGTTCTTGACTTGTAGGAGTAATGTATGTGTTATTCTAATTCATTGGTTAGGAAAGATATGTGATAAGTAAAAAGTATTTTTACCGTGGTGTAAAAATTGGAAAAAAGTACAAAACTACTATTTGGCCAAAAACCGCTAAAATTAATTCGCTTAAGTCGCTCGACATTGGGAAGGAGCAAAAGGAATAAAATATTACTTTTTAAAGTTTGACTTTTTTCTCGAAAATATCAAAAAAAAAATCGCGCGAATCTTAAAAAGTCGCTGGATATTAGTCGACTAAAATTCATAGGTACGAAAATGATTGGAATCTGAAAAGTGTCAGGACACGTGTCACTATTACATTGGAAGGATAAAGTCGCAAGTCTCAAAGTTTATTTTGGAAATACCCAAACTTTTTTCCTAAAAAGTGATGACACCTTGAGCGAAAAATGCATTCTTAGAATTTGCCCAAAATTAATTACCATTTGTTTTATTTTTGTATATAATTCTAAATTATCCTTTAAATAAATGCAAATATTTTGTACAACTGTACCTCTCTCTAAAAAATATTTCATGTATCAGGCAAATCATTGTTTAAAATATAGACACTTTAATGTTTCTAAATCATTTCTAAAATTATTATAATTCTCGGTATATTATATAAATTCGGTCGAACATCACATCTTCACCAAATAATATACTATAATGCCTCTACGATTCAACGATGGTAATCGTAGGATTAGGACTTACAAGTAAGTTATAAAGTTTTCTTCTTGAGCGTTTGTCATATATTTCATGTTATCTAATCGTTTCATTTTTCGTGTTAACTGTGAATGGGGTGTCGCTCCTCCTACCATCAACATATGCATTCATCATGGTGGTAGAGTTGTAACTACAAATGTTCTTTACGATTATCGGGGTGGCGATGAACTTATGATATGCAACGTTTCAACAGACAATATAACATACACCACCATTCGACGATTAGTTGCGCAACATCTAAGTCAATATAATCGATGTATTTGCTTACTACTTGCGTGTTCCGATCCCAAATGGAAGAAGAAGATAGTCTTCGTAAGATAGAACATGAATGGTATATTGATGCCTGGCTATCGCAAATTCAAGTTGGTCATGCATTGGATATCTACTTGGCTCATCGTCGCTATCCGACGCTTATTGACCCAAATCGTCAAAGGTGGTCGGAAAGAAGATGAGAAAGAAACGGATGGATAAGTGGACATATCGAGGCTAATCGAAGGGTCTGGAGACGAATTCGATGAAAATAATCATTAATTTTCTCTTTAAACATCTATGTCCACTTTCATGTTTTGATACTTGCTGTTAAACTATTATCCTCCATATTCGTTGGCCAGTGAAAACTTCAATATTATGATTCTACAACCATTTACGTATTACCTTACATCAACCTTATTAATCTATGACCATTTTGCGTAATAAAAGCACATATCATATCCAAAGTAAAAAAGATTATATAAACCACCATTGCTGCAACTACTTATAAACATTAATAATCATCAACCATTACATAATATGTCTATAACAATTGTGAAAGCATAATTATGAAAGGTTAAGTTCTAACATACCACACATTAAGTTCTAACCGTCTAACGAGAATGGTCAATTAAAAGCCTATAGTTATTAACAAGTACCCTGAAAGTAACCCTTAAGCAGAAAATAAAACAAGTCATTCAAGATGTTTTCGACCTTCATCATAACAAAGTAATTAAGACTGTACCAAAAGACATCAAATACAATTATTATTATTATTTTAATTGTTAGTAACTCAATTGATTGTCGAATAATTCATGTATTATCTAATTGTTTCTCTCATATATTAATGGAACATGTTTACTTCGTCGTTTTCAGTATTATCTCATTTTTATATTCCTTTAAAAACCCAATGAATCCACAGGTCTTAAGCTAATGATTAATATTACATAGATACTTCGGCATGTCTTGTTAATAATTTATAACACGGTAGTTTTATATAATCTTATTTGATACATTATCTTTTGCGTTTCAAATCAAATGTCCACATTTGTGTTTTAGTTTGTACTACAATAAAGTATATTTCATTTTCAAATTTTACTAATAAAATTTGTAGGATGTGACGATGAAATGTGCACATTATGATTGTCTTTCTTTTTAGTCGCGAGTGAATATTAATTTGGAACGGATGTAGTGATTATTTTGGAAGTTGTAACAAAAAGTCGAATCTACGAAGATGGATGGGTGATGGGTTACGGTGCCAATAAAGCCCACTAACAGCTAATGGACATGTGCTCAACGTGTAGAATTATTAATTTTTTTTTTTATATAAAACAAACTTAATCATACCTACCCACAAACTCATATTCCTCATTCAACCATATCATACCTACTCCCTTTCAAATTTACATGATCCATCCACATCAAAAACATTCACATCTATAAAACACCTTCAAATAAAGAGAAAGTGGGCCGGTCAAGATGGCGCGAGCACTAAGAGTCAAGGCATGGTGTGGGCTTGGTGCCATACGTGTGGACGTTCTAGTACCGTACCGAGAAATTTCACTAGCTCACTGCTACGCTCTTAGGTTACCTCCAATGATCACAATATTTTACTTTTCAACCCAGCTCAATTTTCTCTCTTCACTTACCTCCCCTCATTCTCTCACTTTCCACTAGAGGTGAAATCGCGGTCTTGGTCGCAAGCATGGCTAAATAGGCACGAGCAAACGCGGCACGGGCCAAACAGACACATGTTATACTAATCGCTTTTAGAAAAAGACCCAAAACGACGGAATAAATTATTCAAATATAACATCTCATTTATATTTAAAAATAAATATACTATATTGATAGGTTTTTCTTTAAAAACAATAATAATGTTTTCCAATTGTAAAAAAATGTGTGTCCGTTAATGCACTTTTAACTTTTAAATAGGCAATACATGTCCATTTAAAAAAAAGAGTCGACAAAATACGGTAAAATCTTTTACAAAAATTGTCCAAATCAGCCCATCTTTTTTTTGCACAAATTGCCACATCTACTTTCCACTGTGATCACCACTCAATCACTTTTCAATAAAATACTCACTTTATATAAATATAGCTAAAAAAATACCCCACACATACTTACAAATCAAATATTAAATAATATAAACACCGGTATCCAAAAAAATCTTATAAAATTATATTCAAATAATAGTTTGGCAATCAAATATAAAGGGTAAGAAAATAGAAAAAAATATAATTTAATATACTTGTACTAAGAGTTGAGATTAATATATATTTCATAGAGTTTGGTTCAATAAAGATTAAAGAAAAACTAAATATCTAATGAACCATTATTAACCATTCATTTTTTCATCAAAACAATAAAATAAACTTTCACTTTCATTTTTAAAAACTAAATATCTCACAAACCATTGATCGTTAGACGAAACTAATCATACCATCACGACAAGCATAAAATTATTTTTAATTTGATATCTTACATCATATATTTTTGACGAAAATTTTTTTTCGACTTTTTTGTGGGTTTAGGGTTTACGGTTAGGGTTTAGGTTTTTAGGGTTTAGGGGTTTGACTTTTTTGGGTTAAGCTTTTTAGGGGTTAAGGGTTTAGGTTTCTTAAGGTTTAGCGGATAGGGTTTAGATTTTTTAGTTAGCGGTTAGGGATTTAGGGGTTTAGGGTTTCAGGGTTTAGGGTTTTTAGGGTTTAGGGGTTTAATGTTTAGGATTTTAGGATTTAGGGGTTAGGGTTTTAGGGTTTAGGGTTTGTAGTTTAGGGGTTGTGTTAACACAAAAGAGTATTTTTAAAATTTTTATTTATAATGTAATATATCGAAACCCGCAAAAAACGATAAAAAATAAGTTCGTCAAAAGTATACGATATTGGATCTCTATAGAAAGATAATTTTATTCTTGTCGCAATGGTATAATTAGTTTTATATAACTATTAACGGTTTGTAAGAAATTTACTTTTTAAATATAAATGTGAAAGTGAATTTAATTAATTTGATAAAAAATGAGTGGTTGAGATAGATTAATTTGATCTTTAGTTTTTATGTGATATTTATTGATCTCACCCCATATTTCATATTTGGCATAGATCAAACTAGTTATAAAACCTGTGCACGCACATGGTTTGGACAAAAAAAAAATATTTTATATCAATGTTGATTATTGTGTCTTTAAAGGTAATTACCTATAATTATATACTTATGCATGAGTTTTTCATTATCCATTAATATCTATTAAAATTTTGTATAATCAAATTTTGTAAAAAATTTGTTAGATAACTCAAGATTCAACTATATTTAGCTGATATACATGTTGATGTTCCTATTTAAATTTTACACACAATATGCGAGTTTAGTTGCACATAATAAACGTTGATAATGTTAAAATTACTCTTTAATGTTTTTTAAAAATGTTTTTCTACCTATCCTTATGTAAATAAATAAAAATTACATGAGTAGTTGTTATAAGTACAATCACGTTTTTTTTTTCTTCATATTACAGTATCTCGTACTTACAGTTTGATAATTATATTCCCGTTTTTAATAATTTAGCCATATTTAATATACAAATTCGTGTCTATATTTGTCATACTTTTAATATTAAACAAATAAGTACTTAGTAAAAATATATAGTAAAAAAATGATATTTATAATCTTATGTATATTTATATGTTGGAGTTTTAAAACAACATATATATTGTATTTTTAAGTTATAAAGTATAAGGGGGTATTTGTTTAATTTCCAAAGTTATTAAAAAATATGAAAACTTATAATATTACATTTAACTCTATACAATTTTTAAAAATTTAACCACTAAAGTTTTATTAATTTCCCCCACTTTTTTAAGTTTTTGTTTTCACATATCCTTATATAAATAAATAAAAATTCCATGAGTAGTTGTTATAAGTACAATCACGTTTTTTTTTTCTTCATATTACAAGATCTACTACAGTTTTATAATTATATTCTCGGTTTCAATAATTTAGCCATATTTAATATACAAATTCGTGTCTATATTTGTCATACTTTTAATATGAAATAAATAAGTCCTTAGTAAAAATATATAGTTAAAATATGATATTTATAATCTTATGTATATCTACATGTTGAATTTTAAAACAACATATACATTGTATTTTTAAGTTATAAAGTATAAGGTGTATAAAGTATAAGGGGGTATTTATTTAATTTTCAAAGTTATTAAAAAATATGAAAACTTATAATATTACATTTAACTCTATATAATTTTTAAAAATTTAACCACTAAAGTTTTATTAATTACCCCCTCTTTTTTTAATTTTTTGTTTTCACATATTTGACACCTATGTTTTTATTTGTTTTTCTTCTAAACCAAATTTCTCCACCAAATTAATTAAAAATTGACCAAAATCAATTTAATTTTGACTTTTATTAACCAATTACATCACACAATTTTTGCTTACGTGGCAAAATTAAGCTCTCCTATTCGTTTAATTTTTTTTTCAATGAGAAGAGTTTTGTAAAAATACACCGAAATGATGTAATTCTTTTATTATATAAAAGATTAATCAATTTTAACCATTTATTTTTCATCAAATTTAGAAAAAAAAGAAAGTTAATTTTTTTAGTTTGATCAAAAAATAAATAAATATATGACAAATATGAGATCGATCTTTTCTCAATGGACCAATACAATTGTTAAATCGTTACCTGTCAAATCACCGTTAACATGACCAAACATACATGTAGTAACATAAAAGTTAATTTCTCCCATTTTAAGAATATAAAATGAAAATTAATCTATGAAAAGCACACAGCCACAAGATATCATAAATCCATTATTGTTCATCTTGTAGCACAAAAATTTACTTCAATCATATTCTCTAGTTACAACCTTAGTGACCATGACGACCCATGGAAGAGACACCACTCTTGTATCAACACAGTCGACGAAAACTCAACGAAGAATACTATTGTTTCCCCTGCCTTACCAAGGTCATCTTACTCCTATGCTTCAGCTAGCAAACATTCTTCATAACAATGGTTTTAAGATAACTTTCATACATGCTCAACAAAACACTCCCACTTATTCAAACTATCCTCACATCACCTTTAAGTACATTTTTGATGGATTTTCTGAGATTGGAAAATCTATGCCCAAGGAACCTGATGCCAGCTTTATCATTACGTACCTTAATGAAAAATGTAGAGAATCATTTACTCATTGCCTGACTGAGTTGTTGGTGATTTACAGTTTTTCTATGAGAAGGGGTACTTCAACTATACGAAAGAAGGTATATTCTTACAAGGCTGTGTTTAATGTATGTGTTAAGTTCATTTGCATTTTCTTTTAAAAGTGTGTGCCGTGTTAATTATACTATTGGATATGCGCAATTAAATATAGAAATGAATTGCTAACCCAACTTATTTCTCCCCAATTCCCTACCCGCTAGTAGATTAAGCCACAACACTTTGAATGTATATGTGTTAGTTGTATATGAGTTTGTTTGGGTTTCCAAAGTAGCTTTCCCGTGACATCATTATTCACACATATAGAAAGACTCTCGCAATCTCTTACCCGTCAAACACTCCTCTCAAAATATATGAGTTTGACGAATCAAGTTTGTATTTATTGAAATAAAGGTTAAAGTTGTAAAAATTTGAATCAAAATCAAATAAACTCACTAAAATGTAAAAACTAAAACTCATAAAAATCTATCAAAATGGATGTTGAATTAAAAGAAAGACAAAATTTTAAAAATATGGTGAAATTAGATCATAAAAAAAGTAAATAGATAAAAAGATATTTTAATTTGAAAGTAATGTGATTTTTTAGTTGATAAGTGTCACATGTCACTTCATTAGTGGAGCTCTTATCTTAATTTTTAATGGAGCCCACAACTTAAATGTTTTATATAAGATAGATAAACAAAACACTTATCACATATGATGAATGTAAACTTTGATTTTCGAAGTAAATTTGTTACCTATTGCAACTTAACTTGTGGCTTTGGGCTAGGTCCTTAAAAAAATAATCAACCAAACACAATCATACTAATTACTTCATGGTTTGATGCATCAGATTCACGAATATGAAAGGCCGTATTTTGCCTTGAAATACCCGATTTTGAAAGTAAAAGACATCATAAAGATTGCTTCAACCCAAAAGGTTTGGGGAATATTTAACCAAAGTGGTTAAACAAATAAAGGCATCATCTGGAATAATTTGGAACTCCTTTATTGAACTCGAAGAACCTACACTTGAAACCCTTAACCATGACTTTCCGATACCAAAGTTCAGTTTAGGCCCACTTCAAATGTATTTTCCAAAGATCAAGCAGTTGTGCATGAACATGACCGGTCCTTTTTCTCATGGCTAGATGCACAAGCCCCAAGTCTCCGATATACTTAAGTTTTGGTAGTATTGCCCGTATAGCAAAATTAGAATTTCTTGAAGTGGCTTATGGGTTGGCGAACATTGATTTTCCGTTCTTGTGGGTTGTTAGACCAGGGGTGGTTAAAGGTTCGAGAATGGAGAGTGGTTGCCGAGAAGTTTTAGAACAAGTGGGTGATATGGGACATATTGTGAAATGGTGTCCTCAGCAAGAAGTGTTAGCACATCCTCAACAGTGGTATTTTGGACTCATAGGATGGAATTCAACATTGGAGAGCATATCTAACGAAGTTCCTATGATTTGTTCACCTTGTGTTGTTGGTCAACCAATAATTGCAAGATACGTAAATGATATTTGGAAGATTGGTGTTTTGTTGGAGGATGGTTTTGAACGGGTGGGAATTGAGAGAGCGGTTAAAAGAATAATGTTGAATGAAGAAGGTGAAGAGATCAGACAAAGAATAAGCCGTATGAAGAAAGAGGTAGACATATCTTTTGATGAAGGTGGATCTTCACATCGGTCTCTAAAGAGTTTGGTTGATTACATTTCATCGTTTTAACTTCAACGGTCTCTTGTAACAATTGTTGGTTTTGTGAGTTATAAACACGCATAAAACGTTTAAGAGTGTGTGAGCCGATGGGGGCACACACGATAAACACGAGTATACGTGTCGAACATATTTATACTTGAATATACATACCCGATATATATATATATGCATGCGATTGACCCGATCTCGTACGACCCATGAACTAATCTTTGTTTGGACTTGGGTCGAAAGTTGGAGCAGCCTTGGGCCTTGGTATCCCAACTGATCGGGCAATAGGAGGGGTATGGGTTTGAGACTTGTCAACCAAGTCATAGCCCAAGTAAAGGGATGTTTGTTTTGTTATAAAACCAAAACAATGCCTTGCTCCTTATTTTGACTTTGAAGATGCATTATACGAATTACATATATCCCTAAAACCTTATTATAGCAATCGTTTTATCCTAACCAATGAAAGTATCTGATTTGTTTTATAATAAACCAATTAGAGCTTAGTTGGTGTTGATTAATTAAACCTTACTTGCATGTTCAAGTTGTGAGGTTTTCTATTGGTTGTTTTCTTGCATGTTTCATGGTCAAAATTGATGGCAAGAACAAGGTTAAAGTTTTGTTCCTGCATTTCTTTCTGACGTAACTTGGGAGATTCTGATAGTTTTATCCGATGCATCGTATAATCATTAAAACTTGACTTGTTGGTTGTTTGGTAATCTCAGTGAAACAAAATATGTTTCTTGGGTTTTCTCGGTCATGAGTATATTCAAGGTGGTCAAGTTGTTGATTGGTTTAATATTACGTTCTCGACTAGCTTCATAATCGAACGTATACGTTATCGGGTTTGTGTGTGATACTCATTGAGGCATCTATTTTAGGTGCTTAGTTTCATATTGGTTTTATTGTCCGTTACTAAAGATCAATTGCCAAGCAAGGTTAAGGTTTCTTTTATCCCTTTTATTAATTAATTGTTTATTAATTACGTGTTTAACCTAATTGCAATTACTAGATCCTTATCCGCTGCGTACTCGTAGAGGTTAATGGTTAACTTAGTTCTAAAATCCCAACAGTGGCATCACGAGCCAACTCGTTTTTGCGGTTATGGGTTACACGTTTCTGATATTAATAAACATGTTTTAAAAGGGTCATGAAACCTTGTTTAGTTATTTTGTTTTATTTTAATTTTGACAATTACATGCAATACTTGTCAAATTTTAATAAATAATAACTGGTCACACACAAATTAAAATTATATTGATAATTAGAATTAATTTGTTAATTAGAATTTAATTTACATGTTAATTAGAATTACTTTGTTAATTGAAATTAAATTGTTAATTAGAATTACATGTTAATTAAAATTACTTGCTAATTAGAATTAAAAGTTAATTTGAATTTATTAATTGTTAATTAGAATTATTATGATAATTAGAATTACATATTGGTTTAAATACATAAATTGCGTAATTACTTGATAATTGAGATTGCCATGCTATTTTATGTGTTTTCCGGCCACAAGACCCACTCAATTGCTTTTTGTGATGTATGGGGCGATCTAGGTATTGTATCCTAGTGACGGTCTTATGGTTCTCCGTTTGGGGAAGACTCGCAAAAGGACTCGGAACAATATGTGTTTGATATTAATGTTTATGCTTATATGTTTGTGATTCCTATATGTGCATTATTACTTGCTTTGACACCTAATTGTATGCAATATGGAATAATACATATCGTAACCATAACATTAATATTGGTCTTTATTTACACGCCTAAATACCATGCTCATTGTGACCTGCTATTTGATTCGTGGAAAATTGTTTTTGTAAAATAAAGTGACCTAACATATGAAACACGTTTTCAAGAATTTAAAAACTTGACGCTATGGACACTTGGGATGTACGGCTCACCCACTAGAACAAACTAGAAAGGGGGTTTAAAGAAGTGAGCACGGTCTCACTGAAAGGATGTCTAAGGTTATGCTTCATCGCTACGTCCTGGTCCTCTGCCTCCCTGTGCGTATACTTCGATTGGAGCTACCGTGAACCATGATGATCACTACAAAGTTGTCATTACAGTAAAGTTTTAAAATTAGTGTTACAAAGTTGTTTTGCATGCTTCTTTGTACACGACTTTTACCACATTTATGTGTGCATACCTATTTGTTGATATTAAGTCTATGCCACCCAACTATGGAGACGTACACTTGATTGACTTCTCTCGGGTCGCATCTAAGGGCCTTTCCAACCCATGGTAATTATTTCTCACCTGGTCAGACCTCTGTTATTTTTACACGTTCATACTTGGTCGACTTATATCGAGTTAACCTGTCGGACCTCGGACCGAGGCATAAGATGAGAACTAAACATGCTTTTGACATTATTACTTGATACTAATGTCTTAAACAATCTCATAAATCTAAGAGTTGCATTTCGATTAACGCTCGCCGCTACCTCTTGTCCTATATTTTACACAACTGGTCGACCTATGGTAATTAAGTGGGGTTTCAAGATGGATCTTAGTCTTAATTAGTAATTAATTGGGTAGTTAATTCTTTTAAGAATATAATTTTCGAAAATACTAGATTTGAACTTTTTATGTTCTGATTAATTGTGTTATTGCAACATAATTCGTAAACAAATTTGTTTTTCTTTAAAAAACAAACTTAATCTCTTTTCCTAGTAAGAAGAGTGAGACTTATACCTATCTTTTCTCCTTAGTTGACAAAATAAGATAGGATTCCAAAATTGATAAACTCTTATATGATCTTTCATTACCATTTTAGTGGTCTAGAGTTAATTGAAAGATAGAATATTTTGTGTAACTGGAAACATTGTGTTTAGAGCTACCAAAATAAATAGCATCCTGCACTTGTCACGATGTATGAGTTTAAACCGCAAAGAGTAAAGGAATTACTAGCATATTTGCTAGATAATCTTCTTGGACTCTTATTATTCCTAAAGTGCTAATTACCTTTGGGGCTATGTAGACGATAAAGGAGGAATGCATGCTAAAGATTTAAGTTAATTGAATAATATAATGGCTAGTCCATTGTCTACATAAGTAGAATTTCATATACTCTGCTCAATACCTAAGTACATGTTACTTGTAGGCAATTGAAGAGAATAGGAAAGTATATAAAACTGCTATATGCTATCTACTGGAAATGTAACACTTACAATGTTGACAAATCCAGTGGGAGCAGTTGCATTTTATTATTGAAATATCATTCATGTAATGTTGTCAATTTCATGGGAGCTACGGATTTATTCCTTGGTAGTCACCCATATCATTTCAAACTAGCTTTGAAATAATCCATTACTTACGAATATGAACAACCATTGCTTAAAGGAAAATTGCATTTTATTTTATAAGACAACACGTTGCCTTCCTCATGCCGCCTCAAACGTTATCCATAGAATAATATTCCACAATTCCTTATTAAAGGTTATGGTTCTAAAACTACTTATGATATATATGACATTATCATATTGTTTGAACAATCAATCACGTGTTGTTTGTTTTCATAATATGATGTTGTACCTTTCACAAGTGGGAGAAATCTCAAAGTCTGTGCAAGGAACAACAATATTATTGGTACCTCTTGACCGCAAGGTAAACGAAACTAATAATTCTACTAGGACTTAAACACGTTAGATGTTTAATTCCCTACTACATTCTAATAATGATTCTACTAGGACTTGAACACGCTAGATGTGTGTTGCCCTACTACATTCAAATGTCATGATATTGTGTATAGATACTTCAACATTAGACTACATCTTTTAGTCAACATAATTATGGTTATATGATAATGATCATAATTCTGAAGTATATAATTAACTTGAAATTACTATAGAACTCAATAGTTTGCTTTCATGATTACTTTTGTTAGTATAATTATGCTTACATGTTAAGACATAATTATAAAGTTCTTGAATTTGTCAATGATTTATAACATAAAGTATGTATAGTAAAAGTGTTATGTCTTCTAGTTAACACATAAACATAAGGCCTTTGAATTATTCAAATACTTATAATGTATTATTGAAATGTTGTGTTTTCTTGTTAACACATGAACATATAATCCTTGAAAAGTTCTGTCTTCTTGTGAACACGTGAACATAAGGTTCTTGTATTGTTCAACGAATATACATTATTGCATGCACTTGGTTCGTAAATACTTTATATGAAATTTGGCTCGACCCAATTGACAAGTATTTGGTCCAAAGAGAATTAAGTTATCTATAGAATTCTGATATAGTTTCACAATTCTAATAACTCATAGGATACCACTTCATTATCGTATGTCTAATGTGTTGGATCAAACTTTATTCATATTGTTTGGTTCCTGATAGCTTTAATTGATCTACCTCCAAAACATATCAAGGTTAGAAATTGCGTGTGTCATGGATACACTCAATAGAGTTCAAACCTAGAAGGTCTTCAAGACAACCCATAACTGAAAACCCTAATTCATTAGGGATTTGAGGTTTTACCACTCAAACCAATTAAATCAAAAACCATTTTGGATTTTTGATTTTTATACACTTCCTAGCTTGAAGATTGTAGTTTTGGTGTTCCTCCTAGCTTGACGAAAGACAAAACTGTTGCTAGAACTTTTGGTTATAGAGTGATACTAAATTAGATTTTTTCTATAAACTCTAATTTGAGTTGATGGAAGGAATTCCATTATGTCTTGATTTAAGTTCTGAATTTGTTAAAACTTATGAAGCATTTTATTAACAAATCTTGAAATGAGAACTTAAAATGTATTTTGTGATTCTCCATAAAGAACAATTTATTGTTGCTTAAATACTTAGTATTTAGAGAATTGTCTCTACTTACAAAAGTAAGTGGGAGTATATACATATCTCAAAGTTTTTGAGAACAAAATACTTAAAACTTCTAAAATCCACTTATTAATGTCATACTAAGGTTAAACATGAAAATGTTGACCGAAGTATAATGATTACTCTCATTCATAAATCCTAAAGGATGCCTCATCACTTGAGTGATATTTTATATCAATGCTGAGGGATATAAGTTAGAAGATTATTGTAAATCAGCTAACTACTAAAATACATTATCACATCTTGAATCTGATAAACATTTTAGAACTATGAATGACAAGATGCAGTCCTTAAAAGGCAAATCGAGTTTTGAGTTTGATTGTTATTTCGCCTAACGGTTAACCTATGAGGTTGGAATGAGTTTCTTTTGAAGAAAGACTCACAATGACAAAATTGTATACATATTAATGTTTGGCATTTAATAAGAAGTTTTTAATCATACTTAAGCAATTGATTGTGATTAAATTTTCTTATATAATACATGCATTAATTATATAAAGATATTTAATTGTCATACATGTGATTTGTATGTTGAATATGACAATTAGATTTTATAACTCTTTCTTTATGATTACCTTTAGCGAGGACAGTGTGTAATCAAAAAGGTTATGAATCTATATAATCTTTATGTAATATACAAATTTAAGCAATCCATGTTTTGGATTGTATCATGCATCTAAGAGCTGAGATCTTGAATTTAATTACAATATGATTCTGATTGAATTAAGATATCTCTTGAGTACATCTGACATTGAGTGGGAGCATTGTGTTTATCCTTAAAATTTATATGTTGAAGATATCATTATATTTAAGCTAGATATTGATCCTTAAGCTTGGAATGAAATTTCACTTGGAATTTAGGGAATAAAACAAACAACCTTGGAATAAATGTTTATCTGGAATAAACAAATGCGGAAAATTAAGTCCAATACAAATGCAATATATCATTCGAGCAAGTCTTAAATGATATATTTCACTTGGAGTAATTTATTAAATGGATGGAAACCTTATGTTGTTTTAACTAAGGATTCATCATGTATATATTATATTGTGTATAAGACTAGTTGTTGCTTTTGTATAAGAACAAAATGAGCTGACAACAACAATATCTAATTGAGAGAGTTTAGATTATTGTTAATATAGATGTTTACGAATTATAAAGCGTAGTATTGTATAAGTACAAATGATGCTAGAGGATTATTTATACTAGTTGTAGTAGGAGTTTATCATTTATGATAAATCTGCTAACTAGTTATGCTCAACATAGAGTATTATTGCATTACACATTAATGAATGAGAATACTTTACACTTTTAGAAACTGTAAAGATAACTTTCAGTATGTTGTTGAGTTTTACTACCTCATGCAAGGTAAGACAACATCTCCATACTATAATTCTTGCAATAGTATGAGCATATGAGATGACACTCATCTTATATTTCAAATCACTCACTATATGTGATATTTGAAATAAGTATTCGGAAAGTTTACTCAGATGACTATTTAGTTTTTCTTGTAAAAGAAAGGTTGAGAATGTTGGAAACATTAGGCTTCAACTTACTAAATGAGTTTCATGCATATCTGTTTTAGTATTTGGATAATTGGGATTGAAAGATAATTTTTACTTTATGATGAATAAAGATACTTGGTATTCGTTATTCATTCATATAATAATTGTTATCCTATATTTGCATGTCTAATCATTGAATAATTTTTTTTTATTCTAAATATTTCCATTGTCGGTTAACAATATGGGAATATTGTTATGATAAGGCAAATGTGAGTGTTGGTTATAATTCTAACGAGAATTTAGATTGTTCCCACCAAACTCATATGTATTCACTAGAGATGCATATTGGATTCCCCAACTTTCAAACATTTACTTTTGGATCCTTGTCATAAGTAAAATATTGAAAATGGTTTGTTATCTTCATCCTTAGACTTGAGATACAAGCAAGTTTTGTTATGTGTGGATATCATTCTTTGTAAGTATACGCAAAACGCTATCTGAACAAGGTAGTTATAAAAGCTATATTTCGGAGTGATGTGAAGCAGCATCCACAACGCTTGTAGTCAATAAAGGATTTGTTACTCCACTTGATATGTGCAGAAAGATACTATGGCGCATCTCCAGATTTAATCAGATAATTGTTTGGCCAAACCCAAAGGGTAATGCAAGATGATACTTGATTACATTTGGTATATCTAATTAAATTCTATAACGAGATTCTAAATGGTTAAACTATATGGAATGATTTGAGATCCATAATCCATGGTTTAACGGTATCTATAACAAAGGATGATTAGAGCAAGACATTGAATGACCATGCTACTGAGAAACTTTTACGAAACTATTCTCGCAGACACTTTTAGTTAAAAAGCGAGTGAGAGCGTTTATGATGAGTGTCTAAATACTCATCATTTTTGTACCATCTAGACTGCAAAAACATCTGAAAACACTCAGAAATGCATCAAAATGATAAAAATATCACAAACAAGTGTTTTATGTGTTTTAAATGCAAAAATATCAAAATCTGGTGAAAAACGTATCAAGTTTGCATGATTGGCAGTTTTAGTCCCCCAAGTTTCAAAAGTTGTCAAAACAAGTCCTTGAAATCAAAAATTGTAAAATTACAACTTTAGTCCCTCAAGTTTTGAAAATGTCAAATATAGTCCTTGGATTTATGAAAATGAAATTTTATGCAATAGTAGTCCTTGTACTATTCAAGTTTGGCAGGAATGGTCCTTATAATAACTTTGGAAAATGGACAGGTTTGGTCCCTTAACTTTGGCAGAATTGCAAAGTTAGTCCTTGATATTAAATAAACCAAACTGACCCCTTTTATGTATTTAGAACCCAAACAAACCCAAAAGAACCCCCTGCCATGCCCTGTGACCCCTCAATTATGAACCCCTTTCTTATTAATATCCGGTCAAAAAGTCAACTCGCTACCAAACCACGCTTAATCGTACATCTCCTCACAAACACCAAATCCAATACCGAGCTTGTTTTTCCTCCTTTTCTACACCCTGCCTTCCCAGAAATTTGTATACCAACCCCCCTCCACCTCCACATCCTCCCAAGCTTCATTAATTGAGATAACTCGCTTTCAAAGAAAATTGGCGCCAAAACTCCACTTGTAATTTTGATGAATTCCAATGATCCAATGGTGGATTGAGGTGGAATTAATCAGAGGTGTTGACAGAGATGAAAAAGATCTTTATATACAAGTTTGGTGCAATGTAATAAAGTATCTAGAGTAATTTTTAGTTTTCTATGTCGTTTTATCTTATTTTTAAATTCCAGTACATGTTTTAGCCTTTAAACTCAGTATTTCAAGTTTCTATTATATAATAAAGCTTTTGTGAAACATCAATTTTAGTATCAAGTTCCATTTCGTTTATGCGAATTTTACCTTTGTTCAAAATTTCAATAAGTTCAAATGTTGTTATTTGTTGTTATTAAGGACTGAGTAAGATCACATAAGCTCCTATAAAGCTTATTAAAGCTTTTAGTAACTCTAAAACTTTGTTTAGTATCAAAAACAGAAAATTCACAAAAATACCAAGAAAATAGTGAGAAAATAAAAAAATCAATGGAGAATGATCAAGAAAGTGAAGCAGTGGTAGTTATTGGATGACAATGGTTTAGAAGCTTAGTGGTAAGCTATTAGGGTGTTATCGATCTCGGTTCTCTGTCTTGTGCATGAATTCAAATTGTAAGCTATTTCTTGAAAATTTGTATTTCTTAGTTTAAGTGTCTAAATATTATTAATTCTAGTTCAATATTGTATTATTATAGTTAACTTAAGATAATAAATAGGTTACTTAGTATAAAAATTGGTTTTAGTACAAAAATCTTCAAAACAGCTTGCTAAAAGGGTGTTTGTATTTCTTTGATTTAATTGTGCTAGAAACCAGTGGTGTTGTTGTTTATTGTTGTTCTAAGTCACAATAAATTATAATATCTCAGTCAAACCATTGAAACCAGTCCTTGTTCCTTAAAAAGTCAAAATCATCTTTAAAATCTCTTAAGTGTTAACTGTTAGGAAATTTTAAGTACTAATCACATCAAATTAGCTTAAACCTTGTTAATATAGCTTAAAGTCATCTTATTTTGGCTTATTATAACATATTATCCATTAAATCAATCCAAAGTTCATTTAAGTCAAAGTCTTAGTGTAAATTAAAAGTCAAAATTTTCCATTTGGTCGTTTTTGAATAAAATGAATAATTTTATATAGGATTAAATATTAAAATTTAGCTTAAATCCTTTTGGGATATTAAAATTTAGCTGCTAAACTAAATTAGAAAAATAATAGTTCACTTCTACTTAGCTTATTAATTGCTTATTTTCTTGTTTCTTTTAAGTCCTTTTCTCAAATCATGCCCACAGTGCACAGTTGAGCTATCCAGTTTCACAAGCTCTCACAGAGCTTATTAGTTAGCTTCAACTTGTGTACTTTAGTTTTTTGGAAAGCCCACCTAGTCGTCTCAAGATTTCAGTTTTCATTTTTCTATTCTTAGCTTATTTATTAGGCCTGCTACTTGCTTTTTGTTTTGTCCATTTTAACTAGTATAATTATTAGCCAGTGTTTTCAAGCTTTTGAATAAGCTCATTAAAAGCTCTCTAGTGGACACCACTGTGAAAGCTTTAGCTTTTTGGAGAGATCAGTTGGTTAGATTGTTAGTTGCGGTGCTTATTTGCATTTCTTAGCTTATCTTAGTGCTTATAAATTAGCTAGAAAGTACCTAGTAAACTAATTAGTGCCCTTGCGGCAAAATGATAAGCTTGTGCTTATTTGAAGTAAATCCTAGTGCTTATTTCTTAGATAAATTGCTTTTCCAGTTTTCATTTTAGCTTTTTTAACAAGATTTTAGCTTATTTCATTTTACAATTGCTTATTTATTAGCTTAAATAGCCATTTGGCTAATAACTTGTGCTTATTCCATTTTTCTTGCTCACTTTTGAGAAAATAAGCTCAATATCTTGAGCTTATTAGTTGATTTTGTAAAAGTTGTAGTTATAAAAGTGCTTATTTTAGTATTCTTAATAAGTTTGTGAAAAGAAAATCAAAAAAATAAAATAGTTGCAAAAGCGTTGTGGGATTCGAACCCCGCCACCCACTCACCACACACACACACTACCACTCGCCCTTGGGTCTTTTTCTGTTTTTCTTTGCAATATTTAATATATAAGCCTTATTTTCTCATTTAGCTTATACGAGCTTTTTAGCTTATTTCTAGCTTATTTAAATAAGTTGTCATACCTTTTACATTTTTCTTAGTTTGGTATTAGTATAAAGTAATTTATAAAAAGTTTCAGATTTTTCTAAATAGTTTTAGTATTTTTAATCATTTAATTAGTCTAAAATAGTATTTAATTCATAATAAAAAATATAAAAGTTAAAAAAATATAAATCTTTTTTCTAAAATTTTCTTTTGTCATATAGTAAGTAATAAAATTGTTTTTACACTTGTAGGTCTTTTATTTCATAAATTTTACGTTTTTGCTTACTGCCAGGTAATTTTTTATACATAACGTACGTTTTCATTTTAAGTCACGTTTTTAGATAATTTAAGTTTACGTTTTAATTAAAATAGTTTATTTAAATTATTTTGTTTTATAAATCAAGAAAAACATCATTATAAAAATAGTGATAGCGTTTATTTAATATATTTTAGCTTTTTAATTTTCTTTAATTTGCATTTAAGCCCCTGTAATTTATAAACTTTCTCTTTAGGTATAAATAACTCAAAATCCTTACTGATCACTATCCTTAGGGATTATTCGACATCTCTCAGTGTTAAACACCATTCATCCTCCGTGGGACTTAACGACCAGAATTCACTATATTCCTCTGATCTTAATTGCATTTGCTTCCAGACTGTTTTAAGTTTGTTACGGTTGGCCATTCACAAGTGGTCAACTTGTGTGATTAAACTTGACCGTTTGGGAGCCAATCAAATTTTGGCGCCTGCGGGGAGGCAAGTAAAGCTTGTTCTAAGCATTTCCACTGCACTTGCACATATACCACTTTTTGTAAACAGATTTTTTTTGTAAAGTTATCATAAATCAAAAAGTTCATTAACACTTTTCCTAAAGTGTTAAAAAACCCAAAAACAATATAAAACAACAAAACAATCGGGAACGTTTCTATCTTGTATTTTCTTTAAGGTGATTCTTAAAGAAATACGATTTGGTTAAACGAGACGATACCAAAAATATTGTCCAAAAGTTTTTAAACCCTTAGCACATATCCATACCTACGTCTTTTAAAGTGGTACTTAATTAATACTTAAAAATCAACCACCGCAAATCAAGGCAGTACACCTACTAACTGGGGGTGTGACCATAATAAGTTCCCGAACATCAGATTTAAAACTTACCTTTGTGTCCTTGTGATTTGGTGTACCTTTTTCAAAGAAGCCATTTCATTTGTGATTATTGGTTAAGTTCACTTGTCGTTTTGCCTCGCATTTGTTTTGAAAATTGATTTTTAAACTTAGTGCATGCGCACTCGTTCTTCCAGCTCTACAAGTCCACTTTCTGAGCTTGCAATTATTCCTCGTAGGCGTAGGAGGACGTCTCGCTCCTTCAGCCGGATCGAGGAACGTCTACCATCACCACCCCCTGTTGTAATGGCAGAAGATAAGCCGATGAATGAGCTTCTCCAAGCACCCATTGAGGGTTACGGAGATGCCATAGTTGTTCCAGCCATCGTGGCTGATACCTTTGAGCTCAAAACCGGTTGCTTAATCTTGTAACCCAAAGCCAATTCTATGGTTTTGAGCGGGATGATCCTCATGCACACATTCGATGGTTTAACAAGATTGCATCTACCATCAAATACAAGAATGTCCCACATGAAGCAATTAAGCTTATTCTGTTCCCATTTTCTCTAGAGGGACAAGCCCGGAATTGGCTTGAGAAACAACCCCTCGTTCCATTGAGACATGGGAAGATCTAGTCACCAAGTTCGTTAACGAATTCTATCCTCCATCCCGAACTACAAGTCTTAAGAATGAGATAATGAAATTTTCTCAAAGATTTGATGAATCATTCGGAGAGGCATGGGATCGTTACAAAGAATTGCTCCGCAAGTGTCCGCATCATGGTTTTACCAAGTTAATGCAAATGGATACTTTCTACAATGGTCTGCACCAAGGTGACCAAGAATCTTTAAATGCCTCCTACTGAGGTAATTTCCTGAAAGCAAGACCACCAAAGAAGCCTTACAAATCATAGAAAACAAGTCCTGTGTCCGCCTCTTTCCGCAAGACAAAGACATATCGACTCAGCCTAATGCCGGACCTTCTACTTCTAAACCCGGAGTACATCTAGCACCGATGCTAAGATTGACAAACTCACGGATATTGTTCAGTCTTTGGTTCTTGCTAACCAAAAGAAAGTCACTTTCACACGCATACCATCACATGGTGAAGTGAAGAAAGTTGAAGTTTGTGTTACTTGTGGTGGTCCACATGCATACTACAACCGTATCGCCACCGATGGTAGTCCTTTTGAAGCCAACGCTATAGCCGGTACTTCAAATCAAGGAGGTAATCAATACCGTCCTCAAATGAACCAAACTACCGTGCTAACACTTATCGTGCACCACCCGGTTTTAGCCGAATCCTAACATACGAACCGAATCAAAACCAACCTAGAATGAACCAAGGTTATCAAAACCAAGGTAATTCTATTCGGACCAAATCAAGGTTTCCAACATCAAGGAAACCTTAATCAAAACAATTTCAATCGAGGGAATCAATTTCAAGGGAATTTTCAACAACAAGGTCATAATCAAAACATCCGACCTCATAATTTCCCTCCACATTTCCAGTACATTCATCATCCGATGAGTTATTGAAGCAGTTCATGAAATCCCAAGATGAAATGAAATGGTGTTGTTGGTCACTTATCAGACGATCTTAAGAAATCTTTAAATGATCAACCCTCGGGCTCAGAAAACTTCCGAAAGCAACACGATCGCTAACCGAGAGGGCGATGCAAAGGCTTTATCACAACCGAAGTGGTGTTTCATACAATGGACCCGCTATTCCTACTAATACCTCTTCTTCTTCTTCTCTCCCGGGTAGTGGAAGGAGTGAACCTGAGGCAACAAAGGACAAGGAACTTCCTACTAATAACGGAGGTACCAACGATGTCCAACCTCAAGTTGTCCAGAAACCCAAATCCAATCCAGGAGTTGTTTTTGAACCACCTGTAGCTCCTGTTGAAAATACAAATCCAAATCTTCTATTCCTTACCCATCACGTTTGAATGAGCAAAAGCTCCGCGAAAAGCCAGTCATCAAATGGACAAATTTTTTCAAAATTTCCAAGAACTACATTTTGACATAAGCTTTGCGGATGCTATCATGCTGATGCCCAAGTTTGCATCAACTCTCAAACACATGTTAAGCAACAAGGAAATACTGTTTGAAATGGCTAAAACTCCTCTTAACGAGAACTGCTCTGCAGTTATTCCGAAGAAGCTTCCGAAAAGCTTGGAGATCCTGGAAAATTTCTCTTACCTTGTGTATTTCCAGGAATGGTTGAATGCTTTGCCTTAGCAGATCTTGGTGCAAGCATCAACCTGATGCCTTATTCAGGATGGAAGAAACTTTCTCTTCCGGAACTTACTCCTACATGCATGACTCTCGAGCTTGCGATACAATATCCCGTCCCTTGGCATTGCCGAGGACGTATTTGTGAAAGTAGGAAAGTTCCATTTTCCAACTGACTTTGTAGTTGTTGATTTCGATGCTGATTCACGGGTTCCTCTCATTGTTGGACGAGGATTCCTGAGAACGGGCCGTGATCTCATTGATGTATTTGAGCAAGAAATCACACTACGTGTGGGTAATGAAGCTGTCACCTTTAACCTTGATCAAACTTCGAGGTACTCCGCAAACTATGATTCTGAATCGGTTAATCGAATAGATATCATTGATGTTGCTTCTGAAGAGTACTCTCAAGAAGTTCTTGGTTATGATCATAATTCTTCGAGTGATAATCTCACTCATTCATCTCAACCCATCATTGCCAATTCTACTCCTTCTCTCACTCCGTTTGAGGAAAGTGACTTCATCTTGGAAGAGATTGAAGCATACTTGTCCAGTGATTCTGTTCCATGGGAAATTGATCACGCTCCCATCGACATCGAGGGGACATACTTCTCATTGAGAAGTTGCTTAATGATGATCCATCATCACTCCTCCCGTCAAACTTCATAACAAGGAAGTCAAGTCAGTTGAGAAAACTGAAGAATTTCCTGAAGTCGAACTTAAGGACTTACCACCTCATCTCGAGTATGCATTTCTTGAGGGTGATGATAAATTACCCGTCATTATTGCTCGAGATTGGAATAAAGATGAAAAGATCTGCTCTCATAAAGGTCTTGAAGTCACACAAGCAAGCAATTGCTTGGAAACTCTCCGACATTAAGGGTATCAACCCCGAGTTTTGTACTCACAAAATCTTGATGGAGGATGACTTCAAGCCAGCAGTTCAACATCAGAGAAGGGTGAATCCTAAAATCCATGATGTTATCAAACAGAAGGTTATCAAACTTCTTGATGCAGGATTGATTTATCCAATCTCAGATAGTCCTTGGTTAGCCCAATTCATCACTGTTCTGGGTGGCATAACTGTTATCACAATGAAGATAACGAGTTAATTCCAACTCGCTTGTTATGGGATGGCGTGTTTGTATTGACTATCGTAAGTTGAATGACGCCACCCGTAAAGACCATTTTCCTCTACCCTTCATGGACCAAATGCTTGAGAGATTAGCAGGGAATGAATACTATTGTTTCCTTGATGGTTTCTCGGGTTATTTTCAGATCCCCATTGATCCACAGGATCAAGAGAAGACCACATTCACCTGCCCATACGGAACTTTTGCCTACAGACGTATGCCTTTTGGCTTATGTAATGCTCCTGGCACGTTTCAACGATGTATGATGGCCATTTTCCACGACATGATCGGGGAAACAATGGAGGTGTTTATGGATGACTTCTCAGTCATTGGGGACTCGTTTCAAACATGTCTCTCCCATTTAGAAAAAATGCTAAAACGGTGTGAAGACACCAATCTTTGTCTAAATTGGGAGAAGAGCCACTTTATGGTCAAAGAAGGCATAGTCCTTGGCCATAAGATTTCGAAAAACGGGATTGAGGTTGATAGAGCAAAAGTCGATGTTATTGCTAAACTACCTCATCCTACTACCGTCAAAGGTATTAGGAGTTTTCTAGGTCATGCCGGTTTCTATCGCAGATTCATACAAGATTTTTCTAAAATCGCCCGGCCTATGACTCATCTTCTTGAAAAAGATGCTCCTTTTATCTTCTCACCTGAGTGCATCAACGCTTTTGAAACGTTAAAGAAAAAGCTTACTAAAGCACCCATTCTCGTTGCTCCCGACTGGGACTTGCCTTTTGAGCTAATGTGCGATGCAAGTGATTTTGCTATCGGTGCAGTCTTAGGGCAACGTAGAAGCAAGCATTTTCAGTCTATCCACTACGCAAGCAAAACTATGACTGAAGCTCAAACCCATTACACTACCACAGAAAAAGAGCTATTAGCTGTGGTGTATGCATTTGAGAAGTTTCGGCCATATTTAATCTTGACCAAATGTGTGGTGTATACGGATCACTCGGCTCTCAAATATCTCTTTGCAAAACAAGATGCAAAGCCGAGATTGCTTCGTTGGGTTCTCCTTCTCCAGGAATTTGATATCATCATACGTGATAAAAAAGGAGCTGAGAACCTGGCTGCTGATCATCTGTCCCGTCTAGAAAACCCTCACCAAGATGTTTTCGAGAAAAAGGAAATAAATGAAACATTTCCTCTCGAGACACTCAATGCGGTTTCTTTTCGTGGAAACTCTACTACCCCATGGTTTGCTGACTTTGCAAATTACCATGCGGGTAACTTCATAGTGAAAGGGATGTCGACCCAACAGAAGAACAAATTCTTCAAGGATGTTAAACATTACTTCTGGGACGACCCCTACTTATTCAAAATTTGCGCGGATCAAGTCATCAGGCGATGTGTGTATGGTCAGGAAGCCAATGACATTCTCAAGGCTTGCCATGCTGGACCCACCGGGGGCCATCATAGTCCAAACTACACCGCCAAAAAGGTGTTTGATTCCGGGTTTTATTGGCCCACAATTTACAAGGATGCCCACGATTTTGTCAAAACATGTGACGCTTGTCAACGTCACGGAAATATATCTCAAAGAAATGAAATGCCGCAAAATGCCATTCAAGTTTGTGAGATCTTTGACATATGGGGTATTGACTTTATGGGACCATTTCCATCTTCTCGAGGAAACAAATACATACTCGTGGCTGTTGACTATTTGTCAAAATGGGTTGAAGCAAAAGCCTTACCTACCAATGATGCCCGAGTTGTTGTGAAATTTTTGAAATCTCTTTTTGCTAGGTTTGGAACTCCGAGAGCTATAATCAGTGATCGTGGTACACATTTTTGCAATCACCAATTTGAAAAAGTCATGCAAAAGTATGGTGTAACCCACCGACTCTCTCATCGCATACCACCCCCAAACAATGGGCAAGTGTGGAAGTTTCCAACCGTGGTATTAAAAGAATTCTTGAAAGGACAGTAGGCGAAAATCGTGCATCCTGGTCGGATAAACTAGATGACGCACTCTGGGCCTTTCGTACAGCTTACAAAACACCCATCGGGTGTACTCCATACAAGATAATGTACGGAAAGGCATGTCATCTTCCGATTGAGCTTGAGCACAAGGCTTACTGGGCCTTGAAACATGCAAACTTCGATATTCAGACAGCTGGTGATCACAAAAAAGTTCAAATGAATGAACTAAATGAACTCCGTGATCAAGCATACGAGAACTCTTTGATCTACAAGCAAAAGACAAAGAAGATTCATGACTCCAAAATCAAGAACCGCGTTTTCAACGTTGGTGATCGAGTCCTTCTTTTCAATTCAAGATTGAAGATTTTCTCGGGAAAGCTCAAGTCCCGTTGGTCTGGTCCATTTACTATCACTAAGGTTTATCCTTACGGCACTATTGAGTTATCTCAACCCGATGGTCCTAATTTTAAAGTGAATGGTCATCGATTAAAGCATTACTTTGGAGAGGACATTCCATCCATGGTTGTCCCGGATCTACAAACTTTCCCCATGAACCAATGAATGCGGGGATCGAGTCAAGCTAGTGACTCGAAAATCAAAAACAGTAGCACACACCATATGGGTTTTCACCCATATTTCTGTCTTCTTTCTCTGTTCTACCACCCTAGTGTGGGGGAGTTTCCCCACGCTATTGTATATAAGTTTTCTTTAAAAAAAAAAAAAAAAAAAAAATATATATATATATTGCGTATATATCAAAAATAAAATAATGGCCGTAGTATTTCCCTTTTATGTTCTATGTTTCGGCATAACCGCCGGTACTTTGAATATTGAGGGCAATGTTCATTTCTTAGTGTGGGGGGGAATTCTCACGAATTTTATCATGTAATTATACCACCTAATCCCCCCATTTTTGGAAAATTTTTTTTTTTTGGAGTAAGTGTTTTTCACTTTACTCAAAGAAATGGTAATCATCCGCCATGTCTAACACACATAAGGATTGGCTAATCCAAGAGCAAACGGCTCTTGGTAAAGATATCTCAAATCCGTTGACGGCTTGCAATTTGCCCAAAATTGTATGGTGTTCAACTCACCATATCTTTAACTAGTGAAAAGTTGGCTAGCCCGCAAGTTTATGGCTTGTGGTAAAGGCAGTTGGAAAGCCATAATTGGTAATCGGCTCACCAAAGATAATATTGATAAATTATCTAAGAGTTGGCTAGTCCAGAAGCAAACGGTTTCTGGTAAAGACAAATCAAACTACAGCTTATGATTTGCTCAAAATCATTTGGTTATCGTTGTACCAAGGTTCTTACTTGAACTAAAACAATTGGCTACTCCAGAAGTAATGGCTTTTGGTAAAGAGTTGAAATCCATTAATTTTTCTTAAAACATTGCTAGGGACTAGCAATATCTTAGTGTGGGGGATTGATGAGTGTCTAAATACTCATCATTTTTGTACCATCTAGACTGCAAAAACATCTGAAAACACTCAGAAACGCATCAAAATGATAAAAATATCACAAACAAGTGTTTTATGTGTTTTAAATGCAAAAATATCAAAATCTGGTGAAAAATGTATCAAGTTTGCATGATTGGCAGTTTTAGTCCCCCAAGTTTCAAAAGTTGTCAAAACAAGTCCTTGAAATCAAAAATTGCAAAATTACAACTTTAGTCCCTCAAGTTTTGAAAATGTCAAATATAGTCCTTGGATTTATGAAAATGAAAATTTATGCAATAGTAGTCCTTGTACTATTCAAGTTTGGCAGGAATGGTCCTTATAATAACTTTAGAAAATGGACAGGTTTGGTCCCTTAACTTTGGCAGAATTGCAAAGTTAGTCCTTGATATTAAATAAACCAAACTGACCCCTTTTGTATTTAGAACCCAGCCAAACCCAAAAAGAACCCCCTGCCATGCCCTGTGACCCCCCCAATTATGAACCCCTTTCTTATTAATATCTGGTCAAAAAAAGTCAACTCGCGCCCAAACCACGTTTACTGTACATCTCCCTCACAAACACTGCAAATCCAATACCAGAGCTTGTTTTTCCTCCTTTTCGCCTTTACACCTGTCTTCCCAGCTGTATACCAACCCCCCTCCACCTCCACATCCTCCCAAGCTTCATTAATTGAGATAACCTGCTCAAAGAAAATTGGCGCCAAAACTCCACTTGTACGGTTTTGATGAATTCCAATGATCCAATGGCTGGATTGAGGTGGGAATTAATCAGAGGTGTCGACAGAGATGAAAAAGATCTTTATATACAAGTTTGGTGCAATGTAATAAAGTATCTAGAGTAATTTTTAGTTTTCTATGTCGTTTTATCTTATTTTTAAATTCCAGTACATGTTTTAGCCTTTAAACTCTGTATTTCAAGTTTCTATTATATAAAAAAGCTTTTGTGAAACATCAATTTCAGTATCAAGTTCCATTTCAGTTTATGCAGAATTTTACCTTTGTTCAAAATTTCAATAAGTTCAAATGTTGTTATTTGTTGTTATTAAAGACGAGTAAGATCACATAAGCTCCTATAAAGCTTATTAAAGCTTTTAGTAACTCTAAAACTTTGTTTAGTATCAAAAACAGAAAATTCACAAAAATACCAAGAAAATATAGAGAAAATAAAAAAAATCAATGGAGAATGATCAAGAAAGTCTGAAGCAGGTAGTTATTGGATGACAATGGTTTAGAAGCTTAGTGGTAAGCTATTAGGGGTGTTATCAGATCTCAGTTCTCTGTCTTGTGCATGAATTCAAATTGTAAGCTATTTCTTGAAAATTTGTATTTCTTAGTTTAAGTGTCTAAATATTATTAATTCTAGTTCAATATTGTATTATTATAGTTAACTTAAGATAATAAATAGGTTACTTAGTATAAAAATTGGTTTTAGTACAAAAATCTTCAAAACAGTTGCTAAAAAGGGTGTTTGTATTTGCTGATTTAATTGTGCTAGAAACCAGTGGTGTTGTTGTTTATTGTTGTTCTAAGTCACAATAAATTATAATATCTCAGTCAAACCATTGAAACCAGTCCTTGTTCCTTAAAAAGTCAAAATCATCTTTAAAATCTCTTAAGTGTTAACTGTTAGGAAATTTTAAGTACTAATCACATCAAATTAGCTTAAACCTTGTTAATATAGCTTAAAGTCATCTTATTTTAGCTTATTATAACATATTCAGTCCATTAAATCAATCCAAAGTTCATTTAAGTCAAAGTCTTAGTGTAAATTAAAAGTCAAAATTTTCCATTTGGTCGTTTTTGAATAAAATGAATAATTTTATATAGGATTAAATATTAAAATTTAGCTTAAATCCTTTTGGGATATTAAAATTTAGCTGCTAAACTAAATTAGAAAAATAATAGTTCACTTCTACTTAGCTTATTAACTGCTTATTTTCTTGTTTCTTTTAAGTCCTTTTCTGAAATCATGCCCTGTGCACAGTTGAGCTATCCAGTTTCACAAGCTCTCACAGAGCTTATTAGTTAGCTTCAACTTGTGTACTTTAGCTTTTTGGAAAGCCCACCTAGCTGTCTCAAGATTTCAGTTTTCATTTTTCTATTCTTAGCTTATTTATTAGGCCTGCTACTTGCTTTTTGTTTTGTCCATTTTAACTAGTATAATTATTAGCCAGTGTTTTCAAGCTTTTGAATAAGCTCATTAAAAGCTCTCTAGTGGACACCACTGTGAAAGCTTTAGCTTTTTGGAGAGATCAGTTGGTTAGATTGTTAGTTGCAGTGCTTATTTGCATTTCTTAGCTTATCTTAGTGCTTATAAATTAGCTAGAAAGTACCTAGTAAACTAATTAGTGCCCTGTGCAAAACAGATAAGCTTGTGCTTATTTGAAGTAAATCCTAGTGCTTATTTCTTAGATAAATTGCTTTTCCAGTTTTCATTTTAGCTTTTTAACAGTACTTAGCTTATTTCATTTTACAATTGCTTATTTATTAGCTTAAATAGCCATTTGGCTAATAACTTGTGCTTATTCCATTTTTCTTGCTCACTGTTGAGAAAATAAGCTCAATACTGAGCTTATTAGTTGATTTTGTAAAAAGTTGTAGTTATAAAAAGTGCTTATTTTAGTATTCTTAATAAGTTTGTGAAGAAAAATCAAAAAAATAAAATAGTTGCAAAAAGCAGTTGCTGGGATTCGAACCCTGGCCACCCAGCTCACCACACACACACACTACCACTCGCCCTTGGGTCTTTTTCTGTTTTTCTTTGCAATATTTAATATATAAGCCTTATTTTCTCATTTAGCTTATACGAGCTTTTTAGCTTATTTCTAGCTTATTTAAATAAGTTGTCATACCTTTTACATTTTTCTTAGTTTGGTATTAGTATAAAGTATTTTATAAAAAAGTTTCAGATTTTTCTAAATAGTTTTAGTATTTTTAATCATTTAATTAGTCTAAAATAGTATTTAATTCATAATAAAAAATATAAAAGTTAAAAAAATATAAATCTTTTTTCTAAAATTTTCTTTTGTCATATAGTAAGTAATACAATTGTTTTTACACTTGTAGGTCTTTTATTTCATAAATTTTACGTTTTTGCTTGCGCACTCGCGTAATTTTTATACATAACGTACGTTTTCATTTTAAGTCACGTTTTTAGATAATTTAAGTTTACGTTTTAATTAAAATAGTTTATTTAAATTATTTTGTTTTATAAATCAAGAAAAACATCATTATAAAAATAGTGATAGCGTTTATTTAATATATTTTAGCTTTTTAATTTTCTTTAATTTGCATTTAAGCCCCTGTAATTTATAAACTTTCTCTTTAGGTATAAATAACTCAAAATCCTTACTGATCACTATCCTTAGTGATTATTCGACATCTGTTTGTGTTAAACACCATTCATCCTCCGTGGGACTTAACGACCCAGGAATCCACTATATTCCTCTGATCTTAATTGCATTTGCTTCCAGACTGTTTTAAGTTTGTTACGGTTGGCCATTCACAAGTGGTCAGCTTGTGTGATTAAACTTGACCGTTTGGGAGCCAATCAGTTTACTAGGCGTTTCCGTCGTTAGTTTTATGTGCCATTCGACACACCAACTCCCAAGTGGGAGCTGTTGGTTTGTGGGAGTTATAAACACGACAAAACGACTAAGAGTGTGTGAGCCGATGGGGGCACACACGATAAACACGAGTATACGTGTCGAACGTATTTATACTTGAATATTACCCGATATATATATATGCATGCGATTGACCCGATCTCGTACGACCCATGAACTAATCTTTGTTTGGACTTGGGTCGAAAGTTGGAACAGCCTTGGGCCTTGGTATCCCAACTGATCGGGCAATAGGAGGGGTATGGGTTTGAGACTTGTCAACCAAGTCATAGCCCAAGTAAAGGGATGTTTGTTTTGTTATAAAACCAAAACAATTCCTTGCTCCTTATTCTGACATTGAAGATGCATTATACGAATTACATATATCCCTAAAACCTTATTATAGCAATCGTTTTATCCTAACCAATGAAAGTATCTGATTTGTTTTATAATAAACCAATTAGAGCTTGGTTGGTGTTGATTAATCAAACCTTACTTGCATGTTCAAGTTGTGAGGTTTTCTATTGGTTGTTTTCTTGCTTGTTTCATGGTCAAAATTGATGGCAAGAACAAGGTTAAAGTTTTGTTCCTGCTTGTTTCTTTCTCGGACAGAACTTGGGAGATTCCCGGATAGTTTTATCCGATATCGGGTATAATCATTAAAACAGCTTGTTGGTTGTTTGGTAATCTCGGACAGAAACAAAATCTGTTTCTTGGGTTTTTCTGGTCATGAGTATATTCAAGGTGGTCAAGTTGTTGATTGGTTTAATATTACGTTCTCGACTAGCTTCATAATCGAACGTATACGTTATCGGGTTTGTGTGTGATACTCATTGAGGCATCTATTTTAGGTGCTTAGTTTTGTATTGGTTTTATTGTCCGTTACTAAAGATCAATTGCCAAGCAAGGTTAGGGTTTCTTTTATCCCTTTTATTAATTAATTGTTTATTAATTACGTGTTTAACCTAATTGCAATTACTAGATCCTCATCCGCTGCGTACTCGTAGAGGTTAATAGTTAACTTAGTTCTAAAATCCCAACAACAATATGTATTCCGGAAGGTTAATAAATATTAAATTATGGAAACTCCTCCTTTGTGCAACTAATGTGAGGTTCAGTACTTTGTGGGAGTGGGATTACATAACTGGCCAAAAATGTGTCCACAGAACCGATGCATAACTTCGGTTGAGCGCAATCAGCATACAGATGATTTATGTAGGTAAGTGTGTTGCGTGGTTCATCTGTGTTAGTATTTAAGTGGTACTTTCATTTTAATGTTCTGGAGAATATGATTTGTACTTGTGCATTAAACTTGATGCTTTCTACTTGTTCTCTTTGGCTTTTAATTAATTCAATGCTTAAAAAAACAGCAACTAAAGTATGAAGGTTCTGGTGTTAATGTTGACTGAAGGTGTTAATGTTGATTCATGCAGTTAGCATTCTCTGCTGAGGCTGTAAAGCATTTGCTATAAACAGGTTGCAACGTGATGATGACATGGTGTAGGAGAAGAGGGATACTCTATGTCAAGTTTTGGATTTGGGGGAAATGCTCTTTCAAATCTGTAGTTAAATATATCTCAACACCAGATGCATTTAGCAGACCACCAAGGTTCACTTAAAAAGTAGTTAAAAGAAAACTCAGCTGACGGGTAAACTGTACAATAGGACTAGATTCACGGGTCAAAAGAATCAATACATGGTCACAATATGTGTTGCACTTAATGCTTCAGAAGAACCAAATAGCTAAAATTAATATAACTCTAAATGATTCGATTTATGATTGCAATAATGTTTTTTTGTAATAATATGTGGTGCATTATCCATTTAATTTGAAATCTTGTAAATAAAACACATATGTTCTCATGCCAGTTAGACTCGATCCATTTTAACCATATATGTACAACAAATGACCACCTGTAACAGTTTAATTTAACTTCAGCTAACGAGCTCTTTATAACTTGAATAGATCATATTAATATCAAAAAGCAATTTTTAGAGAACATACATCAATCCTCCGCTGTCCCATTTATACAAACAATCAAGATGTTACTCAATGACCCTTTAAAAAACGGTGTAAACAGATAGATACTGACGATAATTGGAAGTGTTAATCTCAGATGATTCTCATAAGGGTTTCTAATCTATCTTCTTCCACCACATTTATCTCGACATTAGAAAAGTCCTTCCACTGGTATGAAATTTCTTCGTTGCAGGTCACTTGGATGTTCGATAGGCCCTCTACAGACGATGGTAGCTCATGAATTCCTGAACAACCCTTCATGTAAATTGTCCGTAGACCAACTAAATTTCCAAACTCTTCTGGCAACTCGCTCAAGCTTAAACAGTCTGAAATGTCGAGAATGCTTAGCTTTTGAATATTTGTAATTGATTCAGGCGGCTTTTCCAGTTTTGTACATGATCGAAGACTTAGTGTTTCCAAACTTGTCAACTTACCAAATTCTTACGAAATTTCACTCATCTCATTGCAGTTGGTGATGCTCACCTTCTTAAGGTAGACACTGCTACACAAAACCGATGGAAAATCCACTAAATCTTGGCAATAATCCATCTCGATTTTAGCTAATTTTGGCCAGACACTGAGATTGTCGCTCCAGAGTTCCTCAAAAGCATTTCCTACTTTGCACATTATAAATGACACTTTCTGAATGTTTTGCAGTGCTAAAGTGGACCTAATGAAGGATGAGATTGTAACACGCTCAAGCCTAATTCTAGTTAGATTTGATAAACAGCCAAGAACATTGAGATTTTCAAAAATTGTTGGGTATAGACCATAGTTTGTGACATTTAGAACAGTCATTTTTTGCATCTCCTTCAAGAAGTCGGGTAGAGTATAGGTCTTTGACATTAAGTTCAATACCAGAACTTCAACCTCAGGGACTTTCATGTCACACCATCTGGAAGAGAATGACTCTCCTGCAATCAACATTGTACTCAATTAGTACAAAGTAGTGTAAAACATGATGCACCATTCAAAAATTCATTATCACCCCCTTTGTTCCCAAAAAACAGGATTTATATTTTTGAACCTAAACAAATAGTCTGCCCTTTTATTTATCAGCAAAAGTCAAAAGATAATATAAACGACCCATAAGTCAAAATGTACCTCCTCAGTTTCAAACCAATAAGAGCAGGTTTTGTATGAGAAATTGAAACAATACCTGTTGAAATAGACAAAATGCGGGCTTGCATTGGTTCTTGCATACTTTCAATTGACACAGGCAGGTCCTGTCCTGGTACATTTGTAGTCAATAAGTCTTCTTGCGCACTTATTTGCAATCTCGGTCTCTGTGCTATAGGTAGTTTACAATTCAGGTTAATAGCAAGCTGCCTCAGCAGATCGTGCTGTGTCACAAATTGCTGCTCACAATAGTCTACAATTGGAGTTAACTCTTTCTTAAAACTGCACAAAATATTAGAGAATTAGGACTAAAAGATTGTGACAATTTCACTATAGAGAATGAAACTGATGTCCCTCTTATTTTGCAAAAGTTGAACAATTTTTGAATTCAATGGGACAAAGTTTTGGTTCAAATTTGTAGAATTTAATGTTAGTAAAAAGTTTCATGAAGATTAGAAGATCCAAATTGATTTGAAGTGTGGCAAGTCAAAGTGTACATTTACTTATCCAAAGTAATAAATACTGAAACTTCACATACTCTGTGGTTGTTATACTGACAAGATTTCGGTAGGAAAGTTCACAGATCTTTGTGTTGAGAATTATGACCTATTGCTTATTTTCTAATCTGATATTGTTCTAAGACATACTTTGTTATGTTTTTAGTTATTCTAGTTGATTGAAAGAGTTGGTGTTGAGTATTGAAAAGAAGAATCTAGAGGGACTTGAAGTGTTAAAGTTTTATATCTGGAAAGAAGTTTTTTGGATGTCATATAGCTAGTTTCTGAAGTTGAAGGGTTGAAGTGTTATTTCTGAGGCTATATATTGAGAAAGTCTACAGACTTTCTCATTAACTCTGCTATCATCTCTCTCTCTAAAAAAACTTACGATATACACATACTCTCTCAAACATAAAACCCTAATTAGTGTTTTGATTGTCTTGATCAAAATACTTTGTTACTTCTTTGTTATTAGTTGTTATTATTTGATTGAGATCAAATATTGGTATTGATTTATTCTATTTGAGAATAGAAGATCTGGTTTTGTTGTAATACTGATTCAGAAGTAATAAGAAGTATTTTGTTTTTCATCTGAATATATTTTTCTTCATGGTATCAGAGCCAGGTTCTCTGAAAAAACGTTTTTTAAAAAAATTAGGGTTTTGATAAAATTGGGTTTTTTACAAATTGATTGGTTCTTGGTCAATTAACTTGTGTTAATTGATAGATCTTGTGGTGGATTTGATTAATCTTGAAGTTTTCTGGAAAAACCCCTAATTTCTGAAAAGTTAAGGTTTGGTATTTTTTGGGGCTTTTGTGATTAAGGGCTTTTGAAATCGATTAAAGTTGATTAATCGATAAGATCTGTTGTTGGTGAAGATTGGAAGTGATTCTGGTGGTTTTTCCTAATTCTAAAAATTAGGGTTTGTTGGTTCTTGGATCTTGGTACTGGGTTCTTGCTTTATATCTGCTATATCTCTAGACTAAGTGAATCTAGAGTATAGTAGGTTTGATTTCCGCTGCTGATTGTTATTGCGTGCTCTGTAACACCTCTCGCACTCTCTCTTTAATTCCTGTTCTTATTTTTTCTATTTAGATTGCCGGAGGATAGGATTTGGGATTATTGGAAGTTGAGATTGATTGAGATTGAGATTTTTTTTTATTTACTTTTGTTTGTTTTTTTTTTCTTGTTCTTGTGTGCTTGTGTGCGCTCTTGACCTACCACTCTAGTGGCAAGGAAAGCCTGGGAACTACTTTCTCTACCTTTCTTGTGTGATTGTTTTTTCTGTTCTTGAATCATGTCTCTTCATAATTCTGTTCATGGTTATACTGATGATGAATATGAACCTGATAACCCTATCACTTTAATAATTAAATTGGATTTGAGTCATCCTTTACATTTACACCCTAATGATTCAGCTTCTTTGACTATGGTTTCAATAAAACTAAAAGGAACTGAGAATTATAATGTCTGGTCTTGTGCTATGATGTTAGCCTTAGAAGGAAAAAATAAAACTGGTTTTATTGATGGTACCTGTAGAAGGTCTAATGTTGATGAAGTTTTGGGTAGACAATGGGATAGGGTTAATGCTATTGTGTTGGGATGGATTCTAAATTCCATCTCTGAAGAGTTGTTTCTTGGTCAAATCTTTTCCAAAAGTGCTTCTAGTGTCTGGAATGAGTTAAAAGATACTTTTGACAGGGTTGATGGTTCTGTTACTTTTAATTTTCATCATAAAATTCACTCCTTAACAATGGCACTACTATTTCTGAATATTTTAATAAGCTAAGTACTTTGTGGAAACAATTTGATGCTATGGTTCAATTACCTAGATGCACCTGTCATGCTGCTGATGATTTTAAAAAGCATAACCAACTTATGAAACTTATGCAATTCTTAATGGGTTTGGATGATACTTACATGCAAATAAGAAGTAATATTCTTTCTAGAGATCCTTTGCCTGATGTTAAAGGTGCTTATGCTATTATCAGTAGTGAAGAAAACCATAGAAATGTTGTGTCTGGTAGTTCTAGTAGAAATCATAATTCTGCTTTTGCTGCTAGAGTTGTGAATGGTGTTAATAATTCTACTAGTCAGAATACTAGACCTATTAATCAGAATACTCAGGCTAATCCACCTATTGCTAACTTTAATAAAGTATCTGATAATAGAAGGAACACTGGTTCTGTTCTTGTTTGTGATCACTGTGGTTTTAATAGACATACTCAGGACAGATGTTTTAAATTGATTGGGTATCCTCCAAATTTTGGAAAAAAGGGTAACAATAACAGACCTCAGACTTCTCAAAAAAGATTTTCTAATAATAATTCTGTGGGGTCTAGTTCATCTTCTGGTTTTACAGATGAACAACTTACTACTCTTATTTCTCTCATTAAAGACAACTCTGTTAAAGGGCATAGTGTGCAGGCCAATATGGCAGGTACTTATTTTAATACTAGTAAGGTTTTCAATCAAAATTTTCACAAGTTTTTTTCCACAAATACCAATTTAAAATCCAAACTTAGTTCTGATGGTAAGATTGTGGATTCTGGTGCTAACCAGCATATGACACATTCTGCTAAGGACTTGGTAAATGTTTTTGACATTTCTCATCTTCAAATAAAAGTTGGTCATCCAAATGGAACTGAAGCTTTGATTACTAAAATTGGAAATCTTAAACTGGCTGATTCTTTAATATTATATGATGTTCTGGTTATTCCAGAATATTGTGTTACTTTAATTTCTGTTCATAAATTGGCCAAAGACAATAAAATTGTAGTTGCCTTTGATGAGAACAAATGTTATTTCTTGAATTAGGATTTGAATCTGGGAAATGTTCTGGGGACTTGTAATCAGTGTGGTGGTTTATATTATTTCAATTCTGGAGGTACTTCTTTTCAAAGTAATAACTCTCTTTCTTATTATGACTGCAGACTTGGTCATCCTGCAGACCCTGTTCTAAATGTTTTAAAAACTGATTTGAAGTTTACTTCAAAGGATAAAAATTTATTTTGTGAAACTTGTCAAAGAGCTAAGCAAACTAGAGAACCTTTTCCTTTAAGTGATCATACTTCTACTGTTTTAGGTGAACTAGTTCATTTAGACTTATGGGGACCTTATAAGGTTGCTAGTAAGGAAGGTTATAAATATTTTTTGACTATTGTGGATGATTATACTAGGGCTGTATGGGTATACTTACTTAAAACTAAGGATGAAACTCTTCATTATATCACTATCTTTTATAACATGATTGAAACTCAGTTTGATAAAAAAAATTAAGAGTTTTAGAAGTGATAATGGTACTGAATTTGTTAATCATTCTTTTTCAAAGATATGTGAAGAAAAAGGTATTATCCATCAGACTTCTTGTGCATACACTCCACAGCAAAATGGTATTGCAGAAAGGAAACATAGGCATCTTTTGAATGTTGCTAGATCCCTTATGTTTCAGGGGGGAATTCCACTTAAGTTTTGGACTGAATGTATTCTTACTGCTACTTTTCTTATTAACAGATTGCCTTCTTCTGTGCTTAATGGAAAATCTCCTTTTGAGATGATATATAATAAAAAACCTACTCTTTGCAAATTAAGAATGTTTGGTTGTTTGTGCTTTGCTACTATTGTTAATAATCATGATAAACTTGGTAGTAGATCTGAGAAATGTGTTATGATGGGGTATTCTAATTCTAAAAAGGGATATAGGTTATATAGTCTTGACAAGCATCAGTTCATATTTTCTAGAGATGTTAAATTTTTTGAGTCTATTTTTCCTTTTAAAGACTCAACTGCTGATAAGAACAGTTCTACTTCTGAAAATGTTTTTCAAGACTTAAATCAGTTGAACTTTTTTGATAATGAAACCCCTGAACTACCCAATGATGAAGAGAGAGTAGACCCTAATCTGAATAGTGACTTTGAGTCACAAAGTGAAGGTGGCAGCTCTCCTTCATCTGGTAGAGACCATCTCACTAATCATAATAGTGATAGTAGTGTTTCTGCTGATGAGGATGAGGTGGTAACTACACTTGATGATAATAATAATTCTGAGGGTAATTTGAATCTTGATTCAAATTCTCCAGTTCAGGATGAAGTACCTTTGAGAAGGTCTTCTAGACCTTCTGTTTTTCCTAGAAATTATAATGATTTTGTGGTTGAATCAAAAGTGAAGTATGGAATTGAAAAGTTTGTGAATTACTCTAAGATTAATTCTAGAAATTATTGTTTTACTGTTCAGTTGAACAAAAGTCATGAACCAAGAAATTATTTTGAGGTTGTTAAATCTATCTATTGGACTGATGCTATGAATAATGAGATTGAGGCTTTATATAGAAATGATACTTTTGAAGTTACTGTTTTACCTCCTGGTAGGAAAGCTATAGGAAGTAAATGGGTTTTCAAAATTAAGTATAAGTCTGATGGAGAAATAGATAGATATAAAGCTAGAGTTGTTGCTAAAGGGTATAATCAAAAGGAAGGTATTGATTATGAAGAGACTTTCTCTCCTGTTGTTAAAATGGTTACAGTTAGATGCTTGCTTAACATTGTTGTTCAAAATAACTGGCCTATTTTTCAACTTGATGTTAATAATGCATTTTTATATGGTGATCTTGAGGAAACTGTTTATATGAAGTTACCTGAGGGATTCTTTGCTGAAGGTGATAATAGAGTTTGCAGGCTTAAAAAGTCTTTGTATGGTTTAAAACAGGCTCCTACGCAATGGAATGCTAAACTTACATCTGCTCTTATTGAAAATGGATTTGTTCAAAGTAAAAGTGATTATTCTTTGTATACTAAGTCTAATGATGATGTGTTTATTGCATTGCTTGTCTATGTTGATGATATTATTGTTACTGGAAATAATATTGATGAAATTAACAGTTTCAAAACTTTCCTTAAAACTAAGTTTATGATTAAGGATTTAGGAAAGTTGCAATATTTTCTTGGTATTGAAGTTGCTGAGACTGATAAAGGAATTTGTTTAAATCAAAGAAAGTACTGCATAGACTTGTTAAGTGAGTATGGTATGCTTGGTTGTAAACCTTCTAAAACTCCTTTGCAGTCTAAATTGGTTTTATCTAATGAGGCTACTGATAATGATCCTTTACTTGATAATATTACTGATTATCAGAAGCTTATGTGAAAACTTATTTACTTGACTAATACTAGACATGATATTTCATATGCTGTTCATTGTTTAAGTCAGTTCATGCATTCTCCTCTTAAGTCTCATCTCAGAATAGCTTTAAAGATACTTAAGTATCTAAAAGGAGCTCCAGGTTTGGGTATTCATATTACTAAAAATTCTGGTATGTCTCTTCTTGCTTATTCTGATGCTGATTGGGCTAAATGTATTGTAACAAGAAGGTCTGCATCTGGCTATTGTGTTTTTTGAATGGGTCTCTAGTATCTTGGAAAAGTAAAAAGCAACCTACTCTCTCTAAAAGTTCTACTGAAGCAGAGTATAGAGCTCTTGCTTCAGCTACCGTGAAGTAATCTGGATTCTAAAATTTTTAAAAGATCTTAAAATTCTTGGTCTTTTACCTGTTCCACTTCATTGTGACAGTAAGTCTGCTATTAAAATAGCAGCCAACCCAGTTTTTCATGAAAGAACAAAACATCTTGAGATTGATTTACATTTTGTTAGAGAAAAGATTTTAAATGGTGTTGTTAAAACTGTTAAAGTGGATTCTGCAAATCAAATTGCAGATATCCTTACCAAGGGGTTGGACACATTACAACATGATTTTTTGGTTAAAAATCTTGAGATGTTTGATATATATCACATATCAGATTAAAGGGGGGTGTTGAGAATTATGACCTATTGCTTATTTTATAATCTGATATTGTTCTAAGACATGCTTTGTTATGTTTTTAGTTATTCTAGTTGATTGAAAGAGTTGGTGTTGAGTATTGAAAAGAAGAATCTAGAGGGACTTGAAGTGTTAAAGTTTTATATCTGGAAAGAAGTTTTTTGGATGTCATATAGCTAGTTTCTGAAGTTGAAGGGTTGAAGTGTTATTTCTGAGGCTATATATTGAGAAAGTCTACAGACTTTCTCATTAACTCTGCTATCATCTCTCTCTCTAAAAAAACTTACGATATACACATACTCTCTCAAACATAAAACCCTAATTAGTGTTTTGATTGTCTTGATCAAAATACTTTGTTACTTCTTTGTTATTAGTTGTTATTATTTGATTGAGATCAAATATTGGTATTGATTTATTCTATTTGAGAATAGAAGATCTGGTTTTGTTGTAATACTGATTCAGAAGTAATAAGAAGTATTTTGTTTTTCATCTGAATCTATTTTTCTTCACTTTGCGAGTGTATCAATGCCCTCGTCATCATGGTTGTACAAATGTACCCACATATTCAAGAGAGCACTAGCTGGGATCCTTTGATCCTCTAGAAATAAACCAAAGTCCAAGTAACATTCTTTTAAATTGTCTTCCAAGGCCTTAAAGCTTGTTTCTAGGCGCTCAAGAACTTCCTCATTTAGATCCAGAACCGAATGACCTTTAGACAATTTTCTTATCATATGTCTCCAGACCGACCAGTCTTTCCCATCTAAGGAACCACCAACCACTGAAAGGGTGAGAGGGTGTTTCTTACAACATTTTACCATCTACATACAAGGGATAGAAACCGATTAGTCAAAATATTAAGAGACACAGTATGACATTAAGTAAAAGACTTTCTATATTTGTTTAAGTAGAACAAAATTTTACCTGCTTCACAAGATTCTCGTTAATAGTAGGACCAGGTTTCGCAGAGCGACGAAAGAGAGTCTCGGCATCCTCATAGTGCAATGGGTCAAATTGAAAAATATTATATCTTGGAATGACCATCCTAGAAGTGACTACAACTCTGTAACTTTGGATTTCAAATTCAAAGTTTTTAATAAATGATTCAGACCAAACATCATCCAATACTAGAAGTATAGGACCTGATACGTTTTCACGGAAAAACCTCTCCAACTTATTCTATGCATCTTCACTGCTTTGAAATGGAACATGCTGACTGAAGGAATTTGGATTAAAGAGATTATCCACTATCACCATGAAGTTGGGTGTTTCTGAAACAGTTACAAAGAAGACATTCGTCCCAAATTTTTCTGTCCGAGAGTAAGAGAAGTTAGTATCAAACCTTATAAGATGAAGATCTGATCTTGAATTAATGAATAATTATATTTAAAATGGAAAGCCCCCTTTAAGCAATTATTGTACGCGTTGGTTCTAAAATCGTGAATAAGTGAGGTTTGCTAGAAATAACTAAACTACATTTTCTCACCGCAGGAATTAAATATGATGGTATTTATGGGGGCATAGAACGGTCACAAAATGGGCAAAGCTTATTCAAGTACTGAAATATAGCATGTGTTAAGATGCTCCATTAGATCATTTTGCACAAGAGTAAGATTAGTGGAACAATACCAATGCATAATATGAAAGCTAATCACATGGTGCGTGGTATTACAACTCTGGCTAGCAAGAAACGAAAAACCTTCTAATCATGTCGAAAGTTTATTTACTGGCAGTAAATGCAATACTATTAGGGACAAGAAGCATTTTTAAGTAAAGTTCCATACAATATACTATGAGCAAGGTCCACATAATCCTCATTTCCAATCAAAAGCTAAAATCATCAATATAGGAAGTTGCTATTACGCTAGAAAGAAAATTATATCCAAACAATACGATTGAAATGATTGTCATGAATTACCTAGAATATCAGAATCATGACATAGCATTTTCACCAGAGTAGTCTTCCCACATCCACCAGCAGCCGAAACAACGACAACCTTACTAACATCAAAAGTATCATCCACTTGCATTTTACTTCCATCATCATCGTTATCATTATTATCATCATTATCGATATTAGCAAGAACCTTAGCCTTAAGCTTCTCTAGTGGCTCCTTAAACGCAACGATACCTCTAGGAAGCCTAGGAACCGACCAACCCAATCTTTCTAGTTCAAAACCCGAATCTCCTCGTCTCGTAGAAACAGGCATCGAACTACTACTATGTTAGCCCTTATAATGTGTTTAGATCAAACGTTTAGTATTTAAGTTACTTATGTTTTAAGACTTTAGTAATGTATGTATTTCTGTATTTATGTTTGGGTCAAAACAATTATGTAATGGGTCGAAAACTGCATAACCCAAATCAGGCCCATTCATATATCTGATATTAGGAAAACGGTTACTTCTCCAAGAGTCACAACGTTTGGAGAACAAAACATTGGTACCGTTTCAATTCCTATTTAAGCGTGAATTTCCAATCTGTGGAAATCACAACAACCATTAACGATTATCAGTTTCCAATATAATTATTGTAAGTATACTCTTGTTTGTTATTACCCGTTTACTGTTTTATTCCAAACACCCCTATACGCAGACCTTCAATCCTTAACCATGAAATCTTTACTTAGAACAAGCGACGTTGGTGTGAATCCTGTTAATAAATGGTATCAGAGCTTTGGTTCAAGACCGTGGGAAACACCAACGTTTAAACATTCAGGGTTCCAAAGTGGGCATTACCTTTTGAGGGAAACACCCAAGCGCATGTTTCAATGGAACATGAGAAAGAAGTCGATTTCACCAAAAGGAAAGCAATTACTGGTTCAAACAGTGCTCGACAATGAAGCCTTTAACGCCAAGACAAAAGCAGACCAGAAGTTAGTAAAGAAAAAGAAAACCGCTTCAAAGAAGAAAGCAAAAAACGCCAAGTGTTATATATGTCGAGAAAAAGGACACCCCTTTTGGGCGTGTGAACGAAGAAAGAAACTGGCCGACGTTGAATTGGAACAAGAGGCTGCCCTAACGAACCAGATAATTGATCAAGAAAGAATGTATCCCGAAAAGGTTTACATATATGGCGACTACACTTTGAATGGAACGGATGACGACGGTTGGAACGATATTTGGTACGTGAGTAAGCATTATAAAGTTCATATGTGCCCTAGGAGAATTATGTTTGATGATGTGAATTATAAGTTTAAGTTAGTAGGGAAAGATGAACATGATTGCAAATTCATATTTTCTTATGGAATTGGCACTACCACAATCAAAACAGAGTTGGGTAATTTAATTGTGAGGCAAATACAGTATACTCCCGAAGTTTCGCATAATATCCTTAGTCTAGAATTGTTAGAGAAGCAAGGATTTTCTGTGAAAATTAAGGATGATAGATGTAGCATATACCATATGTATTATGATGAGGAAACAGATTCGGATGTGCCACGTGAACATGGAAAAGAAAAGGTTGGACCAAAAGAAGTGGTGCAAGAACATAATCAGTATTTGCAAAAGTATTTTGAAGCAATTGACCCTGGAGACGAATGTTCATTAGTTAGAGGCTTGGAGGATTTAGATTGGAACAAAGATGTAACCCAAGATTACATAGATGAAGACTTCCTCAGTTTCAATGGAACGTTATACGCTCTCAAGGTTAATTCATTCTCGAGATTTCTCTCATTCATGAACTTGTTGAAAAAGGATAGTATATTATATAAGAATTGGGAAGTCCTCAACAAGAGATTTGTAGATATGATAAGATGGTTTTACTTGGTGCACTTAATCTATGATGCACTCGTTGTAATACCACCCGTTGTCAAAGATGTCGAAGTGAACCTGCTATGTTTGATGAAAAGTGTTGAAAGTTTGGGCGGCTATTTTCCCGTCACCATGAGTGATAAATGGGGAACCATAGCCCAGTTACAAGGCCTAGACATCGAAGATGGAGAAGCAATCAAGAGTTGTTATAAGAAGTATTTGGATCTAGTTGTAGTCTACCATGAAACCGCTAGTGTGCCTTGGGGTGAAACGTCAAAGAATGTAGGAAACGCAAGCAAAGTTGACTTGGCCATGGACCTACAAGACCAGAAGGACAAGAGGGTGAAGGATGGAGCAATAGAATCCAGTCAAGACCATTTCGGTGTGAGGCTTGAAGAAAATGAAGAAGATGATGAAGATCATGATGATAGCAGTGGAGGAAGTAATGATTTCCAGATCATTACTTGAAGATAAGACAAGCAGAAGTTCAAGGAGTTTGAGTCTAAAACATTAGGGGGGAAATTGTTAGCCCTTATAATGTCTTAGATCAAACGTTTAGTATTTAAGTTACTTATGTTTTAAGACTTTAGTATAGTATGTAATGTATGTATTTCTGTATTTATGTTTGGGTCAAAACAATTCTGTAAATGGGTCGAAACTGCATAACCCAAATCAGGCCCATTCATATATCTGATATTAGGAAAACGGTTACTTCTCCAAGAGTCACAACGTTTGGAGAACAAAACATTGGTACCGTTTCAATTCCTATTTAAGCGTGAGTTTCCAATCTGTGGAAATCACAACAACCATTAACGATTATCAGTTTCCAATATAATTATTGTAAGTATACTCTTGTTTGTTATTACCCGTTTACTGTTTTATTCCAAACACCCCTATACGCAGACCTTCAATCCTTAACCATGAAATCTTTACTTAGAACAAGCGACGTTGGTGTGAATCCTGTTAATATACTATACGTCTCTTCAAATTTGTTCACATTAATTGTTAAACTACTTAAGCTGTCATTAACTTGACCTATTTGTTCACCAAATTTATTCATTGTGACCAGTGTCCTTTTAATGTCACGGCTCTGATCAGCTTGAACATCAAGCTGAAAGAATCTTAACAAACTAGCATCAACTTCTTTGAGTTTTAGTGAGTGAGTAAATCTTTTGAAAAGGTTCCATTTTATTTTCAAGCATTTGTATACAAGTTTCTTAGCTTCTTCTATTTCATCAGCAAACATATCGGACTCCGAAACATCGAGTTCGAGATTAAGTTTACGGATTTCTTCAATCCTTGGGTTTATTCTGTCTAGAGTGGTTTTCAGTTGTCTCAGTTGGGGTTTGAAATTGGCTGTTGTTTTTAGTACATGTATTACTGCAGAAGTTAGTCTTGAAATGGGTTCAGAAAGTAGATCAACATACATTTTTCTTGCTGCTAGAAATGAATAAGTTATTGGGTGGATTGGATATGAGTTTGATGATCTGCAGATAGAAGTTTTCTTTAGATTCTATATGTTGGTTTGTGGGAGTTCTAAAACACGACAAAGCAACTAAATGTGTGTGAGCCGATGGGGGCACACACGATAAACACGAGTATACATGTTGAACGTAACAAATACTTGAATTGCAACTTACCCGTTTATGCATGCGACTGACCCGATCATTAAATTGACCCGTGGGCTTTTATTAGTTCATTATTTTGGTCGTTTGAGTGGAGCCTTGGGCCATGAAAGATCCACAACTGATCGGGTACAGGTTTTTCAGTGGGTTTGGGTTTGTTTAGCTTGTCGACCAAGCCATGTTAACCTAATAGGGTTTGTATTACAAGGCTATATAAACCAATCCCTGGAACCTCAAAACTCACGCATAAACATCAGCTTCTCATAACCCTAAAATGATCACCATATCCTGCTTTTCTTTCTTGGTCGATTGGCACCTCAAGTCGACAAGAAGGTGCTTGTTTTGATTCTAAACTTGAATTTGTAAGCAAGTGTTTAGATTGTTCGTTCGGTGACTGTTGCTTGTCTCCTTGTCGACACATAGCAGCAGAATCAAGGGTCTTAGCTGCTCCTGTTTTCCAGCTTTACTTCTCGGTCAGAACATGAAGGATATCAGATTACTTTATCCGATATCGAGTGAGGTTTAAAGGCGGTTTTCCAGCTTGTTATCTTGGACAGAACTTGGTAACTTGTTTCCTGGTAGTTTCTGGACGTGTGGTATAATTCAAGCAACAAAGGAGTTGTTTGGTTTTTATTGTTACGTTCTCGACTAGCTACATCGAACGTATACGTGAATCGGGTTTGTGTGTGATACTCTTCGAGGTGTTTATTTTAGACACTTAAAGGTTTCGTAGGGTTTCTTGTTTCGTTACTAGAGTTCAATTGCCAAGCAAGGTTAGCCTTCTTTATTCTCTTTTAATTATTTAATATTGTATTAAATTATGTGTTTATTAATTACGTGTTAACATAATTGTATTAACTAGATCCAATATACGCTGCGTACTCGTAGAGGTTACTGGTTAACTGTAACCACCCGTAAATTCCCGAGTAATTATTCACATGTAAAGAATAAAGTAATCGTTTATGTTGATTTAATTAAACGATCTTATGCATTTTCACGCCTGAATTTTTACTTTTTACTTGAAATGTGCAACCACGGGTAGCGTTGATAAACGAATGATGCGAATAAATTATTTCCTGATATCCACTGATGATCAAAACACGTCAATGAGAGGTTATCTCGATTAACGAGCCCACACGCGTACCGATACTACATTAGTTATGGTTTCAGTCCAATAATTATTTTTCGGAGTCAATAATATTGGTTTTATTATTTCTATAAAAACATTCACAAAGATGTATTTTCGCATTTTGCTAAAAAAAACGCCAAACTGAAGTATCACAGATATATTTAAGCTCAAATGGTACCCGAAATACACTAAATAAAGATACATTAGGCTTGGTCAAATCTTTTTTTTTTCTTTCTTTCGCTGAGCACATGGAAAGCCACCACCTTTATCACATGCATACCTTAAGAATATGTTTAAGAAAGTGACTTTTGCTTAAATGAGATTACATTGAAACAATATACAATAAAGCATAGTCAAAATGTCTTCTCTTTGATTTTGATTCTACACATCGAGCCCCACCATCTGTCTTTGTTAACTCTTTCAAATGAAATGACATGATATACAAAAGTCTGTTCCTACCCAAAATAAACGGGTTGAGTTATTCATACGGTGGCTATGTTTTTATTCATACGGTAGCTACATTTTTTTTTTTTTTTTATATCAAAAAGCTATAAACCTGAAAATGCGGAACAGTAAATATAAAGTTTAATACGTCAAACGCTTAAAACTGTCAGAAATACGGAACAAAAACTGACAAAAAACTGTGTTGTACTGAAAAAGTGGGGGAGACAAAGAGAATATTCTCTATGGGGTCAAATCATAGGCACCGTATGAATAGTACATCCCAAAATAAACATACATTATCTTTACACTTTAGAAAGTTTGGTCAAATGTCATTCTTTTTACTCATTGATATGACCCATCAAGCTGACAAAGAGATTACGACCACACATGTACCCACTTTTTAAATTGACTGATAATCAAATATAGAAATTACCTTAGGCTGACATGAGATTTCACGCTCTACCTTATAAAATCACTTATATTCAACTCAATGTCTCAACTTATACGCTATCTCCTTTCCATCTCAAAACTAGTGATATACCATATGTGTGCTAGCGTAAATAATCAGAAGTATTGAAAACCCAACTTTCCCATCTATCCCTCTCATGGCACGGCAACAAAGGGAAGACACGTGACTCCCATTGCCTAAATTGCTACTACACTACCATGTGAAACAATAGTCTTCATTCAACCTTTCGTCAACTAGTCATTAAAGGAATCAGTTTGGTATGCGAAGACAAACAAGCACAAGAGTTCTCCATTCACTCTCAAGTCACTCTTGTTTTCTCCCTATATAACCGAATCACAACTAAACGTAGCTCACACATTTTCTCTTGCTAACACACTTCACACTTACAAACTTAGTCACCACCTCACTATATATTGCATTCTGTCGTGCAAACAAGAAGAAAGGAAAAGCATTGGGTTGGTTCGCAAGGTTTAAGAAGCATTTGGGTGTAGTTCGCTACGAGTTAAGATCGTTGGAAGCAAAGTTCAAGGTCTGGTCTCTCTTCATTTTCGTTCTCGTTTACACTCACCTTCGTATTCCGTCACCACCTTTGGTGTTATAAGTCTCATATCTCCTTCCATACGTATATAGTCCTTGTTATCATGAACCCGACGCGCCATAATTCTATGTATACGAAAACATTCCTATACGTAATCACTTGTAGTCGTTTAGACTTGTGTGGTAAGAAGATCCATTTAACTATACACTTGAAATATACATACACATGTTACCATGTTCGTTATCTTGTTATCTTCACAAAACGGAAATTCACCTAGCTATATTCATTATACAAACCAAACGTGCTTTTATAAGCTTTGCTACAAACCAACGTTGCCTTGTTTCTTTTCAAAACCAAAACGCATACAAAATGTATCTCAGTATTCACTGAGTTAATTATAACCAAAACACTGCAGTGACAAACCCCTTAAATGTATTTAAATTACATAAGTAGAACAAGAAAGAGCCCTGGCTCCAATGGTTGTGTCGCTCAGCTTCCACCCAACAGACCTGGGTTCAAATCCGGTTAATGTCACTTTTTGTGATTTTTATTAATTTTGCTAAAATGTGACTTTTACACTTCCAGCCCCTCTCTTTCCAAACAGTTGACAGGTTTCTTAAAGAATTTGGACAATTTCAGTCCTCCCAATTCGAACCATTTAGTATATTTTTGTAAAATCTTTATAAAATTAAAATGTTACCTTTTCAGTTCCTTAACTTTGAACAATTTGTCAATTTCTTAAAAACTTGTATAAATTTGTAAATTATATATAACTTTTACAACTTTAACCTCTTACGTTTTCAACCCCTCAACCTTAAACCACTTGATAATTTTCTTGGAACTTTTTATAAGGTTGAAAACTTATATTATTTTTACAATTTCAATCCTTAAGTTTGATACTTGACACTTTTTGCCAAAACTCTTTTTACGTTTAAATAACTTATATTTTTACCACTCTTTTCGTTTAGATAAACATGTTTAGCATATATTTCTATTTAACGACCCCATCCGCGTAAACTATAAACATTATGTCTTTCCAAATACATTATTTACCCACAACTCCGATAAATATATAGTGTATATATATTTATACTTTTCAAAACTAAACAAAATCTAATAAATACAAGTTGATTTGTAATTATTTCCACTTCAACAAATATATTCAAGCCAACTCCTATACGAAAGTTTCGTATACATTTTCCACATCTATTCTAAGAGCCAATACTTAAGAAATATTTTCACAACTACATTTTATGTACGTCGATAAAGACCACATAAGTTACGTAACGCAAACACTTGAGAAAGTATTTGAAAACATTTATTGATGAACTATAAGCATTTCAGAAACTAAAACATATGAAAACCTTTTGTGTTTAAACTTTAAGTATTACCACACAAGCTAAAACGATACGAGTGTCTCATAGCAAATCATTTTTCAAACATTACCATTTAGGGTCGTAAACGGAATATATTATCTAAGACTTTCCATATTATATCTAGGTTTCGTGTTGAAGCCGTTGTCATATCGTACTTGCTATTATTGTGCATTTCCTACCGTGTCACTAAGGTGAGTTCATAGCCCGACTTTCACTCTTTTAACTGTTTTATAAACTCCTTGGGGGAGAATACATGCTACTACTGTTTTTTTTTATGATCACAATTGCTTGAAAACTGTTTGCTGTACTTTTGATATTATGACTCTGCCTAAGTTGTCAGTCAAAAGTCCCCTAGATCATGAACCATTAATCACTTGCGAGTGAACGCAAATATCGTGGATAGTACTATGGGAACTGACGACCCCGACTCGGTTATCAGAAATAACCGGGGCGCACTATATTTGGTATCTCTATGTAATTGGCTATTACATCTCAGAGGGGAAATTTTATTTACTTACACCAGTAATTAGGTGCATGCAGTTAGTATTGGTGTCATGAGCTTAGTGCAATAATATCAACTTTCTTTTATGGGCGTATAATAACGTAGCCCATGGCTTCTTTTAAACTTGAAAATCTTGTGATCAACTGCTTTATTACTAAACTTATGAATTCACTCAACCATTGTGTTGACTTTTTAGCATGTATTTTCAGGATGAAAATGCGATAGCTAACTCTGGAGGCGCTTGGGCATTGGCATGGCATGGTCATAAATGACTCTGATTTACTTATGGGGACCATATTTTATTAATGGACCATTTTCCACAACAATTCAAACTTTGTAAACTCTATTTTATCTCAATAAATGAAATCTTTTATGAAAAAACTATTATTTTTCACTTGTGTTATGATCCAACTGAGTTGCATCCCAAAAACTTTTTCTTCCGCTGCAAACCATTTTTGGGGGTGTTACATTAACTAGATCTAAAATCCCAACACTATACTCATCAGGTTTGAGTTTTACTATTGGAGCTTTGAGTCAACGCGTTAGAAACATGCGGCCAAGTGGCCGACCAGCTCCCATCAAAATTACGAAGAGGACAAAAAACATAGACTTTAAAAGTCTTCATAGTTCAAAGCAATGTTTTAAAACCCGGGTTGACCTGGCCGGTTCAACCGGTTGAACCGAGAACCGGCTCGGACACCGGGCCGGATAGGACCGGGTTTTTGCATGATTGAGAACCGGATTGAACCGCCGGTTTTTCGATGACCCGGGTTGACCCGGTTTGATAAACCCGGCCGGGTCATTACTTTTTATCAAAAAAAATTAACAAAATGATTTTTTTCCATTAACTTTTCTAAGTTTAATTGAAAAGTTAAAATGTTGATAACTAATGTTTGTTAAACTTTTGTAAAATAATAAATTATAGTTATATATGATCTTAGAATCACCAATTTTTTTTTTGAACGGCGGATATTATAAAAAAACTAGCAAGACGCTAGAAAAACAACATTACAAAATATAGAAAAACTAGCAAGACGCTAGAATCACCAATTAATATAGTTTTATTATAAACTATTTTATAATTTACAATCACCTTGAAAATTTTGGCTATATTTTTATAGAATTAGACTTAAAAAACAAAACTTATTCGTATAGTTTCAATTTTCTTCATCGGTTTAATCGAATGTATGAATAAAAACGGATAAATTATTAGATCATGCAATACTAATTATTAAATATAAGAAAAAGTATATATATGTATAGAACCGGTTCGACCCGACGGTTCAACCGGTTGAACCGGTGACCCGGTGAACCGGCGACTAAACCGGGTCGATAAAAAAACCGGTTTTTAAAACATTGGTTCAAAGTAATAATGTAGTATAATAGTACTTTTTAAATATTTGTAAAACTATATTAATGGAAGTTCAGTTCACATGCACTCACACTAGCGCTGAGCATCAAAGGTCCAGAACCGAACCGGACCGACAAAACCGACCGAACCGATAAAAACCGAGCCAAACCGACAGCCCGTCGATTCGGTTTCGGTTTCATGTTTTATGTGTTTTCGGTTTCGGTTCGGTTCGGTTCGGCCCAAAACCGACAAAAACACACCTAAATACACCTAAACCGAACCGACCCGACGGCCCGTCGGTTCGGTTTCGGTTTAGGTTTTTCATGAATTTCGGTTTTCGGTTTTGTCGGTTCGAGTCGGCTTTGGACCGACACTCAGCCCTAACTCACTCTCTTAAATATTGTTTTGCCGATACGTACGTGTTTGGTGTGTGTAAAAACAACGGTACTAGAGGAATTTTTTATGGATAAAAAAGAAGAGGAAAATAAAAAGAAGAGTAAATTGCAAAATTGTTTCTAAAGTTTGGTCAAATTACACGTTTCCTTCTAGATGTTTGGAAAGTGTAAGGATCTTTCTTGTGGTCGTAAGAAAACGGACAAAAACGTAAGAAAAACGGATGAAAACGTAAAAAAACGGACGAAAACGTATAAAAAAATAATACTAATATTAATAGTTAGTTAAACTAAAAAAAAGAAAAAAACAAATTAAGACTAAATCTGCAGAACCTTGCGAAACACAAGGACCATTTGTGCAAGAAACTGAAAAATAATATAGAGACAAGAGTATTTTAGTCATTTGATGTAGGCTAGGGACGATTTTTGCTTTTAAAATTTTTCACAGGGACGATCTTTGCACTTTTCAAACATCTTGAACGAAACGTGTAATTTGACCAAACTTTAAGGACGATTTTTGCAATTTAATCTAAAAAGAATTGTGTTGTCGAGTTGAGTGGAAGAAAAACATGATATGTTGTCATTCTTTATACTCTTCATTTTGAACTTTACTATTATACCCCTTCACACACAAAAAGTAAAAGATAACAAATATTTGCATCAAGGTGATGCAATCTTTCAAGTTCCTTGACCACGAAAGTAAACCCAACAACTGATTGATTCATGTTTACATATATATATAGAAGTCCAACAAATGAATCGAAACTGGATAATAATTTGAAACCTAGAAAAACAAATCCTTAGGCAGGTTCCGGTAAGGAGATTCATTCCCCTTACTTTTCACTGACACGTCAGTTTTCTCTCTCCAACGATCTTCAGGCGATTAGGTGCCCCAGTAAGGGGCGACCAAGACCTTTTTTTTTTTTTTTTTTTTTTTTAACATTTTTAACACAAAATAAAATTTCATTAATAATTAAAACGTTACATAATAATTCAAATAAAATTAAAACATTTCGACAATACAACGACTAAACTAGTTTTGATTAAGACGATGCCAAATGCCTTCCACCAAATCGGCTTTGAGGCTAAGATGAGTTGTTGGTTGCATATCTCCCTGGTAATTTCCAACGATTCCACATGCGTTCTTATGGGATCATAAGAACGGTGCTGCTATGCTAGAAAGAATACGGGAGATATCGCCCGCTCTTCGTCCTGAATTATCTATGTAATATGATGCATGTGACAATTAGGAGTTTGTTGGAAATAAGGTGAATTATCGGTTATATCTCGGACAATTCGTGTGAATAGTCGTCGGCTCATACAAGAACGATCATGGAATGCTATATCGCCGTATCTTGGTGTCTCGTTGAAGTAAGCATCCACTAAACGGTTATGAGTACCCAAACGATCCCTAGTAACAGTGTTTCGTGAGAGTTTAGTTTCTGACGCTTGAAAAGCCTCCCACCACTCTTCCGCAAACATCATAAACTCGGTACTAACTTCATTTTCATCATCCGATGACGAATCGGCAATGAATAGCTCGTAAGAATTAAAACTCATAGCGTGGAAAGAATATAGAGAATGTGTGAAATGAGATTTATGAATTTAGTGTGTAAATATGTTGTGTATTTATAGGGTAGTTTAGTAGTGCTTTTTTTTTTCTTTTTTTCTTTTTTTTAAGCCACAAACGTTCAAAATAATTAATTTAACGGTAGGATTTTTATTTTTATTTTTTATTTTTTTTTATTATTATTTTTTTTTTGATATGCAACGGATACAATTTTTTTATTTTAAAGTGTGAATTAACTCGATCGTCCATGAGATTTATTTGGGAGTGAATTGTGACGATCGACTTCACCCACAATAGGGCGATCGATCGTTTCAATCGATCGATCGACTCTATTGGAGGCAGCCTTATAGACAATGGTCCAAACTAAGAGCATATGGTAATTGCCTAATTGGTAAGAAGAAATGGCAATTTTTTTATTTGGGCATTAATGGAAGAAGAAAGGGTATTTTAGATGAAATTAGTTTTGTTATGAATATGAACCAAGATATTTTAATTTGTAAAAAAATTGAACAACTAACATCGGTTATTATTTTTGTTGGAAAAAAAAATATGGATGCGGGTGATAAATCCGTGACACACATAAAAGGTAAGCAGATGGGATACGAGGTATTTTTGTCAAAAATCTTTTTATAATTTTTTCCTTCATTAGCAGCCCATAAATGGGCGAAAAGAATTGGTCAAATAAATCAATGAACGACCCTCCCAGTCCCGAGGTATGCTACATCCACATAAATCATCACAAAAAACTCCCACTCGCTGACGTGTCAGCGGATGATTGGTTTTTAGTGGAATGTGGTTCCCACAAAAAACCAATCACCCGCTGACACATCAGCGAGTGGGAGTTTTTTGTGGGGTTTTTATGTGGATGTAGCAAAATCCCCGAGTCCCTCTCCACCGCACAGTGTTCACTTTCACACTTCGCTTTGGTTCCTCTACTTCACTTTCTTTCCTAAGTCAATAATGTCAATCTTGAAAAAACAGTGAAAGTAAATGTGTGTAAGTTATTTTTGTTTAAACTTATAGTTTAATAGTTGTAGGCACGTTTGTCATTATTTATCTAAAAATAAGAAATGTGTGTATAGTAAGAAAAATTAACGTTAAACTCATCATTGATAAAATTAACGGTGCGTCTAGTATGCTTATAAAAATCAGTATAGCTATTTGTTTAATGTTTAGATAGAAGAATATTATAAATCAGTGCTTATAAATTGTTGTTTGGTTTGTTTAATGAATCATTCTAAGTAAGATAAGTAAACGTATTAAGCTGAAATGGTGAAAATATAAATAAAAGTGTAAGTTAATGAATAACTTTCATAGTAAAATAAGGACAAAATGATTTCACAAGAATAACTAATTACGAGGCAATCTGACTCGTGCATTGCACACGGGCTGTATCTAAGTGTTTATAGCGTAATGTTTGGTACTAATTTTTGTCATGGTTGAAACGCTCACTTTTTTGTTGGTCCATAAGTTTTTAAGTTGTTACGTTATCATAACATTTGTTGTTTATGCCATGATAATTATTTCGCATTCCTATTGCCATGAACTGTGTAGTGCTATATTTTGAGTAATTCTTTATCTTAGAACTCTGCCTTGGCGAGATTGGGTTTGTTGTTGTTGTTGTTGTTGTTTGTCTTTATCTTAGAACTCTAAATTGTGAACCGATCCTTCCATTTTATGATTCGAGCTACTTATACTTTGTCTCTCATTTGTTCCAACTACAACGTCGTCAACTGAATCATGTTAAAAAAGATCAAACGTTTTGCCAACTTTAAATCAAGGTTTACGTGTGTCCTTATATTTGTAACAATCCCGTAACCCAAATCTCAATACTTTTGGCAAAATGATGTATAAAATTTAGGGGGTGTTTGTTTAAGCTTATATGTGGGATTAAGGTTTATCGGTTATTAGTTAAAAAAGAATGGTCGTCAACAAATCATATACACTCCATTGATTTCCAAGTATTAAGCGCAAAAAAAAGTGAATTTAACTCAATGACGTCATGAACTATAAATTGTAATCATACATATTCTACAAATATTCTTTATAGCTAACTATTAATTTCTTTTTGACAACATAAACCAAGCTAGAGTTGAGATCAATGTAGATCTCATATTTACCATATATCTAATAAATCAATCCTAGTCATCTATCTTTTATCAAATTTAATAAAAAACAAATTTTCATTTTTTTTTAAAACAACATATTTTGCAAACGATAAATCTTCAGACTATAAAAAATACACCATCGCGACGAGCATTAAATTATCTTTTTATAGATATGCAATTTTCTATATTTTTGACAAACATTTTTTTCCATAAATTCCGTCCAGAAAAATCATATATGATTTCTAAAACCATATATGATTTTCAAAAAATCATATATGATTTGTAAAACTCGAATCATATATGATTTTCACAAATCATATATGATTTTCACAAATCATATATGATTTTTACAAATCATATATGATTTCAAAAATCATATATGATTTGTAAAAATCGAATCATATATGATTTTCACAAATTATATATGATTTTTCTGGGCCGAAATTTTGAAAAAAAAATCGTTAAAAATATATAGTAATGCATATCTATAGAAAGATAATTTAATTCTCGTCGCGATGATATGATTTTTATCGCGTAACGATTAACGGTTTGCGAGATATTTAATTTTTTAAAAAAGGGTGAAAGTTTATTTTAATAAAAAAAATGAATAGCTATTATTGGTTCATTAGATCTATGGTAAATTTGAGATCTATATTGAACTTTTGCTAACCAAGCTATCGCTGGTCACTCAATCTTTATATATAATAGAAAGATAGATAGATAGTTGTATCAAAAATGAATATTCAGGGCCAGTTTGGTAAGGGGTATCACACTATTAAAATGAAATCAGCCCAAAAATCCTATTCCATATAGAGGTGGTGGGTGTCATGTTTGATTCAAGTGTTATTCTGACATAAATGGGCCTTCTTTTTTAAATGACCACATATTTTCATGTTTTCAATTAATATGATATATTTTTATTATTTTGATAAGCTCACTATATTAAAATAATACATAAACTATAATTTTAACTTTTTTATAACGCATAATCTATACTACATATAATAGAAAAACGGTCAAAAGTGAAAAGTTGAAAAGTTGAATTGTTGAAATTGGTCAAATGAGAGAAATGTATACTGTAATTAATACTCTTATTAAAACACCTCATTACTTAAAAGTACAATAATTTATTCACATTGTACAACAAATTAAAAGCACATCTACCAAATTAAAAACAACCAATTAAAACACCCCTTACTAAAAAGTACAATAAAATTTTCATAAAGTACAAGTGCAAGCCCATTCCAATGTTCCTTAAACCATCTGATTGTTCATTTGACTGCAACAAGATGATTCATAGGCAGAATCAATACATGGAAAGTTTTTACAAATTGCTTGATGAAGACTTTCACGACAAGGAAAAGAAGTTGCACCAACAATCAGCACTATCCCTCTCACACAAATGCAATATCTGTGGAGAAAAGGGACACATGGACTACATGTGCCCATCAAAGCAAACTGCTACAGACAAATCACATGACAGTGATTATGTCATTATAAAAGGTGTACATATTCCAACTCCTATAAACTCTTTTTATGATTATATTTCATTCTTAGATCTAATTAAAGATGATAAAATAGTTAGTCAAGAATGAGATATATTTAGAAAAAAGTTCATGAAAGTTTATAAATGGCTTTTTACTGTCCATCTTAAAAAAGAAGTACCAGGACCCTTACCACCCTCAATAGATGGGAAGGAGATCCATTTAATGGATCTCCACAAACTGGTTGAAACATTTGGGGGATACCTCACTGTTGAATTCTCAAATGACTTTCCCTATATTGCTGAAATCTTTGGCTTATCAAGGAAAAATGGTCTTGAGATAAAAAATTGTTACAATCATTACTTGAGTGTTTTTAATTGTTATTATAACACATCAAGGTTGTCACATTATGAAGCAGATGAATCTGTCTTCAAAGGCAAAGAAAAATGCCATGATGGTCGCGAAGACTTTGTGAAACAACCCACTGCATTGGACACTCGATGGAACAAGAAGATTGAACATTTTGGGATAAAACTTGAAGATCTCAAAGACAAAAGCCAACCATTACATCTCAGCAGTTATCATATGGGACAAACAAGCAAAGAGGAAGAGAAGATGGAAGACAAAGATGATTTCACTATCATCTAAACCACATGAGAAACAAGACTGCAAGCATTTGAACTTAGGGGAATGTATTGGAATATATAAGTCCAAATGCTCTATTCCTAAGTACACTAAGGGCCTGTTTGTTTAGTTTTTTTTATTAAGTCCTGTAAAATTATTAAAGTGTCTGTCTGGATATATGTTGTCTGTTTGTAGATAACTAATTGGTTATTTGTTTTGTGTGCTGAATAAAGTGTCTTAATCAGAGAAAATTACTGTTATACCCTTTTATATGAAATATGTGGGATTATAGGTTAAGAATGGGAGGGTAAATATGTAAAAGCATAATTAAGGGGATGACTTAATTTGGAGAGCCTCCACCCCATGTCTTTTTCTATGAAGTCATCTTTTTATTTTAAGCCCCAAACAAACACTATTTAATGACTTAATACATTTACATATTTATCTATTAAGACTCTTTAACTCCTTATCAAACACCACCTAAGACATTCTATATTCTGTATTATTCATGTATTGTATCAGACATGAGTGTCAACCAATAAGGTTGAACACTTAGGATTGCCAACGTGTCAAATATGACAGTTATAGGCAGTTATATTAGTTTAGAATATGACAGTTATAGGCAGTTATATTAGTTTAGATTCTGTATGGCAGTTATGTCATGAAAGGGTGTGATCTTATTGGTCAAAATGTGAACCATCACAAACCTTAGACATGCCTGTTCATGCATTATAAATAGGCTTGTATTACAGTTTTATTGTGTCAATTGCTCCTTCCTCCCATACAAATTGATCCTTCCTCCCAAATCTTTTCTACCCGTTTTGCATACTCCACAACCATGTCCTATTCTAATCACACTTCTAACAAATGGACAAATCCTATGAGGAAGTCTGTTGTTGCATCCAACAATTGCAAGATATGTAAATGATATTTGGAAGATTGGTGTTTTGTTGGAGGATGGTTTTGAACGGGTGGGAATTGAGAGAGCGGTTAAAAGAATAATGTTGAATGAAGAAGGTGAAGAGATCAGACAGAGAATAAGCCATGTGAAGAAAGAGGTAGACATCTCTTTTGATGAAGGTGGATCTTATTGGGATTTAATATTCATAACAATTATATAAAATCAAATAACACCATCAAAGCATGCAGCGGAAGTAAATAGGAATAATATATGTAAGTAATTAACCGAATAAGAAAACGCGTACCTTTTAGCAATTCAAGAATGAAACGGTAATTGAACAAGAACCAAAACCCAAAACCCTAACTTTAGGGTTTATTAAATTCAACCCACACAAAAGTCGACCACCAAGATTACAAGCTCAAGCGTGCTTGTCCTTCGTTCTTGTACACACGTACTATTAGCGATTTGATGTGAAAAGCTAGTTCCTTGAATCACAAATAAAACCAAACACTTGTTTCTTGAATTTGGAAAATCGAAACCCTATGGGGAGGGTTGGAACCGATCGGCCAAAGACAAGAGGGAAGAGAGGAGAAAGAAATTAGGTTATTGGTGATCCAAGATTAGGAGAATAATGAATACAAGGGATTGTATTTATAGTTTCTCAAAACTTGGTGACCAAGAAATCCCACCTCCTTGGGTTTGATAGCCCACGACCGGCCACACCCTCCCAAGGGGATTCCGGATCCTTCTTGTCCACTAATTTCATTCTTAGTCCTCGTAGTTTACATTTAACGACCGTTAACTAAACCTCGTTAAATATTTAACTATCGTTATGTTTTATTTCGTGACTAATAATTAATAATAACATTTTATATGTTAATTATTAACATCAACTCTCATACGTAATGTGTGCAATCCCGAAGTCTCGAGTTCGAATTCGGACATACATATATTTAAATATCCATAAAACCTTTCAGCTCCCACTTGTATATTACTAAATATAGTAATGACATCAGTTAGTCTAGCTTTCACACGCCAATGCCCCCAGATCAAATCGAGTATGGTCTCCTGGAAAAAACCATTTAATGATTCATCATTTTTTACTTATCCTTTTGTTACTAATACTACATTAACTATGAATATGGATTAAGTCATTTCATAAGTTAATATTATGTTTCTCGTTGTATTCGATTGAACAAGATTACCAAATCATCTGAACGTATTCCAGATAGATCTTGGGTATGGCCATACAAACATCTTGTCAACCCTACGAGGGGCCCAAATATAGTATTATGCTTTGAAACAAATTCAAATGAACAAATTCTCTTGACTACAAACATAACTTATGAACTTTGCAACACTTCCGAAAATAGCCCTTATAACTACCAGTTACGGATAGCGTTAGACTATCTTACACAAATGCACTACATTCATATCAGTTATCTGGTATCTCAAGTCTGAGGATAAACACTTCATGATATACTTAATGACAGAGATCCATAAAGTATCATCATGTAAAGTTGGGATGAGTCCTATATTCAATTCATTGAATATCATGTGAATCTGGTATGTCCCACGCATCAATATACTGTAAAAGTATATTCTACCAAAACTCATATTTGTCTTAATTCAATGACATTCCCACATCATTGATCGACAACGGACTATTTAGAATAACATAAGTTATTCACGGATTAAACATGCAAATATAGGATATAATATTAAGAAAATGAAAAATAAACATAACCAATATTTTATTTCATTTAAACAATATTTGTTCAAAACATCCCTTATCCAAATACTAAATAGATCAATGCATGATAATACTGATTAATGAATTATGTCTCAAGTAATGACAATCATACTTGTTGACAAGGCATAATTTCAACTAACTTTGATCTATCGAAATTTTGAGAATACTTAAGAATTCAACTAGTGAAATTCTTGTATGTGTGCATTCAAAATATCTTGATATTGCCACATAATATTTCATAAAGTGTGTGACATCCTCAAGCACCAATTTATGACAATCAAACTTTCAAACAATTTTAAAGTTTAAAGCATTCTAATTATTTATTGTATAATGCAACTATGCTCTTGGTTAAGCACAACTAGTTCACATGGCCATTTACAAGGATGAAATCCTCCCATGACTAGTATTGAGTGTCATCTCAATTAAACCAGCATCATTGTATACAAACAACAATATGCTCTTTAAAATCTCCGTAAACTTCAATATCTATAGTGTAATGTTTGATGCCTTCCAAACTTTCAAGTTTGTTGGCTATGACAATTATGCAACAGTTGCTGTATTGCTCATCCATAGAATTTTGAGAGCAAATCCAGGCCGAGGAATGTAATTCTAAATTCAAACATATTCCATTAGAATATTCATTACACTAGTTATCTAATAACTTCATTAGATATTAATGTTGTCAAATCATTTTGCATTCAAGCATGATACAACAATAACATGATGTACATGAAAAATCCTTGTGTCAAACTAAGATTTCATTCATGTTCTACATATCTATTTTCCAAATGATATATCATGTTCTATTAGACTCATTTATTTAATACCACACATGTTTATTAATAATAAACATATATTCCAAGGTTGTATGTCTTATTTTCTAAATCTTTCATGTGAAGTTCCATTCCAAATTAAACTAACATTTATCTTAGATGGAATGTTACTACCCACAACATATAAGATTTAAAGAAATAAACATAATACTCCCACTAGCTTTCAGGAATACTTAGAAATTATCTTATTTTAATTTAAAACCAAAACTTGGATTTAATAGTTAAACATAAGAATCATCTCCTAGATGCATGCATATATCCATTCATGGATTCTTGCAATTTGTACATTTCCAAAGATTATGTGAATTCATAAAACTCATTTGTATTACTTATCGTCCTCGCAAAAGCAATCACTCAAGAAAGAGTTTTAATATCCAATTGTCATTTTTCATATCAATGAAAATAAGTATGACAATTATAATCATTATATATTTAAGGTGCCAAGGAAAGAATATTCAATCACAGTTAATTGCTTAAGTGTGATTAATAATCTTGTCACAAGTCATGCATTAAACACATGTACAATATTGTCCATATGATTTCTACACAAAGATTTAAACCACTAGGGTTTCCCTTCCTTTGAAGAAACTCATCTTTATTAAGATAAACCAAGTTTTAAAAGTTGATTATATCTTTGGACAGCATCTTAACATTCATAGTATGAATAATTTACCACAATTCAATATTAGGTAATGTATCATTATGATTAATAGGTTTACAATGATCCTGTAATTCATATTTCTCATCATATCAAATATCTGAGATATCCTTGCGGATCTATGAATGAGAATTCCATCATTTTGAGATATATCATATTTGACCTCATCATGATATTCACTAGTGTATTTTAGAAGATTATGTGTTTTGTAATTGTAATTTAATCTCTTCAAGATCTAAACAAAACTCCGACTTGCTTTTGAAATTTAAAGAGTATCTATAAATACTTCAGCAAGTAGAACAACACCAAATTGTTTTCTTTTGGGATATTATAAAAACACATTGACAGTTCAGAATCTTGTTCGTTAATAACCTACTCCATCACATTCCATCCTAAAATGGTGTCTTATTAATCTTCTAGGTTTGAGTTTATTAAGTATATCCAATCAATACTCAATTTTCTAACCTTGATAAATCTTGGAAGAAAAGAAGATATAGTTATCTTGAATCAAACAATGTAACAAATGTTTGATTCTTCTAACTGAACATTCCATATACATACAGTATTTCATTAGAATTAATATTGTAAGACAATCTAACAATATGTAAGATAAACATATTCCTTTTGGCTTACCTATTTACCAATTAAATCATCTTAATGGTAAAATAAAATTCCAAGCCAATTGCATGCTTTATAACTCAAGTACTTTTGATCAAGTCACTTCATGTCCATGTCTCAACTAGAAAACATAAACAGTTATAATCTCATTATACGTTATAAGTCATTTACCAATGACTTTATGTCTTAATAAGAAGACATAACAAGTTAACGTATTACTTTATATTATATGTCTTGTAATAATGAAAAGACTTCATGTTTGTGACTTTACAAAGAAACACATAAACATTTATAATTTAAAGTAATTATGAACACCACATCATGGTTTCAATTAATTTATTTTCAAGTTAATATACTACTCTATCTATTTATGTCATTCTTAAAATACATAAATATTTAAGATAGTATTACTTTATTTAATTATGTCATTCCATGAAGTGTCCAACTTAAGAAACTGTAAAAGCATCCACGCTCGATCCCACGACAAGTGGAGATTTACCTTGAGATTATAATCTAGCCAAGATCTCACTTAAACTAAAATGTAACTTCAAGTGTTTCTATGATTTGAATGACATAAGACATAAAAGTAGTCTATGTTATAATCTTGACACATGTTCTAAACAAGTCAATTTTATTAGAACGTTAATCTCTTACCTCAAGAGAATCCATTAATCATATTTGTATGTGTTGTTCCTTTGCACACAATAAATACTTCTCCCACTTGTGCATAGAACAACATCATATAGATAAACACCATGACATTCGTTTGTTTATGTGAGCAATATGATAGTGTCATAGATATTTAAACATTACAAGTAGATGTAGGACCACTTAATTATCAAGGAAACGTTCATAACTATCCTTGAGAATATGAATGTCTACATTTTTGAACGTAATGTATTATTTCAAGAAAATCTAGAAATAATCTGAGTTACTACCAAGATAATAAATCGTGTAGCTCCCACTGAATTAGACAACGTTACAATAATGTCTTATTCAGTAATACACCATAATACTCCCACTGGATTTGACAACATTGTAAATGTTTCATTAACCAGTGAAAAATAGCGTGCTATTACGTTACTACCCCTTTGTAAGACCATTCGTAACAATTACTTAGGTACTAAAAGAGTGTATTCTACTCAGTAGATGATGGATTATCCATCAATGCTATTAACTTGAAAAATTGAGCATGCAATTTCTTCCATAATAGGTCTACCATCGCCATAATGATGTATAACACCTTCAATTAGTCAAAACAAAACCAACTAGATAAAATATACTAGTTTGTCTTTTACCAATTTTGCGGTAATTAGTCTAGATTCTAATGTAATAACTCATATAATGTCAAACATGTTTTCTAGTTGACCAAAATGTCATATAAGAATTCAATCACCAACAGAGGGTAATGAAATATCTTAAGGAAAACATGGTGTGCAATTTTCTTAACTATTAAAATTGCTATGAGTCATATTAGAATTTAGACAATTCTAATGTTCCTAACATACCTTTCTCAATCATGAAAAGGAATAAGATTGAGTCACACTCTTCTTCCATGGAAAAGAGTTTATGTTTGTCTTTTAGTAAATTTTTTTTGATCAAACATTTGTGTTAATACAAATATAGTCATTAAACGTTATTTATATTTTTGATCTTTACCTAAGTTTTGTTAACGACAAAAGTAAATTTAATTTGTATAAAAGCTTAAAGCTTGTCAAGTTTAATAGATATTAAAACAAGCTTTTTCAAACAATATATTCATCATTCAAGCATTTACATTTATGATTAGTAACATCTTGATATGACTCTAATCATTATGTATGATAGTAGTTTTTAGAATGTGTTAGGTTCTTAAAACCAAACACTACTTATGTACTTGCATATTTCTAAAAATAGAAATACAACATATGACATCATGTAATGCATCATGGAAGTCATTAGAAGATTTCATTAGATATTTTGTGTGGATTTGTACTCTTCATATCTTGCACAATCTCACTTAGATAGAGTTGACTTTAGCAAAGATTTGATATCTTGACTGTCAGACCGGCGGTACCAAAATGGTACACGGGCGGAACCCTTTTAAGGGTTCCGCGGTCCGTGGACGCTCCTGTCCACTTTGGCTATAAATAGAAATGCCAAGCCAAGTAGTTTTTCATCCCTTTCTAACATACTCTCATACATATCTTCTCTCTAACCTTTCTAACTCAGTTTCATATCATATTAGTGATCTCTTTTGTAGCAAAGAAGATCAAGTCACATTCAAGCTTCAAACACGAAGTTGGAAGTCTTGTTTGTTTAGTGTTGTATGATCTAGTGTTGATTCATACTTCATTGTTGTATCAAACCATCATAATCTTGTGAGTGTGAGTGGTTAGTATTTTAGTCCTCAAAATACATTGTGTGTGGGAGTGGTTGTACCCTTGGAAAGAACTCGACATCTAGCTTAGTGTCGGAAATAGTGTAAGCGAAGTGTAAAGGTTTTCTCCGCCCGTGAAAGGAGCTTGTTGACTAGTGAAGTTAAACTCTCGAGTGTGAGACTCGAGGAGTGGAGTAGGGCAAGGAAAAAGAGTCCTTGTAGACCGAACCACTATAAACAACTTGTTGTGGTTTGATCATTTCTTTCCTTATTTACTTCTTACATATTGCTTACATATTTCATTAACATATCTAAGATCAATATCAATTGATCTTTACAATAAGTTTCAAAACAAAGTTTTTAATTGGTAAACTATTCAACCCCCCCTTCTAGTTTTCTACAATTGGTACCAGAGCCTCGTTGCTCAAGAATTTCTAAAATAACTTGTATTTTATAAACTTGAAACGATCCATGGATTCTGAAAACTTTAAAGAAGGGCAATCTATGCAAAGACCACCACTCTTTGAAACCAATGGATTTATCTATTGGAAAAACCGTTTTGAAACATATGTAAAATCAAAAGATATAGATCTTTGGTTTATTATTGTTAAAGGGGATTTTAGTTCTACAACAAAGGATATTTCCGTTGATGAACAAAAGAAACTAGTTGCTAAAAATAATGAAGCTAAAATGATGCTTTATAATGCTTTACCTAGAAAAGAATATGAAAGAATTTTTATGTGTGAAACTGATGAGTGTCTAAATACTCATCATTTTTGTATAATCTAAACTGCAAAATCATCTGAAAACACTCAGAAACACATCAAAATGATCAAAATATCACAAATAAGTGTTTTATGTGTTTTAAATGCAAAAATATCAAAATCAGATGAAAAATGATTCAAGTTTGCAAAATTGGCAGTTTTAGTCCCCCAAGTTTTAAAAGTTGTCAAATCCAGTCCCTGGAATTCAAAAATGTGAAGTTTTGTCATTCAAGGTCCCTAAAATATTCTAAGTTGTCAAAAAATGATCCTTGAATGATTCTTTGGTCAAATGGCGGAAAAGGTCCTTAAACTTTGAAAAATTGCAAAATTAGTCCTTGGATGTTTTAAAATGGAATTTATGCAAAAAGGATCCTTGTGCTATCAAAGTATGTCAGCTTTGGTCCTTGTACTTTTGGAACTTGTCATTTTCAACCCTTGGAACAACTTTGTGAATATGGCAGATTAAGTCCCTCAATTTCAGAAAATTACACAAAGGTCCTTGTCATTTAATCCCTTGTCAAACCAATTTGGACCCTGCCTGACCTTGGACCCCCTGTCATAATGAATTTTGAACCCCCCTTCTATTATTACCCACTTGGTCAAAATACCCAACCCGCCAAAAAGTCTCTCCTTCACCTGCTTTGTCTGCAACAAGATACATCCCATCCCCCCTCCTCTCCTTTACATATTTTTGTTCCCCCCACCTCAGCTACCATCCAATGTGCATTAAATGCACTTCCCCCCCCCCCTCACTCAACCTATCCAGCTGTTACTCCAATTTTGGCGCCAAAACTGATTCTATGGCCAAGATCAAATTTAAGCCATCCAATGGCTGAGGATATTGCTGGGAAATGTTCAGAAAGAGAGAGAAAGAAGTTTGGAGTATAAAAAGATGTTGAAGAGAGAAGAAAAAGTAGTAGAATTTAGTTTTAATATTTCTTAATGTCGATTTTCTTATCCATGTCTTAATTTAGCTTAAAATCTGTAATTTTGTATTTCTATGATCCAAACTCAAGTTAATGTACCATTGTAATCTGTTTTTAAGGATCAAATTCAAGGTTTGGTTAAAATTCTCATTCTTGTGTTTACTTGTTGAATTTTCAAATTCATGCTCCTATATTTAAGCTTCCAATAGCTTCTTTTCTCACTTAAATAAGTTTATTTAAGCTTGTTATAGTTTTTGATTAGCCTTGGAATCAGTTTCAAACAATTCTCAATTATAGTCAACAAAAGTCAAAATGGGTGCATTTAGCAATGGTGATGGATATTGGGTTGATGCAGTGATGATATTGGGTTGTAATAGACTAGATTAGGGTAGGTTTGGGTTCTGGTTTTAGCCTGCACACCAGCTGGACAGTTGTGAGTATCTGTCTCACCTTTTATTTTCAAGCCAATATTGCAGTTTATGCTTGTCTATGTATTTGTAGTCACCAATGATCTAAATGTGTTTGTATAGTTGTAATATGGTCATGAGAACTTAGTTTGATCAATAGCTCTATCTGTTTCAGTGTATTTGTCAGTTCAAGTTTGCATTTCAGTTTTAAAAGGGTGTTTGGTTCAGTAGCTTTAACTGAGCTATAGGTTTATGCAAGGGTAGGTTTCTGTTGTTTCATGCTTGTGTAGCCATTTCATGCTCATATCTCTCTTTAATTTGAGTCTGCATCTCACAGAAGTCAAATCCACATGAAATCTGTCTTAATGTGCTTACTGTTGGATTTTTGGAGAATCAAAAGCTTATTTTGTGTTAGGATATCATATATATAGCTTGCAGTAGGTTTCATTCATCTAGTTACATCAATTTCAGTCCAGAAATCATGATCAAAATCCATAAAAGTCAACTTTTCATGTTTTTATCAAAAGTCAAATTGTGCAAATATCAGTTTTGAGTCCAAATGGGAGGATTTTTCATGCATTCATTTCTGGGTCAATGCCAATGAAACTTTGGGTATTAGAACTTCAGCTGGTCTTGTTTCTTATTAGCATTTTTCCAGATTTTTATCAAATTTTTAGAAGCTTCATTTTAGCTTGTGATTATGAGACTAAATGCCCTGTGCAGGGTATCAAGTCTGCACGTGTTTTAAGCATGTTTTACCAGGCTTGGGAAAAGCTCATTTGAGCTTGCCTTGGTCTGTAATTTGGTTTATAAGCTCTCACCCAGGTCTAGTCTAGGTTCCAATTGTTGGTTTTCAGTTTCCTGCTTATTCTAGTGCTTATTTTTCTGCTTAAAAGTGGCCCCTCACAACTGTTTTGTGCTTAAACTCAAATAAGCCAAATCATAGCATCTTGCATATCAGAGGTCAAGGCTTGTTGATTCTAGTTACATTTGGTCATTTTTAGCTTATAGTAGCTTGTGTTTCAGTGTGGTACTTGTTTTGTCCCATTTGCTTATTCAAGTGCTTATTTCAATAAGCATTTACACATCAGTTCCATAATTCCACACATAAGCACTTGTTTTTCCATTTTCCTAGTTTCCTTATATAATTTTAGAGTTATCTTGAATTTTTCAGATTTTTCTAAGTTGGTTTGCTATTTTTCTGCATTTAAATTAGTTTTTAGCACTTTTTAATTAGCTTTAAATACAAAAAATTCAGAAAAGGTTCAAAAAAATAATTTTTCAATTTTCTTAAGTTTAGATAAATATAAAAAGTAAAAAAAGTAATTTTCCAGATTTTTCATAGTTTAATTTGTAATTTTTAGTAATTTAATTAGTTTTTAATAGTTTAAAATTCATAAAAAATAGAAAAATAATCAGAAAAATACAAAAATAGTTTTGAAAATTCTCTTTTGATATTTTAGACTTTTCCAATTCATAATTTTATTTTTCAAGCTTTATTTCATATTTTCTTTCATTTTAGGTTATTATTAAATAGTTAAAATTAGTTTTTAATTAATAATAATTAATTTAATAGTTATAAAAATAATTTTCTTTTTCTATAAATTTTCTTTTATCATTAGGATTGTAAAAACGTATTTTTCATATTTTTAGGGTTAATATTGTGTAAGTTTCACTTTTTAATTTGTACGTCACGTAGATTTTAATTTCAGTTTTGTAAAAACATAAAAACAAAAACATCATTTTGCAAATAGTGATAGCGTTTATTTAATATTTTTTTTTTATCTTTTTAATCTCCTTTAATTTGCATTTAAGCCGTTGTAATTTGTTGGCTTTTCATGTAGTTATAATCATAATCAAATCCTTTTTTCTGTTCAAATTTCTCGATCACTTTACGTTTGATAATCCATTGCATAGCTCGCTGGGACATAACGACCCGGGGAAACACTATACTCCTCAGATCTTCATTGAGTTCGTTCCTGAGCAGTTTTAAGCTCGTTACGGTCTGCCATTCACAAGTGGCAGATTTGAGTGATTTAGCTTGACTGTTTGGGAGCGCATCAAATTTTTGGCGCCGCTGCCGGGGAGCTGTGCTGATTATCTTCCGTCTAGCAGATTAGTAATTTGGATATTCACTCTTTGTTCATACCATCCATCTGTATATGTTTATATTTTCTTATTCAAAAATACAAAAATACTCTTCTCATTCCTCTTATCCGTATGATTCTATTTCTCTTACCCCCTCGTACCGTTTGATTCTACTCTTCTTTAACCTCAAAACCGTTTGATTCTATCTCTTTAACCCTCTATATGTTTAATTCTTATGTCGACAATCGTCAACATCATCGTCACAAGTGTGTGTGAGCGGTGTGGAAGGCCTAGTTCAAGCGAATTTTGCAATTCGTGCGAATTATCCATCAAAAATTCTTTTCAAAGTTATTTCGACCACCCGCCACAACCTGAAATACATTCTAATCTTGACAAACCAGTTCAAACGTCGGAGCTACCCCAAGCACCCACCGAGGATTACGAGGACACTTTCTTTGAAAATAGAGCCCGTAATCTAATCGAACAAATTCAAGCCGATGAAAAAGGTCGAGAATTAGAATTGATTACGATGAACCCGTTCAAACACCGGTGACTAGCAAGAATGACTTGCCTAATCTTCACGTTTCTCAAGAACCAGAACCGGAGACCATAACGGAAGTGGTGGAAATTTCTAGCTCTCAGAGCACACCACTTGTCCCACCTCCGGATTTTTCAGAATGTTCTTCGAGACTTGATAGTCATTCGGATCATCATGTTGGTTTTGTTGATACTTTGAATGAACTGATTCCTCTTCATAACTCTCAAATGCAATCGTTTATTCCTTGTGTCGGTTGTGGTGAGCCTCTTTTTGGTTCACCCTGTCGTTGGTGTACTTGTGTACAATGTGGTAATGATATTCATAACGGGAGTTGTTTGTTTTGTGGTTCGAGGAATTCATTTGATTATGATCCTAATCAGAACTCATTTAACGACCCCTCAAACTTTTCCAATTACCCACCACAGCCCGACTTATCATCATATAACCAACATATCTGTTGTGAATATTGTGGAGGTCCTCACCAAGGATTTGAGTGTCAATCGGGAAACACGTTTGTCTATGAACAGTTTTCCAATGATGCTCAGAACTTTGGTTATGACCAACATCCATATGATTCACCAGTCCAGACTCAACAGTTTTACTGTTGTGAGTACTGTGGTGGTTCACACTACAGTTCTGATTGTCAATCGGGAAACACGCTTGTCTATGGGCAGGTTCCTGATAACAATTATGACTCCAGCACATACGACTCACAGCCACATCAGTTTTACTGTTGTGAGAATTGTGGAGGTCCTCACGATAATTTTCAATGTCAACCGTGGAATCAAAATTGCTATACTTCCGGTTTTGATAATTTCCAACCTCCACAGCACCATACGGTTCAAACTCCACCTGAACCGTTGCCTAAAGAAAATTCCCAAGATTTGGAAACCGCAATGAAAAAACTTGATGATATAGTTCAAAACTTTAAGAATCAAGTGAGTGGTGAAAAGACCATAGGAGAATTGCTGGCCGAAGAGCGAGAGGCTCGCCAATCAAGGGAAGAATTATTAGCCCTAGAGCATGCAGCTCTAAGGCGTTCCCAATTTCTTAAGGCAGCTCTATATGATGATGACGAGGAGGGTTTTTATCCTTTTAAAAATAATATTTCTCAACCTCCTCGGTCAGTTGATATCCCAGCAGTTGAGATTCCATCTCAAACAACTGCTATCACACCCGAAGCTCCCACTCACTCTCTTATTATGGGGGATGAGCATCTTGACACTGTTCCTGAAAAGGAACCGGACGAATTCATAAAGTTTAGTGTCGAGAGCCTTGTCCCAATCCCAAGAGAGTCACAGGGAATTCTCGAGCATTTGTGTGATATCCCTACCCCTCTTGTCTTCCCAAAAGATCATGTTGAGATGTTCTCCGATTCTAATGATGACGATTCGTTATCTTGTGGAGACATCGTTTATGTGGAAGATTTACCTTCTGAGCTTGTTAGCTTAGAAGAAGAGAATGATGAAGTTACTGACACGGAAATCAAAGATGAAGCACTTCGTGCAACATTACTGAATGTCAGTCTTCTCATTTCTAAAATCGAGGCTTTCAATGAAAAACCTATTTCATCTCCTATCCCCATTAAGGATAGTGACATTTTTTCCGATGATTCTATTCCGGAAATGAAAGCCTTATGTTTTGATAATATGGGAGAGAAGATTAGTGGCAGTACCACTTTTCATTCTCATAATTCTCTCCCCGATTATGAATCATTTACATTGGAGGAGTTCACCAGTGAACCCACTCATATCAATTCTGAATATGATTCATTCACCTTCAAGGAGTTCTCTGATGAACTCACTCATATCATGACTCCGCCGGAGTATGATCGCTTGGATGGCAAAAATCATGATCGGGGGGAAAAGTTCTCAATCATGAGAGTTTGTATTTCTATGACAAATTTTCCAACCCTCCCTCCCGAGATGCTTTCCAAACCTAAGAGCTCAACCGATATAATCCAAACGAGTGCAACTGCACTTGACCCTGAGGAAGAAGATCTTATCATGATCGTCATCATGATTTTCCTTCTTTTCTTCACCTACCTGGTGACTTCCTCTCTTCTTCACTCGTTCGGGAGTGAGGACACTATCTTTGACCCCGGCATTTCCATGTACCATTTGTGAGCCGGGTCTATATATCTCATCGGTGTGGAACTTTCACGTACTTCAATGTTTATCCAAACATCTTGAATGAAAGTCCGATGGAGATTGTTTCTTCCACTTTGCTTCCCCATGAACCAATGAATGCGGGGTCGAGTCAAGCTAGCGACTCGGAAATCAAAAACAGTAGCATGCCATATGGGTTTTCACCCATATTTCTGTCTTCTTTCTATTTTCTACCACCCTAGTGTGGGGGGGTTGCACACATGTTAAAAAAAAAAAAAAAAAAAAAAAAAAAATCCTTTCAAATAATGGCCGTAGTATTTCCCTTTTACGTTCTTTGTTTCGGCATAACCGCCGGTACTCTGAATATTGAGGGCAATATTCATTTCTAAGTGTGGGGGGGATTCTCACGAATTTTATTATATAATTATGCCGCCTAATTCCCCCGTTTTTGGCCAAAATTTTTTTTGGAGTAAGTGTTTTGCACTTACTCAATTGGTTATCAGTCCGCCATGTCTAATAAACAAAAGGATTGGCTAATCCAGGAGCAAACGGCTCTTGGTAAAGATATCTCAAATCCGTTGACGGCTTGCAATTTGCCCAAAATTGTATGGTATTCAGCTCACCATATCCTAAAAAGTGAAGAGTTGGCTAGCCCGCAAGGTTATGGCTTGTGGTAAAGGCAGTGGAAAATCCATAATTGGTATTCAGCTCACCAAAGATAATTCTGATAATTTATCTAAGAGTTGGCTAGTCCAGAGCAAACGGCTTCTGGTAAAGACAAACCAAATCCGTTATATGGTTTATGATTTGCCAATAAATCAGATGGTTATCAGTGTACCATAGTTCTTACTTGAACTAAAACATTTGGCTACTCCAGAAGTGATGGCTTTTGGTAAAGAGTTTTTAAAATCCATTAAAGATCTAAATCATTGCTAGGGACTAGCAATATTTCAGTGTGGGGGATTGATGAGTGTCTAAATACTCATCATTTTTGTATAATCTAAACTGCAAAATCATCTGAAAACACTCAGAAACACATCAAAATGATCAAAATATCACAAATCAGTGTTTTATGTGTTTTAAATGCAAAAATATCAAAATCAGATGAAAAATGATTCAAGTTTGCAAAATTGGCAGTTTTAGTCCCCCAAGTTTTAAAAGTTGTCAAATCTAGTCCCTGGAATTCAAAAATGTGAAGTTTTGTCATTCAAGGTCCCTAAAATATTCTAAGTTGTCAAAAATGATCCTTGAATGATTCTTTGGTCAAATGGCGGAAAAGGTCCTTAAACTTTGAAAAATTGCAAAATTAGTCCTTGGATGTTTTAAAATGGAATTTATGCAAAAAGGATCCTTGTGCTATCAAAGTATGTCAGCTTTGGTCCTTGTACTTTTGGAACTTGTCATTTTCAACCCTTGGAACAACTTTGTGAATATGGCAGATTAAGTCCCTCAATTTCAGAAAATTACACAAAGGTCCTTGTCATTTAATCCCTTGTCAAACCAATTTGGACCCTGCCTGACCTTGGACCCCCTGTCATAATGAATTTTGAACCCCCCTTCTATTATTACCCACTTGGTCAAAATACCCAACCCGCCAAAAAGTCTCTCCTTCACCTGCTTTGTCTGCAACAAGATACATCCCATCCCCCTCCTCTCCTTTACATATTTTTGTTCCCCCCACCTCAGCTACCATCCAATGTGCATTAAATGCACTTCCCCCCCCCTCACTCAACCTATCCAGCTGTTACTCCAATTTTGGCGCCAAAACTGATTCTATGGCCAAGATCAAATTTAAGCCATCCAATGGCTGAGGATATTGCTGGGAAATGTTCAGAAAGAGAGAGAAAGAAGTTTGGAGTATAAAAAGATGTTGAAGAGAGAAGAAAAAGTAGTAGAATTTAGTTTTAATATTTCTTAATGTCGATTTTCTTATCCATGTCTTAATTTAGCTTAAAATCTGTAATTTTGTATTTCTATGATCCAAACTCAAGTTAATGTACCATTGTAATCTGTTTTTAAGGATCAAATTCAAGGTTTGGTTAAAATTCTCATTCTTGTGTTTACTGTTGGAATTTTCAAATTCATGCTCCTATATTTAAGCTTCCAATAGCTTCTTTTCTCACTTAAATAAGTTTATTTAAGCTTGTTATAGTTTTTGATTAGCCTTGGAATCAGTTTCAAACAATTCTCAATTATAGTCAACAAAAGTCAAAATGGGTGCATTTAGCAATGGTGATGGATATTGGGTTGATGCAGTGATGATATTGGGTTGTAATAGACTAGATTAGGGTAGGTTTGGGTTCTGGTTTTAGCCTGCACACCAGCTGGACAGTTGTGAGTATCTGTCTCACCTTTTATTTTCAAGCCAATATTGCAGTTTATGCTTGTCTATGTATCTGTAGTCACCAATGATCTAAATGTGTTTGTATAGTTGTAATATGGTCATGAGAACTTAGTTTGATCAATAGCTCTATCTGTTTCAGTGTATTTGTCAGTTCAAGTTTGCATTTCAGTTTTAAAAGGGTGTTTGGTTCAGTAGCTTTAACTGAGCTATAGGTTTATGCAAGGGTAGGTTTCTGTTGTTTCATGCTTGTGTAGCCATTTCATGCTCATGTCTCTCTTTAATTTGAGTCTGCATCTCATAGAAGTCAAATCCACATGAAATCTGTCTTAATGTGCTTACTGTTGGATTTTTGGAGAATCAAAAGCTTATTTTGTGTTAGGATATCATATATATAGCTTGCAGTAGGTTTCATTCATCTAGTTACATCAATTTCAGTCCAGAAATCATGATCAAAATCCATAAAAGTCAACTTTTCATGTTTTTATCAAAAGTCAAATTGTGCAAATATCAGTTTTGAGTCCAAATGGGAGGATTTTTCATGCATTCATTTCTGGGTCAATGCCAATGAAACTTTGGGTATTAGAACTTCAGCTGGTCTTGTTTCTTATTAGCATTTTTCCAGATTTTTATCAAATTTTTAGAAGCTTCATTTTAGCTTGTGATTATGAGACTAAATGCCCTGTGCAGGGTATCAAGTCTGCACAGGTTTTAAGCATGTTTTACCAGGCTTGGGAAAAGCTCATTTGAGCTTGCCTTGGTCTGTAATTTGGTTTATAAGCTCTCACCCAGGTCTAGTCTAGGTTCCAATTGTTGGTTTTCAGTTTCCTGCTTATTCTAGTGCTTATTTTTCTGCTTAAAAGTGGCCCCTCACAACTGTTTTGTGCTTAAACTCAAATAAGCCAAATCATAGCATCTTGCATATCAGAGGTCAAGGCTTGTTGATTCTAGTTGCATTTGGTCATTTTTAGCTTATAGTAGCTTGTGTTTCAGTGTGGTACTTGTTTTGTCCCATTTGCTTATTCAAGTGCTTATTTCAATAAGCATTTACACATCAGTTCCATAATTCCACACATAAGCACTTGTTTTTCCATTTTTCCTAGTTTCCTTATATAATTTTAGAGTTATCTTGAATTTTTCAAATTTTTCTAAGTTGGTTTGCTATTTTTCTGCATTTAAATTAGTTTTTAGCACTTTTTAATTAGCTTTAAATACAAAAAATTCAGAAAAGGTTCAAAAAAATAATTTTTCAATTTTCTTAAGTTTAGATAAATATAAAAAGTAAAAAAAGTAATTTTCCAGATTTTTCATAGTTTAATTTGTAATTTTTAGTAATTTAATTAGTTTTTAATAGTTAAAATTCATAAAAAATAGAAAAATAATCAGAAAAATACAAAAATAGTTTTGAAAATTCTCTTTTGATATTTTAGACTTTTCCAATTCATAATTTTATTTTTCAAGCTTTATTTCATATTTTCTTTCATTTTAGGTTATTATTAAATAGTTAAAATTAGTTTTTAATTAATAATAATTAATTTAATAGTTATAAAAATAATTTTATTTTTCTATAAATTTTCTTTTATCATTAGGATTGTAAAAACGTATTTTTCATATTTTTAGGGTTAATATTGTGTAAGTTTCACTTTTTTAATTTGTACGTCACGTAGATTTTAATTTCAGTTTTGTAAAAACATAAAAACAAAAACATAATTTTGCAAATAGTGATAGCGTTTATTTAATATTTTTTTTATCTTTTTAATCTCCTTTAATTTGCATTTAAGCCGTTGTAATTTGTTGGCTTTTCATGTAGTTATAATCATAATCAAATCCTTTTTTCTGTTCAAATTTCTCGATCACTTTACGTTTGATAATCCATTGCATAGCTCGCTGGGACATAACGACCCGGGGAAACACTATACTCCTCAGATCTTCATTGAGTTCGTTCCTGAGCAGTTTTAAGCTCGTTACGGTCTGCCATTCACAAGTGGCAGATTTGAGTGATTTAGCTTGACTGTTTGGGAGCGCATCAAATTTTTGGCGCCGCTGCCGGGGAGCTGTGCTGATTATCTTCCGTCTAGCAGATTAGTAATTTGGATATTCACTCTTTGTTCATACCATCCATCTGTATATGTTTATATTTTCTTATTCAAAAATACAAAAATACTCTTCTCATTCCTCTTATCCGTATGATTCTATTTCTCTTACCCCCTCGTACCGTTTGATTCTACTCTTCTTTAACCTCAAAACCGTTTGATTCTATCTCTTTAACCCTCTATATGTTTAATTCTTATGTCGACAATCGTCAACATCATCGTCACAAGTGTGTGTGAGCGGTGTGGAAGGCCTAGTTCAAGCGAATTTTGCAATTCGTGCGAATTATCCATCAAAAATTCTTTTCAAAGTTATTTCGACCACCCGCCACAACCTGAAATACATTCTAATCTTGACAAACCAGTTCAAACGTCGGAGCTACCCCAAGCACCCACCGAGGATTACGAGGACACTTTCTTTGAAAATAGAGCCCGTAATCTAATCGAACAAATTCAAGCCGATGAAAAAAGGTCGAGAATTAGAATTGATTACGATGAACCCGTTCAAACACCGGTGACTAGCAAGAATGACTTGCCTAATCTTCACGTTTCTCAAGAACCAGAACCGGAGACCATAACGGAAGTGGTGGAAATTGCTAGCTCTCAGAGCACACCACTTGTCCCACCTCCGGATTTTTCAGAATGTTCTTCGAGACTTGATAGTCATTCGGATCATCATGTTGGTTTTGTTGATACTTTGAATGAACTGATTCCTCTTCATAACTCTCAAATGCAATCGTTTATTCCTTGTGTCGGTTGTGGTGAGCCTCTCTTTGGTTCACCCTGTCGTTGGTGTACTTGTGTACAATGTGGTAATGATATTCATAACGGGAGTTGTTTGTTTTGTGGTTCGAGGAACTCATTTGATTATGATCCTAATCAGAACTCATTTAACGACCCCTCAAACTTTTCCAATTACCCACCACAGCCCGACTTATCATCATATAACCAACATATCTGTTGTGAATATTGTGGAGGTCCTCACCAAGGATTTGAGTGTCAATCGGGAAACACGTTTGTCTATGAACAGTTTTCCAATGATGCTCAGAACTTTGGTTATGACCAACATCCATATGATTCACCAGTCCAGACTCAACAGTTTTACTGTTGTGAGTACTGTGGTGGTTCACACTACAGTTCTGATTGTCAATCGGGAAACACGCTTGTCTATGGGCAGGTTCCTGATAACAATTATGACTCCAGCACATACGACTCACAGCCACATCAGTTTTACTGTTGTGAGAATTGTGGAGGTCCTCACGATAATTTTCAATGTCAACCGTGGAATCAAAATTGCTATACTTCCGGTTTTGATAATTTCCAACCTCCACAGCACCATACGGTTCAAACTCCACCTGAACCGTTGCCTAAAGAAAATTCCCAAGATTTGGAAACCGCAATGAAAAAACTTGATGATATAGTTCAAAACTTTAAGAATCAAGTGAGTGGTGAAAAGACCATAGGAGAATTGCTGGCCGAAGAGCGAGAGGCTCGCCAATCAAGGGAAGAATTATTAGCCCTAGAGCATGCAGCTCTAAGGCGTTCCCAATTTCTTAAGGCAGCTCTATATGATGATGACGAGGAGGGTTTTTATCCTTTTAAAAATAATATTTCTCAACCTCCTCAGTCAGTTGATATCCCAGCAGTTGAGATTCCATCTCAAACAACTGCTATCACACCCGAAGCTCCCACTCACTCTCTTATTATGGGGGATGAGCATCTTGACACTGTTCCTGAAAAGGAACCGGACGAATTCATAAAGTCTAGTGTCGAGAGCCTTGTCCCAATCCCAAGAGAGTCACAGGGAATTCTCGAGCATTTGTGTGATATCCCTACCCCTCTTGTCTTCCCAAAAGATCATGTTGAGATGTTCTCCGATTCTAATGATGACGATTCGTTATCTTGTGGAGACATCGTTTATGTGGAAGATTTACCTTCTGAGCTTGTTAGCTTAGAAGAAGAGAATGATGAAGTTACTGACACGGAAATCAAAGATGAAGCACTTCGTGCAACATTACTGAATGTCAGTCTTCTCATTTCTAAAATCGAGGCTTTCAATGAAAAACCTATTTCATCTCCTATCCCCATTAAGGATAGTGACATTTTTTCCGATGATTCTATTCCGGAAATGAAAGCCTTATGTTTTGATAATATGGGAGAGAAGATTAGTGGCAGTACCACTTTTCATTCTCATAATTCTCTCCCCGATTATGAATCATTTACATTGGAGGAGTTCACCAGTGAACCCACTCATATCAATTCCGAATATGATTCATTCACCTTCAAGGAGTTCTCAGATGAACTCACTCATATCATGACTCCGCCGGAGTATGATCGCTTGGATGGCAAAAATCATGATCGGGGGGAAAAGTTCTCAATCATGAGAGTTTGTATTTCTATGACAAATTTTCCAACCCTCCCTCCCGAGATGCTTTCCAAACCTAAGAGCTCAACCGATATAATCCAAACGAGTGCAACTGCACTTGACCCTGAGGAAGAAGATCTTATCATGATCGTCATCATGATTTTCCTTCTTTTCTTCACCTACCTGGTGACTTCCTCTCTTCTTCACTCGTTCGGGAGTGAGGACACTATCTTTGACCCCGGCATTTCCATGTACCATTTGTGAGCCGGGTCTGTCTGTATATATCTCATCGGTGTGGAACTTTCACGTACTTCAATGTTTATCCAAACATCTTGAATGAAAGTCCGATGGAGATTGTTTCTTCCACTTTGCTTCCCCATGAACCAATGAATGCGGGGTCGAGTCAAGCTAGCGACTCGGAAATCAAAAACAGTAGCATGCCATATGGGTTTTCACCCATATTTCTGTCTTCTTTCTATTTTCTACCACCCTAGTGTGGGGGGGTTGCCCACATGTTAAAAAAAAAAAAAAAAAAAAAAAAAAAATCCTTTCAAATAATGGCCGTAGTATTTCCCTTTTACGTTCTTTGTTTCGGCATAACCGCCGGTACTCTGAATATTGAGGGCAATATTCATTTCTAAGTGTGGGGGGGATTCTCACGAATTTTATTATATAATTATGCCGCCTAATTCCCCCGTTTTTGGCCAAAATTTTTTTTGGAGTAAGTGTTTTGCACTTACTCAATTGGTTATCAGTCCGCCATGTCTAATAAACAAAAGGATTGGCTAATCCAGGAGCAAACGGCTCTTGGTAAAGATATCTCAAATCCGTTGACGGCTTGCAATTTGCCCAAAATTGTATGGTATTCAGCTCACCATATCCTAAAAGTGAAGAGTTGGCTAGCCCGCAAGGTTATGGCTTGTGGTAAAGGCAGTGGAAAATCCATAATTGGTATTCAGCTCACCAAAGATAATTCTGATAATTTATCTAAGAGTTGGCTAGTCCAGAGCAAACGGCTTCTGGTAAAGACAAACCAAATCCGTTATATGGTTTATGATTTGCCAATAAATCAGATGGTTATCATTGTACCATAGTTCTTACTTGAACTAAAACATTTGGCTACTCCAGAAGTGATGGCTTTTGGTAAAGAGTTTTAAAATCCATTAAAGATCTAAATCATTGCTAGGGACTAGCAATATTTCAGTGTGGGGGATTGATGAGTGTCTAAATACTCATCATTTTTGTATAATCTAAACTGCAAAATCATCTGAAAACACTCCGAAACACATCAAAATGATCAAAATATCACAAATCAGTGTTTTATGTGTTTTAAATGCAAAAATATCAAAATCAGATGAAAAATGATTCATGTTTGCAAAATTGGCGTTTAGTCCCCAAGTTTTAAAAGTTGTCAAATCTAGTCCCTGGAATTCAAAAATGTGAAGTTTTGTCATTCAAGGTCCCTAAAATATTCTAAGTTGTCAAAAAATGATCCTTGAATGATTCTTTGGTCAAATGGCGGAAAAGGTCCTTAAACTTTGAAAAATTGCAAAATTAGTCCTTGGATGTTTTAAAATGGAATTTATGCAAAAAGGATCCTTGTGCTATCAAAGTATGTCAGCTTTGGTCCTTGTACTTTTGGAACTTGTCATTTTCAACCCTTGGAACAACTTTGTGAATATGGCAGATTAAGTCCCTCAATTTCAGAAAATTACACAAAGGTCCTTGTCATTTAATCCCTTGTCAAACCAATTTGGACCCTGCCTGACCTTGGACCCCCTGTCATAATGAATTTTGAACCCCCCTTCTATTATTACCCACTTGGTCAAAATACCCAACCCGCCAAAAAGTCTCTCCTTCACCTGCTTTGTCTGCAACAAGATACATCCCATCCCCCCTCCTCTCCTTTACATATTTTTGTTCCCCCCACCTCAGCTACCATCCAATGTGCATTAAATGCACTTTCCCCCCCTCACTCAACCTATCCAGCTGTTACTCCAATTTTGGCGCCAAAACTGATTCTATGGCCAAGATCAAATTTAAGCCATCCAATGGCTGAGGATATTGCTGGGAAATGTTCAGAAAGAGAGAGAAAGAAGTTTGGAGTATAAAAAGATGTTGAAGAGAGAAGAAAAAGTAGTAGAATTTAGTTTTAATATTTCTTAATGTCGATTTTCTTATCCATGTCTTAATTTAGCTTAAAATCTGTAATTTTGTATTTCTATGATCCAAACTCAAGTTAATGTACCATTGTAATCTGTTTTTAAGGATCAAATTCAAGGTTTGGTTAAAATTCTCATTCTTGTGTTTACTGTTGGAATTTTCAAATTCATGCTCCTATATTTAAGCTTCCAATAGCTTCTTTTCTCACTTAAATAAGTTTATTTAAGCTTGTTATAGTTTTTGATTAGCCTTGGAATCAGTTTCAAACAATTCTCAATTATAGTCAACAAAAGTCAAAATGGGTGCATTTAGCAATGGTGATGGATATTGGGTTGATGCAGTGATGATATTGGGTTGTAATAGACTAGATTAGGGTAGGTTTGGGTTCTGGTTTTAGCCTGCACCAGGGACAGTGTGAGTATCTGTCTCACTTTTTATTTTCAAGCCAATATTGCAGTTTATGCTTGTCTATGTATCTGTAGTCACCAATGATCTAAATGTGTTTGTATAGTTGTAATATGGTCATGAGAACTTAGTTTGATCAATAGCTCTATCTGTTTCAGTGTATTTGTCAGTTCAAGTTTGCATTTCAGTTTTAAAAGGGTGTTTGGTTCAGTAGCTTTAACTGAGCTATAGGTTTATGCAAGGGTAGGTTTCTGTTGTTTCATGCTTGTGTAGCCATTTCATGCTCATATCTCTCTTTAATTTGAGTCTGCATCTCACAGAAGTCAAATCCACATGAAATCTGTCTTAATGTGCTTACTTGTTGGATTTTGGAGAATCAAAAGCTTATTTTGTGTTAGGATATCATATATATAGCTTGCAGTAGGTTTCATTCATCTAGTTACATCAATTTCAGTCCAGAAATCATGATCAAAATCCATAAAAGTCAACTTTTCATGTTTTTATCAAAAGTCAAATTGTGCAAATCTCAGTTTTGAGTCCAAATGGGAGGATTTTTCATGCATTCATTTCTGGGTCAATGCCAATGAAACTTTGGGTATTAGAACTTCAGCTGGTCTTGTTTCTTATTAGCATTTTTCCAGATTTTTATCAAATTTTTAGAAGCTTCATTTTAGCTTGTGATTATGAGACTAAATGCCCTGCAGGTATCAAGTCTCACAGGTTTTAAGCATGTTTTACCAGGCTTGGGAAAAGCTCATTTGAGCTTGCCTTGGTCTGTAATTTGGTTTATAAGCTCTCACCCAGGTCTAGTCTAGGTTCCAATTGTTGGTTTTCAGTTTCCTGCTTATTCTAGTGCTTATTTTTCTCGCTTAAAAGTGGCCCTCACAACTGTTTTGTGCTTAAACTCAAATAAGCCAAATCATAGCATCTTGCATATCAGAGGTCAAGGCTTGTTGATTCTAGTTTCATTTGATCATTCTTAGCTTATAGTAGCTTGTGTTTCAGTGTGGTACTTGTTTTGTCCCATTTGCTTATTCAAGTGCTTATTTCAATAAGCATTTACACATCAGTTCCATAATTCCACACATAAGCACTTGTTTTTCCATTTTTCCTAGTTTCCTTATATAATTTTAGAGTTATCTTGAATTTTTCAGATTTTTCTAAGTTGGTTTGCTATTTTTCTGCATTTAAATTAGTTTTTAGCACTTTTTAATTAGCTTTAAATACAAAAATTCGAAAAGGTTCAAAAAATAATTTTTCAATTTTATTAAGTTTAGATAAATATAAAAAGTAAAAAAATTAATTTTCCAGATTTTTCATAGTTTAATTTGTAATTTTTAGTAATTTAATTAGTTTTTAATAGTTTAAAATTCATAAAAAATAGAAAAATAATCAGAAAAATACAAAAATAGTTTTGAAAATTCTCTTTTGATATTTTAGACTTTTCCAATTCATAATTTTATTTTTCAAGCTTTATTTCATATTTTCTTTCATTTTAGGTTATTATTAAATAGTTAAAATTAGTTTTTAATTAATAATAATTAATTTAATAGTTATAAAAATAATTTTCTTTTTCTATAAATTTTCTTATATCATTAGGATTGTAAAAATGTATTTTTCATATTTTTAGGGTTAATATTGTGTAAGTTTCACTTTTTTATTTGTACGTCACGTAGATTTTAATTTCAGTTTTGTAAAAACATAAAAACAAAAACATAATTTTGCAAATAGTGATAGCGTTTATTTAATATTTTTTTATCTTTTTAATCTCCTTTAATTTGCATTTAAGCCGTTGTAATTTGTTGGCTTTTCATGTAGTTATAATCATAATCAAATCCTTTTTTCTGTTCAAATTTCTCGATCACTTTGCGTTTGATAATCCATTGCATAGCTCGCTGGGACATAACGACCCGGGGAAACACTATACTCCTCAGATCTTCATTGAGTTCGTTCCTGAGCAGTTTTAAGCTCGTTACGGTCTGCCATTCACAAGTGGCAGATTTGAGTGATTTAGCTTGACTGTTTGGGAGCGCATCAAATTTTTGCCAAAGATATTTGGGAATCTTTAATTGTTACACATCAAGGTAATTCACAAGTCAAGGATAACAAAATTGATCTTCTTGTTCAACAATATGAACAATTTGTTATTCCTGAAGATGAAACCATTGATTGTGGCTTTGCTCGCTTTAACACTATTATTACATCACTTAAAGCACTTGATGAATCTTTTCGTAGTAAGAACTTTGTCCGGAAATTTCTTAGAGCACTCCATCCCAAATGGAGAGCTAAAGTGACCGCCATTGAGGAATCAAAAGATCTCTCAATAATGTCACTAGACGAGTTGATCGGTAACCTCAAAGTACACGAAATGGTGATGGAGAAAGATTCGGAGATCATCAAAGGAAAAGGGAGAAGATCAAATCCGTTGCTCTAAAAGCAAAAGCGGAATCAAGTGATGATGACAAATCTTGCTCCGGTAGCGAAGATGAGGAATATGCCATGGCCGTTAGAGATTTTAAGAAGTTCTTTAGAAGAAGAGGAAAGTTCGTAAGACAACCTCGAGAAGAAAAGAAGCCATTCCGAAAGGATCGGGATGACAAGAAGGGTAAAGGTGAAAGAAAATGTTTTAGATGTGGTGATGCAAGTCACCTCATAGGAGAATGTCCCAAGCCACCTAAAAGCAAAACTCAACGAGCTTTTGTAAGTGGTGCTTGGAGTGATAGTGAAGACGATGAAGAATCAAGCAAGGAAGAGATCGCTCTAATGGCACATGAGTTAAATGAGGTACTTTCCGACTCTTCTTATTCTTCTATTGATGATGACACTTTGCAAAAACAATATAATCAATTGTGTGAGCTAAGTCTAAAAATCATAACTAAAAATAAATTTTTAAAAACCAAAAAGGAATTTTTGGAAAATGAAGTTTATGAGTTAAAAGAAAAAGCAAAACGACTAGAAAAAGGAAAAGCAAATGACGATGATTGTAAATCATGTCAAGAGCTTAAACTTGAAATAGAAAAACTAAAGCTCACACAAGATGTTTTAATAGAAAACAATTCTAAATTTAAAAGGTTTAACAAGAACATCGCTCTTGCCGATGAAATAGTTAAAATTCATAAAACACCAGGAGATATGAATGGGCTAGGTTTTAATGAAGTATTAATTCCAAAGAGTCAAAATAAAACGGCCGAAAAGGACGAACATTCTGTCAAAATTGTTGCAGTACAGCATGGACCAGACGGAACCAAAATAAGGGTTCCGTCCGTTGTGCAAAATGGTGCCGTGGGTACTTCAGCAGAACAGAATGTTCGCAATACGGACCGCATGAATTTGTTAAAATAACAAAGAAAACCAATAATAGTATTAAACTAAAACCAGCCGTTACTTCAGGAGTAGGACTTGTCAAAAATGAATTTAGATAAAAAACTACTCAACAACGATATAAAACTCCTTTTGCCAAACGCCCTTTCCTAAGAGCAACCACAACGTACAACCCAACTACCAACACAATGGTTGGAATCAAAACTTTCCTAGACCATATCAAACTCCAGATTACATGCCATGGAACTCTTACCCATCGTTTTCATACATGAATCAAATAAATGGTATGTGTAACCCAAATGGACTCATGAGATATTGGGGACCAAATGCTTGAGTTATTTGCTTCTTAGGTATGCTTGAAAGTTGGATTGGAACCTGATGAATGGATAAAAGATAGTGGTTGCTCACGACACATGACGGGCAACAAAGTCTCTTCTCATCATACCAAGAGTATGACGGAGGTAATGTCACCTTTGGTAGCAATCTCAAAAGCAAAATTATTGGCAAAGGTACGATCGCTCATAACTCCCTAACTATTGAAAATGTTGCTCATGTGGATAGGTTAGGATTTAATCTACTTAGTATTAGCCAACTATGTGATAAAAAGTATAAAGTGCTATTTGATGAAAATGGTAGTAAAATACTAAAAGATGGTATCACCATAGCTAAAGGAGTTAGGAAAAATAACATATATGTCATGAAAATAGATAAAACATATAATGACAAACTTTGCCTAACAACATTAGATGATAGCTCATCTCTTTGGCATAGGCGTTTAGGTCACGCTAATATGAGACTTATACAAAACCTATCTTCAAAAGAATTGGTTAGGAATTTACCAAAACTTAAATATGACCAACACTTTTGCGACGCTTGCAAAATTGGTAAACAAACACATAGTAGTCACAAATCTAAAAATATGGTGTCCACATCTAAGTGTCTAGAATTATTACATATGGACTTGTTTGGACCATCCGCTATAAGAAGCTATGGAGGCAACTTATACACTTTGGTCATAGTAGATGATTATTCAAGGTTTACTTGGACGTTGTTTTTGAAAACCAAAAATGAAGCTTTTGATAAATTTGAAATACTTAGCAAGAAAATTCAAAATCTTCTAGGTATCAAAATTGTGTCGATCCGTACGGATCATGGTCCGGAATTTGACAACGAAACTCAATTTGGAAACTTTTGTGATACAAATGGTATAACACATAACTTTTCCGCTCCACGAACACCTCAATCTAATGGAGTAGTAGAACGTAAAATAGAACAATTCAAGAAATGAGTAGAACAATGCTTAATGAACAAAACATTCCTCAAAAGTTTTGGTGTAACGGCGTTGACACTTCTACATATATTTTGAATAGAGTCTTAATACGTCCTTTCTTAAACAAAACACCATATGAACTCTATAAAGGTAAAAAGCCAACGTTAGGATATTTTAGAGTCTTTGGTTGTAAATGCTTTATTCTTAATACTAAGGATTATCTCACCAAGTTTGACCCAAAGTCTTATGAAGGTGTATTTCTTGGTTACTCTCAAACTAGTAAAGCTTACATTGTCCTAAACAAAGAAACAATGATAGTCGAGGAATCGTTGAACATAACATTCGACGAAAGTCCACCTCCCTCTAAGACATCACCTTTGGTAGATGATGACTTAGTTGAAAGTCAAATGATAGAAGGTCAAGAAATAATTAATAATAACAAGGAAGATGAACCATTAAATAAAGAAATTGTCAACATCAAAGAATCTAAAAGTCATCCTTTAGAAAAAGTCATAGGACAACTCAATCAAAGAACCTTAAGGTCACAAGCCCAAAATCAAAGTAATTATTTTTGCTTTGTATCCACCATTGAACCAAAAACCATAAATGAAGCAATAAAAGATGAATCATGGGTCATTGCCATGCAAGAAGAATTAAACAGTTAGAAATGATGTTTGGAAATTAGTTCCAAAACCTAAAAATCAAACTATAATTGGAACAAAATGGGTTTTTCGAAATAAGATGGATGAAAATGGGATAGTATCTAGAAACAAAGCTAGGCTTGTAGCGCAAGGTTATAATCAACAAGAGGGGATTGATTATGATGAAACTTATGCACCGGTAGCTAGGCTTGAGTCTATTAGAATATTGCTTGCTTATGCATGTGCCTATGATTTTAAATTATTTCAAATGGATGTTAAAAGTGCCTTTCTTAATGGGTTTATTAACGAAGAAGTGTATGTTGCTCAACCTCCCGGTTTCACCGACTTTGAGAAACCACATCATGTCTTCAAACTCAAGAAAGCCTTGTATGGTCTTAAGCAAGCACCAAAAGCTTGGTACGACCGACTTAAGACTTTCCTTATTGATAACAAATATACTATGGGATTAGTAGATAATACACTTTTTACCAAGAAAAAGGAATCACATATTATCATTGTTCAAATATACGTTGATGACATTATATTCGGATCAACTTGTCAAGAATTATGTGATGATTTCTCTAAAATCATGCACGACGAGTTTGAAATGAGTATGATGGGTGAGTTAAATTTCTTTCTAGGACTTCAAATAAAACAACTAGAAGATGGCATATTTTTTAACCAATCTAAATATATAAAAGACATGCTTAGGAAATTTGGTCTTGAAGATTCCAAACCAACTAAAACTCCCATGTCCTCGGACACTAAACTAACCAAGGATGAGGAAGGTGAATCCGTAGATAACACTAAATATAGAGGAATGATTGGTAGCCTACTCTATCTTACGGCTAATAGACCCGACATTATGTTTAGTGTTTGTCTATGTGCTCGCTTTCAAGAAAACCCAAAGGCATCACACTTAGAAGCTGTAAAAAGGATTTTTAGATACATTAAGGGAACAACGTGTTTAGGATTATGGTATCCCAAAGGAACGGGTGTAGAAACCATAGTGTATGCCGACTCGGATCATTGCGGTGACTATGTCGATAGAAAAAGTACAAGTGGTATTTGCACTTTTGTTGGACATTGTCTTACCTCATGGTTTGCAAAGAAGCAAACGGCCTTAGCCATTTCAACTACTTGAAGCCGAAGTACGTCTCACCGGAAAAGGCATGTCAACAAGCTCTTTGGATGAAGCAAGCTCTCGTCGATTATGGAATTCATCTCAACGACATTGTGATACTTTGCGACAACAAAGGAGCCATCGATCTCAGCAAGAATCCCGTTCAACATGCTCGTACAAAACATATTGAAATCCGCCATCACTTTCTTCGCGAAAATGTTCAAAAAGGAAACATTTCAATCGAGAAAGTATCCTCCGAAGACAACATTGCCGAAATCTTAACTAAGCCTCTTAAACGAGAACCTTTTAATCTTCTTAGACTTGGTTTAGGGTTAATGGAGCCAAACATGTAGGATAAACATAGCCCAAAACATTAGAATAGTCAAAACTAAAACAAATTTGTCTTATACTGCCTCAGTAGCCACGGACCAAAGCGATAACAAAGACGGAACCAAATTTTTGGTACCGTCGGTCGTCGTGGTGTCTGAAGCAAAACTGCTATATACAAATCATCCTCTTCCTCAAAACCCACTTTACCAAAACGTGTAAAACTTAAACCAAGCTCATTATTGTCATCTTCCAACTCACTAATCACTGAAGATAACATCATTGTAAGTATCCTAACTACATTTCATCTCTTAATTCCGAGTCTAGGATTCTTATTTATGCACAAAACTATCACAAATCATTACATGGGGTTCTATGTATGCTTTTATACCAAATATGAATTCAATTGGCAAATTGCATAACTAGTCATTGAAATTAGGTACTACATTATCATATTGCATAAACAAATCATGCTTCCCACTAATTGATAGATAATGAATATAAGGCCCTATTCAAACAACCAAACACCCCATGTCAAAAAATTTGAAAAGCTTCTCACTTGTAGGAAAACAATTTTTTCATTGCTAATACAAATAGAAACGTTAAATTTTCATCACTTGCATGCTCTTGAATACTAAAGGTATTGCATAACTAATATGCATTCCCGGGTATATTCAAATGAAGCCACATTGAATTAGGAGCATTTGGGTTATCTCATGGTATTTGCCAAACACCCCACTAAAACCATCTTTGTGCATAAAATGAGTCGAGATAACCGCAACTCCAAATTGTTTTCATATAGGCACACACTAGAACCAAAAACGTTAAAACTTATTCTCATTTTTTAACATATTAACTCTTGTCCTTAGGAATAACCATGGTAGCCGCAAGATTCTATGATCACAAAGACACCCTTAACTACATTCCCCAACACCACAAAACCAAAGGACTTACCAAAGAACAAGTAGAAATATTTAGGGGTCTAGAATCAAGGTATTTCCATGAGGGTAGAACCATTCACTCATCCTTCCTTGAAAACACCAACCTTCGTGAAGAACTAGCCGCCATTCAATTCGATTGTCTTCTTGACATCGATGAACCAAATTGTCCTAGGTTTGTGTTAGAATTCTATGCTAGTGTGACCGGCTTTAGTGATGAAGACGATGATGAATTTTGTCTTAGGTTTAGAATTAATCAAAGCGACTACACCATCACCTTAGCCAACTTTGCTCAAGTGCTAGGAATTCCCAACCGAGGAACTTGTCTCTACTCGGATAAATGGTCACTCACCACTCTTGATGCTATCAATGACCGCTCTCTAACCTACCAAACCCGTTTGGCCGACAAGGATGTCATCCGTGAACACCTTTTTTAACCCAAAAGTGCCCGAGTTACCGAAAGGGAAAGGAGGTAAACCGAGATCCATATGGAATGGAGCTAAATGAACTTAAGCCGAATTTAAGAAATGGGAGGAGCTACTTAGAGCCAACGTCATTAGCACCATAGGAAATAGGGATCACATTAACGCTTGCCTTTGTCATATGCTCTACAACTTGTCCACCCGTCAACCATTCAATTTAGCCTACTACATAGCTAGGAGAATGATTGATATTCCAACTCAAGGATCGGTTGCTCTTCCATACGGGATGCTCCTCACCCGTCTCTATAGAAACTTTGCACCAATTCCACCAACACCAAAAGGGATGCACCTTCACTATGAGCTCATCCCTCACATCTTTGTACCTTTGAGTGATGCACGAGTTGCTAAGATAAAAGGCAAGAGAGCAAAACCTCCAACTCCATCATCATCATCATCAAATAGCTTCGAGGATGGTCTTCCAAGCTCTCGTCTTCCGCCTCATGAGTATTATGCGTCTCTTCCCGAAATAGAGAATGAATCAGCGGAGTTCAAGCAAACTAAGGGAATGTTCAAGTGCCTTGGTAGGATGATGAACAAGATTTACAAGAACTTGGACAAATAAGGGTACTTTTAAGGAGCGTTTGGAACAATACATTATCATTAATGTTTGATACAATTTGGTTGTTTTTATTATGTAGGATGATGATATAACCTGAAACAATGGTGAATGCTAACAATTGCATGGGGGATAGCGCATATGTTTGCTATCAAATTTTACCCATTTTCACTATAATGTGAAAATCAATAAGCCTTGCTCAAAATACATGTTCCACTATGTTTATATATATATTATCTGCTTTTCCTAACTAGAAATGGTTAGTATAACATGTTTTGAGAAGAATTTCAGGTTTCGGAAAAGTTCCCGACACCTAAAAACGAACTCTGTCCATTTTTTGCACTTCACGGATCAGACGGCACCATAATTTTGGTACCGTCCGTTTTGTAAATTGGTACCGCCGTGCACTGTACAGGGGACCAGACGGCACCCTTTTTAGGGTTCCGGCCGTGTATGATTTTGGTGCCGTGGATCCTTCTGGTAACTTTCTGAATTTCGACTATTTCGTGATTCCAAATTACCATCCAATGCTTATAAATCAATCCTAACTTGCTTATACCCTTATTAGAACTAGTATAATTCACTTAAGTATATAAGAAATCCATTTCCCACCAAAATTCAAAAATTTGAAAAATCCACCCAAGGAGCCCTTTTACATAAAGGAAGGAACCAAATTTTTGGTACCTTCAAATCCGTGGGTGATCTGAATATTAGGAAATTCCATTCACTAGAACACATTTATTGCAAATCTTTTCTTCTTCACTCCATCTCTCTTGAATGGCTTGACTTGGGTGATATGACTAGCATTCAACCCACATCCAAATCATTAGGAACCTCATCTCTTCAATGGCTTAACATCAAATCAAACACATTTCTCCATGATTTTTCACTTCTATAAATTGAGAGGTTTTACCATGATCATCCTCACACCTTCTTCATTCTTACTATCATCTAGCAAAGACAAACCAAAGTCAAAAATGACAAAATCATCTCCAAAACCTTGCAAGAAGAACGCTAGAATTAGTGTGAGGCCTTGTTGCTTCGTTCACCTTAGCTCCTCATCCGAGTCTTCTCCACTCACTATCTCATCTCCCATCCGAGATGATACAAACCTCACCTTAGCCACACCTACTCAATCACACATTGTGATCACCACTCCACCACCAACAAAACACCAACTTCACCTCCACCGGCACCCATCCAAACATTCAAAACACCCTCACCACCTTCACCAAGGTCTCCAACTCTCATTCCCATGGAGTTGTTTTCCACTCCACCAACCTCCCCGAATCCTTTTTTGGAGGACTTGGATGACTTGCCTCCTAGGCCAAATCATCCACCACCATTGCCATCCTTTGGCTCAATTGAGCGGATGGCTCATAAGTCACATCGGTCATCTCTTGACCCAAACGTCCCATTAGGGCCTAAACCTCTTCTCTTCCACCCCATTCACAAAGACATTCATGGTCCTTTGTATGGGGATCATTCACTTCCCACATCAATGTCACCTCATCTTGAGGACATTGAGGAGTGTATGTGGGATGCCAATCCCACTAGAGAGGAGATTCAAACCGAACTCCACAACCTCCACCAATTCAAAGGCATGGTGGACTCTCACCTGAGTGAGACAATGCAAATGCAAAGTGCTTTGCTTGCTTCCATCATGACCACTCCAAACATCCCTAACACCACCAACACATCCACCATTCCACCACCACAACCTCCCCAAACATTCTACCCTCCAAGGCATGGTTGCTCAACTTGTGAGCAAACGGGCCAAACCGTGGAAAGGACCCGGCTTATGGTCCATGACTTCCAAGAAGAAATGAGGTTCATCCTCAACCACATCCTTGAGCGTCTCAACGCTCTTTCCCATCCACCATCACTTTAGGATGGTTTTAGACTAGTCTTAACTTTCTTAGGATAATTTTTTTCTTGTACTAAAACACATCATTGTGTTCTCTTTTCATGATCTTTACTCATGAAAATTTTAACTAATGAATGTTGTTTATTATATTGTTGGTGTCATTACATAGTGTTTGGAAATGCTTGTGAATGATCATTATTACTAACATTTTTTTTGTAGCTTTATTTTCACAATCCATGAATCTTCCCATTAAAGCACCCAATTAAGGGGGAGCTTTGAACAAGGGGGAGATAATAGCTCGGGATCATTACATTCCGCATAGCCTCTTCTTTTTGTTGAGACAAAAAGGGGGAGAAAATATAGAACTTTGAAATTATTTATATTTGACTTTTCTGAAAAAGTCAAACTGCATACATTTGACTTCCTAAAAGTCAAACAGGAACCCTCATTGATAATACTTGACTTTTCCTAAAAAAGTCAAACTGCATACTTTGACTTTCTGAAAAAGTCAACATCATGCATCAACTAGTGAATACCTTGACTTTCATAAATAGTCAAACATCATACACTTGCATTACCATTCTCTTTTCAAGTTGTAAAACTAATATTTTTATAACTCTTGTACAAACTTTGTATCTTTTATAAAAATAAAATTTATATTTTGTCCTCAACAAAAAGGGGGAGATTGTTAATACAAATATAGTCATTAAACGTTATTTATATTTTTGATCTTTACCTAAGTTTTGTTAACGACAAAAGTAAATTTAATTTGTATAAAAGCTTAAAGCTTGTCAAGTTTAATAGATATTAAAACAAGCTTTTTCAAACAATATATTCATCATTCAAGCATTTACATTTATGATTAGTAACATCTTGATATGACTCTAATCATTATGTATGATAGTAGTTTTTAGAATGTGTTAGGTTCTTAAAACCAAACACTACTTATGTACTTGCATATTTCTAAAAATAGAAATACAACATATGACATCATGTAATGCATCATGGAAATCATTAGAAGATTTCATTAGATATTTTGTGTGGATTTGTACTCTTCATATCTTGCACAATCTCACTTAGATAGAGTTGACTTTAGCAAAGATTTGATATCTTGACTGTCAGACCGGCGTTACCAAAATGGTACACGGGCGGAACCCTTTTAAGGGTTCCGCGGTCCGTGGCGCTCCTGTCACTTTGGCTATAAATAGCAATGCCAAGCCAAGTAGTTTTTCATCCCTTTCTAACATACTCTCATACATATCTTCTCTCTAACCTTTCTAACTCAGTTTCATATCATATTAGTGATCTCTTTTGTAGCAAAGAAGATCAAGTCATATTCAAGCTTCAACGAGAAGTTGGAAGTCTTGTTTGTTTAGTGTTGTATGATCTAGTGTTGATTCATACTTCATTGTTGTATCAAACCATCATAATCTTGTGAGTGTGAGTGATTAGTATTTTAGTCCTCAAAATACATTGTGTGTGGGAGTGGTTGTACCCTTGGAAAGAACTCGACATCTAGCTTAGTGTCGGAAATAGTGTAAGCGAAGTGTAAAGGTTTTCTCCGCCGATGAAAGGAGCTTGTTGACTAGTGAAGTTAAACTCTCGAGTGTGAGACTCGAGGAGTGGAGTAGGGCAAGGAAAAAGAGTCCTTGTAGACCGAACCACTATAAACAACTTGTTGTGGTTTGATCATTTCTTTCCTTATTTACTTCTTACATATTGCTTACATATTTCATTAACATATCTAAGATCAATATCAATTGATCTTTACAATAAGTTTCAAAACAAAGTTTTTAATTGGTAAACTATTCAACCCCCCTTCTAGTTTTCTACAATTTGTTTGAAAACGGAACTAGATGAATTTACCAAAGCCCAAACAACGTTTACGGTTTAATGTTGCATTAATAAAATTAAAAGAATTAACAAAATTCAATTTTTAGTATTTTCGATAATTAAATCTTTCAAGAAAATAAAATACCCTTTGGTTAATATTCATATTAACCATAGTATTTTCCTTGAATTTTGGATCCTCATTATCATAGTTTCACCACATCAGTTGATCTGCTAGTGATGAAAGTATAGAATAGGTAATCGTTGAAAAACGATAATTGACAAACAAGTTTCCAATTCCAAAAATTATGGGATTTACAATTTTGCCAAAACAATTAATGCAAAATGTAAGCATGTTTTATCCCATCTTATGCCTTAAGTCATAGGTCTCACTAACTAACTTAATTAAGTTGTCTAATTTAGAAACTGCAAATCATAAAGCTGAGGTCTCACACAACTAAATAATTCACCTCGTTATTGTAATCTAGATCAAGGTCTCACATAACTAAATTACAACTTCAAGTGTTTCATATCATTAGATGGCATAAACTTAAATTTAAAGGGTACAATTTTTGACGTGTAATCAAAACTTATGTATAAAGAAGCATGCATACAACTTTATAACATAATATTTTCGAAAAAACTTACATGAAATTTTAATTGCTAAGATTGAATTATACAAAGTTTTAATCGATGCGTTGAGAAACTTACAACTTTGCACTAAGATGCTTTGTACATAGAATGGTTATACTAGGTAGCTCCAATCGAACTCACAGGGGGCAGAGGACCAGGTAAGCGCAAAGCATAACCTTAGACATCCATTCAGTGCGACTGTGCGCACTTCTTAATTAACCCCTTTAGAGTTTGTTCTAGTGGGTGAGCCGTTCTAACCATTTAGTACAGTCGCATCAATCGATTAAAAGTTCAAGAATAATTCTTAGATAACAAATCAGTTTCACCATTATTTAGTCCATTTAATTTTCTATTCATAAAAACCCTTTTTGCTTACTAACATGTCAAAACAATAGATAAACAAAAAAGCATTTTAATAAAAATTAAACACACTCAAATAATATAAACATATAACTAAACAATTTAACATATGTAAAAACAATTAGCCACATGCATAATTATTTCGGTAAACTCTAATAAACAATTCTAGGCGAAAATAAATGCATACATTAACTAGGGCTTTCAACTACAAGGTAGATGAGCCACATACATCGACAAGTCGATTGCGTAAGCCAAAGTTAATAATATACCAATTAGCACGTAACGAATTTTTATTAGTTATAATTGAGATCTTCCCCAATTCAATAATTATCAAATAAATAGAATATGTGTGTATCAACTAAACAATTTATAGCATAACAATACTCCATGGAAAAACATGCATGTTCCACCATGGATTCCGCATAACAATTATCACCCAAGATACGCATATTACATGGCACATAACAATTATTCATTAATTAACCACATAAAATTAGCATGCAATCCTAGGGTTTCTACAAGTTTTACAAAATTAAAACCTAATTAAATAAAATAAGGGTAATCGACCCATAATAAATAAAATTAGGGTTTCGAATTCAAAACCCTAGAAACCATAAAAAGCATGCAAATAATCATAAAGATTCAATTTTTTATGTGTTTCGGTAATTAATTACATCATATTAACGGCTCGTGATGCCACTGTTGGGATTTAATATTCATAACAATTATATAAAATCAAATAACATCATCAAAGCATGCAGCGGAAGTAAATAGGAATAATATATGTAAGTAATTAACCGAATAAGAAAACGCGTACCTTTTAGCAATTCAAGAATCAAACGGTAATTGAACAAGAACCAAAACCCAAAACCCTAACTTTAGGGTTTATTAAATTCGACCCACACAAAAGTCGACCACCAAGATTACAAGCTCAAGCGTGCTTGTCCTTCGATCTTGTACACGCACTATTAGCGATTTGATGTGAAAAGCTAGTTCCTTGAATCACAAATAAAACCAAACACTTGTTTCTTGAATTTGGAAAATCGAAACCCTATGGGGAGGGTTGGAACCGATCGGCCAAAGACAAGAGGGAGGAGAGGAGAAAGAAATTAGGTTATTGGTGATCCAAGATTATGAGAATAATGAATACAAGGGATTGTATTTATAGTTTCTCAAAACTTGGTGACCAAGAAATCCCACCTCCTTGGGTTTGATAGCCCACGACCGGCCACACCCTCCCAAGGGGATTCCGGATCCTTCTTGTCCACTAATTTCATTCTTAGTCCTCGTAGTTTACATTTAACGACCGTTAACTAAACCTCGTTAAATATTTAACTATCGTTATGTTTTATTTCGTGACTAATAATTAATAATAACATTTTATATATTAATTATTAACATCAACTCTCATACGTAATGTGTGCAATCCCGAAGTCTCGAGTTCGAATCCGGACATACATATATTTAAATATCCATAAAACATTTCAGATCTTCACATCGGTCTCTAAAGAGTTTGGTTGATTACATTTCATCGTTTTAACTTCAACTGTCTCTTGTAACAATATGTATTCCGGAAGGTTAATAAATGTTAAATTACGAAAAACTGGCAAGTCAAGGAATTTGAAGTAGTATTGTTTAAATTTAAATTATGATATTTGAGTCAGGGAATAAATGGAACTCCTGCTTTGAGCAACTAATGTGAGATTCGTGGGAGTGGGATTACATAACTGTGGCCAAATATGTGTCCACAGAACCGATACATAACTTCGGTTGAACGCAATCTGCATACAGATGATTTATGTAGGTAAGTGTGTTGAATGGTTCATCTATGTTAGTATTTAAGTGGTACTTTCATTTTAATGTCTTGTAGAATATGCTTTGTACTTGTGCATTAAACTTGCTGCTTTCTACTTGTTCTCTTTGGGTTTTGATAAATTCAATGCTTAAATAAACAGCGACTATAGTATGAAGGTTCTGGTTTAATGTTGATTCATGTGGTTAGCTTTCTCTGCTGGCTGTAAAGCATTTGCTATAAACAGGTTGCAACGTGATGATGACATGGTGTAGCAGCGGAGGGATACTTTATGTCAAGTTTTGGGTTTGGGGGAAATGAGCCTGGAATCCGTAGTTAATTTCTCTCAACACCTGATGCATTTAGCAGACCACCAAATGTTAACATCAAAGGAACTTTGTAGGCATGAGCCAAGGTTCACTTAAACGATAATTGAAAGAAAACTCAACTGACCGATCCTGCACAATAAGACTAGATTCATGGGTGAAAAGCATCAACAAGTGGTCACAAGATATGATGAACTACGTGCTTCAGAACAGCCAAATGGCTAAAAGAAATATAACTCTAAATGATTTAATTTATGATTGTAATAATGTTGTTTTGTAATCATATTTAATGCATTATCAATTTCCTACAAATTCTTAAATTTTAACCCATTTTAACCATGTAAAACACATGGCCAACTTTAACAGTTTAACTAGACTCCAGCTAATGAACTCTTTGTAACTAGAATAGTTCATATGAATTCTAAGAAGGAATCTTCAATAAACATGCATACATCAATCTGCAGTCGTCCCATTTATACAAACAATAAGGCTATTAATCAATCACCCTTTTAAGAAAAGCATAAACAGATAGATAATGACAATAATTAAAGTTTGTACATCAGATGATTCTCATAAGGGTTTCCAATCTGTCTTCTTCCACCACCGTTGTCTCAACATTAGGGAACTCCTGCCATTGGTATGATATTTCTTCATTGCATACCACTTTGGTGTATGATAGGTCTTGTAGAGATGATGGCAGCTCATGAATTCCTGTACAACCCTTCATGTAAATTGTTCGTAGACCACCTAAGTTTCCCATATCCTCCGGCAACTCGCTCAAGCTTAAACAGTCTGATATATCGAGAACGCTTAACTTTTGAAGACATGTGATTGATCCGGGCAATATTTCTAGTTTTGTACAAGAACGAAGGCTCAATGTTTCCAAACTAGTCAATTTACCAAATTCTTCAGAAATTTCGCACATATCGTTGCAGTTGGTGATGCTGAGATTCTTAAGGTAGACACTCCTACATAATATCCCTGGGAATTCAACTAAATCTTGGCAATAATCCATCTCGATTTCAACTAGTTTTGGCCAGACATCGAGGTCGAAGCTGCTGAGTTCCTCAAAAGCATTGCCTATGTTGCACATTATAAAAGACACTTTCTGCATGTTTTGCAGTGCTAAAGTGGACCTACTCAAGGATGATATTGTAACACGCTCAAGTCTAATTCTTGTTAGGTTTGATAGGCAGCCAAGATAGTCCAAATTCTCAAATGTTGTTGGGTATAAACCATAGTTCGTAACATTAATAATGCTCAGTTTTTGCATATCCTTCAAGAAGTGGGGTAGAGCGTAGGTCTTTGACATCAAGTTTAATACGAGAACTTCAACCTCAGGGGCTTTCATGTCACACCATCTCGAGGAGAAAGATTCTCCTACAATCAAAATTTCAAAAGTCAGAAATATAACATGACCATACATAAAGGCAGTATTTTTACTGTCTTTGTTATTTGTTAGCAAGAGTGAGAAATCAATAACGCGACCAGAATGTCCTTTGAAAGAATGGAATCATGTTTTGCTCAAATTGAGTGTGTGAAATGAAACCTGTTGATATAGACAATATGCGGGCTTGCATAGATTCTTTCACTTTTTCAATTGATGCAGGCCGCTCTTGTCCTCGTACATTTGTAGTGAGCAAGTCTTCTTGTGCACTTATAATCAATCTCTCTCTCTGTGCTATTGGTAGATTGCTATTTAAGTTAATAGCAAGCTGCCTTAGCAAATCGTGCTGTGTCACAAATTGCTGCTCACAGTAGTTGATCGTTGCACTACCATCTTTCCTATCACTATAACCAATTTTGTAGGAAATACAAGTTAGGGGTTGCATGTGCATTCTCACTAAAATACATACTCTGTAGGATGCAATGTTTCGATGAACCCAATATTATACATCAACTGTAAATACAGATATAAACAAGTAAAACATATAAACTGTAATAAAGTCATTTAATAGGATTAAAGTGCATCTCAATTAGCAAATCTAGTCATACACTTTTGAAAGCAGACAGACAACTTATTTTTTACTTATTAACGATTTTCTACTTACTAAACATATAAGGATTAATTTGAGCAGAAGTTTCTTGATACCAAGAAAGTTGTAAGTTTTCAAATTAATACAGTAATAGAGAGAGTTCAAATAATACCTCGTTTTCATAAAACTGACAAGATTTCTGTAGGATAGTTGATATAACTTTGCGAGGGTATCAGTGCCCTCGTCATCATGGTTGTATAAATGCACCCACATATTCAAGAGAACATTGGCTGGGATCCTTTGATCTTCTAGAAACAACCCAAAGTCCAAGTAACATTGTTTAAATTTTTCTTCCAAGGCCTTAAAGCTTGTTTCTAGGCGCACAAGTACATCCTCATTTAGATCCAGAACCGAATGACCTAGAGAGAATAGTTTTATTGTATGTCTCCAGACCGACGCATCGTTCCCTTTTAAGGAACTACCAACCACTGCAAGGGTAAGTGGGTGTTTCTTACAGCATTTAACCATCTACATGAAGAAACATATCATTAGTCCTTAAACTAAGAAACATCTAAACTAAAAGTACTCATATTAATATATATGTAGAATTGAAGTTATTATTACCTGATTCACAAGATTATCATCAATAAAATGACTAGGTTCCGCAGAGCGGCAAAAGAGAGTCTTGGCATCTTCATCACTCAGTGGGTCAAATTGAAACACATCAAATTTTGGAAAGACCATCCGTGATGTGACTACAACTCTGTAACAAACTTTGATTTGGAATTGAAAGTGTTTGATAAATGATTCAGACCAAACATCATCTAATACTAGAAGTATAGGACCTGATACTTTTTTACTGAAAAAGTTTTCCAACTTATGCTGTGCATCTTCAATGCTTTGAAATTGAACTTGCTGACCGAAGTTTGGATTAAAGAGATCATTTACTATCACCATGAATGCGGGTGTTTCTGAAACCGTCACATAGAAGATATTGTCCCTAAATTTATCTGTATAAGAATAATTAACATTAGTTATTAAGCTAGCAAACATAATACTCTGTCTACAAGAAGACCCTCAAAGTTGCTCTCATTTAGTCTACAAATGACTGGAATATACTCCAATCCAATCTACATAAATTTTTAAATAGGGACAACGGTATTGGGTATAAAAAAATACCATTAAGCAATTATCACAAAATGTAATCGCGCGCAGTACTCAGAACTAGGAATTTAGATAATAATGCAGCATTTCCAAGTCCATCTATGATGAAGCATACTATACAAACCTTAATTTACTATTGATGTTAAAAATCTTCAGTATATCAAGTTCTGAAGAAGTTACTATGTCTAAAGAATATGAATGTCATTAATTACCTTGGATTTCAGTATCATTGCACAGCATTCTCACCAAAGTTGTCTTCCCACATCCACCAGCAGCCGAAACAAGCACCACATCAGCAACCTTAGAAGTATCGTCATCATCATTATTATCGTCAATACCAGCAAGAACCTTAGCCTTGAGCTTCTCCAGTGGCTCCTCAAACGCCACAATTCCAGGAGGACGTGGAGGAACCTGCCAACCCAAATGATCTCGCTCACTAGTTCCACGGCCTCTTTTCGAAGAAACCGACATAGAAGTATTCCTTAAAGCACTCACATCTGAGGCCATACTTGACAGTCTTGTAGTTACATGATTCATTTCATCCATTAGCTGTTTATTGTCGAACAATAGCTGTTTATTGTCACGACACTGATCAGCCTGAAGTTCAATCTGAAAGAATCTTAACAACTTGGCATTAATATCTTTAAGTCTAAGTGAGTAGTTGAATCTTTTGTAAGGATTCCATTTGACTTTTTCACATTTGCGAACGAGTTTGTTTGCTTCATCTATTTCATCTGCAAACATACCCGACTGCTGCGAACCTGTACGATCTAGAAGCTGATTAAGTTTAATGATGTCAACAACTATTGGGTTTATTCTTTCTAAAGTTTCATTCAGTTGTTTTAGTTGGGGTTTGAAATTGGCGGTTGTTCTTAGTACTTGTACTACTGCATCACTTAGCCTTGCTATAGGTTCAGAAAATGGATCTATAGACATTTTCCTTGTTGCTGAAAATGAATATGGTATTGGGTGGATTGGATATGAGTATATGACTATATGAGTTTGATGATTTGCAGATACAAGTTTTCTTTAGATTCTATACAGTCAGGTTTGAGCTTTGCTATTGGAGCTTTGAGTCAACGCGTTAAAAAAAAATGGGGCCGCTCCCATCAAAATTATGAACAGGACAAAAAACATAGACTTTAAAAGTCTTCATAGTTCAAAGTAAGTGAACTTTATTAATGGAAGTTCAGTTCACACTCACACTTCTAAGGGCATGAGGTATCGTAACGAAATCACCTCGCCACTTCGATGTGGCAAGCTCGCCACTCCATTTCGTCTCTCGCCACCACACCACTGAGCCTCGTCGGTTTCGTTTTCACCGTTTCAACGACGAGGAAGAAGACAAAAGAAAAAAGAATATAACCGTTGTTAAACGGTTCATTTTTTTTTTATAAAAAAAACCTTTTTATTTTTAAAATTAAAACTTTACCTCCCTCATATAAATAATACCTCATTTTTATGAAATCATTCATACTCTTTTCTATCAAATCATTTACACACTACTCTTTCAAATCTTTACATCTTAAGCAAAAAAAACATGAGTGGTTCAAATTCGGATTCCTATCTTGATGATTTACAAGAATATCGAGATGATCTACGAAAGTTGCACGAGGTTAATCGTTGCCGAAACGGGAAGCTAAAAGTTCATCCGTAATTACATCTACCGTAGTGAAGTTCTTGAAGAACGGTGATATCCGACTATTTTTTACGATTGTCCAAAATATCAGAGTACTATTTTAGGAGTCGATTTCGTATGAGCCGTAAACTATTCTTAGAAATAGTACAAGGTATTGAAAATCATATTCATACTGTTGATCCTCTTCCACTGCATTTTGATTTCTTTAGAATCCAGGCCCGATGCTACGGGTGCAATGAGTATGAGTGTTATTATGAAATGTGGCCATCCATATGTTCGCCAATTGGCTACTGACATACGATATACGCATTTGATGAATATTTGCAAATGGGGTCACACACGGCATGCGATTGTTTAGATTTTTTTACTATGTGTGTAATTGAATTGTTTATGCCCGAGTTTTTAAGAAAGCCTAATTTGAATGACATTCAAAATTTATATAAAGCACATAACACGGTCCACGGGTTTCCGGGAATGCTTGGGAGCATTGATTGTATGCACTGGGAATGGAAAAACTGTCCCGTTGAGTGGCAAGGGCAATTTCATAGAGGTGATAAAAAATATCCAACTATTATGCTTGAAGCCGTTGCGTCATACGATTTATGGATTTGGCATGCTTTTTTTGGGATAGCGGGTGCGAATAATGATTTAACTATTTTGAATAATTCACCGTTATTCGACGACCTTCTTGATGACATCTCCCCCAAGGTTCCGTTTCAAGTAAACGGTGCAAAATTTGAACACGGTATTACCTAGGCTGACGGGATTTACCCAAGCTTGGTCATCTTTTGTCAAATCATTCTCGACGCATATTCGAGAAAAATGCCTTGTTTAAACAAAAAACAAGAAAGTGCTCGCAAGAGCGTTGAAAGAGCTTTCGGGGTCCTCCAAGGGCGTTGACATATTATAAAGCCAACCGCGGCGTGCTTGGACTATCAACAAGCTACGAAGAGTCATGTACACGTGCATCATATTGCATAACATGATTTTGAAAGATCAAAATTTTGCGATATCCGAAATGAACGATATTTATGTTTGTCCGCGAGCAAATATACAATGCGGACATGGGTTGGCGATGCGATATACAACGGAAGAATACTGGGTGACAAAGCAACGCATGAAGACTTCAACGAAATATCATTGAGCATGTTTGGCAACTACATCAAGAATTAACAAGATTAGTTTAAATTTAGTATGTTTTTTATTATCAATGTATTTTAAATTTAGTATTTTTTTTAACTATTGTTTGTTGTATTTTTATTTTAAATGAATGAAATGAATTTTATTGTGTTTGGAAAATATGGAAAAGAAATAAAATGAGGATGGGTGGGGCCTAAATGAAGAAGTTTGAGTTAGTTATAATTGGGGGTTATTTTTAAGGGGAATGAATTCTCTCAAGTTATTTTTACAACTTAAGTCAAGTTAGGGGGATGTGAACCATTGAATTTGATCCAATGGCTCAAATCAAAAGAAGTTCTTTTGATTTGAGCCATTAGATCAAATCCAATGGCTCACACATCTCCAACTTGACTCAAGTTGTAAAAAAAACTTGAGAGAATCCTTCTTCATTTTTAAGTGGGTGTATTGCAGTGATGTGAAAGTGATGTGGCAAAAGTGGGGCCTAAATGAAGAAAAAAAAAATTCATGACACCCGATGCTCTAATTATTGTTTTGCCAATACGTAGGTGGTAGGTGTGTGTAAAAATAACACTGTGTTCTAGACGAATTTTTTATAAAAAAGGAAAGAAAAGTAGGGGAAAGTAAAAATAATATAGTTCTCAAGTTGAGTGGAAGAAAAACATAATATATCGTCACTTCTTTATGCTCTTCATTTTGAAAGATATTTGCATCAAGGTGATGCAATCTTTCAAGATTATTCCTTGACCACGAAAGTAAACCCAACAACTGATTGGTTCATGTTTACATATATATAAAAGTCCAACAAATGAATCGAAACTGGATAATAATTTGAAACCTAGCAAAACAAATCCTTATAGACAATGGTCCAAACTAAGAGCATATGGTAATTGGTAAGAAGAAATGGCATTTTTTTTATTTGGGCATTAATGGAAGAAGAAAGGGTATTTTAGATGAAATTAGTTTTGTTATGAATATGAACCAAGATATTTTAATTTGTAAAAAAATTGAACAACTAATATCGGTTATTATTTTTGTTGGAAAAAAAAATATGGATGCGGGTGATAAATCCGTGACACACATAAAAGGTAAGCAGATGGGATACGAGGTATTTTTGTCAAAAATCTTTTTATAACTTTTTCCTTCATTAGCAGCCCATATATGGGCGAAAAGAATTGGTCAAATAAATCAACGAATAATCCTCCCAGTCCCTCTCCACCGCACATTCACTTTCACACTTCGCTTTCGTTCCTCTACTTCACTTTCTTTCATAAGTCAATCAATGTCAATCTTGAAAAAACAGTAAAAGTAAATGTGTGTAAGTTATTTTTGTTTAAACTTAGAGCAAACACATCCATAACGCCATAACGGGCGTTAGTGTGCATTTAACGCCGTTAACGGGCGTTAGACCCTTGGACCTCCGGCGTTAATCAGGCGTTAAGGGACCAACGTTATGTGGACAACGGGCGTTAAAGGGTTTAAATCAAAAAATCAAAAAATTTACAAAATCACCCCCTCAACGGCTAGTGACCGTTAATTTTTTAAAAAAATTTACAAAAAACCCCCTAACGGCTAGTTTTAATAAAAAAAAAAATTAAAACATTTTTTTACCACTATAAATACCCAACTAAAACACCATTTTTTTCACACTTCCACTACTCAATCCTCTCAATCTTCAATCTTTCATTCAGAAAAAAATGTCGGAAGCGGCGATAATACATTCTTCAATCTTCTCGGTGGTGGGTAGAATACCTCAAACCCGGGTTCATCATCTAACCCGAACGCGGGTTCATCTTCAAACCCCAACATGTCTCTTCCTAACCCACTAGGCTTCTCGAGCCAAGAAATGTATCAACAACATCAACAATATCTGTATTGGCAACAACAAAGCCAACAAAGCACCTTAAACTCCAACTTTCAAAATCTACAATTCTCACAACACTCACAACATTCACAAACTGAAACACATGATGTTCCTGAGACACCCACGTCTCCTCCAAAAAAATCCAAAGGTCGTGTTAAACGAAAGTCAAAAAAATCCAAAGACCCTGAGCCCGAACCAATCGATGATGATGAAGAAGAATTCGCTATTGGGCGTTGGACTCCAGCATAGGAAGAATTACTTGCAAGGTGTTACATAGCTGTTACGAAGGATCCAAAAGTTGGGCGTGCACAGCCCAAAGATACGTTTTGGTATCGGGTCACAAATGAGTTCAATAGACTCAACTTTCAACGGCGCAACAAGGATATGATGTCAAGCAAGTGGAAAACGTTGAACGCCTGTTGCACAAAGTTCAACTCTTTTTACAAACGTGCGCAACAGGAACAACGAAGCGGGAAAAATGAGATGGATGTGATGAAACGGACAAAGCAATGGTATCGTGAGGAAACCAAAGCAGTACCATTTGCTCTCGATGACTCTTGGGAGGTTTTGCGTCATTTTAAGAAATGGGACGCTCCTGAACCGGTTGATTTAACTGGCGATGCCCCAAGCCAAACAAACGAGGCTTTGTTTGGTCATGATGAACAACCACGCCCCATGGGAAAGAAACGTGCTACCAAGAAAGCAAGATCCGAGAGCACGAAAAGTACTGGGGGAGTGAGCACTGGAGGAACGAGCTCGTCAATTTATTTCACCGAAACTATGGCAAACGAGTATCGTATCAAACGTGAATCTGCCGCAGCGGCGTATCGGGCCCAACAAGAAAAAGATGAAACAATAACAAGGTTGAAAGAGAAAAAGTTTTTGATGACTGATACTGAAGGCAAAGATCCAAATGTCGTGGCTTGGATAAATGAGGAAAAAGACCGAATCATCAAAAAATATAACTTGCAACCTCGTCATTAGATTGTATTATCGTCATTTCATTTGTTGTAACGTTTAATTTGCAGTGTGTTTTTTTATTTCGTTGTAATTTTTTTTTTTTTTTTTTTTTTTTTAAATTTCATATTGTAACATGTTTTCAAATTTAATGATATGTTTAGTTTAATAAATGAAGTGTTTGTTTTAGTTTAGGGGTTGAAATTGAAAATATCAAATGTTAAAGTTTAACTTGAGATATTATTGATGTGGGTGTTTTTTGGGAATGTTAGGGTGAAATGTTAAAGCTGATGTGGCGCTGACGTGAACGATGTTAAACTTTAACACAAGTTATTGATGTAAATGCTCTTAGTGCATTTGCAACCATAACTTTAGTTAAGGTTTAACCTCTTGCCACGTTTCTGCCACATCAGCTTTAATATTTCACTTTAACTCACCCAAGAAACACCACTATCATAACATTCCCAAGGTTAAACCTTAACTTACCAACAATTTACAAAAACAACCCCTCATTAAAAAAAAAGAAAAAGAAATAACGCACGTTATGGTAGTAACGTGCAACCTTTAACACCCAAATAACTTGGATGACGGTGTGGTTAACTTGCAAATAACCCCAACGTTGCAAGTGCTCTTATAGTTTAATAGTTTAGGCACGTTTGTCATTATTTATCTAAAAATAAGAAATGTTTGTATAGTAAGAAAAATTAACGTTAAACTCGTCATTGATAAAATTATCGGTGCGTCTAGTATGCTTATAAAAATCAGTATAACTATTTGTTTAATGTTTAGATAGAAGAATATTATATATCACTGCGTATAAATTGTTGTTTGGTTTGTTTAATGAATCATTCTAAGTAAGATAAGTAAAAGTATTAAGCTGAAATGGTGAAAATATAAATAAAAGTGTAAGTTAATGAATAATTCATAGTAAAATAAGGACTAAATGGTTTCACAAGAATAACTAATTACGAGGCAATCTGACTCGTGTATTGCACACGGGCTGTATTTAAGTGTTTATAGCGTAATGTTTGGCACTAATTTTTGTCGTGGTTGAAACGTTCACTTTTTTGTTGGTCAATAAGTTTCTAAGTTGTGAAGTTACCATAACATTTGTAGTCTACAAAGTTCAGAAACATACATTGTTTAAAGACAACAAGTAATGTTTAGGGTAATACATATTCGATGAAAAACATTGGCTTTCATATGCTCAACCAACATTGTTTTGTGGTGAAGACAGCTTTGCTGTTATAATCTTGGTCTTAGTCCAAATTGTTTTGGAGAACCACCAGAAGCAGCATCAACTTGACTTCCTAATTGAGACTGGACCACACTTGCTTGAAAATCACCGTGAGATTGAGCATCAGTTTGACACCGAGGTTTTTCATTTCCTTCAAAGTTGTGACATGTAACCTTTGCCTTTTTCTTTGCTGTAACTTTTGGCTGGGATAAACCTGTTTTTTGAGACTGTTGTGTACTGCCTTGACTTCCTGTACACCTCCTTGCCCAAGACATGTTTTCTTGTTGTGTCCAACATTGCCACATATACCATAAACCACACTCTTACTAGACTGTGACAAGTTACTGGTTTTGTCACTATTATCATTTTCAGTAAAAGCCCTAGTTCTTTTCTTTCGTGGCCTACCTAATGGTTTATGATGTTTAGGTGGAAGAATGCTTGTAGGCACTTGTGACTTATTCCAATGTTGATAACCATTTATTGGCTGGATGTAGTGTTTATAAGTTTCTTCCCAAGTCTTAAGCAAGTAACATGGATGAACCCATGATTCAACAGATCCTACTTGCATTCCATTGAAGCTCATATACCGATGGGTAGCAACAACATATTTACATGGAATACCTTTAAGCTCCCATCTTCTAAATGTACAAGCCCTAGCTTCAACATTCAGAAAACACTTATCTCCCCATCCGCTGACCTGATACTTATCTCCTTCAACCCGTAAAACGGTGTACTTATAAGCCTCTTTCTTTATCAAGTCTAACATGAGTGTTGCCTTTGGTGTTAATGGTCCGGCACACTTGTCAATCACATTCACAACATTCACTATTCTTTTCATACAGTATTCTCTAATGTATTCCAAAGCAGTAATGATGGGTTGGTGTCTACCTCCCAATAGTTTGCCATTGAACACCTCACACATGTTATTAAGTAACACATCAGAATGAGCCCTCCCTACACATTTATACAACATGTTTGAGTTATACAAACAACAATGTTGAACAATGTCATAGAACAAAAGATGTACACTTAGACATAGATTTGGTTAGTATCTGAAAAATGTGACCTTGACCAATGGGTTGGTGGTATCCTACTTGTTAATACAAATAAACCGTAAAAACGTTTATTAATATTCTGCGATCTCTTTGTGTTTTGTTGATAACAAATATAATGTTATCTTAAGTATAATTATAATGATACATGTTATTTTTGTAAAGCATTTACATATAGCCATTTAAATACAAAAATGTAATAATTAAGCATTTCTTGTAATAGTTTATTAGGATGGGTAAAAACCATAACCCATGGATCTTAACGCATACCCAAGTAGACTAGATACAATGTATACTTAGATACATTGAATCTAAAGATAACCCATGGACCAACCCATAACCCATGACCCATAACCAAAAAACCCATGGGCAAGAGGAGCGCCTAATTCCACGGATCCCTAGGATTACACTAGACGGATCCCAAGTGGAAGGGATCCGTGGGATCCAGGGAACAGTGAAGAATTTTGCCTATAAATAGAGAGCCATTTCTTCATTCTAACTCACCCATCTTCTTACTAAATCTCTCATACACTCTCATTCTCTTCTAACATATAGATCACTTAATCTAGAGAGTTGTACTTCTTTCTTTCTATTTGTGATCCTTATATAGGTCCTTCTTAAGGCGAGATCAAAGCATTCTACAAGTCATCCAAGCAAGGGGTCCTTGATTGATTTGTCACTCCACAATATTTCAGTAGCAAAGATCTTGTATTTGATATTTCACATATTTGTTGTGTAATAGTCGTGTTGGTTTGGTCCACCGTGCTACAGACTCGGTATTTAGCTTTGTACCGGAAAAAGTGTAAGCAACGTTGTGAAGGCTTCTCCGCCAAGTGAAGGAGTTTGTTGACATAGTGCTTGAACTCTCGAGTAGGTGACTCGGGAGTGGAGTAGGGCAAGGAAGGTGTCCTTGTAGCCTAACCACTATAAATCGGTTGTGTCATTTCTATCCCTTAACTTTACTTTACTTGCTTACTTTATCATTAGATCTATACTTTCTCTACATCCACAAGATATCACATATTAACGAATCTAAAGTTTTTGAAAACTAACTTAAAATCGGCAAAACTATTCAACCCCCCCCTTCTAGTTTTCCACAATTGGTATCAGAGCTAAGTTTATAAAAGTTTTAAAATAAAATTGTATTTTAAAAACTTTTCGATCACTATGGGTTCTGAAAATTATAAAGAAAGGGCAATCCATGCAACGACCACCACTACTTGAAACTAATGGTTTTATATATTGGAAAAATAGATTCGAAACATATGTGAAATCTAAAGATATTGATCTTTGGTACATTATTGTTGAAGGCGACTTTGAGGCTACCTCAAATGATGATAAAGGAAGTTTAGTTAACATACCTCATGATAAACTAAACGATGAAATGAAGAAAAAACTTTCTAAAAATAGTGAAGCAAAAATGGTTTTATATAATGCTTTACCGAAAAAGGAATTCGAAAGAATTTCTATGCTTAAAACCTCTAAAGAAATTTGGAATTCTTTAGTTGTAACTCATCAAGGCAACCAACAAGTTAAAAATAATAAAATTGATTTATTTGTTCAACAATATGAACAATTTTCAATATCGGATGAGGAAACTATAGATCATTCATTTGCTAACTTTAATACTATTATTACATCTTTACAAGCACTTGATGAATCTTTTTCTAGTCGTAACCATGTTAGGAGATATCTAAGAGCACTTCCATCGAAGTGGAGATCCAAGGTGACGGCGATCGAAGAGTCAAAAGATTTGACAATCCTTACTCTCGACGAACTCATAGGCAACCTAAAAGTCTACGAGCTTGTTAGGTTCCCAAATATGCAACACAAGTAACAATAGAAGAAATAGAGAGGAGAGTGATCGGTTGAACAACGAATCAAACAAACACACACGTATGAATAGAGAAAGGTTATGCGTATAGAGTGAATGAGAGATAAATTGAACAACCAACCCTCAAGCGAGGGTTATTACATGGTATTTATAGGAGGGAAGTTAGGGCAACACTCCTAGTTCCCATCCTTTTCCTTATTGGACTAGGCCTAGGCTTATGGGCCTTCTACATAAGCCTAAGGCTAATAACTAACATAAAGGCCATATTAAGCTAACTATTACATATGAATCACTAACACTTGATTTAGGTTTAGGAGTGATACCAACAATCTCCCCCTAAGTGTTGGTGATGAATGAATGTAAACGGTGAGGGTGCAGATGTAATAGTAGCTTTGACGTCTTCTGACATTCTTCTTTCTTGTGAGAAGGATTGCCTTGATTTGAACAATCTCTCCAGTGTAGAGAAATTGTTTTCTTTAAACAGTTCTGCTTTGACGTCATAATTATCTTTGTTCTTTGTTCTTTTGTGATGAAAGTGATAGTGTGTTGTTGTTGTTTGCATCGAGTCTTCCTCAGGTCTGCTTCGCTACTCCAGTGTCTCCACGTCATTCTTCAACATGCCCACATGCTCTTTGACGTTTGGATTTCAGTACTGATGAAGTTCTTTAAGTCTTTAACTTTGTAGATTCTTTGGCTTGACGAAGAATCATTCTGACTTTTGTGTTGCTTTTAGATAGAACTTCCATTAGTGGTGATGTTGGCATGAGCATGTGAAGAATTCTGCACGATCGTTCCACTCCAGAGCTTCCATAAGAGGAAAACATGAAAATAGTTAGTAATAAGCGGATACCGGCACTTACAAGTTTGAACTTCGAGAGTGTTAATAGCATAGTGTGAAAACACACCTCTAATTCTCACAAAGGCCGTTCCTGAACCGAAGTCCCACAAGTGAGATAACACGATGTACCAAAGTACATCTACGGTTTGATGAGTCGCGAGGTACACCGAAGCATCACCTCACGATCAGAGACCGTTTGAGACACACTGCGTAATCCCTGGGGAGTTACCAAGTGACCTGCCATGTGGCCGTTAGATGTTGACCATGGCGGAGTTTCCATTCAATCACGAAGATCACAATTGTGAACCTCTCATAAATGTTCTCGACATTGCTAAGATCGTGAAGGACTCGATAACGTACCACTGATGTTCTTATTGTTAAACACCAAGTGATGAAATGTCAAGTGTACCTAAGAGATCTTTTGATGAATCTCGTGGCTCTAGACTCAATAGTGCGTTTTGGTTTTTCTGAGCGGAGACTAGGGAGAGGGTCTCCTTCTTCAATATCAACAATCTCTAAGAGAAAGCCGATAGATTATGTAGGGTTCCCTGTGAGAATGAAACAAGCTTCTGTTGAGAGAAACTTGAGTGGCTAAGAGGGTTTAGTGCATGCGCCATCTGGGTCCATGACGACTTTTAATCTTCAATACCGGTGTCATCTAGTGACAACCAGTAGCATATGAATTGAACCCGGTGTCTGCCCTAAGTTGAATAATTTGGAGGGCTATTTCTTTTCACCATTTTCTTTGCATTTCTTTTTAATTCTTCAACTCCTTCTTTCTCCGATTCTCATTTTCTCCTTTTTATGATCACACCTAAGGACTTCTAATTCTAACTATTTGTAGTGTCCTTGGGTAGATCCCTCCGGCTCTGGCGGATCATAGGACGGTTATTCCTAACCTTAATCACCTTATAACTCCATTGCCATAAAACCATTTTCAAGAAAATCTCTCGTAGTGTTTGTGAATGAAAAACATTTTGAACCACTTTGAGAGTTTTATCTTTTAGCATAAATACTCCCCTTCCACACGTGCTTAAGTGTTAACACAGAAATCTGCACGGTGAGAGAAGAGCGCGCACTTTTAAATTGATTGACTCAAGATAGACAGTCCCCCGCGAGACACGATTACGTTGAATAGTTAAAGAGTTATATTGTCAGCTTTTAGGTGACAACTAGCTCTAATAACTATCTTGAAGGTGTGGACAAACCTCGAAAGGTTGTCAAACCCGTCAAAGATCATGTCTACCAAGAGTTTCTCGAATGGTACATTCTACTCGGACAAGTCCTTTGCGAGACACGTTTACATCACTAGCGAACTAGCTTGAAATTATTACCCGTCCAGGACAAGTCTTTTCAAGTTACTAACAGTTAAGATCTCGTCAATTCGTTGGTTAAAGTCTTTTCACATGAGAATTCATGAGCAAAACACAACATATTTCTTATCACATAGTTTTCTCCCCCTAAAAAATGGCATATAATTGTTATTTTTGAAGAAATGTTGAGAATAAATATGTCCATTTTGAGTTTTATGGGAAGATGACCACTGTGAACAATTTGTGAACAAAGTTTTAATTCAAATACTCCCCCTCAACAAGTGATATAAACGGTTGAGGTTTTAAAAATCATAAGGGGAAGTACTTGTTCTTTAGAGCAAAACCTTGAAAAGAGAAAGGTTTGATAGGTTTACTCAAAAGTAAGAAGCTTTCGCTCCTTTTATAGGATTGTGGCACTGAAGCGTACCACAGGGTCCTTTATTTACAAGTGCGCGTTGTACACTGTTATGTGTGCACAAGCCATAGACATATATAACATCACACATCCAAAATATTATGAAATAGAAGCAGTTCAAGGGGTACCAGGAAGTCCATCAATGTTTCCAGGAATGCGAACTGGGCGTTGATAGCCGCGAGAGCAATCCTGGGACGACCTACAAAGCTTTCCAGTGTTCGAATCGATCCCTTCGATACAACCTTTCATCAATCATGGTAATGATTCTTTTTTCATCCCTTCTTTCCTTAGAATTCCATCGCTTTTTAGACCCAATTCCTTCATGAATATCCTTCAACCTATAAGCTAATCCGTCCCTAACCTTCTTCAAAGTGTGATCCCCAAACTTGTGAAGATCTCTACACGCCATCAAGCAGTTGAGTAGTGTTTCACTAAGGTAAACCACTCCGAATGGTTTGTTGATGAGTGTGTATTGTGAAAGCTGGTTGATGTCGGGAAGATCTAGCCGAGGTGGAGTGAAGTTGACACGGGTCGATATGATTCAACTGCGAAGTTGGAGATCTTCTACACGTTCTCGATGACTATTCGTCCGATGAAGATCGCAAGGACTTGATGAATTCACGTTGTACTTCAGCTTGAAAATTGTCTCATGCGACCCTCAGACTTTGGCAAGGTACATGTCTTCAATGTGGTTGATAGACAAATTCTCAAAGTCCGCTTCAGAGAATGCATAATCCCTTTCGTCTTGCCTTTTGACCACAATATTCTTGAGAAAAGTGTACTCCCATTTAGACGAAAGATCAACATGTTTGATGGAAACGATACTCTTAGTACTGAACACTTCATGTTGAGACTTCTGAACCTGGCAGCTTCTATAGTAGATTCTTCGGCGTTCCGGCCAATGGTGAATCCCATACAGTGCATCACGGTCATACTCTTCCACATTGTTGGAGAACATGTGGTTAGCTCTTTCCTCGATGGCTATAAAGTTAGAGTATATGGTCTGGGAATGGAAGTGTCGATGATGTAGCGTATTTCCTTGAACCATCGCCACCGTGAAGAAGAAATTCCAAGTCTTTGTTGAAGAAATATCTGAATGGAATCCTAGGCTGATCTAGTTGGCCAATTGTTGGTAGAGGTTTGGACCAGTCGGTGTAATATGGAGGATTGTTCCGTTTGGTGAAGTCGATGTTTGCTTCTGGGTTGAGCCAATCCATGTTGTTAGACATGGCTCGTGCTATATTATCAAGGTGATACTCGACTTCAATAGCACTTTCCGAGCTGTCTTTTAGCAGTTGAAATGCTTCATTCTTGATTCGCTTCAACTCAGATTGCGTCATCTTTTTCACACGGAATTTTTCTTGCAGTAGTTTCGCATGCTCCAATGTACTACATTCTGTCACCTCTTGACCTTCAGATGGGTAGGGAGTGTAATCAACAAGCTTCGAGAACCATTCAAATTCAGTATCATCTTCGTCCGTACCATGATAAGACGTCGGTCATAGGCTTTTCTTCTTTTCTTTGGCCCTGGTTGAAGATTCTCGGTTTCTTAGCCGTGTCGGGAGAGATGGGTTGTTGTTGTGGCTCTGGTATTTCCTCATCGTCACCACCCGTATACTCAAAGTGATCACCGGTTTTCTGAGTCTGGGTGGTGTCTCGAATCCGAGGTTTTTCAGTTGAAGAGCGAGGAGGGATCGTTGTTGAGCCTGGAGTCCTTTGGGGTGGAGGCTGCATTGAATACTGAATGGAGGATGATTCACCAGACTTCTTCGTGCGTTAAGGCTCGTTATCCTTATCCTGATATTTGTCTTCGTCGTCTCTTGAACGTTTAGGCCTTACAGCTTCTTCTCTGAATGTTGACCTGAGTTGGTATTCCAGCAATGCTTCAAACAATTTAGCTTCGTGAGAGGCAAACGTTGCAGAGCGTTTCGACATTTGAGCTACTAGCCGGTTCACCAATTCATCATCTGAGAAGATTGTGGATTCAACTGGATTGATGCTCAAATTCATTGGAGTTGATGTCATGGCTTGTTTGGCCAGATGTAAGAGATTCGGATAAAGTTGTCTGGTATACATCTCCTTTGTCAGTTTAGGAACGATCTCCATAAGGAACTTGTGAGAGTATCCTTTGATCATCTCATCCATGCTCCCTTGAAGATCATCTTTCATGAGCTTCTGGACATACTCCCTTTCAACTTGCATCTTGTCATTCTCATCATGAAGATATGTATCCTGTCAAGCAAGAAAATCTAACTTCTTCTTTGTAATATTTTTCTCTCTGACCTGTTTTACAGCTTTAACAATTCGAGACTTTGCATGAGACATCCAAGAGGCAGTTGGCTTCTTCACTGATCTGGATGTGGATCTGGTTGTTCTTTTTGATGATGGTGGTGAAGAATGAGAGGATGAATCTGATGATGAAGAGACATGAGGAGACTCGGGGTCCTTAGGAGGTTCCGAGGTTTTCTCCTTGGGACGTGTTGGACTGTCTAGAAGAAGCTTATCATAATCAGCGTCATCATCTTTTCCAGACTTAGTCGTATCATCAGTCTTTGTTGCATCACCAGAAGTCTTGTCAGTCTTTTCTTTTCTGGTTTTTCAAAGTCATACTCAATAGTGTCCTCCACAAGCGTTTGTTGTTGAACCAAAGTGGTGGCACCAGATCCCTTATCGGGTTGATTAACCGCATCAGGACATGGTGAAGGTTGAACTCCACCACTCGATCCTCCGGGGCCACCCATTTGATCTTTAGCAAATTCTTTTGCAACGTGTTGGAGTCTAAGGAATTTGAACTTTTTCCTGTATGTTTCATCTTGTTGCTCTTCATCTGATTCTTCTTCCTCTTGTTGCTCAATGACTGGAGTCTTCCCTTTGCCGTGTTCAGCTGGTGGACTGGGGGGGGTTTAGGTATCGTTGTAGTGTCATCTTTAGCAGTTTCAGAGTAGAAAATCTCTTCATCTGATGCAGTACCCTCCGAGTCTTCGTCTGTTAGCTTTCTTTGCGGTTCAGGCTTAGGTACGGGAATAGGAACAGCTTCCTTGGCGGGAACTGTCCCCTTACGTGGAGGATTCCTCCCGGGAACTTCCTCTCGACTCTCGCTTGCAGATTTCCTCGCACTTCCTCTTCGGTTTTTCTTGAAGGCGTACCAGAAGATTTTTCATCAAGAAAACCAACTTTGTTCTCTTCTACAGCTACTAGATACCTTTTATAAGAGTAGAGCTGTTTGATTTCGTCTCGAGAGAAGGTGATCCGCAATACAAAGACCTTGTTTCTTAGTCGTTGACTCCTTAAATCGACAGTTAGGGTAGGTTCGGCACAACATGTCGTGATTGTCAGGGTCATTGATTCTCTTGGGGACATCTGGATTATACCCAAGTGCTCTCTCGATCAACAGTTTAGTGTATCTGATGTAAGGAATCTTTGAGCCAAGCTCTTTGAGGAATGTCATCATGTCATCCCAAATCAGAGCTTCAACTTCGATGTGCTTCATGTTGATTAGAGCCCAAAAGATTTGCAGTTCCACGATCTTGGGATGCTCATAGTCACGACCGAAATGGATTTTGTGATGATGATATAAAGGGTTCTCCAAGGCTGAGGAATGTTCTTCAGATCCACATAAGAATGCTTGATGATTACTCCTGAAGCTTCGTCGTACCCAATATCAATCAAGAATTGCATAACCGCCTCTTCAAGAGGTGCAGCAGAGAATTCAGTTGGTATGATGTCAGGAATGAGGAGAACAGTCCTTAAGTCTGCAGGAGTGATGGTGAGTTGCTTGTGATTGAGCGTCACCGTCACACCATTTTGACCTTTGACCATCTGCATTGTATTCCAGAATTGCTATATGTAGATCTCTGGAACGGGCAGAGTTGGTGAGCATGTTCGATAGGGATGATTCTTCAGAATATCCACTGCAATGAGACAAGAAGATTCCGAGCAGGTGAGAGTTTCAAAGTCCACTCTGAGATTGTTCTTTCCAATCTTCATTGGATAGCCATGCGGGAAGATATCAGCAATGGTGAGGACATTTGGTGCATCCACATTCATTTGATCTTCCATGTCGTGGTCTGAAACACATTTAGCCAAAAGAACCAACATATCGAAAGACATAATGTTAGTCAACAGAAGGTTTTATTGTCTACTTATTGAATGATATATGTTAATGATTGTTACGAGTCCAGCGTCACTTGATTGTTCAATAGTCCAATGATGTCGAGAAAAGTTTCGTGAGTTAGTTAACTTTAAGTTTTAAAGTTTATGTTATCACTTAATTTTCACAACATATTAAACGTTTAAGCTTATTAGTGACATTTATTGGTTTCGTGACGTTATGATTTATTTATTTACAAGTATGCACGCGTAACAATTCATAATGAAGGTTTGATCAAGGCCTAGGCGTAGAAATGGTAGCTTATGCGTAAACAGAAGAAGTATACGCGTAGACGCAAGCTTATGCGTAGGATCCTTACTTACGCGTAAGAAATATTATGCGTAGGAAAAAGGGGACCTTATGCGTAAAGCTTACGCGTAGGCGTATATAAAACCTTACGCATAAGGCTTACTCGTAAGAGTAGACCTTATGCGTAGAGGTCACTGTTTACGCATATCCTTCACAGGATACGCGTAGTCCCTTTGTAGAACCTTACGCGTAAATGCTACGCGTAAGATGTCTCTTACGCATAACCTTCTACGCGTAAGGTGATCCTTATGCGTAGATTGCTAATGACCTTGATTCTGAATTTTACGTGTAGCAGACCTGAAATAACATCATCATAGCATCAATGTTAACACATACATCCATTATATAGCAGATCATGGCAAGAAGACTCATCAAACAGTTTACGCGTAAGATTACTTACGCGTAGACTTAAACCCTAGTTTCAAGAATTACGCTTAAGAAATCTACCCATGAAAATTGCACCAAACTTATTCTGGGAGGTGTTAGATGCATAGTAAGTTGTCCTATCCAAGTTTTAACATAAAATATGCCATGGATCAAAAATACCCAAACCGTATGAATATAAACCCTAAATTCCAATTGATGAGTCATTTGAGTTACTGGGTAGTTTCTGGGTTTATTTATAATTAATTCAACTTGAAGACAACCTATTATAACAATCTTTATCACCAAAAACGTTCACAAATGAAAATGCCCAAACCGACTCAAGAACCCTAATTTTGAAAAACAATCAATTCGTGTTTCTGGGTAGATTTTGAGGATAAAAATGGTATCGTTGATGTCTTTAACACGTTTTGACACAATCTTTTTGACCACAAACACTCACCAATGATTAAGTGTTCTTACACTTACGCGTAGAACACAAAAATCACATTATCTCAAGATTTAACCGTTGGATTTATGAAAAATTCAAAACCATTGTTTAAAAACTTGTTATAAACACGAAATCACTTACAGATTGATGATCCAATAACCGGATTTGAAGAAGGATTTTTGTGCGTAGGATTGGTTTGGTATAAGTAATAAATGTGAAGTGATGAAGTTAGGTGGGATGTTTTATTAAAATAACTTTCGGATTTTGACAGTTTTAGTCCCTCCACCTTTTCCATTTTCATCCAAAGCCTTTTAACTTCCATTTTGGTTACCAAACGAAGCATACTTAGAAATAACATTGACGACACTCCCTCTCGACTTAAGAAATAATGAAAGGTTAGAAATTTTAGTCTGAGGAGTGTCAGTGTACCAGAAATGTGACCACCATTTAAAGAAACAACCGGGATAGGATAACATTCAAGTACACAGTTATTTTGAAACATTTAAGTATTTACTTTCTCCCCCTCAACACTTGATCGGAAAAATAATGAATTTTGAAAGATTTGAGTGTTGACAGAAGAGTTGTACTTGCCATGTTAAAAGAAATATAGATAGAAGAATATTTTTATTGTTTTATCTGATTTTATATTTTTGTATTTTGTTTTTGAAAAATATTTACAAAAGAGGTTTTGGTGTTTGACTGGTTTTTAAGAATGTTTTAAGAGTTCATCCAGTTCCTCTTGAGTCAAACACCGCATACTAATTCGGTGGACCAACTCATTAAACCTAGCAGGAGCTAAGGCTTTGGTGAGAAGATCTGCCAATTGGTATTCTGTACCCACGAAGTATTATTCAACAGCACTGCTCCACGTGGTCCTTGATGAAATGATATCGAAGATCGATGTGCTTTGACTTTGAGTGTTGAACGATGTTGCACGAGATCGCAATAGCACTCGATTGTCACAGACATCGGGATTCTGTCAAATACGTAACCATAGTCTTTGAGTTGTGTTCTAATCTAAATGACTTGAGCACAACACGCCGACATGGCTACATATTCTGCTTCAGTTAATGACAGCGATGTACGTCCTCGCTTCTTCGATTGCCAAGATACCAGTTTGTTACTAAGAAATTGCAGGTTCTCCAAGTACTTTTTGAGAGTCTAAGCATCCGGCGTGATCAGCGTCTGAAAAAGCTATTAGTTCAAAACCAGAATCCTTCGGATACCCGATCCCCAAATTAATGGTTCCCTTGATGTATCGGAGGATTCTTTTAGCCTCTGAGAGGTGGGTTTCAGTTGGTCGCGACTGATAACGGGAGCAAAGATAAAGGGCAAAGACAATATCAGGTCTGCTGGCTGTTAGATACATGAGAGACCCAATAATACTATGGTATTTGGTAGGCTCAACCAATTTCCCATTCAAATCAGCGTCCATCTTCTTGGTATGTGCCAGTGGTGTGGCATAAGTATCACAAGTATTCATTCCGAATTTGTTCAAAATTTCAAAGGCATATTTGGACTGACTCAAGAAAATACCACGGGGTGATTGATGAACTTGCAGTCCTAGAAAGAACGTAAGTTCACCCATCATGGACATTTCAAAATGTTTTTCATTAGTTTTGCAAAAGCGATTGAGTACTTTTTATGAGTTGACCCAAATATGATGTCATCCACATAAATTTGAACAATTAAAATATGTTCCCCGTGATATTGTATGAAAAGAGTTGGGTCGACCGAACCTTTGGTAAAATTATTGGCAATGAGGAAAGATGATAGCTTATCATACCATGGCCGAGGAGCTTGTTTGAGGCCACATGAGCTTTGTTCAGTTTGTAAACATGGTTCGAAGGGCGGATCAACGAATCCTTCCGGCCGGCCGACATAAACCGCTTTCAGTTGACCGCTCGTAAAAGCAGTTTTGACATCCATCAAAGACTGTTATGTTCATATGAGCCGCGAACGCCGAAATATCCGAAAGCCTCAAGACGAGCAACCGGAGCAAATGATTCTTCAAAGTCAATACCCTCTTCCTGTCTATAACCCTTAGCCACCACACGTGACTTCTTTCTGATAACGTTCCTTTCAAAGATCCAATTTTTTTTCCAAATCCATTTTAAACCAATGACGTAGACCCCTGATGGTCTTTCAACCAGTTCCCATACTTCAAGACGTTTGAATTGGTTGAGTTCTTCTTGCATGGATTCAATCCAATTATATTTTGTCATTGCATCCTTAATGTTTTTGGGTTCAGTTTGGCAGGCAGTGAGTGCATAAATGCAATGTTCACCGTCTGTGGGAAGACGTTGTCTCGTAACGACTGGTTGATTCGGGTTGCCAATAATATTTTCCAGAGGATGGTCTTTTGTCCATCGATGTGTAGAGGGTTGATGTTGATATACATTATGCAGATTCTGAGGATTCTAATGGCTTGTAGATGATTCCGCGACATCAGGTGCAACAGTTTCATTAGCAAACGGATTAAAGAACGCATTTGGATCAAAATCTGCAGGTGGGGGTACTTCATTTTTCAGAACATCATCACCGGTTCTCGCATCGTTGGATGCAGTTTGTTCAACTGTTGTAGTAGAGTCAACTGGTGGTGCATCTTCAACAATAATTGTTGTAGTAGGTGTATCAGGTATAGGAGTATTATCGTTGAGCAAATGAAACAAGCGGATACACCGAGCACGTTCATCAATATCGCCATCGAACAGAGGAGCAAATAGTCTTTCCATTTGTTGACGAGTAAGTGAGGGCTTGAATCACCGGTGATGATGTGGTTTGGGGAAAGTTTAAGCGGTTGTGACCGGGTTCCAAGTTGTTATACTCAGAAGCCATTTCAGTGAGTTCATCAAAATTAGCATGAATCGTTTCCATAACCTGCTTTATCCGACGATTCCAGATCCGGTAACCTTTAGAATTCTCACAATATCCAATAAAGACTCCAATGTCACTTTAGCTTTGAGCTTTCCAAAGTCATCACGATCATTATTTGGATAGCAAAGAGATCCAAAGACATGAAAGTGTTTGAGGTTCGGTTTACGATTGTGGAGAAGCACAAATGGTGTTTTGTTGTATGCTTTGTAATCATTGAACGGTTCGAGTGTAGCATGCAGTTGAGACAGCCTTCCCCACAAGTAACTGGAAGTTTAACATTGATTAACATCGTTCTCGCCACCTTCCACTAACGCACGGTTTCGTCTTTCAACAACTCCGCTTTGTTCTGGTGTGCGGGCAATAGATGTTTGATGCTCAATTCCCACTTTCTCATAATATTCCCGAAGAGTGTGATTCACAAATTCAGATCCTTTGTCTGTTCGAATTTGTCTAACGGTGTTCCGAGTGAATTTGTATTTTCGTGAGAAAGGTGATGATCATCTGTGGAGCTTGATCTTTACTTCAAGAAAATAAACCCAAGTCCATCTTGAGTAGTCATCAACAATTACCAAGATGTAGCGTTTGCCATTTATTGTCTGCACGCGCATCGGGCCACACAAATCCATGTAAAGAAGATGAAGCACATCGAGTCGTGTTCCACCTTTGAAGGAAAATGAGCACGAGTGCTTTTCCCTTGTTCACACGCTGAGCATAGGTGATCTTTAGAATACCGAAATCTCAGGAGACCTTCAACAAGTTTGTGTCGAACAAGGTTGGTTATGGTTTGAAAGTTTAGATGTGAGAGACGACGGTGCCATAGCCAAGATTTTGTTGAGGTAGCCTTTGAGAGTAAACAAATGGGAGATGAAGCAACCATGTCTTGCATTGAGATGGTGTAGAGACTAGAATTGCGAGAGCCATACATGAGATCGTTTCCTTGTAGATCACGAACGAAACAATTTTTCTCCCGAAATGCAACTTCCAAATCTCCATCACAGAATTGACCAACAAAAAAGAGATTGTGACCGAGGCCTTCCACATAATAAACCCTGCTAATTTCGATGTTGCCATTAATGTAATCTCCGTAGCCCATGATAGCCGCGAAGTGATCATTCCCGAATCCGACAGTGCCAATGAACTTTGAAACAAAGTTTGATAACAGTTTAAGATTGCCTGTCATGTGTCGGGAACATCCGCTATCAACAATCCAAAGGATGATCCGTATCACCTGCATTAGACACTGCACGACACAGATGGAATAGAAGTAGATGTGGAACCCGAAGTGTTAGAGGGTTCCAAAGCAGTTATAGTAGAAATACACAAATCTATAACTTTAGGCATCCATTTAAATCCAAGTGTATTATGTATCCATTTCTGCCATCTCCAACTAGTCTTAGCTTTAGTCTTAGTGAATGCACTAGGTGGTACAAACTTCCTTGGAGGTGATATCGAACTACAGGGACATCAATGCATTTCTTAGAATCTAAAGAGGGCGGTCTACCAAGCACAGACTTACAAGCAGTAGTGGGCCTAGAGGTATTCCGGGTCTTAGGATTCTGTAAACGAGACAAGATAGCCTTAGCAACACATTTATCATGACAATCAGAATGCATACTTTTACGAAAAATAACACAAGAAGCATCGATCAATATCAAAAGTACTTAAAGGTTCAACATTAGTTACAACACTTTTTCCATTACATTTGCCAGACGGAATATCTAAAGTGGGTGCAACTGAAGTCTTATTCAAAATCCTACGGTGTTCTTCTACTTCAACATTCTTTATTTGTCTTTTCTTAGGTCGCAACTTCCTATTCTTCCTTGTATTGCTCTGTAAGATATAACTTTTCACATACACATCATAACATTAACACAAGGTAGCATATAGATGGAATTCTAGAGAGAGAAAGTTAGAGGTTTAGGGAACTTAGTGAGAGAAAGTGAAAGATATTATTATAAGCTCCAACTCTCTACCTTGGGAGGTAGAGAGTATTTATAGTCTTACATAAAACGCCACACATCGGGCTGTGGATCAGGCATACAGGGTAAAGACCCGTCCGTCCTCCACGGTGTTACTTAACTAAATACTACTTAACTTAATATAACTATGACTACGAGCTTTCTAATGATTACATATACTTGAGGTGACCGACTCTTTAATACCCGGAATTTCTAATTCCTAACAATCTCCCCCTAAGGGAGGTCACCTCAATCATGCACTAAAATTACATTGAATACAAACAGATATGACATTAACAATTGTTCTTGCATTCTTGATGTAGTCCTTTGTTCCTAAGCTCGTAGTCATTGATTCTTCACATTGCATGTTTGGTTACTTCAAGTGGAGGTCTATTATTGATCCACGTGATAATAATTTTGAGCCGCTTTTGGGATCATCACTAGTAGAAAATCTCTCGATACATCCATTGTGGTGTTGGTATTATGTGATGTTGTGACATTCGGACCGACATGCTCACATTCTGGATCATGATATCTTCTCATCGAGTAGCGAAGCATTTGTTGATTCATGATATTGGCAGCAGAAAGCGTAAGCATGGAGTAAAAATATCGAGTCATTGATGCACTAATCATGATTTCTTTTGAGATGAATGTGTTAGGTGAGCATGCGGCTATGGATTTGACCGCTTCATTCTCGATCACGCAAACGCCGGGTGTACCGCATAAGACAGTTAGCAATAAAGCGCACGAAAGTGTCTTTGAACACTTTCGATGAATTGAGGTACACGGCCCACGGTTCCCCGCTGATCAAGACAAGTACGCCTGGATCGTATAATTCGAGGAATTTCCTTGACAGGTTTCGCGAAATGCTCTAGCCGTTCTCAAACCGAACGTCTCAAAGAAGACAACACGGAGTGAGTGAACCAAATAATTTTCGTCCACCGATTGATGAAAAGAGATTTGAAAAACAATCGCGTATTGCTCAATAGAAATTGTTTTTGCAATATAACGAAGGTTTTAATGAAAATCAATTATCAATCATAAAACACCTTTTGATTTGAAAAATTAGTACACGGTCGACGTGCTAATGAAAAGAGTTTTAAAGCACAAAGACCGGTTTTTCAAAGGTATCCGTCAATCCATAACCTGAACCAGGATTGATTCAAAAGATTGAATCGCCCGATTGTTTCTGTTCAGTTGTCACATGGTTGATCTGTATAATAGATCTCACATGCCACCTACCAGGAGCTTGTTAGATGTTGGCTCCCGAAGGCTTTCCATCTTCATTGTGAGTATGTTTGCATATCACTCAGATGTTCTGGCAATACCACAAGGATAATGCGTAGGACTCAAGATATAATCTCTCTTTCCACATTGTGTGAAACAGAGAGTCTTCATTGAAAAGTGTCCTAATGAGATTTATTGATGATCTCGTGGCTCTAGACTCAATTTGTGCATATTTGGATCCTGTGTCGGAGACTAGGGAGAGGGTCTCCTTCTTCAATATCAACAATCTCTAAGAGAAAGTCGATAGATAATGTCGGTTCCCCGTGAGAATGAAACAAGTCCTTTTAAGAGGAACTTGAGTGGTATGGGAAGTTGAAGTGCGCAAGGCCACCGGGTCCATGACGCCTTGTCTTCAATACCGATGTTACCATCAAGAGCATATGAATTGAACCCGGTATTCGCCCTAAGGTTGAATAAATGGAGGGCTATTTGTTTTCACCCTTTTCTCATTCAATTCTTTTTAATTCTTCAACCCCTTCAGAGCTTACCGAGACTTCATAGCTAGAACCTTGTTGGGTTTATTCCAAGACTAGCTCAGTCTCACCGCACTCTTCCCATATCTCATTTTTCTCCTTTTATCATCATACCTAAGAACTCTACACTAACTAGTGGATAGTCCTTAGGTAGATCCCTCCGTTCTCGGCGGATCATGGGAACACATACCTAACCTTATCGTCCTTATATCACCATACATAATGTAAAGTTGGTCGGTCTTTTGGTATTGTTCATCTGCCATAGGAACCAATTGAAAACCATTTGAAAATCAATCCGGATACTTATGATATTTTATCAAAGCATTTTGTACCTGAATTGTTTTTGATATTTTTAGAAGAAGGACTCCCCCTCAACATGTGAATCAAGTATTTGAAATAGTTTTCCACACGGAGGCAAAAGAAAGAATTAACTTCTTTGATTACCATTTAAAAAAAATATCAACATCACTTCCCTAATCGAATCAAGTAGATAAAGCATTTTGGGGAAGGATGAGGTTTTCATGATTTTGCTCCCCCTCAATATGTGCCTCGAGATTTGAAAAGAGTTTTTCACATACTAGAGGGAACCTGCACATTGAGATATGTGATCACGTTTCAAATCATTGTGGTTTAAGATAGATGCTCCCCCTCAACGTGTGCATGGAAAATTTGAAATCGTTTGTCACTTACGGGGAGGCAAACATGCTAATCACTTATGAAACCATTTATCGAATTATCAGTTTAAATCCTATTTAAATCACAACTTCTCCCCCGATCACAATTAACAAAACATTTGAGATTTGTGATCTCTGTAGATTTAAATTGATTTTGAAAGCTTTTAAGGAGAATTGTGACTTGATTATGAAAGCGTTTTAACTGATAAGGATCTGATGTTGAGATTTTAAACTCCATTGGTTAAACATGCATGATTATCTTTTGAAAACAATTGAATGCCAAATAACTTTTTAATTTAATTGAAATCATTCTCCCCTCAATCAATGACATAGGTTGTTGATTGAGAGATAGAGATTTTGACAGATAAGTCCTGATGATTATCAAAAAATAGAGACCGAAGTTATTTTTCAAACGCATTTAGTTTTCAAAGAATAAATGTTTATAGAATCGAGCATGGACTTAGAAATCATGATAAAACATGGCTCCGTTCTTTCTTTTAAAACCGGGTTATTGCCTGAAAATGACAATAAACCATAGTTTCTCTTTCTCCCAAAAATATTTTTTTTGATTTTTTTTTTTAATAAATTCGAACAACATCTAAAGTCCCGTGTCATTCTTTGAATGACAGCACAAAGACCGTAGATATAATCGAACCGAGAAAAACATGACAAATTGAAAATATTTTTGAAGATTTTTCATTTTTTCGATTTTTATGAATTTTTGAAAGTTTTATATTTTTCTATTTGGTTTTATAGGTTTTATAATTTTGTATTTTGCTTTTTGGATAAATATATACAAATATATAGATGAAGGAAAGACCTTTACTCCTCGTCTTCCTCCCCAAGACGCGTTTGAGTGTTTTCGTTGAAGGCTTTTCAAGCCAAGTCGAGGAAGAATAAACTCAAAACGTTCTCTTGGAAGAGCTTTGGTGAAGATGTCTGCTAACCGGTATTCTCGACTTAACAAAATAGAGTTCCACCACACCGTTTTCCACTTGCTCCCCGATGAAATGATGTCGGATGTCGATATGCTTTGCTCTTGAGTGTTGTACGTTGTTGCATGAGAGAGCAATGGCACTTTTATTATCACAAGATAGAGGGATTTTGTTGAATTCAAAGCCATAGTCCGATAATTGGGATCTCATCCAAAGGATTTGAGCACAACAAGATGACATGGCCATGTATTCAGCCTTTGTAGAGGAAATAGAAGTACTCATTTGCTTCTTTGAAGACCAACTTACAAGTTTATCACCCAAAAACTGAAAGCACCTCCCGATGTACTTCAACGTATCTTGACATCCCGCATGATCAAGATCTGCATAGGTCGTTAGTGACATACCGGTGTCCTTCGGGTACCATAGTCCCATATTGATGGTTCCTTGGAGATACCGAAAGACCCGCTTAACCGCTTCAAGGTGCTTTTTAGTAGGCTTAGCCTGATATCTAGCACACATGCACACAAATGAACAAGATGTCGGTCTGCTAGTGAGGTACATCGTGGATCCAATCATGCTACGATATTTTGTTTGGTCTACCATGATCCCTGAGTGGTCCTCATCAAGTTTAGTACGCTCAATCATGGGAGTGTCAACGGTGTCACGTGATACAAATCCAAATTTCTTTAAAATTTCATTTACATATTAAGATTGATTAATGAAAATGCCTCCTGACTTTGTGAAATTTGTAATCCCAAGAAAAATGACATTTGTCCCATCATCGACATTTGAAATTTGAAACGCATTTCTTTTGAAAAACGATCACATTCATTGGGGTCCGTCGAGGCAAAGATAATATCATCAACATATATTTGAACGTGAATTAAATGTTTGCCCGACTTTTCGGTGAACAATGTTGGATCAACTCGCTCCTTTTGCCGGTCGATAGAAGAAACTTTGATAGCGTATCATACCATGCCTTTGGAGCTTGATTTAAACCGTAAAGAGCTTTCTTCAGACGATAAACGAGAGTAGGATGCTCTGGGTTCACAAAGCCTTCAGTTGGCCGACGTAGACAACTTCTTTAAGATCTCCGTTCGAAATGCCGCCTTTACATCCATCCGATAGACTACCATGTTCTTACTTGCAAGCATTGGCTAAGAATATTCGATTGCCTCGATTCGAGCACCGGAGCAAATGATTCTTCAAAGTCTATACCCTCCTCTTGACGGTATCCTTTAGCAACTAATCGAGCCTTGTTCTTTAACACATCACCATGCTCATCAAGTTTCACTTTGAAGATCCACTTTAGAGCAATGATCATAGCACAATCTGGAGCAGTACTAATTCCCATACATCAAGTCGATCAAACTCATGAATTTCTTCTTGCATGGCATTGAACCAGCAGTCTTCATCCATGGCGGTTTTAACATCTTTTGGTACGATCTTAGAGAGTACGGAGTTGAAGAAGCACCATAAGGCATCTGTTGCAAGTTGTTTCCGTGTGGATACAGGATGAGAGAGATTTCCAATGATGTTGTCCAATGGATGATCGTGAGTCCATTTACTGAGGTGTTCATGTGGCAGAGGTTGAGGGACTAAAGTAGCAGAGTCGATGTCTTCTGAAGAAGATGGTTCTGATGATGATTCAGGAGTAGCAAATATGTTTTCAAATGGAGCATCCTCAGGAGTAGCAAAGGGATTAACTTCATCATTGATGCCAGAAACATTTCCATGATGTACATTTGAAGAATGTTGATTTGTTGATGAGATCAAGGATCGCAGCAGGTGCTTCATGACTTAAAGATATTGAGATCGAAGGATTGACTTCATTCACGTGAATATGAGCGTACCAAGTAGGAATTGTCAGTTCATTAGCACTTGGCTCACAATGTTCATCAAACATGGGATCAAACAATTTCTTTAAATCATCTTCTGATGGAGGTACATATGGAGTTTCTGAAGAAGAATTTGGTATAAGGGATGAACTAATAGGACTGTCTTAAAGTGCGGGTCCTGAACTGGAGTGTCCAAGAGCCATAGGACCACTGCGATAGAAACTCTCTCTGACTATCTTTATCAACCAATATGTAGACAATTTGAAGTGACCACTGATGAAGAATACCCGATATACCAAACTTGAAATCAAGAAGAATTCCATGCATTTGCATCTTAAGCTCACCTTTGTGAATTTTAACTTCAATCTCAAATAAGTGATAATTGATTAACTCAAGTAATCACTTGTGTCAAATGCCCAACATGTGAATAAACATACAACCGGATGTACATTCATCCACTGAATGAACCGGAACAAATGATGCCTCAACATCAATGTATTCTTCCTAAAAGTATTCATGTAGAGATTGATCTGGAGGATACACCAATAACTTCGGGCGGATGAGGTAGACATTTTCCTTGAAGTTCATGTGGTTGATTTATAGCATGCACGATGTGAGGAACAATAATCCATGAAGATTTGGCAAAGGAATACCAAAGAGTGGATCATTATTCATGAACAATAATCCGTGAAGATTTGGCAAAGGAATACCAAAGAGCGGATCATTATTCATGAGTGCAACTGCAATATTATGATAATCATTATCAACGCCTTGAGGAATAACCGGAGATTGGGCTTTTTGAGTAGTCTGAGTTGTACTTCTTTGATGATGAACCAGTTGATTCAATAGAAACCGGAGCATGAGCTTCAGAAACTGGATGATCAACATTCGTCGGAGGTTTAAAGTACTCATCAAACATATCTTTGAAAAACAATGAATCCCAAACATTGATTCCCAATTATCCTTAGTAAGTGAAGCATTAGGCGTTGGAGGAGAGTCATCAAAAATCAAAACAATGAATCCCAGTTATCCTTAGTATATTCACTCTTCATCAAAAAGAATATACACTCATCATAATCAAAAATTAAGTCAGATACCATTATTAAAACATCCATCATCATGTAGTATATTCACTCTTTCTCCCCTCAAAAATTGCATCCGGTTGCCATTTTGATTTAACAAGTGAATAAGAGTATACACCAATGAACGCAGATCCACTTGATGACTGAATGAGCGTGGCAAAACATGAAGCTTGTTGATGAAGAATGTAGATGAGTATGTCCATTCATGAGAGAATTTTCTTTAGTCTGAAGATAAAGCGCACAGAAGAGCGTACACTTTTCTTTTCTTTGAAGAACGGGCCTGAAGTGTTATCTGCAGACGCCATAATGATGAAGTACGAGGCCTAAACTGAAGTGAACAGACGCCATAATGATGAAGAACGAGGCCTGAATCGATGTGAACAGACGCCATTGTTAAGATCCCAGCTTATATGTTTAGAGCGCCCGAATCCAAATACCAAGGGACGACTTGTACGACCTGCTTTGGATAACTGACGAAGACAGAGAATTGGAAACATTGGATCCCCACGTGCTCATGGGGTCCTTTTGGTTAGTACAAACAATCTTTGAATCAGCAGAAACCCTAGGTGCAATGTCATTGTTACTAGGAGCTGAACTAGTAGAAGCATCAGACTTAGTCGAGGGACATTTTGTGCTTAATGAGATTATTCTACCAGTTGGCTTCCAAACCTTAACAGGCACTACTCTAGGCATAGTGGGTCTAGTTAAGGGGCAAGGTTTGCCATTCGTGAATATTCGATCTGTTGGCTTCCACTGAAATCCTACATTGGTAAAGACCTTCCCTGTAGGTTTCCGTGATTGCTTAACTGCTTTGCTCTCCAAACTTTCTTAACTGGGTTATGAATCTTAGACCTCATAAATAACACATCACATTTATCATGATTACCAGAAATTAAACATTTTTTGCATGTTTTGCAGACAAAGATAAGGCCTCGAATTAATTTTAGTAAGCTTAGAGCTAATACTAGAACTAACACGATTCATTTTGTTCAAATCAAACTTCTTATCCCTATGGTGTTCTTTCACTTCATTATCATGATCACTTTTAGTTTTCGTAATCCTATCCTTCTTTGCATAGCTTCTAGGTTTTGACTCGCTAACTTTAGTGTCAATCTTAACATCTGTAGAAGTAACGATGGGAACATTACATGGCTTCACTACTTTCTGCATTCCTGGTCTAGAAGTGCTGGGATTTGAAATTCTAGGAGGCACATCACAAGTTGCTTGCTTGAATTTAGATATGGAACAAGGCATATCAAGGGTCACATGCTTGGCTTTAGGCATAGAACGGATTTCCTGCTTGGCACTAGGCATAGAACAAGGCTTCAAAGCTTTGCCTTTTTCACCTAAGGGTTTTGGACATGTTGCAATTACACATTCTAGCAGCTCTTGAGATCTTGGCACGGAGGCAAGCAAACCTAATTTCACTATCAAGAGGTTTGTTAATGAAATCCTCTTCGACAATCTCACGGAGACATTCAAGACTATCCTTAAGGTGAGCACAGTAGTCACGAAAAGCATGTTCATTATTCCTAAGATGAGGAGGAATATATTTAACTGTCACAGTGTATTTGCAATCTAAGGGTGACTTTGAGACAACATTCTTATTGAAAACAAGTGGCAGTTTCCCATTTCCCTGACTTCTCAGATTCTCATTTCCCTGACTTTGAGACAAAATTGAAAACAAGTGCTAATTTCAAAAACTGCATCAAATTCAGGAGCATCCAAGGATGTCTTGATATTTGAGGTTTTAACATTTTCTTTTAGATGTTGATATTTTAATTGCAAAGCAAGATACTCAACTTCCAATTTAGAAAACTGTTTCACCAGGTTATCATGATCATCCTGTTCAATTTTCTCATGCAATTTAGAATTAGTTTTTTCAAGCTCAATGACACGATCATGGGAGACTTTCAGAGCAACAGATAATTCATGAAATTGAGAAGCATTAATGGAACAATTCGTAGCAGTATAAAACACATCTTGAGTAATACATTCAGAAATAAGATTCTCATTCAAGGTATGCAAGTTCTTCCTCTCAATCTCATTATATTTTAATTCTCGCTCATAGTCACTAACCTCAACTATCATTGCATCAAATTCCTTTTCCATTTCTTTAATATCTGATTTTATCCCCATTTTAAGACTCTCAAAATGATCTTTTAGTTGTTTAAAGAAAGGCATGACCTCAGTTAAATAACATTCTTTCATTTGCTCAAAACCCCTTTCCCCTTCAGTTATCCCAGTGGGTGTGATCCTTTTCTTACAAGTTTTCTCAAAATCGGCAAATAGTTGAAGAATAACATATTGACTGATTAAGGTCTTGCTCTTAGTGGCAATAGTTCTAGGAACTAAATGCATTGGTGTATTTGGAGGATACACAGTTGCTTTAGGGAATTTCCTACAAGGGGGATTCTTTTCAACAAGATTTTCACTTTTGCAAGTCCATATCCTTTTTCCATAACACTTGTTCAGGGGTCAATAGAGTCTGAGGCTTAAACTTGTTTAAGGATATCCAATTTTCATTAGTGTAATCATGGGGTTTTATCGTTATCTTGTTCTTTTTACACTCCGGATCTTCTAGCTTCTTATTCATTTTCTCCCTAGTGACTTCATCTGATTTCTTATCTTCCTCGCACTCAGCAACTAGGTTTCTGTCTAGGCTTAAGGATCTCATTACCATCATACAATACCTTATGAGCATTTCTAGCCTTTTAATTACCTCTGGATTAGGTTCCTCAACAAGGGGAATGCTATGCTTATCGCTTAAGACTCTATGCTTAGTGATCATATGAGCAGTCTGAATGGTATTCCCTTGTACGTACAACTTATTTTCAAGCTTGTTTTTCAAAGTTTTTAGATTGGAAAAATCATTCAAAAGTTTTGATTCCTTAGCCTTGAATTCTTGCTTAAGCATTTTAACATTTTCTTGAAGTTCGTGTTTTTGCTTAGCAGTTTTAGAAAGCTTTTCTTGTAAGGAGTTTAACTCTTGTTTTAATACTTCTTCTCTAAACCTACTTTTTCTAATAGTTGTAAGTATTTGGACATCCATTTCCTCGCCACGGGTGGTCAACTCAAACTTAGAGCACTGTTCATAAATAGCAACCTGATCCTTATATATGTTAAGCTCAGTGGTAAGGGAATCATCATGCACAAATGCAGCGTACTCATGCAGTTCATAATCATCATTTTGAGTAGAAGATGCACAACTAGATACAGCAGAAACATCCATGCAACTTACCTGAGCATTGACATGCACAGGCTGTGACGGGTGCATCTCTATCTTGGGTACATCCGAAGCTTCCATGGAGCGTTCCTTTGCATTAACTTGCACAGGTTGTGTCCGGTGCACCTCTCTCTCTTGTGAATTTGAGCACGAAGATTCCATTTTTCCATTATCCGACTCGTCATTTTTTGTTGTCACTGACATTCTCGCATTCAAAGAACACCGATTCTTCAACATATACATTACCCAACTTATCACAACAATCTTTCAATCAAGCACTGACACTCATTCACGTCTTCATTCTTTTGAGCAGATTCTTCAATGTACTTTTTCACATTATCCATGAGTTGGATAAATGTCTCAATGAATTTCTGAATTTCCATTCCAGATGTTTTTGAAGGAAATTCCAGTCAAGTGTTGATCGAATCTGCCAATATTCCCCATCGATGAATGGTGAAATTGTTTGTAGATTACTTGAAGAGTTGCACTGGAACCATCCTTTTGAACCTCTTTATTGGTAAGTTGCAACTTTAAGTGTTCTAAGTTCAACAGCAAGCTTCTTGTCAATGTAGGTAAGTCTTGGCGGAAAAGAGCACTACATGTACGATCCCCGGCTATGGATAACAAATGAATGAGGTGCGATGAAGTAGCGATAGGGCTCAATGTGCATTTCATTTGCATGGCATTTTGTAGCTTGGACTGGTGCGATTCTCTCTCCTTAGATTCTGAACACGGAGATCTCACATCCTCATTGCTTAATTCAATCATCTTTAATCGTTCAGAGTAGCCTACATTATCATTGTTGTCCATAACATCATACAGCTTTAAGCACTTCGAAATCATCGGGTCAAGAGAGTAAGACATGATGTGGAAGGATGCACTGGATTTTACACGTCTATGATTTAAACCGAGAAATAGAATCTTTCGCGGGATTTTACTAAAATCAAGACCAAACAGTTAAGCAATGACCAAGTAGAGGGTGTTAAGATGACCGATGGAATGATACAATGAAAGACGATTGTGTGATAGGACTTTAGATTGTTCGTGGGATAAGCAGAGATGTTGTTTGGTTGTGATTCGAATTGGTTTATGCCCGTTTTTCCTAAGAAATTTAGGTCTAAAAACTTAAAACCTCAATAACTTTTGTTCGAGCGGATTTAGAAGTTCATTCGGCGTACATTCTCCTCGTTCTCACGGTCGTTTTGATGGGTAGAACGCTGAAAACGGAGTTACGGTTCAAAAGTTATGGCCGTTTGAAGTTTTGACCGGAAAAATCAACCAAGTCGCTACGAATTCTTGAACCAAGTCGCTAACAACTAATTCGCTACCACGCTAAGTCGCTAGAGTTCCAAGTCGCTAGCCCGATGTAAGTCGCTAAGTGGTAACTCGCTAACACTCAAGTCGCTAGCAAAATTTCGGCAAAGAATTCGCTACTCAAGTCGCTAACAATGCAAGTCGCTAAAGAGCAACTCGCTACTGACCAAGTCGCTACCACCAAGTCGCTACCCGTAGTGGAGAGTCCACTACTTGTACTTTAACTCGCTAGATCTAACTCGCTAGCCCCAACACTGTAAGTCGCTACAAAAATGTGAAGCAAGTCGCTACCAAGAATATTCTCCGTGAACTAAGTCGCTAGCATGAAAAACCATATAAACATCACTTTTCAATCCAAAACAACCCAACCAAGATGATTCAAGCTTACCAAATGAAAACCTAAACACTTGTGATGATTCTAAACATAAAAGTACCAACAAAATTCAAACTTTAACACAAGAAATCAACCAAATGATGAAAAAACCACTAAACTTTTTCAAACTCAAAAACCACCTAAAACCACTAGAAATCCAAAGATGTGTAAGATATGATCTAACCATGGCTCTTGATACCAATTGTAAGGTATAACTTTTCACATACACATCATAACATTAACACAAGGTAGCATATAGATGGAATTCTAGAGAGAGAAAGTTAGAGGTTTAGGGAACTTAGTGAGAGAAAGTGAAAGATATTATTATAAGCTCCAACTCTCTACCTTGGGAGGTAGAGAGTATTTATAGTCTTACATAAAACGCCACACATCGGGCTGTGGATCAGGCATACAGTGGGTAAAGACCCGTCCGTCCTCCACGGTGTTACTTAACTAAATACTACTTAACTTAATATTACTATGACTACGAGCTTTCTAACGATTACATATACTTGAGGTGACCGACTCTTTAATACCTGGAATTTCTAATTCCTAACATGCTCCCAGGCTGTGAAGTGCGGACATTTGGAAAAGAGGCAACTAGTCCTGTTTTAGTAGAGGGAAGCACATTAGTAACTTGTGTTTTGTCAGTAGGTATTCTGGGGACATGATTGCTAAGTGTTACAGGTGCAACTCTCTTAATGATGCTAGGCCGAACTTGTTCATACTTTCCTAACATTTCCCTTAACTTAGTGATAGTGTGCACCAAATCTTGATTTTTAGAACGAAGATTTCCAGAAAAATTCATGACTTCTTTAGTGTGTGCAAGATAATGATCAAGTTCATTTGATGCTTCATCACGAGTCTGTTTGAGTAAATCAAATATGACACCATATTCCTTTTAACTTTTGCAAGTTCTTGTTCATATTTTGAGATTTGACACTTAAAAGACACGTTTTGATCATCCAGTTGCTCAATTTTAGAAGATTTTGCACGCAATCAGGCGATTTTGTGTTGAAAAACAAGTTGTTGATCGTGAATATCTTTTTGACACCAATTAAGACGACGTATTGCATTTGAAAGTTCGTTTGACAATCGTTTATTTTCAACTGTTAAAGACTCGATCTGATGCATCATATCAATATTCACAACATTATCAAAAGAATCATAATCAGCAGAGATATCATCAGATGCATATGGCAAAGAATGTAATAACACAGCATTATGAATATCAGGACATATAACATCTTCCAAGAGTCGATCAACATCTTTTCTCAACAGTTTCTTTTTACGTTTAGTGTTTGAAATCGATGTTTTTGTTTTATCGAAAACTGTTTTCATGAGACCAAGTTCCTTGTGAAAATCCTTTTCCCAATATAGTGCACAATTTTTCAAATTTTTGACATGGGGTAAAATTCTTTTCTGAAGAATATCTCTATGTTCTCGCGCCATTGGCGAGGTAAAATGTTGAACTTTTATTTTAGAATGAAATTCAATCTCACGTTCCAAAATTTTGAGGTCAGATAAGAAAGTGTCAAAGTATTTGATAACGCGACAACTTTCGGCATTAGTTTTACTTCACTAAGTGAAGGTAAAGGACCATTAATTTGTGCACCTTTTGGTTGAGGACTGACTTCAGAAACTGGTGTGATAACCAAAGGTGTGTTTGAAGTATCTTGTTGTGTGACAAAAGTTACGGCTTTTGAATAGTTAAATGGTTTATTATAAACGACATTTTCCAGTTTTGACCGACTCTCGTCATCAGCATCTAATTCCTCCATACGATTATATTCAACAACAGTCATAATTGAATAATCAATTCTATGTTCTGCACTGTAAACATCAGGATTTGGTTTGAATGCTCTGTGTGAAAACTTAGGTTTATAATCAGCAAGATTCGGTCCATATCCATTGGGATTTGGTTTGAAAGAAAACTTTTGAATTGTTGTGATTGATTCACCATGTTTATAAACAACATTTTTAAACTCTTTGATTTTTTTTTTGTAAGTCGACAATTTCCTCAAGATAGTCATCTATTCGTTTCGTTGAATGCTTTTTGTACTCAGAGAACTGTTTATGACAAGTTAACAACTCAGCCTTGGCTTTTTGAGTTTCCAAAGTAAGAGCGTTAAGTTGTTGTTGATGTTCATGTTTCATTTGTTCTATTTGAGACAACAAAGCATTCTTCGAAGCGGCTAGATCACAAATCTGTCGTTCCAAATATTTTTCATTTTGGTGTGATTTGGCAAAAGCGGCTTCAAAACCTTTTTCACGGTTTTCTTGAGTTTTGAAAAAGTTGAGTTGTCGAATTAAGCATTCATTATCCCTGGTTAACAGTGCATTTTTCTCTTTTAATTTCGTGAAAATTTCCAAACGAGAATGTTGGTCTTTAATTAAGGTCAAGAGTTCAGTTTCTCTGTCAGACAAAAGCTCATTTTGTTCAACGTAAGTCTCAACATGATCATTATTTAGATCCTCAAATATAACCACGGAGTCAACTTGATTATCAATATTAACCATAAGGTCATTTTGATCATCAAATATAACTACTGGATCTATTTGATAATCATCGGAATGAGATGTGGAAGACTCATGTTGAACACTCGATCCTTGTCGATAGAGAAAGTGGTGGAGATATCGATCATTGATGATAATTGTTTGTTCAGTACCTGAGACAAGCCGTCAGTGTTATACATGGGCCTGTATCACTCATGTGTAGTGCTTGCATTTGTGCCATCAACATCACTGCTGCATTAGCCTGCAAGTCCTCCATATCATCATCGAATCGCATCCGCCATAAAGCTCGTTCCTTGTTGGTAAGAGTTCCACCAGCTTCATCCTTAAGAGCCAAGAGCAAAGCCTCTTTGAAATAAGCACTACCTCTTGTCCTTGGTTTAGGACATGCATTAGCCGATGACCCTCTCATTACAGTTATAGCATCGAAGACCATTAACCCCATTCGAGCATTCCTGTTCAACCACTTGAGCCCTTTGTTGCTGCGGAGCACCCATATTATTCCTTCCCATAGCATTGAACCCTTGACCACCTCCCATGACCATAACCACGATTTTGAACTTCAACGCGTCCATTGTTCACAAATACCGATTCCTTGTATTAGATGAAGAACGAATGCGATTGTTGGACTTGTTTGTATAACGGCCAAATGCTTTAGCAATCATAACAAATCCTTGTTGCAGTTCATCGAAGGCATCGGAGTCCTCATCAGCTTCACTTTAAAGAGCTTGAGCAGTGTTGTTGTATGGAACCAATTGATTTTGTTGAGGTTGTTGCTGTGACGGATTAGAAGGTTTGATGGTTGCAGTTGTTTGAGGAGCGGGTTGAAGAGCTTGTTGAGGAGGAATATTTGTTTGAGCCCACAAAGCAAGTTGTTGATTATCCGGAAGTGATGGTGAAACAGTTTGACCACGGAGAATCCTTTCCTTATCAACTTCTTTTTGATGAGGCTTCAGATAGTCGTACAACAATCCGTAGGTAGCATGATGCATATCTTTAGCTTGATGGAGAAAAATAACATACTTCTCCCATTCAGGACCAAGACTACTTAGGAACTTTGTGTTGACAGCAATTCGTGGCATGATGATATTGTGTTTGTCCAAATCATTAATGATGTCTGTAAAGCGATGATGATAAGATTCTAATGACTCTCCTGGTTCAATCATGAAGTGTTCATAAGCCAAGTAGATTTTGAATTCCATGTCTTCCTGATTGAGTGTTGTGCCTTGTATAAGAAGATGAATCTGTTCCCACATTGCTTTTGCAGTCTTTTGAGCATCAACACTTCTAAGGATTGGGTTGGGTAATCCTAAAAGGATGTATTGCATTGCAAGTTCGTCGGCTTCAAAGTGTAGAAGTTGATCACCCGTGAGTTCTGCAACAGTTGCAATGTTGGTGACATCATCTCGTGGTGGAACAACATTAGGATCTCCGGGTGTAACGACACTAGGCATCCAAATGGACCTTCCATAATGACCTTCTTTAAAAACTTTCCATGTGGCTTCTTTAGATCACAAAACCTAAAGAACCGAATCACCCATTGATCATAATTACCAGGAGTGAGCATTGGAGGTCTATCAAGTGAGCCAACTTCATGAATTGATTGTTGGCTACTCAAGGCTTCACACATCTTGCCAAACCATGCTGGTTCCTTCATAGTATCCCTGGATGGATGTTGATTGTAGAAGTTTGTGTAAGGTTGTACTTGAAGACTAGGTGGTGGTTGTACCATTTGAGGTTGTGGAATTGCTGCAAGTAGTGGAGTATGTTGTTGATTAAATTGTTGTTGATAAACTGCTTGTTGTTGATTCCATTGTTGATGTTGTGGACTTAGTTGTTGTTGTTGTTGATTATAAGTGTAAGGAAAATAGTTAGAGTATGGTGGTTGTGACATGTTGAAAACTTGTGTTGTTAAATGGATCTTTGTAGTCGAATGAACCTTTGTTGATGAAGTATCCTTAGGCGTAGAAATCACAATAAACCAAGTAGCACTTATGCGTAAAAACACCAAAGTTACGCGTAACAGCAAGAGTTACGCGTAGGTTTAGCTTACGCGTAAGAAAGGAACAAACACTAAAGTTAAGCGTAAAATAAGAAGTTAGGCATAGAAAACTTAGGCGTAGGATTACCTTATGCGTAAGACTAAGCTTAGGCGTAAGATAAATCTTATGCGTAGGATTTTCTACGCGTAAGCTTTATGCTTATGCGTAATTTTAGGGTTTTGCCCAAATGATCTTTTACACTATCACAGAGCAAAAGATATCCAAAGTCGACATGTTTTCAGGCTTATCCAAGCAAGAAACCACGGAGTAAACCATGAAACTGAAGATCAAACCAAGGAGCAAGTTACGCGTAGAACTAGGGTTTTGATACGCGTAGTTCTACTCGTAAGGTGACTTTTTTCCAAAGATGTTTCTAAACTAGATTTTTGTGATGAAATAGCTTCAATATCACCAAAATAACACAAAAGTGTGAAACTTGATGATCCAAAACGTCTAAAACAATTAAGCGTAGAATGAAAACCTCGTTCAAAACTAAGTTCAAAAACAAAGATTTACGCGTAAAGTTTGAAACTTTATGCCAAAAACAGTTATTTTAACACCTTAAAACATTGAAAGTACAAGAATCTTGGATTAAAAAGTGAAAAAAATGCGTTTTTAAGCAAACCAAAGTATCAAACCACGAGTCGTATGTTCTACGCGTAGGACCAAAAACCCACTTCAAGAACAATAACGATTCACCCAACTATTTGGTGATTGATACCACTGTTAGGTTCCCAAATATGCAACACAAGTAACAATAGAAGAAATAGAGAGGCGGATGAACAATAATCAAACACACACATACGTTATACTTGACCGGTTATGCGTAAGGTATATGTGAAAGAAATAAATTGAACAACCAACCCTCAAGTGATGGTTATTTCATGGTATTTATAGGAGGGAAGCTAGGGTAACACTCCTAGTTCCCATCCTTTTCCTTGTTGGACTAGGCCTAGGCTTATGGGCCTTTTACATAAGCCTAAGGCTAATAACTAACATAAAGGCCATATTAAGCTAACTATTACATATGAATCACTAACACTTGATTTAGGTTTAGGAGTGATACCAACAGAGCTTGTCCTCTCTAAAGACTTCGAAGCCTCAAAGGTGAAAGAAAAACACAAATCTGTTGCCCTTAAAGCCAAAAAGGCTTCAAGCGATGAAGAGAACTCCTCTTCAAGTAATGACGACGAGGAGTACGCCATGGCGGTAAGGGACTTTAAAAAGTTCTTTAGAAGAAAGGGAAGATACGTCAAACAGCCATATGACGATAAGAAAGGCTTTCGAAAAAGCAAAGAGGACGAGAAGCCAAAGGATGATCGTACTTGCTTTAAATGTGGGGACCCAAACCACTTTATTAGTAAGTGTCCCAAACGGGATGATCAAAAGGCGTTCGTGAGCGGCACGTGGGGAATGAGCGACGAGGAGGACGAAGAAATTTGTCTCATGGCAAATGACAAGGTATGTCACGAATACTATAGTAGTTCATCACGTGATGACGACTCATTGCATAACGAATATGATAAACTATGCAACATTAGCTTAAAACTAATTAACAAAAATAATCTTTTAAAGAGTCAAAACCAACGCTTAGATAAAGAAGTCATAGAATTAAAAGCAAAACTAAAACGTTTAGAAAAGGGTAAAATAGCAAGTGGTGAATGTGAACTTTGCGTTCAACTTCAAACACTAGTTGATCATCTAGATTCTAAAATTGCTAGAATGAGTACGAACACTTTAGATACAATACTCGATAGTGTTAAAACCGGTAACAACCAAAAGGGTCTAGGTATTCAACAACTTGATCCATCAACTAGTGAAAGAAAAGAAACAAAATTTGTTAAAGAACTAGAAAAACCAGCCACTGTTGTGGCGGATCCCACGGATCCCCTAAAAAGGGAACCGGATAGTGTACAGAAAGGGATCCGTGGATCTGCTGTAGCAACTAGTGGTAATAATGTAGCTTCTTCATCTAGAACTGAGTTTGTTATCGTTAATAGGAAGAAACCAACTCATGTCACCTCTAGACAACCACCTCCAAAATATAACCCCACTTTTGCAAGAAACAAAGCTCCATCTTTTTCAAAACCTAATTCATTTAGGAGACCTAATAACGTTTACCCGAAAAGTAACCATCAAATGGGATGGAATCCAAATATGCAAAACGGTTTTCCTTTTCAAAACTTTGCTCCATGGAATGCATACTCATCTTATCCATACATGTCTAACATGAATGGAATGTTTAACACTAATGGACCCATGAACAAATGGGGACCAAACTTTTGAGTGTATTATTGTTTTAGGTGTGCTTAAAGGTCGACCTAGACCCCGATGAATGGGTCAAGGACAGCGGGTGCACGAGGCACATGACCGGAAATAGGGATCTATTCTCCACACATGAATCCATTAATGGAGGTAATGTGGTGTTTGGAAATAGAAAAAGTAGAATCATCGGTAAAGGTACGATTTCTAACAAATCTCTAACCATTAACGATGTGTGTCACGTAGAAAACCTAAACTTTAACCTCTTAAGTATAGGACAAATATGTGATAAAAAGTGCAATGTAATTTTTACCAAAACCGGTAGTAAAATACTAAAAAATGGCATAACCATAGGAAGAGGAATTAGGAAACATGGAGTCTATGTCATTAAAATCGGTAATGAACCCAAAGACAAACTATGTCTTACCTCTATGGATGATACTTCGACCTTATGGCATCGAAGATTGGGTCACGCCAACATGCGACTTCTTCAATCGCTATCATCCAAAGATCTAGTAAGATATCTACCTAAGTTAAAATATGAACATCATTTTTGTGATGCTTGTAATGTTGGAAAACAAGCTCATTCTAGTCATAAAGCTAAAAACATGGTGTCTACAACTAGGTGTCTAGAATTACTACATATGGATTTATTTGGTCCTTCCACTATCCAAAGTTATGGAGCAACTACTATACTTTGGTCATAGTGGATGACTATTCTAGGTATACATGGACAAAATTCTTAAAGAACAAAACGGAGACCTTTAATTATTTTGAAATATTAAGCAAAAAGATCCAAAGACAACTAGGAAGTCCCATAGTGTCTATTAGGACATATCATGGTAGGGAATTCGATAATGAAGTGCAATTCGTAGCTTTTTGTGATAGTAATGGCATTACTCACAACTTCTCGGCTCCACGCACTCCACAATCGAATGAGGTAGTAGAAAGAAAGAATAGAACCCTACAAGAAATGAGTCGAACCATGCTTAATGAACAATCCATACCTCAAAAGTTTTGGTGTAATGCCGTTGATACTTCAACGTACATACTCAATCGAGTCTTAGTTAGACCAATCTTAGGAAAAACTCCATATGAGTTACTTCGAGGCAAAAAGCCTACGTTAAATCACTTTAGAGTCTTTGGTAGTAAATGTTTTATTCTTAACACCAAAGATTACCTTACAAAATTTAATCCTAAATCAACCGAAGGTATCTTTTTAGGTTACTCGCCAAATAGCAAAGCTTACATCATATTAAACAAAGAAACAATGAAGGTAGAAGAGTCATTAAATATAAAATTTGATGAAAGTCCACCCAAACCCTCTCCACCTCTTGTCGATGACGAGATTATAGAAAGTGAAGCTATAGTAATAAAGAAAAAGATAAGTGAAGAACCTCAAAGTGATGAAATAATAAACATTAAAGAGTCCAAAGATCACCCCGTAGATAAAGTCATAGGAAAACTAAACGAACGAACATTAAGGTCTCAAGTTCAAAACCAAAGTAGCTTGTTTTGTTTCGTTTCAACCTTAGACCCTAAAACATCACAGCTAGAAGCCGTAAAAAGAATATTTAGATATATTAAGGGTACAACACGATTAGGATTATGGTATCCTAAGGGCACGGGAGTAGAAACAATTGTATATGCAGATTCTGACCATGCAGGGGATTACGTTGATAGAAAAAGTACAAGTGGGGTATGTACTTTCATGGGATGTTGCTTAACATCTTGGTTTTCTGAGAAACAAACGGCACTTGGAATATCAACAACCGAAGCCGAGTACGTATCCGCCGGCAAAGCATGCCAACAAACACTATGGATGAAACAAGCATTAGTCGACTACGACATTCATCTAAGCGACATAGCCATCCTATGTGACAACAAAGGTGCCATCGACTTAAGCAAGAATCCGGTATTGCATTCTAGCATAAAGCATATAGAGATTCGTCATCACTTCCTAAGAGACAATGTTCAAAAAGGTAACATCTCTATTGAGAAAGTAGCATCCGAAGACAACATAGCCGACGTCCTCACCAAACCGTTGAAGCGGGAACAATTCAACCTACTTCGTCTTGGTCTTGGTCTAATGGAACAAACGTCGTAACTTATTTGACTCTACAAGGTATGTAAACACTAGCCTTCTTCTTCCTGAGTCTAGGATTTCTATTTCATGCACAACTCACAAACAATACGGGAATTTTCAAAACCCAAGATAAGTTTTTCACCTATAGCTTTCTTATATTTTTTTTCACATTTTCAAAGAAAACCTCTTTTCAAAATGTCCTCTAAAAGGATGATACCTTCCCGTATCAAGTTCACAAAAGAAATTTCTCACGAATAGGACAAATCGCTTCTTCATTATTAATACAAAGTAAAAACCCGTTTTCATTGCATCTCATGTCTTTTAAATGCTAAAGGGAACACATAACTAATATGTGTTTTCGGGTACATTCATTTAAGCAACAATGAATTAGGAGCATTGATAACACTAAATTACATACTTATGTACTAAATATATGTTTTCGGGTTATCTCAATAGGATTTTTTTTCTCTAGTTTAATTTTCGTTTTCTTTTTAGAAGTCGAGATAACCGTAACTCCAAATAGTTTGCATATAGGCACACAATAGGCAAAATGTTTTCAAAAAGAAAAATTTTGTGCTGCCTGGATCACCAGACCCACGGATCCCAGCCTTCATGCTGGACGGATCCCTCAAGGGAAGGATCCGAGGGATCCGTGAAACAGAAGCTATTTTCACCTTCTATTTTGTCTACTTTGGATAAAAATCCACATTTATTTGAGTTTTGGAGTATGTTCTTTAATGCTTATGTTCTTATGATCATATGGCTTAAATTCATATCTAATCATTAGATTTTAATCCACATTTAGGGTCAAGCATTTACTACAATACATTGTTTTTCTATATATAGAACTCCCAAAATGCTTGCATACTCACCCCATCCTAAAACACATACAACACCATGTCATTCACAAACTCTTACAATTTAGATGAATCACCTAGTACAAACAATCATCTTCATGATACCCAAACCTTTGTACTACCACCATCCATAATACCACAATCAAACTCTCAGATATCCACACGAATTAGTATCCGATCTTGTTGCTTAGCAAAACCAACCTCAAATGGTTCATCCTCCACAAATAACTCACCAGAAGATGCTTCCATTATAGCACTCCCCCTCATCACCAACAAGTACACCAACTTCATCACCACCTAAAGTCACTCTTTTGGAACTCCTTAAGACTCCAACAAGATCTAAACAACCTAAACAAAAAGAAATAGTCTTTTCAACACCTCCCACATCTCCAAATACTATTTTTCAAGATCTTGAAACATCACCACCATTAGCTCCCATTAAACTACAAGAACATCTAAGTTCTTATCCACCACCACTTCCAAACATTCCGGATTTTGATCCATATTTTCCTATTTTTCCACCACAACTTCCGCAACTTACAAATCAAATTCACCCGGAAGATTTCCGCACTCATTACCCACATCACTTACATTGTGAACATTGCCAATCCACTAGGGAAATTGCAATAGAAGTTAGGGAAGAAATGCGATTCATACTCAACCTCATCCTTGATCGCATCAATACCATCACTCATCAAAACATCAATCCATAAGCCTTATGCAAGCATGGAAGTTATCACTACTACTATTTTTCTATTTCTTGTATCCTTTCTTTTGAAGTCTTTTCCAAGAACAAGTCTTGTTCTTATTTTTACATGCTTGTAGTTGGCATAAATACCACTACACTTTGTTGTTTTATTACAAGGCCTTGTTTACATACCTTGGCTCTCAATCTTGATTCTCGGCATTCACAAGATTATTTAAGCATGTTACTACCATTTCCTTTTGTAGGATTTTTATTTTTCACTTGACGCCCTAAACAAGGGGGAGCTACCGTCAAGGGGGAGTTAACAATACGTGGACTTATTTTTCCATACTTTTATGCTTATTTCTTCCAAAGGTTAACTTTTTGTTTCTACAAAAAGGGGGAGAAGAAGTAAAACTTAAGGGTTTCAAAACTTACATCTATTCTTAAGTTTGACTCATCATAGCATTATGTTTTGTCATCAACAAAAAGGGGGAGATGGTTAATACAAATAAACCGTAAAAACGTTTATTAATATTATGCGATCTCTTTGTGTTTTGTTGATAACAAATATAATGTTATCTTAAGTATAATTATAAGGATACATGTTATTTTTGTAAAGCATTTACATATAGCCATTTAAATACAAAAATGTAATAATTAAGCATTTGTTGTAATAGTTTATTAGGATGGGTAAAAACCATAACCCATGGATCTTAACCCATACCCAAGTAGACTAGATACAATGTATATGTGGAAAACTAGAAGGGGGGTTGAATAGTTTTACCAATTTAAAACTTCCTTTTAAATATTTAGATCGACTTATGTCAATCCGTTTGATTGTTTATGTTGGACGTTGATAGATGGATATATAAACGTGAAATGAAATATAAAGAGTAAGAAGCACATCACCACAACACAAGTTATTTATAGTGGTTCGGCTACAAGGACACCTTCTTTGCCCTACTCCACTCCTCGAGTCACCTACTCGAGAGTTCGTAAGCACTACACCAACTCCTTGTGGCGGAGAAGCCTTCACAACGTCGCTTAACCTTTTTTCGGTACAAAGCTAAATACCGAGTTCTTTCACACCAAGGCGAACCACACCTAACACAACGTCGCCTACCCTTTATACGGTGCTAGGCTAACCACCGAGTTCTTTCACACCTTAGGAGAACTAATCCTATCACAACGTCGCCTACCCTTTATTAGGTACTAGGCTAAGCACCTTAGTTCTTTCACACCTTAGGTGAACTACACCTTCACGACACAACACCTAATCTCAAGGAGATCTACTCCTTGTTACAACACCATCAAGGATATCACCATCCTTGTAGATAAACAAATACACATATGTATAACGATGCACCTCATTGATTATACGACCTAAGCATTCTCCCCAAATGCTACTTGATTTGATCCTTTGGCATCCTTCATTAATTCCTTTGACACAACGCTTGGCACCCTTCACTAATGCCTTCGTCTTGACACCTTTAGCATCCTTCACTAATGCTTTTGACACAACGCTTGGCACCCTTCACTAATGCCTTCGTCTTGACACCTTTAGCATCCTTCTCTAATGATTTTGACACAACGTTTGGCACCCTTCACTAATGCCTTCGTCTTGACACCTTTAGCATCCTTCAATAATGCTTTGACACGGATGATGAGCACCTTTCACTAATGCTTTCATCTTGACAATTTCGGCATTCTTCACTAATGCCTTCAACCCAACATCTATGGAGAAAGGAAGAACTATCAACAAGAGAACCTTAGTAGTCTTGATGATGACGAAGCATGGCAACTCATGGACTTGAGCTTGCACGTCTTCAAGAGGTGGTGATCTCTCCTTTAAGAGGAACCTAGTAGATCACACAAAAACAAAAGACAAACTACATAGATCACTTAGATATGAGGTTAGAGGGTTAGAATACTTTGGGGAAGTATGTGTGAAAAACCATATATAGAGAGAAAGAAATGGCTCTCTATTTATAGAGAAAATTCTCTTCTGTTCCCCGGATCCCACGGATCCCTACCACAAGGGATCCGGCTAGCACAAAGCTAGGGATCCGTGGTCCGCTCCTCTTTGCCCATGGGTATTTTTGGTTATGGGTCATGGGTCATGGGTTATGGGTTGATCCATGGTTTTCTTTCTAGATACAATGAACTTGGTTAAGTGGTATATATAAAACCATGGGTTATGGGTCAAAACCATTTGCTAGTATTTTACCCATTTAGTATATACTTGTATTTACCCATTTTAGCATACACTTAGTTTTTTACCCATTTTAGTATACTTAGTTTAAGTATATGTTTAACCCAATATGTAAACACTAGTTGTTGTACATATGTATCTAAATCATAAAATCACTTGTACTTGTTTTAGTGTTTTATGTGACAACTTAATTGTGTTAGAAAACTATTATCTCAAACTATTTACGTACTCTATTTGTTTCGTTAAAATGATTTTACTTTTGTTATCGACAAAACATTAGAAGATCATAAAATATAAATAAACGTTTTTACGGCTTATTTGTATTAACAATCTCCCCCTTTTTGTTGATGACAAAACATAAAATTATTTTAAGGAAAAAGCTAAAATTCGTAAAAATTTAAATTTGTAGTTTTTACTTTCTTCTCCCCCCTTTTGTCGAAACAAAAAGTGTTAAAAGAAACTAACACAATTTTTATAAGAAAAAAAATGTAAAAATTTAAAAGAGAGCAAGTGACGGGAATGGTACTCGTCTTAACTCCCCCTTGACGAGTCCATCCCTATGTAAGGGCGTCAAGGACATAACGTAAAATAAACTAATTGTGTTTGCAATTAAGTTTGCAAATGGTTCGTGTAAGTGACGAGAACGTGCTCCCCCTTGAATATTGCAATGTTGCAATGGGGTGTCATGAAGTGTTAATCCAAAAATGAATTAAGTTGCAACTGATTTTGCAATGTCGTTTGACACAAAGCTCCCCCTAGCTTTATGGTGTCAATATCTTCATGTGTATTTTGAATAACTACAAAACAAAGATTAGAAAAACAAGAGTATAGTGCGTAATTTTCTGCAAAAGAGACTCAAGTTAGTATAAATTTGTGCTCCTGTACCACGGATCCCACGGTTCCCTTTAAGAAGGGATCCGTCTAGTTATTTCGAAGGGATCCGGCTATCTGTTGACAGTATCTTCAGCAGTGAAGAAATGTCAAGGAATGCTATTTTGAGAGAATGAGATATATGTACAATATATCAAGCACAACACAAAATAATCATAGCATATAAGTATTCATTCAATAAAACAAGAGATACACCACCAAATCTCTAAAACTAAGAGAATGAACTAGCCAAACAAGTGCTACTAATGCTAATGAATTACCCCAATTCAAGGTTCAACTAAACTAAATGATGATCAAGGATGAAAAAGGTTTCCTAAGCGTTCTAAGTTGAGTTTTTGAATGTGATGCTCATTGTAGTTTAGGCTTATTAACCTCTTCGAAACGTTCGAGGAGGTGATAAAACATGAAACGTTGCTCTTCACGTAGTTCATGTATCAACCTTTCAACATGTTTACAATGATAGCAATCCTTGTCATGGTTTTGAGTTTCTTGAAGTGAAAGTTCAAGTGAAGTGGGTTGAGGATCTTCAAATGAAGGAGGATTTGATGGAGGTTCATTAAGTGGTGGTTCTACAATGTTTGAGGGTAGAGGTAAGGAAGCATCAACTTCCATTTGGTTGGGTGGTTGCCTTTGATGTTTTCTCATAATCCAAAATGGATTATTGGGAGGAATGATAGAGTTTGCTTTTGGAGCAAGTGTTGATTCAACACTTTGATTTGTTTCTCAATCTTTTCAAGTGAACTAGTTGGTAATGGTGAAAGATGAGATGGCCCAGAGGGTAAATCTTCTACATTGTGAGAGTGTGGAGATGATTGTGAGGTGGCTCTAGGCACTAATGATGTTGGTTGAGTTGTGGAGGGTATGTTTGGTATAGTAGAATTTGGTGATGAAATCTTAGTGGGAACACTCTTTTTGGGGATTAGTTTGATTGGTTTCCTTGGTGTAGGGGAAATCCTAGCATTGGTGGACTTAACCGAGATGATTCGGTTGAGGAAACTTCGTGTATGATTCTAGCAAGTTTCTTTGGTGGTTCTTGAGTGGATGAGTAAGCACTAGGAGCTTTTCTCATGATGAGATGACTAAGAAGAATGTTTGCAATTGCTGATAATTATGTTTGTGTTTGATGACTAAAGTGTTCTTGGCAATATGGGTTATAAGGAGAAGAGTTTTGCAATTGCATTTAAGACTTAATCCACTAATGTTCTTGGAAATGTGATGATTAACATGCACAAGGTTGAGATTCAGAGTTTCACTGATCTAGGAACTCATTTAAGATGAGATGGAGTGTTTGAGTTAGGAAGATGAGTTGAGATGATTGTTTTAGCTATGTTTGACATAAACTGTCACACGGATCCCACGGTTCCTTCCTTGAAGGGATCCGGCTAGGCTAATCCTAGGGATCCTGCTCTCAGCAGTTATGACAGGTTTGAAATGAGGTTTCTAGGAGCTAAAGCCTATCTTATTTTGAATGTTTCAGTTTTCCTAAAGGTTTAGGATGAAAGGGTACTTGAATGATTAGAGGTAATAAGTGTTGTAGCAAATGATTGCTTTTTATGGAAGGGGGATGGGACAAGATGACTACCAATGGTTGTCTAAGGATAACATTAAGAGTTATGAAGGTGTCAAGTAAAAAAAAATGATCCTAGTGATCAGATTTAGGCTTGAGGTGATATTAAGAAAAATTCTTAAAAACTACAAAAATAAAAAAAAATAATTTTTGTCTTATCTTGAGATATAAATGACTAGAACCAATTTCCTAAAATTGCTTAGCTTATCTTCTTAAGTGTTTTGAGAGGTGAGAAATAGTTTGTGAGTAGTCGAAGCGGAAATATGGTGAGTTTAGATGTGTTGATAAAATAAGACTAAGATCTTAAGTAAGCCTTTAGTGATTCTAAGCCTTTCTCATCCTAGAAGTGGACTTAGTTGGGTTCTAAAATCATATGCTAAGCTAATGTGATGTTATCTAGAAAGCAGTTTTGATGTATTGAATGTTGTATTGCTGATCTGATGTCACGGATCCCACGGTTCCCTCAAGGGAGGGATCCGGCTAGGCTAATCCTAGGGATCCGGCATCTGCAGACCAACACAAAACCTACACAGAAATGATGCGCAGTTTATGCACACTAGTAAATCCACAGATAAACAGTAGAAACAAGCATGTTTATCACAAAACACTAGTTAAAGACAATATCCAAGTAATCATAAACCGAAAGAGCTAAAATGTAATCATTTAAACATAAGATAAAGAAAACAAGCACAATCCTATTGTCTCTTTCGTCAATCCTTTCTTTTCCTTTTTGACGGCTTAGTGAGGTTGTATGCGAGGTTTTGAATCATGCCCCTCAATTGCTTAAATTCCGCGGTCTCGTTTGGAATGGTCGGAAGTTGTTTGTGGTATTCAAGGATTTCCAATTTGATGTTGGCTACGGGGTCGACATCTTCTTCATCTTCTTCTTCTTCATCGGCCAAGGAGTCCGAGAGAGCTTTCGGTTGCTCTCTATTGACAATGAACCGTTTAGAGGGTCGTTTGGTAAGAGGTACCATGACGTGGTCGGAAAGATAATGATCATCGTTGATTGGAGATGGTTGCAATGTACCAACATACTTACAAAGTCGTGTTAGGAGCATACCATACGGAAGTACCATGTTGGAAGCTTTGAATACCCCAGCCATTCTCTTTACCATGTAATAGGCAAGATTAAATGGCCTTTGATGGATAAGACAATAGATCATTTGCACAAGACATGCTTTTGGATGATCTTTGTTTCCAACTAGGCTAATGAAATTTTTCCTACGGATTTCTTCTCATTTTCTAAACATGGGGTGCATTTCGAAAGTTCCATTTGAAAGGGATTACGGTGAATGAGCTTTTTGTTTCGGTCGAAACGGGATTGGTCGGTTCTTATTTTGAAAATAGTGTCTCGGATGGTTTCGGGTTCATCAATAGGAGTGTTATAGAGAGGCTTAGGATCAAGTGCAAGGTTTTGAGTGTTAATTACCCAATCTTGAGAGTACATACAAATTCCTTCACAAGGAATGCGAAGAGTTTGAGCAAAGGTGTTGAGAGGAAGAGTGAAGTTTTGTTTATTGATGATGAAAGTGGTTGAAATGCTATCATCGACGTTTCGAATGATCCTAAAGCTTTTGTAAAATTCAAAAATGAAAACTGGACAAATTTGTTCATCTATGTCAAGGAGACAATCAAAGTTGATTGTCGAGAAAACTTGACGAATGTCGGTATCTTCAAGGAAACATTCCTTGACTACACGACCTTCGTGGATAAGTCGTTTTACAAGGCTTTTGAAAATTTTACGGTCGGTTTTGGTCAATCCCTTTTTACGATAGTAATGAGTAAGGTAGTGGACGGTGTCATGATGATCTTGTTGAGTAGCTTTGGGCATGGTTGGTCCTAAAAATACAAATTTTCCAATTAGGTAAAGTTAATTGGGATGGGTTTATGGTTTTGATTTGTATTAACAATGTTGTGAACACAATGTGATTTTGTTAAAAGCCCCTTTTCATGATTAATTTAAAGAGCCCTAATTAAATTAATTGATTAAGAATTAAGAAACCATAAACCCTAGGATGAGGATGATGAAAATTAGAACAAGTTAATGTAATTACTTACAATGATGTTCTAGGAAGGAATACTTGAGAGTATGGAAGCTAATGAGGATGGATTCAGTAGCTTAGTCGTTTTGGTGTTATGTGAATAGAGGGAAAAAGATCAGTGCTGAATTTTTGAAAGTGTATAGCTGAGTTCTGTTACACGGTTCCCCTGGATCCTTTGTATTTGGGATCCGGCTAGTACAACTAGACGGATCCGGCTACTGTGGACAGAAAGGGAGTTGTTTGGTATTATTTTTGCAGTAGGCTTATAAATTAGCTTGCCCTAAAAAAATGGAGGTATTTGATGAGGATTGTTTTTGAATGATGATTTTCGATGAATTACATATCGAGGGTTCATATGTGATGACGGCGTTAGTTTGACGAGAAAAAAAAATAATATCATCCCCTATGTTGAAAAGGACTAAAGGTGACGAAAGAGACTTCTAATGATGTTAGTGATTAGTTAAGCAAAGATAACTTATGACAATAAATGGGACTCATGTAACCTATCTAGTGAAGAGTAAAACATACCTCTATGCTTCTTGATTTGGTATAATGCCAAAAATACTTCATGAGCTTTTAAAGTAATCCTTTGTACTTGGTGTACATAGGTTGTGATTACTTTTTAGATCCTTCCTTGAATGTTGACTTCATTAATCTTTGAATGAAGACTTTGAAGAGATTCTAGCACGAAGATTTCTTAAGAGCAAAAATGATTAGAATCATCTATCAATGTCCAACAAAATGATTTAAAAGAAAATATGACCAACAAGAAAAAAATCCTTCTTTGTAGTTTTCAAACATACACGGATCGTATCAAGTCTTTAAAGTACAACATACTTTAAGAAACTTGGTAACGAAGCTCTGATGCCAATTGTGGAAAACTAGAAGGGGGTGGGTTGAATAGTTTTACCAATTTAAAACTTCCTTTTAAATATTTAGATCGACTTATGTCAATCCATTTGATTGTTTATGTTGGACGTTGATAGATGGATATATAAACGTGAATTGAAATATAAAGATTAAGAAGCACATCACCACAACACAAGTTATTTATAGTAGTTCGGCTACAAGGACACCTTCCTTGCCCTACTCCACTCCTCGAGTTACCTACTCGAGAGTTCGTAAGCACTACACCAACTCCTTGTGGCGGAGAAGCCTTCACAACGTCACTTAACCTTTTTCCGGTACAAAGCTAAATACCGAGTTCTTTCACACCAAGGCGAACCACACCTAACACAACGTCGCCTACCCTTTATACGGTGCTAGGCTAACCACCGAGTTCTTTCACACCTTAGGAGAACTAATCCTATCACAACGTCGCCTACCCTTTATTAGGTACTAGGCTAAGCACCTTAGTTCTTTCACACCTTAGGTGAACTACACCTTCACGACACAACACCTAATCTCAAGGAGATCTACTCCTTGTTACAACACCATCAAGGATATCACCATCCTTGTAGATAAACAAATACACATATGTATAACGATGCACCTCATCGATTATACGACCTAAGCATTCTCCCCAAATGCTACTTGATTTGATCCTTTGGCATCCTTCACTAATGCCTTTGACACAACGCTTGGCACCCTTCTCTAATGCCTTCGTCTTGACACCTTTAGCATCCTTCACTAATGCTTTTGACACAACGCTTGGCACCCTTCACTAATGCCTTCGTCTTGACACCTTTAGCATCCTTCTCTAATGCTTTTGACACAACGTTTGGCACCCTTCACTAATGCCTTCGTCTTGAAACCTTTAGCATCCTTCAATAATGCTTTGACACGGATGATGAGCACCTTTCACTAATGCTTTCATCTTGACACTTTCGGCATTCTTCACTAATGCCTTCAACCCAACATCTATGGAGAAAGGAAGAACTATCAACAAGAGAACCTTAGTAGTCTTGATGATCACGAAGCATGGCAACTCATGGACTTGAGCTTGCGCGTCTTCAAAAGGTGGTGATCTCTCCTTTAAGAGGAACCTAGTAGATCACACAAAAAAAAAAGACAAACTACATAGATCACTTAGATATGAGGTTAGAGGGTTAGAATACTTTGGGGAAGTATGTGTGAAAAACCATATATAGAGAGAAAGAAATGGCTCTCTATTTATAGAGAAAATTCTCTTCTGTTCCCCGGATCCCACGGATCCCTACCACAAGGGATCCGGCTAGCACAAAGCTAGGGATCCGTGGTCCCCTCCTCTTTGCCCATGGGTATTTTTGGTTATGGGTCATGGGTCATGGGTTATGGGTTGATCCATGGTTTTCTTTCTAGATACAATGAACTTGGTTAAGTGGTATATATAAAACCATGGGTTATGGGTCAAAACCATTTGCTAGTATTTTACCCATTTAGTATATACTTGTATTTACCCATTTTAGCATACACTTAGTTTTTACCCATTTTAGTATACTTAGTTTAAGTATATGTTTAACCCAATATGTAAACACTAGTTGTTGTACATATGTATCTAAATCATAAAATCACTTGTACTTGTTTTAGTGTTTTATGTGACAACTTAATTGTGTTAGAAAACTATTAACTCAAACTATTTACGTACTCTATTTGTTTCGTTAAAATGATTTTACTTTTGTTATCGACAAAACATTAGAAGATCGTAAAATATAAATAAACTTTTTTACGGCTTATTTGTATTAACAGTATACTTAGATACATTGAATCTAAAGAAAACCCATGGACCAACCCATAACCCATGACCCATAACCAAAAAACCCATGGGCAAAGAGGAGCGTTCCACGGATCCCTAGGATTACACTAGACGGATCCCAAGTGGAAGGGATCCGTGGGATCCGGGGAACAGTGAAGAATTTTACCTATAAATAGAGAGCCATTTCTTCATTCTAACTCACCCATCTTCTTACTAAATCTCTCATACACTCTCATTCTCTTCTAACATATAGATCACTTGATCTAGAGAGTTGTTCTTCTTTCTTTCTATTTGTGATCCTTATATAGGTCCTTCTCTAAGGCGAGATCACGAGCATTCTACAAGTCATCCAAGCAAGGGGTCCTTGATTGATTTGTCACTCCACAAGATTTCTGTAGCAAAGATCTTGTATTTGATATTTCACATATTTGTTGTGTAATAGTCGTGTTGGTTTGGTCCACCGTGCTACGGACTCGGTATTTAGCTTTGTACCGGAAAAAGTGTAAGCAACGTTGTGAAGGCTTCTCCGCCAAGTGAAGGAGTTTGTTGACATAGTGCTTGAACTCTCGAGTAGGTGACTCGGGGAGTGGAGTAGGGCAAGGAAGGTGTCCTTGTAGCCGAACCACTATAAATCGGTTGTGTCATTTCTATCCCTTAACTTTACTTTACTTGCTTACTTTATCATTAGATCTATACTTTCTTTACATCCACAAGATATCACATATTAACGAATCTAAAGTTTTTGAAAACTAACTTAAAATCGGCAAAACTATTCAACCCCCCCCCCCTTCTAGTTTTCCACACTACTTAACCAAGCATGGGCAGCTTCGCTAAATATCTTGAATGCCAGCATGGCTGCCTCAATTTGTTGGACGGTTGTTAGTGCTGCACATCTCCACAAATGTTCCTTGTATGCTTTAGCATTCCATTGCAATTTCATATTATCATGGATGTGCTTCAAACAATATATGTGTTCAGCACTAGGGAATACTGCTGCTAATGTTGGAATGATACCCTAAACAAATAAACATCAATTCATTACTAATAAAACTATAAGAATGATTATGATCTCCAATGATTCTGAGATATCTCATTACTAGAATTTATAAGGATTACATTGGGGTTACAACAAATAACTAAGCCTTAATGGGCCACTAATAATAAGTCTAATCACAAGCCCTATAACTAAACATTATGCACATATGTACTGCTAATACCCCCCCTCAAGCGTGGAGGAGGGAGACCAACACAAAGCTTGGAGCAAAAAAATTCAAAGAGTGGACGCGGTAGACTTTTGGTAAAGATGTCTGCCACTTGATGATTGGATGGAACAAAATGTGTCAGAAGACGTTTGGAGGACACAAGCTCTCTAACGAAATGATAGTCGATATCAATGTGTTTTGCACGCTTGTGAGCAACTGGATTCTGACTGAGAAAGATTGCACTCTTGTTGTCACATAGCATGGTTGGCGTGGAAAGCATAGAAACATGTAGTTCACGTAGAAGAGAAGTAATCCATACAACTTCTGAAGCAGTGTTCGCTAATGCCCTATATTCAGATTCACAACTAGAACGGGAAACTGTTGGCTGTTTTTTAGCACTCCTCAAGACTAAGTTGCCACCAAGAAAAATAGAGTATCCATACGTTGAACGACGTGTTTTAGTACAACGGGCCCAATCAGCATCTGAATAAGCTAGAAGCGATGGGTGTACATTGCGGTTGAAAGTAAGACCAAAAGCCAGTGTGCCTTTTACATAACGTAGGATTTGTTTGACCGCTTGGAAATGAGCACTAGTTGGAGCATGGAGAAATTGACTCACCTGATTGACCGCGTAAGACAAGTCGGGTCTAGTAATCGTCAGATATTGAAGAGCACCGACCAATGAGCGATAAAGAGTAGGGTCAAAAAAATTATCTCCATGAGATGTAAGATGAGCATAGGTGGTTAGAGGCGTAGACACTGGTTTAGAATCAAGAAGACCAGCACGAGAAAGAATCTCATGAGCATATTTTGTTTGACTAAGAAACAAACCAGTATCTGTATATGCAACCTCAAGCCCCAAGAAATAACTTAACTTGCCCAAGTCCTTGATTGCAAACTCCTTGTGTAAACGAGAGATAAACTGCGTAATAAATTTCGGTTGGTTACCTATAAGAATGATATCATCAACATACACAAGAAGATACAAGATGCAAGACTCCCGTCTGAATATAAAGAAAGAAGTATCGGCACGACTACATGTGAAACCAAGTTGAGTAAGAAATGAACTCAATCTTTGAAACCAAGCTCGGGGTGCCTGCTTAAGACCATAAAGGGCCTTTTTTAAACGGCAAACATGGTTCGGATGTTTAGCATCAACGTACCCTGGTGGTTGTTCCATGAAAACAGTTTCTGTTAAATTGCCATTTAAAAAGGCGTTTTTCACATCGAGCTGGTGAAGAGGACAATTGTTTAAGACAGCCAATGAAAGAACAATATGAACCGTGGAAGCCTTAACAACAGGACTAAACGTGTGAGAGTAATCCAAGCCTGGAACTTGTGTGAAACCTTGAGCAACCAAGCGGGCTTTATAGCGATCAATGGAACCATCAGATAGATATTTAATGCGAAACACCCATTTTGATCCGACAACATTTGATGCAGAAGGTCTAGGAACTAATTCCCATGTGTTATTTCTCCATAAGGCCGACATTTCATTATTCATTGCGGCAACCCATTTGGAATTTTTAGCAACAGACTTGTAGCCCTTAGGCTCTTTATGAGAAAGAAGAGCAACATGAAGAGCACTTTGGCGAAGCTCAGCGAGATCAGCAATGTGTTTTGTTTTAAAAATTCCTGCTCTTGAACGAGTTGTCATAGGATGGGTATTGGTAGCCGAAACTACTGGTGGTGGCGTAGGAGTTTCCGGAGTTGCTAAAGGTGGCGTATGAGCTTGTGAAGGCGGTGTAGGAGCTGCAGTAGAAGGGGCTGGTTCAGCCATAGGTGCAACTGATGGCAAGGAGACGGTCTCGGGACAAAGAGAGCATGGTGGCGATGATGAAGTTTGAGCACTTGAAGGGTCACTGGGCTTTGATTGGGCCGACAGTGACAAGGATGGCTCCTCAAAGTTAGTAAAAAGGAGTTTGCCAAGATTTACCAAAGAAAGTGTCCCCGAAAAAGGAAATTTTGTCTCGTCAAACTTAGCATGCCGCGTACGTATAAATTTTAGATGTGGTTGGATCGAGAAAACGATAACCTTTATACTGAGGACTATACCCGATAAAAACACAAGCAACGCTCCATGGTGCAAGTTTGTGAGCCGAGTAGTTCCTTAAGTAGGGAAAAACTCGACAACCAAAAGCACGAAAAACATTATAATTCGATGTGCAATTAAAGAGCAGCTCAAAAGGGGACTTATCATTCAACATCTTTGTGGGCAAACGATTTATAATATAAACGGCTGAAGTAAAAGCATCAACCCATAAAGTTGCTGGAGCATTAGCATTAAACAACATTGCAAGACCTGTTTCTGTGATATGTATATGCTTTCGTTCTGCCCGACCATTTTGTTGCGGAGTATATGGACATGAAACACGATGATGAGTGCCATTTTCAACTAGAAAGGATTTAACCCGATGATTTAGAAATTCCGTGCCACCATCACTTTGAAATGCCTTTACCTTGCATGAGAATTGTGTTTGAACAAAACTCAAGAAGGCAGTAAGAACTTGAAAGAATTCAGACTTATGTTTCAAAGGATAAAACCATGTAAACCGGGAGTAGTCATCAACAAATATAACGTAATATAAATAGCCATCAGTAGACATAACCGGAGAAGGCCCCCATAAATCACAGTGAATCAAATCTAAAACATGCAAAGAGTGTTTTTCATTAATAGGAAATGGTAACTTGTGACTTTTAGAAAGCTCACATGAAGAGCAAACAGTAGGTCTAGGCAAAACAGAAGTAACAAATAGATAACCAAGTTTATTTAATAAAGAAATTGTGTCAGAGGCAACATGGCCTAAACTAGTATGCCATAGTTCATAGGAGACACGAAGCCGATTGGAATTGAGTCCTGCAACAAGAGCTTTATGACCTTGTTCTAGCACGTACAATCCATTTTCACATCTGCCCTTTGCTAGGATGTCATTTGTTCGCCGATTCTGAATGTTAAAAGTATTATGAGAGAATAAAACATCAACTGGTGAGTCTTCAGTTAACTTACTAATAGAAACAAGATTTTTCGTAAGTTTAGGAACAACAAGAACATCCAATAAATCAATATTCTTGGTGATAGAGGCATTTCCAATACGAGAAATATTTAGAATATTACCATTACCAACAGTGACGTGATCATTTCCAGTATACGGCATGGATGAATCAAGAGAAGCCGATGAGGTTACCATATGTGTGGAAGCCCCAGAGTCTACAAACCAGTCTGAAGAGTTGTTGGGAACATTACATTTAGCATGAAATGCTTGCGCCAAATTTGCATCCATAGAAGACCCACGTTGAGCAAAGGTAGAAAGATCTGGACACTTATCAACATAGGGTCCAGTTTGGCGACAAAGTTGACAGTGGGGTGGGCGGCGACCTCTACCTCGTCCACCAGACCAACCACCACGTGATGGAAATTATTGGTTTGATGAAGAGGAGCGGCCAGATTCAGCCATGAAAGCAACCATCGCAGGAGACGATGAGGACCCATGGACCGATTGCAGAAATAGTTCGTGTCCCTCAGCCTGAGATATAAGATCTCGAAACAAGGGACGAGGTTTGACAGTTCGAAGAGCCGTAGAAAAAGTCTCAAACGAAGAACCAAGACCACAAAGAAACCAATGGTTTTTATCAACATCATCAACCGGGTGACCAATTGCAGCAAGTTTATCACAAATTCCCTTAAACTTGCGACCATATTCAGAAACAGAAGATGTACCTTTTTGCAATTGACAAAGAGAATCCCGCAGGTTTTGCATACGCTCAACGGAGTCATGGCTATAGGCAGATTCCAACGCACACCATACATCACGAGCAGTGGAGAGACCAATGACTTCTGCCATGGCCTCTTCAGTGAGCGAGGCTTAAAGAATGAGAAGAGCTTTTTGATCAGCTTCCTTCCAAACAACGAATTCAGGGTTTGGAGAAGAATTTTCGGCGAGTGAGATGGTGGGTGAAGGAGAGTCCAGCGAGCCATCAACATGATCAGTTAACTTCTGATAGGCCAGGAGTGGTAGAATTTGATTTTTCCACAGAAGATAGTTAGTGGAGGAGAGTTTGATGGTAAGCATGTGAAGAATTGTGGAAAGAGACAGGGAAGATTCAGTAGCCATGATAGGGAGAAGAGAATGGTAGCAGTAAAGAAATCAGGGTAGGGAGGTGGGATCGATTAAAGGCTTGATACCATATAAGGATGATTATGATCTCCAATGATTCTGAGATATCTCATTACTAGAATTTATAAGGATTACATTAGGGTTACAACAAATAACTAGGCCTTAATGGGCCACTAATAATAAGTCTAATCACAAGCCCTATAACTAAACATTATGCACAGATGTACTGCTAATAAAAAGTAGCATTTATCGAAAGTACAAGTGAATATAATCAACTAAAAGGTAACATCACCTTTTGCCTGTCGCTGATAAAAGTGTAGTTTGAGTTTGGTTGCAAGTCAAGATCATCTCTTAGACATTCAAGAAACCAAATCCATGAGTCTTTGCTTTCAGCTTCTGCAACCGCATAGGCTAAAGGGTATATTCCATTGTTGCTGTCTATACCGACTGCTGTAAGAAGCTGACCAGGAAAAGGACCCTTCATAAAAGCACCATCTAACCCCAACAACTCTCTTTGACAAGCTTTATATCCTTCCTTCAAAGCAGCTAAGCATACATACATTCTCTTGAAAACTCTGGTTGGACTTGTTGCATCTGTTGTAGTTTGTACACTTATCCTAACTGTTATATTTGTGTTTGTTTTCTACAACTCTTCAACATAGTCTCTTAAAAGGGTGTTGATGTGTTACGTGTAGTGCAAGTTTTAAAAATTTATAAACACGATTTAACCGTCTAATTCTATTAACATATACGAGCAAGTATACTCGTCCGTGATAGCAAAGTTGGGTAAGTCGAGATCATCCCAAGGGATTTTGTGTTTGAAATTGCTTTTATGAAAAGATTCCAACAAGAAAGCTTTGTCAAGGCTTCCTCAAATTTAAAAGTGATGTATATAGTGAAATTCAATAATAAGAAATATATATACTTGTGTGTAGTCTATAATCAATCACAAATAATGTTCATGAAGGTTTGGTGTAAACTCTTGATGTGATGCACAAATTATAAGCAAATGATCTCCAACCATGGTATATGTTTGTAAAAATCATTCTAAGAACAAAAACATATAGGTAATCCTTTCGGTCCTTATCCTAATGATTATTCTTTAGAAGATCCATTTGTTTGCAACATGTTCTTATTAAACTTGTTCTTACGAATCTTTCGACCCTTTCGTGATGAAAATATTCCTAGTCTTGTTTTAATAAGAAAACATGGTGGTTGTCAATCACCATATCCCCATACTAGTTTGTCACTCAACTTTTTGGAATAAAACATAAGAGAAATCCTTTCGGTCCTTTTTCTTAAAACATGTTTTATCAACAAATCAAATCAAGACGAGTATTTTTCCAACAAACTTATTTAAACAATATCATATATACATGCATCACATATGAGAACACTAGTATGATTAACTACATCCCAACACACAAGTATATCCCAAAACTACTCCATGATAATAATAACTAAACACAAATCATAACAAAGTAATTCCAATAACTCAAGAGAATAGAAATCCATAACAAAGTTCATAGAATACCTAAACTTTTGCGATTACAAGAATTAGAATTCTTTGATTGTAGCAACCACGCGCCTCCAATCACCTAGATTCACCGTACAACTCCAAATTAACAAAACTATGGATGAGAATTGTTCCCTCCTTGCTCCTGGACGTTTTACAGTAAGAACTAAACTTTTGGGCTGAATAAAAATGGTTGGTATTAGTTTTGATGTAAACTAATACACTTTTGGTTGTGTCACACCTAGTAAACTAGGACTAGGTTCATTATATAGCCAAATATACTTGCTCAACTGGCCAAAAACGTTCCCAACAAGTTAATAGAAAGAAATGATCGGCCTCCAATGATTATGGAGAGTTAAAGCAACAATAAATGCAACTTTGTGTAACTGCAGCTCCTACAACCGGATCGGTTGCGTTGGCAACCGGATCGGTTGCCGTTTGACCATTTGCCCAGCCGGATTGGTTACGGGTTACGACCGACCGGCTAGATTGTGCTGATTTGACTTTTGTTGACTTTCTTGTTTATACGCTTCATCCTTTGCTCTCGCTAATGATTTCCAAGGCAAAACTTAATCTTTCCTTGCTGTAGATACTTAGAAATCATTGTACTTCCTAATCATTGAGTCCATAAGCTTCCTTGCTCGACTTCCTTCCTCGAGAATCTTCCAAATGTGCATAAAAACTTCATTTCTTCATCATTCATGATACCTGGCTACATATACATACACAATACGCATCTTTTGCACTTTTGAAACATTTATGAGTAAATATAGCCGATTATCATGCACAAAACCAACAATAACGCTACTAAAAACATGTTCATTTTAGGTGTTATCAAATTCCCCCACACTTAAGTTCTACTCGCCCTCGAGTAGGTCTAACATTTGCAAAGATTGATTTCAATGGTCTTGACGCAATGGTTCCAAAAACGTAACAATCATCCCAAAAGAGATAATCATTGGTTTGCTTTAATTATGTGAAAACTTTCAAAAATGAACCAAAGACTTTAGATAACATAACTAGAACACCTCACGAATGATTTTAAGAATTCACTCAACACTCATATATTGGTGGGTATATGTAAATCACTCAATGCCTAGTCATAATCAATGCTTTTTACCATAAGCTTGTACAAGTATCAAAACAAAGAAAATAAATTCATCAAAGAGGGCTTTTATTCGGGTTATATCGTTAAGGCTAAGGGTTCATAAAGGGTATAAATAAGGCATGGGATGGTTTATGAAATTGGTGTTAAAAGAAAATAAAGTCAAGTCTAAACCTCCATGTTGCTAGCCATCATACAAACCACAATCCCGTAAATGATTATTTCACCTCTTCAAATATCGCTCTTCGAAAATATGTATAACCCAATTTAGCTCGTTGGCTAATCAATATCCTTCATATAGCTCATTGGCTATAACCATTTTATTTTTCAATAACAAGGTTCCCCCACACTTAGTGTAAGCATACACCACACAAAAAATCCAGAAAGACGTCTCTTTCATCTTTGGGGAATGGTACACACTATAAACAAAGTGTAGCTTCTTCTTAATCATCAAAAACAATCTAACATTCCAAACAACTAGCAACAAACCAATAGACATGACAAGGGTTGGCTAAAGTTTAAAGTGTAAAATATTTTTGTATTTTTCTGGATTTAACAAATGAAAAGATAGGCTCAGAGGGTGTAACTAAGGGTATCTAGTGCTAAAAATGAGCACTAACAAATGGGTCCATGTAGGTGGTTAACTAACCAATGTGGTTAGCTAAAATCATTAGATGTAAAATGGAAGGCCATTTGGGTTAAATCCTACGATGCCTCTTATCATTTGAACATATTTATATCACTCGAGAGTGATTTTAACCGTAATGCATAACTAGTACAAGTTCTAGAATCGACATAATCACCGGCACACTCATAGCAAATATAAAACAAAAGATGTGTTTTATACAAAAAGAAACCTCACAATTAAGTGGAAAAAGGCTATAATGCGTGCTAGAAAATGCTATCGAATCCAAAATGAATTACTTCCGTAATTTGGTTCAAATCCAAAATTTTTTCAAAAACCTCATTTTACCATTGAAATTACCAAGTTATTTTTTAATATTTATCAATAATGCGCGAAAACAACTAGACCATCAAGGGTGAATTCCTTCTAATTACTTGCATCCAAAAGTTATCTAAAAAAAATTAAAAATGCGTATCATTTTTCCTATTTTCTTTCCTTCCCCATACTTAAGTTTTGCATTGTCCTCAATGTAATAAAAATGAACTTCAAAGTAAAGAAAATGGGAAAAAGAAATAGTTAAAAGATACCACGGGATAGAATATGCAATACGCATATTGGGTCATAAGAAAGCATGTGAGTTATCCAACTCCAAATATTTGACCATCAATAAGCTTCCGGCACATCCATCCTGCAAACAAAAAAACTGCAATACACAATACACAAACAAAACAAAACAATCCAAAACAAATGCTACTAAAAACAAAATAAAACCAAGCAAAATATGATAATCATCCTAAAGAAATAGTTATAGAGATAGAAATAATATTGTTTAACACATCATAACCATCGTCTTTGAAACCACAAATCACGAATGATCCACGATCAGTCGTCGTCCTTGCTCATGTCGTCACCTTCTTCATCATTATACTTGTAGGATCATAATATTTATTGTGTTGATGATTCGGGTGGTCTTGGATGATCAAAATACATGTTTGCCATAGTTAGAGAGAGAAAGTAGAGAGAGGGAGTTTCTTGGTAGAGACTTGTAGCACAAATTATGAAAGGTTAGATTGAAAGCTCCACCCTTTCCATGGATGGAAGGGGTATTTATAGTTACAAACAATACGTCCTCCTATCGGACTGTGGATCAGGCATACAGTGGGTAAAGACCCGTCCTTCCTCCACGGTGTTACACTAAACTAAACTATGCTAATAATTAACTAACTAACTACTAAATAACGTAAATACCGACACGTCTACGAGCTAACATATGCTAGACCTTAATTGGGGTGACCGACACTTTAACATGGAATTTCCAATTCCTAACAATCTCCCCCTAAGGGAGGTCACCCCATGATTTACATTTTGAATCCTAGCATTCTTTTATTGACTTCGTTCTTGAGCTCGTAGACTTCAATTCTTCGAATCCGCAATCGTGTGCTTTAGCAGTGATACTTCAAAGTCCGCATAGTTTTGTACTTTCAGTGGAGGCCTTTAACTGATCCACATCTTTGATGATCTTCGAGCTTTCATTAAGATCATCAGCCACAACAAATCTCTCTAGATCACCGTTTGTTGTGTTGTCATCATGTGATGTTGTGACTTTCGGACCGACATGCTCACACTTTTGGATCATGACATCTTTCCATCAGAGTAGCGGAAGCCTTACGGGTTCATGATATTTGCAGCAGCGAAGCAGAAGCACAGTATGAAATATCGAGCCGGTTATGTAGATATGCACCAGTCATGATTTCTTCAATTTAGTGTGGATGCTGTGAGCATGCGGCTTTGGATTGACTCCTCAATTCTGATCACCTGCAACCGTCCAAGTGTACCTGCAAACAACAGTTAGCAATAAAACACACGAAAGTGTCTTTGACCACTTTCGTTGAATTGAGGTACACGGCCCACGGTTCCCCGTTGATCAGTACAAGTACTTTCTGTGATCTGGTATAATTCCGAAGAATCTCCTTGAGAGGGTTTCGCAGCTGTTCTAGCCGTTCTCAAACCGGAACGTCTCAAAGAAGACAACACGGAGTGAGTGAACCAGCAAATTGAGATTTACTGATTGATAGAAAATGATTTGAAAACAATCGCGTACTGCTTAAGAGAAAGAGTTTTGCAATACGACGAAGGTTTAGAAGAAGAAAATCATTTTTCAATCATAAATACCCTTTTGATTTTGAAGATAATACACAGTCGAAGTGCTAGAGAAAAGAGTTTTTGAGCACAACGACCGGTTTTTCAAAGGTATCCGTCAATCCTTTTCCTGGACCAAGGTTGATTCAAGATTGAATCTCCCCATCGTTTCTATCCAGTTGTCACAAGCTTGATCTTACGAGAAGATCTCACATGTCACCCACCAAGAGCTTGTTTGATGTTGGCTCTAGAAGGATTTCCATCTTCATCGTGAATATTTACATATCACTCGGATGTTCTGGCAATACCACAAGGATAATGCATAGGACTCTTAATATATATTCTCACTTTCCACATTTTGTGAAACAGTGAGACTTCATGAATTTTGTGTCCTACTGAGATATTGTGGATGATCTCTTGGCTCTAGACTCAATCGTGCACATTTGGTTCCTATGCCCGAGACTAGGGAGAGGGTCTCCTTCTTCAATATCAACAATCTCTAAGAGAAAGTCGATAGATTATGTCGGTTCCCCATGAGAATGAAAAAATCCCTTTTAAGAGGAACTTGAGTAGCTTGGAAAGTTTTAGTGCAGTGCGTCACTGGGTCCATGACGTCTTGTCTTCAATACAGGCGTTACCTTGGTAACCACCAGTAGCATATGTATTGAACCAGGTTTCTGCCCTAAGGTTGAATAAATGGAGGGCTATTTCTTTTCACCCTTTTTCACATTCAATTCTTTTTCATTCTTCAACCCCTTCAGTGCTTATCGAGGCTTCATAACAAGAACCTTGTTGGGTTTATTCCAGTACTAGCTCTGTCTCAGTCCGCACTCTTCCCATATTCTCATTTTTCTCCTTTTTTCAATATACCTGAGGACTCTACACTATCTAGTGGATTGTCCCCTGGGTAGATCCCTCCGGTTCTGGCGGATCATGGGAACTAATACCTAACCTAACCATCCTTATAACTCCATGCATAAAGTAAATTGGTCGGTCTTTTGGTATTGTTCATTCTTCCTTGTAACCAATTGTAAAATCATTTGGAAAATCAATCAAGGTACTTGTGATATAAAATCAAAGCATTTTGTACCTTAATTGTTTTTGATCTTTTAGAAATGCTCCCCCTCAACATGTGCATATGATTTTGAAATTGTTTAGCACATGGAGGCAAGAGTTCATTGAAAGAATTAATTTCTTGATCACAATTTCTGTGGAAAAAGCCATTTGATTTTCTTTGGTAAATCCTCCCCCTCAATATGTGCTTTGGATATTTGAAATCATTTTATCACATAGAGGCAAGAGTTCTTTAAAGTACTTCCACGATCACGAATGCCATAGAGAAAACCTTTAAAACTCAATCAAGGTACTTATGATAAAACATTGAAACCTTTGTACCTTGATAGTTTATTTTCATTAGAAATGCTCCCCCTCAATATATGCTTCGAGTTTCGAAAGTGTTTAGCACATATGGGAGAGCAGCTAGCACAATTGAATCAAATGATCACCTTTTATCAGATTTCATACTTAAATCACAAATTCTCCCCCGATCAAAAATATCAAACCCTTTGAGATTTTGGATCCCAAGTGATTTAATAAGGTTTAGAAAACATGAGAGAATATGTGCCTGATTTAAAAACTCATCTAGTTTTTGGATAAATGCTCCCCCTCAACATGTGCATTATGTATATTGAAATCGTTTGGCACATGGAGGCAGGAGTGCCTTTAAAGGACTAAAACCAATTCCATTTAAACAGATAAGAGATTTAAATCACTATCTCTCCCCCGATCAAAAATTTCAAACCTCTTGAGATTTGTGATCCCAATTGATTTAAATCATTTAGAAAATTTTGGGAAAAGACGTGGCAAGATTTAATTTTTGAAATTGACTGAGATGGACCAACTCTAGACATTAAATATTGTTAGTGTCAGGTATGATGGTTTTTTAAACGATCTTTAAGTAAAATAAAACAATTTCACAATCAAACAAGAACATAAAAAATTTCATTTTGTAAGATCTTTGAGTTTTAAAGAAAATCATACCATGACATAACATTAAATCTTTAGATCACCACTTATTATTGTACAAACGGACTTTTATGAAGAGATATTGTTTTGAAAATATTTTAAATTAAATCACTCTCCCCCTCAATCGATGACCGTAGTCGATGATTGAGTGACTTAAGTTTTGATAAAATGAAGTCTGGTGATTTTCAAAATTGATTCCAATTAATTTTCAAAAACAATATTTTCCATTTTTCAAAACAATTTATTAAATTTTTCAAAATTGTTTAAAAAATGGTATCCTGCACAAAGATACGTTAGGTGGTTGAGAAGCTTATGTTGTTGCTGTAGGGCTTGGAAGAAAAACCGTCTGCTGATGCAGTGAGACTTCATACGTTGCATTTTAATGCCAACTGAGGTCAAATTAAGCTCCGTTTCTTCAATCACTTAGAAGAAAACCATCTGTTGTTGCAGTGACACCTCTTACGTTGCATTTATGCCAACTCTCCATTGAAGTCCAATTAAGCTCCGTTTCTTCATTTGTCAACCCAAGATATAGTTACCCTTTCCTTTTGGCATCCAATCATCTTCATTTGTGGGATCCGGATCGGGAACATTCTTATATGCCAATATACCTGCATACGTTAGTGAACACACATACAGATATATGGTGGTCGACATCACCCAAACAACAATCGACTAATAAAAGTCAATGCAACATCTCAATCAGATCACGTAAAGGCATGGGAACAATGTGTTCATCAAACTCTAATTATCTAAACCTAGCAATCATATCCTAGGTACCTAGTCCTTCAACGTAGATTAACATCATTTTTAATTAAGCATATAGGATAATTAAGAAAGCCCGTTAGATGATATAGATTTGAAAACATTATCCCCCTCAATTAATGACTCAATTTCTGAAAAGATTAAAAGCACGAAAGTCATTGATTGAGTTTGCAAGTTTATGAAAATTCAAAATCTGATTGATTTTCAAGCAACTCGATTTATCACCACTTTAGAAAACAACAAATATTTTTTTGAAGAATTTTAGACGGAAAAACATTTGTGTAGGAACAGCAGTCCTTCGACACACTTTCCTCAATTTGTTTTAGGATAAGTGCACGAAATATTTGAAAATTGACTTTCCTTTCTTTAAAAGCGGGTTGCTATCGGAAATAATAGCAAGCCATGGTTTAAGCACGGGTTACAGTCTGAAATAACTGCAAGCCATATTTTGAGACATGTTTTGGAAAAGAATGTTTACACCTTCTGCTTGAACTTCATCTATGGTCCCGTGCCATTATTGAATGACATTTCTAAGACCGCAGATGTTATCGATATCAGAAGACATGTCTTGAAAAACATATTTTTGGTATTTTTCAAATTTTCTGATTTTTTATGGGTTTTTGAGGATTTTATATTTTTCTATTTTGTTTTGCTGGTTTTATATTTTTGTATTTGGTTTTTAATAAATATATACAAAGATAGAGAAGATGATATAGTTAAAGAAGATGATGATGCGAGTACCGAGATAAGGATATCGAGCAGCCCCGTTGTAGAAGATAGAAGTCATCATCTCTTAAACGTTCACCACCAAAGCTTCCGAGGCTCTTGAAAAGAAGAAAGAAATTGAACCATCTGAAAGTAAGACTTTGGCAGCTTCCCCCCAAACTGAAAATCCTTTAGCTGAGCAGATTCGAAGCTCTATTTCAAGCTTGCCTTAGCCAGGTGCACAGGGAAGCACACCATTATCATAAATCCCGCTGCTCATTTCAAGAATAATCACCGTGATTCTTCGTTCGAGGTTATATCATCAACAAGAACAACAACGTATCATCCCACACATAAATAACTCTTCTCAAATTTCATTACCACTGATGTCTGAAGCTATGCATCCCCAACGAGTTGTCAAGAGACCACTTCCCCCAAGTAGATGAAATGATGCGTCAGGTCTCTTAGACTAGAGCTCACGAACCCGAATACACATACCCGAAGACAAAGAAACTTATACCATCGAAGTAGCATATTAAGTCTAATAGCCAAAGAATAACCCCGATGTATACTTTTCTCTCCCCCTCAAGAAAGTGTATGAAGCTCAAGAACCCGAAGTACCCGAATGCCCAAAGAGAGAATAACCGATAACATTGAAGAGGCAGGCTGAATCATTGATTATCTCTGCGGGTGACAATCTATGTGGATGTCAACACCGGAATAAGTGATTATATCTCTGAATCACTGATTAAGCCCTCCAGTAAAACAGCTGAGCATCCCCAATGTACACAATCTCTCTCCCCTGATGATTGCGATAACATCGAAATCATCGCACACTTGTCTACCTCTTTTTATCTTCAGAAACTTTCTCTTACATCACTTCCCCCACGTCGTTGGAATAATAACACTAAAAGCCTTGATGAGTAAAACCTTGAGATTCTCTGCGGTCATGACAATTGTCTTCCCGGGATATCTTCAATCACTTAGAAGAGTTAAGTTCATCAAGTTTACTCGCCATGAGTCAAACCTTGAGTTTCTCTGCGGTAATAACATTTGTCTTCCCGGGATATCTTCAATCACTTAGAAGAATTAAGTTCATCAAGTTTACTCGCTTTGTGTTTAGATGCATGTCTCCTTCCCCCTTGCTGGTTTTGACACTTCAGAATCAACAACATATTATTAGCCCAAATACATGAAATCTGTTGAGAAGATTGCTTGATGTCTTTGTGAGAATCAACTTGCTGAAGAAAGTTGTGAGCAAGTCTAATTGGGGATTAAATCAGACATTTCACCCTCCCCCAATTAGTGCTCTCCCCTAAACTGACAATCTGTTTGATAAATGCCCGGATTAAGAAGAAGTCTTTGGATCAATAAGTGCAGCTTGTCTTCAGTCTTCTACCATGCAACAGAAAATGTAGAACAGACTATAGACTCGACCTTCTTCAAGATTGATCAGTTGGGGAATAGATAGTTAACATCTTCAACTCACACCAAAAAGCATCCCAATTAACTTACATCTTGCAAATCCCCTTAACTAAAATCCCTCCCAATCAAACAAGAACAGAAAGATGTTCATCAAGGAAATCAGCAATCAGGCCACAACGAACACACAAGATGGTAACACCAAACTACCAATCACATCAAACAAGAACAGAGAGATTGTTCGGAATCATCATGTTGATGTATACGTGAAGCATTAACCGGAAGTACTTTGTTGATAAACTCATCAATCCGAGTGAAGATGTCAACCAACGGCTCTTAGAAGAAACTCTATTTAAAGATGATCCGATAAGAAGAAGCTCGGTTCTTACATGAGTTTGGAGCCGTTTGACCATTTATTCTCAAATATCAATCAACCATGCAAAAAATTCACACTTCTTCTCCCCCTCAAGAATTGCATACGGAGATGCCATTCTTGATTAAATAAGTGAAATCATCCAAATGTAGTCTATTCAACATTAACACATGATGTCTCCATCTTCATTATAGTTGAGCAAGTGGAATAAGAAAACAATCAACAGCAACCCGGTTCACTTGATGACTGAAAGCGCATGGAAAAAGTATGAAGCATGTTGATGAGAATGGTCATAATGAGAAGATTTCTCTTCTTCCGAAGATAATGCGCACTGAAGCGTACACATTTCTTTTCTTTAGAGTACGAGGCATGAACTGTTGTGTTCATACGTCATAATCTCTCTCTTTTCAATCTCTTTTGGCAAAACATGTAATCAACCCTATTATCATTCAGTAGGCTCTTTGTAGTGACAGCTGATGGAGAAAACCCGATATAATGAATTTGAACCTGAAGTAAACTACCCCGAACTCGTGACATAAACTTGCACATACGTAACAAAGAGCCGTGCCGATTTCCATTAGCATCTCTTAGTACTCTCTATGTACTCTATACTCTTCAACCAACCAACCATCAAGTATAAGACGTACATTACCTCTTGAAAATCCACAATTGAATGTGACACTGAGCACTACAACGTAACTCCTTAAAGTGATAGTCATTTTGTAGTGGTAAGAGCCCAATTCCCTCAAGTGGTAAAAGAAAAGGTAAAAGACACCCAACAATAACTTGATTTCCAAGTCTTCGTTTTTTATGATAAGCTCGAACAAGGATCATGAAGAATCTTCATCCAACCATCCCCGATACCTTCAGATACTAAGTACACTCGCCCGTGATATTTCACTTCAACCTCAAATAGATAATAGTGAATTAACTCCATTGTCACATCTTGTTAAAAGCTCAAATCTAGCCTCCTTTGATCTTAAAAGTGAACTTTGATAATGGTTTCATCTTGACTAAGGTTAAAAGCACATAAACCCGTAAATCCTTGTAATACCTAAACTGCCATGACGGATATCCAAACACACATCCAATACATGAAGTACACACTTTTATCCCTTCTTCGAAACAGAAAACGTAGCACCAGCATCAGAAAGGATCCCGACATGCACTTTCCTTTCTCCAAGAAGGTTCCATCATTATGGGATTTTACAACTCTATGGTTTAAACCAAGAAATAGTTTCTTTCGCGGGATTTTACAAAACCAAGAGTAAACCGTAAGAAAGATTCGGAGATGCACTTTACTTTTACCAGGATGTTTCCATTGTCACGGGATTTTACAAGTCTATGATTTAAACCAAGAAATAGTTTCTTTCGCGGGATTTTACAAAATCAAGACAAAACCGTAAACAACGTCAGCTTGAATGTGTTATGACAATTTTGGTTTCGGTGAATATCTGTTTTAGGGGCACATGCAGCGGTTCATCAACGGTTGAATATCGAACATCATCAACCATCCAATCAACACTTTGGTAAACACATCAATCACGCATTCTGACGGCTATTGTAGTGACCACAAGGAGAAGTAAACCCGATATACCAAACTTGATCATGAAGTAGAATTCCCCAAATTTGTTACTTAAACTTGTACTCATCCTTGTGAAGAAGAAACGGTGTACCCAATGTACAAAACCTCTTGAAATTCTCAACTGAGTGAGACACCGAAGTGATAGCTACATTGTGGGTTAAGTGAGAAAGAATCACAAACGCAACTAAATAGCCAAGTCTTTATCACCCTCTATAAACGCTCAAACAAGTCATCTTCGCGGAAGGGTAGAAAGAAAGAAGACGAAATAAGTAAACGCGCCCGGAAAAACCTCACTTCAAATCCAAATAAGAAATACTATACAAACAACCCCATGGTCAACAAAGTTCAACCATCAATTTAAGCCGCAACATAATATTTTTTTGTGAAAATGCATAAACCAAAGTATTGCCCGCACAACACAACAAATCTCAACAACAACACAAATCTCATTATCAAAAATAAGCATTCGATCCAATAGTCTATTAAGCCCCATTCCAATCCAATCCAAATCAACTCCGGCTCATCATTAAAATTTCGGATTTATGAAGAAGGTTCAACATTTTCGATAATATTCAAGATCAATCGAACGTGTGTCTCCGAGAAAGAGTAATCCAATCATCCGCGAAATTAAGCTCAGGCCAAAAATTGTGTATCCTTCGTGAAATTTTCATGACCAAAAATACCAAACAATATATCACTTAATACCAATAATTATCAAAACTATGTGTAGAAAACACAAATTCTGATATTGCACTTTTGATAGTCCGGTTAAGCGAAGTGTTGTACATCCACAAATACAAACGTGCAAGCCTGGTCGAAACATATAATACTCGGCCAAAGACAGAATCATTACCGAAGCCCAATCAACATAAATCCCAATATGACCCAAATCAAATCCCAATCAACTTAAATCCCAATCTAATAAACTGGTTTGAGTCCCATCTATTGGAATCACTCCTAAACCTTAATTCAAGTGTTAGTGATTCATATGTAATAGTTAGCTTAATATGGCCTTTATGTTAGTAATTAGCCTTAGGCTTATGTAGAAGGCCCATAAGCCTAGGCCTAGTCCAATAAGGAAAAGGAAGGGACTAGGAGTGTTGCCCTAGCTCCCTCTCCTATAAATACCTTGTAATAACCCTCACTTGAGGGTTGGTTGTTCAATTTCATTCTCTTTCACTTCATATGCTTAACCTTTCTTCATATCATACGCATAAGTGTTTGTTTGTTATTGTTCAACTGATTACTTGTTCATCTATTTCTTCTATTGATGCTTGTGTTACATATATGGGAACCTAACAGTGGTATCAATCGCCAAATAGTTGGGTGAACATATTTGTTTTTGAAGTTTTTGGTTTGTGGTCGTACGCGTAAAAAGGGTTTCAACTTTGTCACGCTTAAAAAATTGATTTTTTACACTTTTTAATCCAAGATTCTTGTCCTTTCAACGTTTTTAGGTGTTAAACTATCTGTTTTTGGCAAAAAGTTTCAAACTTTACGCGTAGATCATAGTTTTTAAGCTAGGTTTTATACGTGGTTCTTATTCTACGTATAACTGTTTTCTAAGCTTTGGATCATCAAGTTTCACACTTTTGTGTTATTTTGGTGATATTGAAGCTATTTCATCACAGAAATCTGGTTTGGAAACATCATTTGGCAGAAATCACTTTTAGCTAATTCTTACGCGTAAGAAAACCCTAATCTTACGCTTAACTTTTCCTTGGTTTGATCTTCAGTTTTCGTGGTTTACTCTGTGTTTTCTTGCTTGGATAAGCCTGCAAACACGTCGACTTTGGATATCTTTTGCACTGTGATAGTGTAAAAGATCATTTGGGCAAAACCTTAAAATTACGCATAAGCATAAGCTTACGCGTAGAGTTTTTTACGCATAAGATTCATCTTACGCCTAAGCTTTGTCTTACGCATAAGGTAATCCTACGCCTAAGGTTTCTATGCTTAACTTTCTGTTTTACGCATAACTTTAGTGTTTTCTCATCTCTTACGCGTAAGCTAATCCTACGCGTAACTATTGCTGTTACGCGTATGTTTGGTGTTTTTACGCATAAGTGGTACTTTGCTCTTCTGTGATTTCTACGACTAAGGATACTTCATCAACAACGGTTCATTCGACTACAAAGATCCATCAACACAAGTTATCAAAAAAAAATTTTAATTTTTCGGGAAGACTAAACGTTCAATTTTTACGCGAGATTCAAATTTTGATTTAATTATGAAAATTTTGGTCAAAATTCAAATTTTTGGGCCCAAATTCAAATTTTTCGGGTAAAATTTGTTGTCAAAATTGTCATAACTCAAAATTTTCTTACAACCTTAGAGTTGAATTTTATAGTGAATTTCAAATTTTAAGAGTCAAAATTTTTCAAAATTATTTTTGGAGGGAAATTGCAATTCACTATTTCAACCTTCTGTGTGCTATATCGATTTCGCACATTTTCTCTTTGATTCTTCTGCAGGAGAGACAGAGTGTTTAAATCAATGTATTCTGATAAAGCATTTGTGGAATTGTAAGAAGGATGCAGGGAAATTAGAAATGCACTATATCGGCTTAACAATTCTAAGCGTCAGACATCATCAAATTCCCGTTATCCCGCAGTCGTGCAAGGTGAAAGAGTTGATGTACATGAAAGGAATGCTCTAATGGACATTGAGAATGTTGTGATTACTGCAACTGTCGGTAATGCGAACAATGAGGTTATAGCATTGGAAAAGCAGGATGACAACAACATATCTGGAGAAGATATCATACTTAACTATGACACCGAGCCCAACTGTGACGAAGAACAAATGGTTGAGGAAGATATCTTACCCACCTATGACATTGACACAGAACAGATGGTCAAGGTACAATCTACTATTGATCATATTCTGACTGCAAATGCGACACAACATACTGAGCAACCTGAATTTAGTAATGAAGGAGAGGTTGACCAGCGTGTTGCACAATGTCCAGACAACTATCTCATGTTTAAGCCCTTACTTGTTAACAATTCAACTGAAACGTCAAATCAAACTCTTGAATCTGAAAACATTCTTCTCAAAAAGACCATTGCTCAGTTTCATAAAGATTTTTCAAAACTAGAGGCACATTGCATCTCTCTTGAACTTAAATTACAAAACAAATCTTTTTCTTCAAAACATAATGGTCAATATTCAAATGAACAAAGTAATCGTGTGGACACATTAGTAAAAGAAAATGAGCATTTAAAGGCTCAAATTCAAGCAAAGGGGCTTGCACATGTTGCTTTACAAAACAAACTGAGAAGATTAACTGGCAAGAGTGTGGATACTAAGTTTATAAAACCAACAATCTTGGGGAAATCGTCTCTTCAACCAATCAGAAATCAATCAGTAGTTAGACAACCAACTGCTTTTAAATCTGAATGATCAAAATCTTCAAAACCACGGTTTGCCTCCCAAGTTGTTGAGAATAATCATTTGACAAAACCAGTCACTCCACATTCTGGGCCAAAGCATAATGCTTCTGTTTCTGTTAAACATGTTTATGTTAAACCTGTTTCTGTTATACCTATTTCTGTTAAACCTCAACATGTGGCTGCTTCTGGCCAGTCTAGCATTAGTTCAAAAACAATGTCTAAACCGAGCATCAAAATTCAAAATTCATATGATACAAAAGACTTGCACAAGAACTATAATCTAGAAAAGGCTAGGAGAAGGGCACTACTCCAAAAGGATGGAATCTTAGGTTCACGACCTAGTGTGATGCCTTCTAGTGTATTGCATAACACTGCTTGTAGTAGCAAACCAAAACCTAAGTTTACTCAACAAATTGTTAGAAATAAACCCGTTGATCTAAACGTAAAATTTCAGAAACCTAATAGGTGGATCAATATAGGACGCAGACTCTTCCCAAAAGAAGTTTCAACATCCCCTAGATCTAACCTTAGATGGATTCCAACGGGTAGAGTTTTCAACACTGTTGGTCTTAGGTGGATTCCTACAGGCACAATACTAAGTAGTTGCATCAACACAAGTGTGAAACCCACAACATCCATCCCTGAGGTAGGAAAGGAACTTATCAAAATAGCATGTTCAGGTGTCAAGAAGATAATTGACACTACATCTTTATGCCTCTAACATCTGGAACCCAGTTACACTTGGGGATCCATGTTTTTTCTTTCTTGTCCCCCTTTTATTTTTCTATGCAGGTACAACAGCTATGGCTTCTACTGCAAAACAGCGTGAGACCCGTTTCTCACCGTTAAAATTTAATGATCCATCAGCTGCTCCACCATTGTACTTAATCGTCAAGAATTGGAAACATTGCTTGCTCCTCTGGTTAAAGATTCTGTCTAAAGTCGTGCTTCCGATGTATCGAATGTTTCCGCTGCACAACCTGATAATACTCTACTTTCTGATACATCTGAATCTACAACAACAACCGTTACTGTAGTTGCACCTCCAATCGAATCTCTGAAAACAGAAGAACAAAGTGTTTCCTACAAAAATGTCACAACTGATGATCAACATTATGAACAGAGAAGTTTTATCCGCAGTTGACTCTCTCGAAATATTTTTGGTACTTCACACTTGTTCGATTAATTGAACATACATGGTTTCGCTGTCTCCTTATACATTGTTTCGCTGTCTTCAATTCATCATCAACATACGTGGTGTATGATTCTGAATCATTGAAAACATCGAGGGGGAGAGAGTGTGTAGGTGGTCATTGCTTCCTTGTTCTTCTACATGCTTCTTTGCGAAAACCCAATGCCTTCTTGAATTTCTTCAATTAGGGGGAAGAAATAAGACGATCTGTAGCTCAAACGTCTCACTTTGGAGTTATCGTCTCGATTTCACGGGTGATCTTGTGTGAAGTTACCTAAATATGATGTTATGATGCCTCACACACGGTCTTGGTATCGAGTTATTGCATATTCACAGTGATTAGTATTCCGAAAGACCACAACATTCAGGGGAAAGTCTTTTCATTTCATCTTTCGTGGTTTGTTTGGTGTGATGCGTCTACATACGTGAGAAGATCTTGTTGAATTCTGGCATGTTACCCTCGAACGGATTTTCCGCAATTAGTCAGATTTACCTTGTGTGGTTTTCTGCTCTTCTACTACATCAAAGTTTCAAATCTGCTAAAGACAGTTGTCAGTTTGGGGGGAAACTGATTCAGAAACTTCGTCAATCTCTATTTATATTCACGATGGCTTCTGAGTATAACAGCTTGGAACCCGGTCACAACCGCTTAAAATTCCCCCAAACCCCATCATCAGCTGAAACAAGCCCTCAGCTTACTCGTCAACAAATGGAAAGACTATTTGCTCCTCTGTTCAATGACGATATTGATGAACGTGCTACAGGTGTATCCGCTGTTTCCGCTGCTCAACCTGATAATACTCCTATACCTGATACACCTGCTACAACAACTTCTGTTGAAGAAGCACCACCCGTTGACTCTACAACAACAGTTGAACAAACTGCTTCCAACGACGCAGAACCAGCTGATGATGTTCTGAATGATGTAACCCCACCTGCAGATTTTGATCCAAATGCGTTCTTTAACTTGTTCGCCAATGAAACTGCTGCACCTGATGTTGCGGAATCATCAACAAGCCATTTGAATCCTCAAAATCTGCATAATGTATATCAACATCAACCTTCCACACATCGTTGGATGAAAGACCATCCTCTTGAGAATATTATTGGTAACCCAAATCAACCAGTCGTAACGAGACAACGTCTTCACACAGACGGTGAACATTGCATTTATGCACTCACTGTCTGCCAATTTGAGCCTAAAAACATTAAAGACGTAATGACAAAGGACAACTGGATTGAATCCATGCAGGAAGAACTCAACCAATTCAAACGTCTTGAAGTATGGGAACTGGTTGAAAGACCAACAGGGGTCTTCGTCATTGGTCTAAAATGGATTTGGAAAAACAAATTGGATGCTGAAGGAACCATAATTCGAAACAAGTCACATCTGGTGGCTAAGGGTTATAGACAGGAAGAGGGTATTGACTTTGAAGAATCATTTGCTCTGGTTGCTCGTCTTGAGGCTGTTCGGATTTTTCTGGCATTTGCGGCTCACATGAACATCACGGTCTTTCAAATGGATGTCAAAACTGCTTTTCTCAATGGAACCCGAAAGAAACGGTCTATGTAAGCCGCCGAAGGATTCATTGATCCAGAGTTCCATAATCATGTCTACAAACTGAAGAAAGCTCTCTACGGTCTCAAACAAGGCCCTCGGGCGTGGTACGATAAGTTATCATCCTTCCTTATTGCCAATAATTTTACCAAAGGTTCGGTCGACCCTACACTCTTTATACAATATCACGGGGCTCACATTTTAATCGTTCAAATCTATGTGGATGACATCATTTTTGGGTCAACACATTTAAAATACTCAAATGCTTTTGCAAAACTTATGACAAAACATTTTGAAATGTCAATGATGGGTGAACTCACATTCTTCCTTGGAATGCAAGTTCATCAATCACCCCGTGGTACTTTCTTGAGTCAGTCAAAATATGCCCTTGAATTGTTACACAAATTTGGAATGCAAAACTGTGACACCTATGCCACACCAATGGCTCATACCAAGAAGCTAGACGCTGCTTTACATGGGAAATTGGTGGACCCTGCCAAATACCGTAGTATCATTGGGTCTCTCATGTATCTAACAGCTAGCAGACCTGATATTGTTTTTTCCATCTATCTTTGCTCCCATTATCAGTCGAGACCAACTGAAACCCACCTCTCTGAGGCTAAAAGAATCCTCCAATACATCAAGGGAACCATTAATTTAGGAATCTGGTATCCGAAGGATTCTAGTTTTGAACTAATCGCCTTTTCAGACGCTGATCACGCAAGATGCTTAGATTCACGTAAAAGTACTTCAGGAGCTTTACAATTTCTTGGTGATAAACTGGTGTCATGGCAATCGAAGAAGCAGGATTGTATATCGCTGTCATCAACAGAAGCAGAATATGTAGCCATGTCGGCGTGTTGTGCTCAAGTCATTTGGATGAGAACACAACTCAAAGACTATGGTTACGTATTCGACAGAATCCCGATGTACTGCGACAATCGGAGTGCTATTGCGATATCGTGAAACTCAGTTCAACACTCTAAATCAAAGCACATCAATCTTCGATATCATTTCATCAAGGACCACGTGGAACAGGGTACTGTTGAATTATATTTTGTGGGTACAAAATACCAATTGGCAGATCTTCTCATCAAAGCCTTAGCTCCTGCTAGGTTTAATGAGTTGGTCCACCGGATTGGTATGCGGTGTTTGACTCAAGAGGAACTAGATGAACTCTTAAAACATTCTTAAAAACCAGTCAAACACCAAATCTCTTTTGTAAATATTTTTCAAAAACAAAATACAAAAATATAAAACCTTATAAAACATCAAAAATATTCTTCTATTTATATTTCTTTTAACATGGCAACTAAAAATCTTCCGTCAACACTCAAATCTTTCAAAATTTAGTATTTTTCTGATCAAGTGTTGAGGGGGAGAAAGCAAATATTTTTCAGTTTCATAAAACCTTGTATTTGCATGTTATCTTATCTCTGTTGTTTCTTTAAATAATGGTGGTCACATTTCTGGTTTTCTGACACTCCTCGGACTAAAACTTATAAACTTTCCTTATTTCATAAGTCGAGGGGGAGTGTCTTCAAAGTTATTTCCTAATATTCTTCGTCTGGTAACCAAAATGGAAGTTTAAGGCATTGGATGTAAATGGTAGAGGTGGAGGGACTGAAAGTGTCAAAAGTTTAAAGTATTTTCTAATAAAAATCCCCACCTAACTTTAACCCTTCACATTTATTATCAAACCTACCAAATCCTACGCCTAATATTCAATCTCTCAATCCGGTTTCTTGATCCTCATTTTGTAAGTGTTTTCGTAATCTAAACGTAATTACAAACAAGGGTTTTGAATTTTATGCAAATCCAACGGCTAAAACGTGTGTTATAATGATCTTTATGTTCTACGCGTAAGCATAAGAACACAAGATCATATTGTGTGTTTTTTAATGATGTAATGGTGTTAAAATGTTCTAAACTATGTACTAAAACCATTTTCATCAATCTAATCCACCCAGAAACACGAATTGTCCGTTTTTCAAAGTTAGGGTTCATGAGTCGATTTAGGTATTTTCAAATGAGAACGTTTTTGGTGAAAAAGATAGTTGGTTAATGTTGTATTCATGATTAATTGATCATATCTAAGCCCAGATATTACCCAGAAACATCAAGTGCATCAAAACTGAAAACTAGGGTTTATGTTCATAAGATTTGGGTATTCTTGATTGGCTTTGATTTTCATGTTAAAACTTGGATGGGACAACTTACTATACTTCATAGACCTCCCAGAAAAACTTTGGTGCAATTCCTATGGCTAGATATCATACGCGTAATTCATGAAGTTTAGGGTTTAGTCTTACGCGTAAGGGTTTTTCCGCATAACTGTTTGATGCGTTTTCATGCTATGATCTGAAAAATAAATGAATGTTAATGTTAATATTGATGCTATGATGATTATTATTTCAGGTTTGCTGCACGTAAAAATCAGAATCAAGGTTACTAGCAAACTACGCATAAGGATCACCTTACGCGTAGAGAGTTATGCGTAAGAGTAATCTTAAGTGTAGCTGTTACGCGTAAGGTTCTACATAAGGGACTACGCGTATCCTGTGAAGGATATGCGTAAACAGTGACCTCTACGCATAAGGTCTACTCTTATGAGTAAGCCTTACGCGTAAGGTTTTATATACGCTTGCGCGTAAGCTCTACGCATAAGGTCCCCTTTTTCCTACGCGTAATATTTCTTACGCGTAAGTCAGGATCCTACGTATAAGCTTGCATTTACGCTTATACCTCTCCTGTTTACGCATAAGATGCCATTTCTACGCCTAAGCCTTGTTAACCTTAATCATGAATTGTTATGCGTGCAAACTTGTAAATAAATAAATCATAACGTCATGAAACCAACAATGTCACTAATAAGTTTAAACGTTTAATATGTTGTGAAAAATAAGTGATAACATGAACTTTAAAACTTAAAGTTAACTAACTCACGAAACTTATCACGACGTCATTGGACTATTGGACAAACAAGTGACTTTGGATTCGTAACAATCATCAACATTGCACATTCAATAATTAGACAATAAAACCATCTGTTGACTAACATAATGTCTTTCGATATGTTGGTTCTTTTGGCTAAATATATTTCAGATCACGACATGGACGCTCAAATGAATGTGGATGCACCAAATGTTCTCACCGTTGCTGATATCATCCCTAATGGCTATCCGATGAAGATTGGAAAGAACAACCTTCGCGTTGACTTTGAAACCCTCACCTGCTCAGAGTCTTCTTGCTTGATTGCTGTGGATATTCTGAAGAATTATCCTTATCAGAACATGCTCTCAAATTCTGCTACAGTGCCTGAGATCTATATTCATCAATTCTGGACTTCAATTCAAATGATCAAAGGACAAAACGCTGTGACGGTGACTCTCAATGACAAACAAGTCACCATCACACCTGCAGACTTAAGGGCTGTCCTTCTCATTCCGATCATCGAGCCAAACGAACTCAATGCCACACCAACTGAAGAGACTGTTCTACAATTCCTAATCGATATTGGTTATGACGAAGCTACAGGAGTAATCACTAAGCATTCACATGTGGATCTTAAGAATATTCCTCAACCTTGGAGAACTCTCTACATCATCGTCACCAAATCTGTTTCGTCGTGCAGTGGCTATGAGCATCCCAAGCTCATGGAACGCAAATTTTTGGGCTTTGGTCAACATGAAGCACATTGAAGTCGAAGCTCTGATATGGGACGACATGATGACATTCCTCAAGAAGCTTGGCTCAAAGACCCCTTATATCAGATATACAAAACTGTTGATCCAAAGAGCACTTGGGTTTAACCTTGATATCCCCAAAAGAATCAATGACCCCAACACTCACGACATGTTGTATGAACCTACCTTAACTGTCAGATTCAAGGAATCAACAACGAAGAAACAAGGTGTTGTGTTACCGGATCACCTTCTCTCTGATGAAATCAAATAGCTTTACTCATACAAAAGGTATCTGGTAGCAGTTGATGAAGGTAAAGTTGGTTCTCTCGATGATAAGTCTTCTGGTACACCTAAAAGGAAAACCAGAAGAGGCAGTGCAGGGAGTGTTACAAGCACAGAGAGTCAAAGGAAGTTCCCCAAGAGGAAACCTCCACTCAAAAGGAAAGTTCCTTCTAAAGAAGATGTTCCAATTCCCAATCCTGAACCGCAAAGAAAGCTCGTGGATGAAAGCTCTGAAGAAACTGAATCAGACGATGAGGTCTTCTACTCTGAAACTGTGACAACCCGTACTTTCAGGTCATTTCTCGACGCAATTCATGTCTCATTATTTCATCATTTATAGTAAACTTGGTTTACTTGTTTCAAATTCGCGTAACCTTAAAGGTTTAACGGCGAATTCATGATCATAACATCACGTACAATTCATATGGACTAAGATTAGTCTACATTTCATTGACACCATTTGCATCTCATTAATTCATTCATGACATTTTATTTCACATTCATCGCGTAATTTTTATATTCAATAAACGTTATCGCGTGAGTTATTATTTTTAATATTTAATCCGTTACTTTCAAAAAATGATCCCGATGTATTTTTAAACTTACATTTAGTTTATAAAAACTATATTTTTAGTTTTCCTAGTGTTTTGAATTTATTTGGTACATTAATCGTTAAAGTTAAATTATTACGACACTTTTCTTAAAAATCATACGATAATTATTTTATCACTCAATTTTCACAAGGAATGTATTTTTACAATTTTTATTATTTCATTACATTCTATTTTGACCTATTAAAAACTTACTTGTACCAAAAATTTCCATTTACCTTACAAGATTCATTTAATTACACAATACTTACACTTTTTCCTTATAATTACACAAATATACTCAATTTTATACATTTAAAAAAAATATATATATATATTGAAAGACAAGAAGCCCCAAAAACCGGCCATGGGGGGGGGGAGAGTGGGTCAAGAGTGGTTAGACTTTTATTACTTATGCAAATCTACACTCAAATTACTTACACTTCATTCTCCACAATAATACAACTTCAATCAAGATATTTGTTTCTCTCTTCTTCCTTTTCTCTCAAAACCGGCCAAGCATAGGGGATAGGAGAGCTCATCAAAATTTTCCATTTTCAAGTGTTTAACAATCTAGATATCACTCTTTATTAGGTTTTGAAATAAAAACCAAGAGTGTTTAGGTCTAACTTTGTTACTTGCACCTCATCATCATACTAGTAAGCATGTTTCTTTCATTTTTCATGTTTCTTTATCATCTCATATTCATCTTTTCATTTTTGGTACAAACATGCAAGACATATGTGATTTATACCATTTTATTTCATGATTTTAGAGTTATTTATATACTATGGTCATCCTATAAATATTCCCATGGTATTCTTTGGTCTTGATGATGATTAGGAACCCATGACACCCTAAGAAGGTGTATGGTAGGATTAGATTAGCTTTGGAGTTGATTTGAAGGGATTGGAATAGGTTTAGTACGAGAAAAACTATTTTCGACAAGTTATAAAAGTGTTCTGTCCTTATTTTGTTTTTCTGGAAAATCCGACAGTAGGCACGAATTTTTGGCCTAGATATTTAGAAAATATACTTTAAAACGAATCCGTGGCCGCTTGAACGGAGTAAAACGGAGTTATAACGAAGAAGTTATGGATTTTACAAGTTTGACGACGAAATATATATTTTTCTGAAATTTCAGCAAAGTGTTTTTGTTTTGTACGAGTCAAAAACGAGTCCTAAGCTTTACAAATTATTTCGACTTATCAAAAATATATTAGTATACTTTGATATGAAGCTAAGGACGTATAATACGTAGAAAACGGATTTGAAACGACTAAGATATACACGTTTTCATAAACTTGCCGTAACTATTATTTTTAGAAAAACTATATTATTTTTACGAGATAAGTGTTACGGTAACTAAAATCACCATCTTTAACCCTTATTATCTTTATGTTCGAGACCTTTATGACGAAAACTCCTGAACTAAAACTTTTAGATATCGATACAAACTTTCCAAAACCGTCGAGTTTGTTCTCTAACGATCGACGACACCGCTTTACTACTGGTTTTCCAAAGCCATTTTTGTTAATTTCATGAAAATTCCGACGACATTGTTTTGCGACGAAAAGTGATAATTTCACTATAAATCATTATAAAACCATTGTAGGATGACATTTTGACGTAAATACTTGTAAAGTGATTTTTGATTGGTCAAGACGTCAAACGAGTATTTTTCGACGATAAGTAATATTTTCAAAACTCGCAAATGGTATAAATAACATACGAAATGCATGCATAACATTACATTGCAACTCATTACATGTCATATCATTCATCATAGGTCAAGATTTGCGTATCACATTACATCTCGGTGTACTCACTTTTGTCTTCGCATCATTCCACCAAGTGAGTTTTCATAGCCCCTACTTTTACTTGTTTTCATAACTGTTTTGGGGGAGATACATGCTCAACTATTTTCATTTACTTTTATAGTTACTCTAAACATTTAAGGATTACTGTGAGTTTTCATAGCCCCATTTTCATTGTTTTATACTACTTTTGGGGGAGATACATGCTCAAACTGTTTTCATTTACTTTCACAAGTACTTTAACTTATATGAATTACCGTGAGTTTTCATAGCCCCTACTTTTACTTGTTTTCATAACTGTTTTGGGGGAGATACATGCTCAACTATTTTCATTTACTTTTATAGTTACTCTAAACATTTAAGGATTACTGTGAGTTTTCATAGCCCCATTTTCGATTGTTTTATACTACTTTTGGGGGAGATACATGCTCAAACTGTTTTCATTTACTTTCACAAGTACTTTAACTTATATGAATAACCGTGAGTTCATAGCCCCACTTTTACTCTTTTAACTGTTTTACAAACTCTTGGGGGAGATACATGCTACATTTTTAATCGAACACAAATGCTTTGAACTACATGCTATATCCGAATGTTTTATTGTCACTAAGTATTTGCCATGTTCGAAGTCCCTACATCATGCACCATTAGTCACTTGCGAGTGAGCGCGAATATTGTGAATAGGCCTATTGGAATTAACACTCCCGCTCGTATTGACCCAGTTAGGGAAATCGAGCACTATATTTGAACCAGTAAGGTAATTTGGCAAGTTACCTATTAGGGCGGCGATGAAACGATGATTACCAATTTTTATTGGTGCGATGTTATGCTTTGGTGTCATGAACTTAGTGAAATAAATACGATGTTGTTTTTAACGATGAGTGTGAAACAATTTAACTCACACTACGATGATTGTGTTCAAACGAATTAATTTAACCTATGGTTTTACGCCGAAGTTAGGTACTATTGTGAATTCATTTGACGATGTGTGGTTGAATATAAACTATATATACATTTCTGGCAATGGGTTGTGAACACACAGGTTGCAAGTTTTGTATGGGCGGGACTTGGAACTGAGTGGATTTACAATGCCTTTGCTGCATAAACGATTTTGATACATTGAGTCATGCACTATTTTGTGAATTCATTTGACGATTTCTGTTTGAACATAAACTATGCATATTCTGGCAGTGGGTTGTGAACACACAGGTTGCAAGTTTTGTATGGGCGGGACTTGGAACTGAGTGGATTTACAATGCCTTTGCTACATAAACGATTTTGAAAGTCTTTACATTTCAACGATTTACAATGCCGTTGCTGCATAAACGATTTTGAAAGGCTTTACATTTCAACTCAAACTCTATGAACTCACTCAACCTTTGTGTTGACACTTTTAGCATGTTTTATCTCAGGTATCTAAGGCATACACTTCATGGCATGCATTTGGACACCTCATGGAGTCGTGGTGACGACGCGTCTCACTTGGGTTTTACATACTTTAAAACATCGTTTGAATTGTAACAACTTATTTCCGCACAAGATGATTTTCAATTGGGACCTATCTTTGTAAACTCTGATTGTTTTATTAAATCAAACGATGTATTTTCCAAACGACACTTTAGGTCGCTCAATATAACTGTGATTGTGATGCTATGACAGTCAACCCCCAGGAATTCCATTCCGCTACAAAACAGGTAAATTGGGGGTGTGACAGATTGGCATCAGAGCTTCGGTTATAGAGAACTAGGTTGCATCATTGATCCTAGACTATAACTACATCATCATAGCATCTCATCATTTCATCACAAGTGCATGTTCACTTTGCATGCGATTCATACGTACATTTTTTCGAGTTATTTACTTTCATTTCAAAACGATTGTCACATGGATGCCCTGTCATTCCCTATCACAATTTTAACATCAGTTGACTCAACACCAAACATCATATGAGTCGATTAGTCCAAGCATTGCATAGTTACTCCTAAATTATACATAGCCTGATCACCTATGTCTAATTCAGGAAGAATCATGCAATGAAGGGAGTAGTAGGCTTATATGTGTAAGCAATTCCGTAATCGAGCCAAATTTTCAAAAGATTTTCTTCAAACCACTTGTTTCCAGTTTGATCCGCGTGACAGTTCTTGTTTGATGAGTTGCAAAGATCGAGCTAGAAACAAGTTGTTACCTAAACCGATTTAGCCTAATCGTATGACAGTTCTTGTTTGATGAGTTGTGGGATTAAGCAAAAATCGGTTACCAAAAAAAAAGTCTTTTGAGGGTTTTGCTCGGGAATGGGAAAGTTTGCCACATCAAACCCTAAACCCGATAGACCAACACGAACTGAATTCAGGGACTGAATTCCTTTTTGGATGGGCGAATGTGACAACCCGTACTTTCAGGTCATTTCTCGACGCAATTCATGTCTCATTATTTCATCATTTATAGTAAACTTGGTTTACTTGTTTCAAATTCGCGTAACCTTAAAGGTTTAACGGCGAATTCATGATCATAACATCACGTACAATTCATATGGACTAAGATTAGTCTACATTTCATTGACACCATTTGCATCTCATTAATTCATTCATGACATTTTATTTCACATTCATCGCGTAATTTTTATATTCAATAAACGTTATCGCGTGAGTTATTATTTTTAATATTTAATCCGTTACTTTCAAAAAAAAAATGATCCCGATGTATTTTTAAACTTACATTTAGGTTATAAAAACTATATTTTTAGTTTTCCTAGTGTTTTGAATTTATTTGGTACATTAATCGTTAAAGTTAAATTATTACGACACTTTTCTTAAAAATCATACGATAATTATTTTATCACTCAATTTTCACAAGGAATGTATTTTTACAATTTTTATTATTTCATTACATTCTATTTTGACCTATTAAAAACTTACTTGTACCAAAAATTTCCATTTACCTTACAAGATTCATTTAATTACACAATACTTACACTTTTTCCTTATAATTACACAAATATACTCAATTTTATACATTTTTAAAAAAAAAATATATATATTGAAAGACAAGAAGCCCCAAAAACCGGCCATGGGGGGGGGAGAGTGGGTCAAGAGTGGTTAGACTTTTATTACGTATGCAAATCTACACTCAAATTACTTACACTTCATTCTCCACAATAATACAACTTCAATCAAGATATTTGTTTCTCTCTTCTTCCTTTTCTCTCAAAACCGGCCAAGCATAGGGGATAGGAGAGCTCATCAAAATTTTCCATTTTCAAGTGTTTAACAATCTAGATATCACTCTTTATTAGGTTTTGAAATAAAAACCAAGAGTGTTTAGGTCTAACTTTGTTACTTGCACCTCATCATCATACTAGTAAGCATGTTTCTTTCATTTTTCATGTTTCTTTATCATCTCATATTCATCTTTTCATTTTTAGTACAAACATGCAAGACTTATGTGATTTATACCATTTTATTTCATGATTTTAGAGTTATTTATATACTATGGTCATCCTATAAATATTCCCATGGTATTCTTTGGTCTTGATGATGATTAGGAACCCATGACACCCTAAGAAGGTGTATGGTAGGATTAGATTAGCTTTGGAGTTGATTTGAAGGGATTGGAATAGGTTTAGTACGAGAAAAACTATTTTCGACAAGTTATAAAAGTGTTCTGTCCTTATTTTGTTTTTCTGGAAAATCCGACAGTAGGCACGAATTTTTGGCCTAGATATTTAGAAAATATACTTTAAAACGAATCCGTGGCCGCTTGAACGGAGTAAAACGGAGTTATAACGAAGAAGTTATGGATTTTACAAGTTTGACGACGAAATATATATTTTTCTGAAATTTCAGCAAAGTGTTTTTGTTTTGTACGAGTCAAAAACGAGTCCTAAGCTTTACAAATTATTTCGACTTATCAAAAATATATTAGTATACTTTGATACGAAGCTAAGGACGTATAATACGTAGAAAACGGATTTGAAACGACTAAGATATACACGTTTTCATAAACTTGCCGTAACTATTATTTTTAGAAAAACTATATTATTTTTACGAGATAAGTGTTACGGTAACTAAAATCACCATCTTTAACCCTTATTATCTTTATGTTCGAGACCTTTATGACGAAAACTCCTGAACTAAAACTTTTAGATATCGATACAAACTTTCCAAAACCGTCGAGTTCGTTCTCTAACGATCGACGTACACCGTTTTACGGCTGGTTTTCCAAAGCCATTTTTGTTAATTTCATGAAAATTCCGACGACATTGTTTTGCGACGAAAAGTGATAATTTCACTATAAATCATTATAAAACCATTGTAGGATGACATTTTGACGTAAATACTTGTAAAGTGATTTTTGATTGGTCAAGACGTCAAACGAGTATTTTTCGACGATAAGTAATATTTTCAAAACTCGCAAATGGTATAAATAACATACGAAATGCATGCATAACATTACATTGCAACTCATTACATGTCATATCATTCATCATAGGTCAAGATTTGCGTATCACATTACATCTCGGTGTACTCACTTTTGTCTTCGCATCATTCCACCAAGTGAGTTTTCATAGCCCCTACTTTTACTTGTTTTCATAACTGTTTTGGGGGAGATACATGCTCAACTATTTTCATTTACTTTTATAGTTATTCTAAACATTTAAGGATTACTGTGAGTTTTCATAGCCCCATTTTCGATTGTTTTTATACTACTTTTGGGGGAGATACATGCTCAAACTGTTTTCATTTACTTTCACAAGTACTTTAACTTATATGAATTACCGTGAGTTTTCATAGCCCCTACTTTTACTTGTTTTCATAACTGTTTTGGGGGAGATACATGCTCAACTATTTTCATTTACTTTTATAGTTATTCTAAACATTTAAGGATTACTGTGAGTTTTCATAGCCCCATTTTCGATTGTTTTTATACTACTTTTGGGGGAGATACATGCTCAAACTGTTTTCATTTACTTTCACAAGTACTTTAACTTATATGAATAACCGTGAGTTCATAGCCCCACTTTTACTCTTTTAACTGTTTTACAAACTCTTGGGGGAGATACATGCTACATTTTTAATCGAACACAAATGCTTTGAACTACATGCTATATCCGAAAGTTTTATTGTCACTAAGTATTTGCCATGTTCGAAGTCCCTACATCATGCACCATTAGTCACTTGCGAGTGAGCGCGAATATTGTGAATAGGCCTATTGGAATTAACACTCCCGCTTTTATTGACCCAGTTAGGGGAAATCGAGCGCACTATATTTGAACCAGTAAGGTAATTTGGCAAGTTACCTATTAGGGCGGCGATGAAACGATGATTACCAATTTTTATTGGTGCGATGTTATGCTTTGGTGTCATGAACTTAGTGAAATAAATACGATGTTGTTTTTAACGATGAGTGTGAAACAATTTAACTCACACTACGATGATTGTGTTCAAACGAATTAATTAAACCTATGGTTTTACGTCGAGTTAGGTACTATTGTGAATTCATTTGACGATGTGTGGTTGAATATAAACTATATATACATTTCGGCAATGGGTTGTGAACACACAGGTTGCAAGTTTTGTATGGGCGGGACTTGGAACTGAGTGGATTTACAATGCCTTTGTTGCATAAACGATTTCGATACATTGAGTCATGCACTATTTGTGAATTCATTTGACGATTTCTGTTTGAACATAAACTATGCATATTCTGGCAATGGGTTGTGAACACACAGGTTGCAAGTTTTGTATGGGCGGGACTTGGAACTGAGTGGATTTACAATGCCTTTGCTACATAAACGATTTTGAAAGTCTTTACATTTCAACGATTTACAATGCCGTTGCTGCATAAACGATTTTGAAAGGCTTTACATTTCAACTCAAACTCTATGAACTCACTCAACCTTTGTGTTGACACTTTTAGCATGTTTTATCTCAGGTATCTAAGGCATACACTTCATGGCATGCATTTGGACACCTCATGGAGTCGTGGTGACGACGCGTCTCACTTGGGTTTTACATACTTTAAAACATCGTTTGAATTGTAACAACTTATTTCCGCACAAGATGATTTTCAATTGGGACCTATCTTTGTAAACTCTGATTGTTTTATTAAATCAAACGATGTATTTTCCAAACGACACTTTAGGTCGTTCAATATAACTGTGATTGTGATGCTATGACAGTCAATCCCCAGGAATTCCATTCCGCTGCAAAACAGGTAAATTGGGGGTGTGACAGAAACTGCAACCGACATTACTCCATCAGTAGCTAAACCTCCCAGTCCACCAGCTGACAAAGGTAAAGGGAAGACTCCTGTGATTGAACATGATAAGGAGAGCTCTGAAGAAGAACCAATAGATGAGCAAAAGGAATATCAAAAGAAGTGGAAGGAACTCAGAAAAAAACACTTTGCCAAAGAATTCGTAAAAGATCAAACTTGTGGCCCTGGAGGTTCCAGTGGTGGTGCTCATACCACACCAGTTCTTGATGCGGTTAATCAACCCGATAAGGGAACTGGTACTACCATCACCCACGAACAACAACAACGGCAGATTGAGGATTCCATCAACTTTGATATTGAAGAACCAGAAAAAGAAAAGTCTGAGAAAGAAAAGACTGATGAAGAAGCTGCAGCTCATGCCAAAGCAGAGGAAGAGGCCAGGATTTAGGCTGAAGAACAGGCTAAGACTGCAAAGGATGACGAGGTTGAATATGATGACCTTATTCTAAAAAGTCCAGCACGTTCCAAAGAACAAACCTCTGAACCACCAAAGGATCCAGAATCACCACACATCTCATCATCGTCGGACTCATCTTCTCATTCTTCACCACCACCATCCAAAAGATCAACCAGATCCACATCCAAATCAGTGAAGAAGCCAACTGCATCTTGGATCTCTCAAGCTAAGACACGAATCGTTAAAGTTGTTAAGCAGTTCAGAAAAAAAGACGTGCTTTACAAGAAGCTGAATTTTCTCGCTGACCAGGTACAGTATCTTCATGACGAGAATGACAAGATGTCAGCTGCAAGGGAGTACATCCAGAAGTTCATGGAACCTGATCCTCAAGGGGAAATGAACGAGATGACCAAATGTTACACTCACAAGTTCCTTCTTGACATCGTTCCTGGAGTTACAAAGGAGATGTTTACCAAACAACTCTATCCGAATCTATTACACTTGGCTAAGCAAACTATGAGATCAACACCAATGCATGTCAACATCAACCTAGTTGATCCCATAATATTCTCAGATGCTGAATTGGTTAACAAGCTCGAAGCTCAAATGTCTAAACGATCTGCAACATTTGCCTCTTACGAAGGTAAACTGTTTGAAGCACTGCTGGAATACCAACTCAAATCAGCTTACAGGGAAGAAGCTCAAAGGCCTAAACGTCCAAGAGACGATGAAGATAAGGATAAGGATAAGAGTGATGGGCCTAAACGTCCGAAGAAAACTGGTGAATCATCTTCAATGCAACCTCCACCCCAAAGGACTCCAGCTCAACCATGATCTCCTCCTCGCTCTTCTACTGAAAAACCTCAGGATTCTGAGTTACCACCCCAGACTCAGAAAACTGGTGATCACTTTGAGTATACGGGTGGTGACGATGAGGAAGTCCTTGAGCCCCAACAACAATCCACCTATCCCAGCACAACAAAGGAACCAGCATCCTCCTCTAGGCCTAAGAAGAAGAAGAAGAAGACGACTAAGGCTGATGTCATTTCATGGCTAGACGACGATGACACCGAATACGAATGGTTTTCCACACTTGCTGCTGCTACACCCGCCTTAACTGATGACCAAGATATGGTAGGAGGTAGTACGCTGGAGCATGCTAAGTTACTACAATCAAAGTTCCAAGTGAAGAAGATGACGAAATCAGAGTTGAAGCGAATCAAGAATGAAGCCTTTCAAATACTCAAAGACAGCTCGAAAAGTGCTATTGAGGTTGAATATCACATTGAAAACATAGCACGAGCCATGTCCAACAACATTGATTGGCTCAACCCTGAAGCAAACATCGACTACACCCGCAAAGACAAAGCTCCATACTACACAGATTAGACCAAACCCCTACCTACCATCGGTCAACCAGATCAACCTAAGATTCCATTTCGATACTTCCTCAACAACGACCTGGAATTTCTTCTGCACGATAGAGATAGCTCAAAGAAATACGCTACATCACTGAAACTTCCATTCCCGGCAGCCATTTACTCCAACTGCATAGCCATCGAGGAAAAGGCTGCCCACATGTTCAACAACAGAGTGGAAGAGTATGACCTCAATGCACTGTACGGGATTCACCATTGGTCGGAACACCGAAGAATCTACTATAGAAGCTGCCAGGTTCGTAAATCTCAACATGAAGTATTCAGTAATCAAGGGATCGTTGCTGTTAAGCATGTTGCTCTTTCGTCTAAATGGGATTACACCTTTCTCAAGCATATTGTCGTCAAACGACAAGACGAAAGGGACTATGCATTCTGTGAAGCGGACTTTCAGAATTTGTCTCTCAATGATATTGAAGATCTGTATCTTGCCAAAGTACATGGAAGAATGAGACAATTCTCGACTGAAATTCAACGCGTATACATCAAGTCCTTGCTCATCTTCATCAGAAGCATCGTGATCCAGGAACGTGTAGAAGATTTGCAACTTGCTGTTGAGTCGTATCAGACTCGTGTCAACTTTGTTGAACGTTTTACACACGTTATACACACTCAGACCTTGAAAGATCTAGCACTCGTGGATCGTTAGTGTTGCCTATGTAATCATAAGCAAACTAATAGAAAATCTCTACAACTCGTGTTCCAAATCGGAATGTAAACACAAGCTGTTATTACTAAGAACACTTAGATCCTTTATGGATCTTTTTATTCCCTGAAACTCTATGTTTCCGATGACCTTTCTATTACAAACTATGAGGTCCCTTTTATAAACAAGGAACCCTAATCTATTACTACCCAATCGACTAAACATGCAAGCATGCATTTAATGACTAATACACTAAACTATATTGAGCAGTACAATAAAACCCATGCTAACCTCGGGCCGTTCAAAGATAATAATGAGTTAGCATTTAATACAGTAAGCGCATGCTGATCCTAGTCAGCTTTCACCCTTCAGCAGTAATACGGCAATGCTTGTACTCTTTAGTAGAATCACTTCTTCAGCAGATTCTGCTTCTACTTCAGCAGAAACCTTCGGCAGTAATGACAGCAGAAATCCTACTTCACATAATTCCCAACAATCCTCCCCTAAACTGGAATTTGACTTGGTTAAGTTCCAGTTTCCTGACCTTGAAAGATCTTTGAGACTTCAGTACTAGAGGATTGTTTTCACACATCAGTAGCAAAGAACCAATAACAAACTCATCTCTATGATGATCAACCTTTGAAACTCCAGGTCTTTGCAGCAACACATGACATAATGTACATCAATACTTATCAGTTGCATACTATTCTCATCACATCCAGGTGTGTTAACATCTGAGAGAGGTGAATCATTGAAAATAATGGATTTGATGTCTCTTTACCAGGAGCCATTCCTACTGGAGTAGCCAGATGTTTAAGTTCGTAAACTATGGTACATTGATAACCATCTGATTTATGAGCAAATCAGCAACTATATAAACGGATTTGAGGTGTCTTTACCTGTAGCCGTTTGCTCAGGACTAGTCAATTCTTAGAATTGGTGAATTGATAACCAAATATGGAGATAGTTGCCTTTACCACAATCCATATACGTGTGGGCTAGCCAATTCTTGGATTCCAAAAAGGAATAGACCATGGTGAATTGAGGACCATACAACTCTCAGCAATTAAGCATGGGTGGTTGCAGACCCTATGATTTTGAGCAAACCATTACAGCTATCAACATATTTGATGTGTCTTTACCAAAGTTGTACCCTTTGGACTAGCCAACTCTTTGATACACACAAGGTATATCTGGTGAGTTAAAAACCATCAACGAAATACAATAAAACTGCAAAAGAAAGTTTTTTTTTTTTTTTTTTTTTAACTAAGAAATTAACAATACAAGAACTACAAAGTTAAACAAATAAGACCAAATACAATTCTCTCTTGAGGCATATGCCTCCCCTGAGGCCTATGCCTCCCCTTAAACTAGGCAGTTAAGGGTTAAGCATCCCAATATTGACCACTAGGTGTTGAAACCTTGGTCCATCAAAAGCTTTAGTTAACAGATCTGCCACATTATCATCGGTATGAATTTTAGCCACATTTATCAAATGTTTTTCATATGCATCTCTTATAAAGTGGTGTCTGATTTCAATATGTTTGGTTCTACTGTGAAAAACTGGATTTTTGACAATGCATATGGTACTCTGATTATCAATAAAAAGAGTTGTGTTCATTAAGTTATACCCATAGTCCAGCAAATGGTTTTGGATCCATAGTACTTGCCCACAGCAGTTTGCAGCAGCAACATACTCTGCTTCAGTAGTTGAGGTAGCCACAACAGTTTGTTTCTTGCACTGCCACGAGATCAATCTCTTTCCAAGGAATTGACAGCCTCCAGTTGTGGATCTCCTATCCAGATTTGCACCAGCATAATCACTGTCACTATATGCTTCCAACTTAAAAAGAGACTCTTTTGGGTACCAAAGGCCCAAAAGAGGTTGGCCTTTGAGGTACTTAAAGATCTTCTTGACTGCATTGAGATGGGAAGTAAGTGGGGTGACTTGATGTCGAGAGCACAAACTTACAGCAAAGGTAATATCAGGCCTTGAAGCTGTTAGATACATTAATGAACCAATCATAGATCTGTATAAATGAACATTCACAGGTAGATCTGGATCATTGTTGGCTTTTGTTTTTGGAGCTTCATAGGGTGTTGTGGCAGTCCTGATACCTTCCATGCCGAATTTCTTCAACATGTCCCTCACATATTTATCCTGACTGATAAATATTCCATCCTGTTTCTGCTGAACTTGGAGACCCAAAAAGAAAGTGAGCTCTCCCATGGCACTCATCTGAAATTCTCCCTTCATCAGATCCTCGAATTCCCTACACCAAGCTTCTTTAGTGGATCCAAAAATGATGTCATCCACATACATTTGCACAAGTATGATATCTGTCGAGTTTTTCTTCAGAAAAAGAGTTTTATCAATGGCACCTCTTCTGTAGCCATGCTTCAGCAGAAATGATGAAAGCCTAGCATACCAGGCCCTTGGTGCCTGATGAAGTCCATAGAGAGCTTTAACAACTTTGTAAACATGATTAGGATGATCTGGGTCTTCAAATCCTTTGGGTTGTGTGACATAAACTTCCTCTTCAATCTCTCCATACAGAAAGGCACCTTTAACATCCATCTGATATAACATGAAGCCCATGTAAGAGGCATATGCCAAGAAAATTCGAATGGCCTCTACTCTTGCAACAGGTGCAAACACTTCATCATAGTCAATCCCTTCCTCTTGCCTGTAACCTTGAGCTACTAATCTTGCTTTGTTTTTAATCACCACACCCCGTGCATCTCTTTTGTTTTTCAGAATCCATTTAGTTCCAATAGCATATTTCCCATCTGGTAAAGGTACCAAGATCCAAACTTGTTGGTTCTGAAACTGTTGCATTTCGTCTTGCATTGCCTCAATCCAGCTTGAGTCTTCAAGAGCTTGAGAGACACTGGTTGGTTCTACTTGGGAAAGAAAACATGCAAACAGACAGTGCTTGTAGTCTGTGTGATTGTCTCTTTGCTGATTTGAGACATAGGAAAGAAAAGCAACCTGTCCAAATTTAGGGCTAGAGATAGCCTTTCGAGTTCTAACAGGAGCTAGAATGTCTCCAATGATATTGGATTGAGGGTGAGAAATATTGATTCTTTTAGTAGCAGTGGGGTTGACTTCAATGGTAGGTTCAAGATTCGTCACAGTTGGTACAAAAGTTGTGTCATAGGAAGGTGAGGAGAAAATGCCAGATTTGGGTTGATGATTTCCAAGATCTGAAGGACTTGGAAAGCGAGTATACGGTTCCCCAAAGTCTGTGGACACCCTAGAAGGAGTAGGAGTAGTAACAGACGAGCTTTCAGCAGATTTGATGACGATGGGAGAGACTGCATCAATGTCAGCAGAAAAATGGTTTCCACTGACAGCCTCATTTGCAAGCTCCCCAGTCACTTTTTCAGCTTCAAGCTTAGCTGCAAATTCTTGAGTCTGAAGCCTAGCAAGGTCCTCAGCATAGTGTGATTCATCTTCACGCTCAGCAGAAGTATCTCTTGAATAGTTACCTGCAACATTGTTAGGGGAGAAAGAAGGCACAAGTATGGGATGTTCATCATCTTCAAATTCACTTCCAGAGTCAGCATCCAAGGTACCTGCATTGTTAGTGGGAAATTCTTGAGAGTCTGCACTTTGGTTAGCCATATGTCTAGTATAACCCAGATAATCAGTTAGGTAGTCGAGGTCAAAAGACCACACATGACCCTGTCCTTGAACATTGGGCTTATCCTCCAGGTATCTCAGATTCAACGTCTCCTCAATCTTCTTGGCAGATAAGTTGTACACTCTATAAGCCTTGCTATTAGCTGAATAACCCACAATATAGCCATCATCAGCCTTCTCATCAAACTTCCCCAACGGATCACTGGTGTTTAGAATGGTCACTTGACAACCAAAAGGTTTAAGGTAATGAATGACAGGAACCTTCCCAAAGAGAAGTTCATATGGTGTCTTGAGGTGAGGTCTAGTAATGGAGACCCTGTTAAGCACATAGCAAGCTGTGCCAACAGCTTCAGTCCAAAACATAGTGGGCAGTTTGGAGTATGCAAGCATAGATCTTGCAGCCTCAATCAATGTCCTATTCTTTCTTTCAGCCACCCCATTTTGTTGCGGGGTTCTTGGATTGCTATAGTCCCTCTTTATCCCTTTAGACCTACAGAGTTCTATAATAATGGCATTCTTGAACTCTGTCCCATTATCACACCGAATTCCCTTAACCTTCTTATTCAACTGATTTTCAACGAGAGTGATGAAGTCTTTCAGCACAGGAGTTGTTCCATCTTTAGTTCTTAGAAAGAACACCCAGCAAAATCTGCTATAACCATCCGTGATGACCAAACAATAGAACTTGTGATCAATGCTTCTGACTTGAGTTGGACCAAATAGATCCATATGTAACAGCTGAAGAGGTTCAGAGATGATGCTCACTGCAGTGACAGCTTTGTAAGATGCTCTGTGTTGCTTCCCTTTGTTGCATGCAACACAATTATGATCATTGGAGAACACTTTGGTGGGAAGACCTTCGACAAGACCCCTTTTGGAGAGAGTGTTTATAGTTTTGAAATTCACATGAGCCATTCTCCTATGCCATTTATTGGACTCATCCAATGATGCTTTAGCCAGCAAACAAGTGAGGTTACCATCAGGGTGAACTTCATTGAGGTTGAATGTGTATAGATTGTGAGTTCGAGGGACTCTCAGCAGAATTGAGGTATCTTCTGGAAGCTTGAACTCTTTAGAAAGCACAAGACATTCATTTTCAGAGAAGAGTACCTTGTTCTTGGTGTCACAAATTTGTGAGACAGAGAACAAGTTGAAGTTCTGAAGCTCCTAACATAGTACACATTCTCAAAGTTCAGAAGAGGTGTCTTGATTGTGCCTTTTCCAGTAATTCTACCATCACTTCCACCAAAGGTCACATTCCCTCCTTCTTCAATAGGAACAAAATTGTGCATCATATCTCTATTACCAGACATACTTCTTGAACAACCACTATCAACAATACCAATATCTTTATGTTTAAGGGGATGATCCTATAAAAACAAACATATATACAAATGAATGTTAGTATACCGAGGAGGCTCAAGTCATTGCTGACTTGAACCTGCCTTGTGGATCATTAGATTTAGGTTTAGCAAAAGAGTAAGATCCACCATTGTTCTTGGGTTTCCATTGATAGTTAGGTCTTTTATTTTTCCAAGAACAACCTGCTGAGGACTTGACAGCAGTGCCCCAACATCCTTTCCCATTTTTCATGGAGTCAACATATGCAGGCCAATAACCATGTTTAAAGTATGGGCTAGTGGGTCGCACATAAGGTCTATTAGGAGATTTCCTCCAAGAAGGGTCAGTTCTAGCTTGTGGGACATATGGTGGAATAATTTTAACATTGGTCCACACTGGTCTTGGTTTCTGCTGAAGAGCACATGCACCTGATCTTTGTTCATGAAAATCACAATCCTTAATTAAATGAAATTTACTTCCGCAAACAAAACAAGTCTTCTTTTTGGAAGATGGATTCAACAAAGAAGATGTTCGATTACATGTAGAAGTATTTAAACCGAAAACATTAAAGGAATTGTTTTTAACAGACAAATTATGCAAAGATGTAAAAGACAAGTCTTCAGTGGAAACAGGCTTGGAAGTTGATTCCTCAGCAGCTATCCTAGAGGGCTTGTAGATAGTCTTGGGTGCAGGCTTGGGTGTAGGTTCAGGTGAGGGCTTGGGAAGGTCTGACTTAACAGTTGGATCACAGCTGTAGGTAGATCCTTGATCCGATGAATTGTCACTGTCAGAGAAAGAGACAAAATCATAAGATGAAGCATCGTTGTCTGGAAAGTCTTTTGACTTTTTGCCATACAGATGGTGTGATCCATCAATGTCAACAGTAATAGACAGGTCAGTGGGCATGAATTCACCTCTAATAGGTCCAGGGACAGCATGTAAATCACCTTCCTTTCTAAAATGTTCTAAGCCTGCAGGTGTAGATTTACGCCCATCATTCCTAGCTTCCAAACCTACATACTTTTGAAAACCTAAACCTATTCCAGAGTTCACTGACTGACTACTATAGAGTTCTTTAGCTAGATCGTCACCTGATATCAACCATTGTTTATGTCTAGCTATTTCCTCAGCAAGTTTCTCTTTAAGCTCTAGATTCTCAGTAATAGTATCAGCTTTTTCCTTTTCAGTGCATTTCAAGTTAATGTTTACAATATCTAGATCAAATTGAAGCACCTTAATCTTTTCTTCATAAGCAATCTGATTCTTTTGAAACCAAACCTTTTGTCTTTCTAATGTTTTTAACGAAAGTTTATAGGCTTCATTATCAACATAGCATGCATTGTATCTAGGTTTCATTGTATCATAAGCTTCTTTCAGTTCATTATATCTTTCACTACAACCAAATATACAGTTGTGTACATGAGAAAGACCCATGAAGGCAAACTGATCATGCCTATCTTCTGAAGTGCACCTTGCCAGCAGACCAAGCTTCTCTGTATCAGCAGCTTCCATATTCACAGGTTCATGAGCAACCCAGTTGACCTGTTCATCCAAGGTGACTAGATTGCTTGAAGTGCTAGCTCCTTTCTGATTCTGCTGATAGGTATTGTAGCTGGTACTCTCTCCACTCTTCCTGTCTTTGCATTCCCTCGAGAAATGACCCATCTGGTGGCAAGAGAAACACTTGACCTTTCTCCTGTCAAATCAAGATGGATCCTTTCCCTTGAATCCAAACTTCCTTCCCGCCTTCTCTTCAAACCTCTTGATATCCACTGAAAGCATGGCTACTTGCCATTTCGACTTCATCTCCTCCATCTCAAGTGGGTCCACTTGGTCAAAGTCTTCATATACCAGATACTGCTGAGTGTCATAATCAGCAACAAAGGAGTGAAGGACATCCTCCAATATACTTTCAGTCTTAGCTTGAGGATGTGAAGGAGTGGGACGATAGGATGATGATGGTAAATAAGATGGACTTGAAGCATGCATCATCATATTCGAGTGGGATGTCCCAACAAAGGCTGAATGACCAGAGGAGGTTGCACGGTTGGGAGATCGACATCGTTCAAGAGATCTGAGTTTGTTGTATAGCTCGTCAAAAGTGAGCATGTCCGGCCCACCTTTAGCTTTCAGGGCTATACTCACATGCAACCAAGATGGAGGCAAAGATCGAAGGAACTTAGAATTGCTATCATCATTGTCGGGCTTTGCATTCATTTGGTTTAGTGACTTCGAATCTTGTGAAACCTGTCGTATCCCTTGTGGATACCCTCTTCTTCAGAAATATTGAACTCTTGGAAGTGTTGTCTAAGCATGGACTTCCTCATTCTTCTGGACTCTTCATTACCACCAAACCTAGCTTTAAGAGCCATCCCGATGTCCTTTGCATCAACCATGTGGTGAAAATCACCTAAGTGATCTTCAGGAATTGATTGAAGGAGGATGGTTCTTACCTTGTGCTCTCTTTACACAGCCAAAACCTCTTGGCGGTTTTGGGAGGAGCAATGGTGAACTTACCATCAAGATCCGGGATGGTCTTCTTTAGGCATTGCCATTTTTACTATCTCCCATAGATTCCAATCAATATTGGAGATCCAGTTCTGCATCTTCATTGTCCACAGATCATATTCTTCCTTCTTCAGATAAGGAAACTTGCCATTATTGTTGGAGAGACTAAGTTGCTGCATAGAGGTGGTGTTTTTGATGATGTTGTTGTTGTTGTTGGTGTTTGTGACATCTGATTCATCATCAGTTCCAGGCATTGTGAATAAGTTTTTGGTTGTATGTGGGTGAGGAAAATAAGGTTCTCAGTATCGTAGAGACTCTCCCGAGGCTCTGAAACCACTTGTTGAACGTTTTACACACGTTATACACACTCAGACCTTGAAAGATCTAGCACTCGTGGATCGTTAGTGTTGCCTATGTAATCATAAGCAAACTAATAGAAAATCTCTACAACTCGTGTTCTAAAGCGGAATGTAAACACAAGCTGTTATTACTAAGAACACTTAGATCCTCTATGGATCTTTTTATTCCCTGAAACTCTATGTTTCCGATGACCTTTCTATTACAAACTATGAGGTCCCTTTTATAAACAAGGAACCCTAATCTATTACTACCCAATCGACTAAACATGCAAGCATGCATTTAATGACTAATACACTAAACTATATTGAGCAGTACAATAAAACCCATGCTAACCTCGGGCTGTTCAAAGATAATAATGAGGTAGCATTTAATACAGATAAGCGCATCGATCCTAGTCGACTTTCACCCTTCAGCAGTAATACGGCAATGCTTGTACTCTTCAGTAGAATCACTTCTTCAGCAGATTCTGCTTCTACTTCAGCAGAAACCTTCGGCAGTAATGACAGCAGAAATCCTACTTCACATAATTCCCAACAAACTTCACCAGACCACAGCTGGAACTTCCTGACATCAACCATCAACCTCAATTCACTCTCATCAGCAAACCCTTTGGAGTAGTCTACCGCAGTGCACTCCATCGCAACTGCTTGATGGCGTGTAATGAGCTTCATAAGTTTGGAGATTCAACGTTGAAGCATGTCAGAGATGGGCTAGCATATCGGTTAAAGGCGATTCAACAAGGCATTGGGTCACCAAAGAGATGGACTTCTAAGGAAAGACGGGATGTAAAGAGAATCATCAAACATATTGATGAAAGGTTGTTTTGAAGGGACCAGTTCTGAACGTTGGAGAGTTTCGTCGGTGGTCATCCTCGCATTAATCTCATAGGCTATCAACGCCCAATTCGCATTCCTGGAGTTATTGCGGAACTACCTCAAATTCACGTACCCCTTAAACTTCTTCTATTTCATATTTATTTGGATGTGTGATTATTTTTTAAGATGGCTTGTGCACACATAACAGTGTACAACCCGCTCTTGTAAATAAAGGACCCTGTGGTACGCTTCAGTGCCACAATCCTTATAAAAGGAGCGAAAGCTTCTTACTTTTGAGTAAAACTTATCAAAACTTTCATTTTTTTCAAAGTTTTGCTCAAAAGGACAAGTACTTCCCCTTATGATTTTTCAAAACCTCAACCGTTTATATCACTTGTTGAGGGGGAGTATTTGACTTACAAACTTTGTTCACAAAATTGTTCTTTGTGTAATCTTCCCACAAAACTCAAAATGGTCATATTTATTCTCAACATTTCTTCAAAAATAACATTTATATGCCATTTTTGAGGGGGAGAAAATTATGTGATAAGAAATATGTTGTGTTTTGTTAATGAATCCTCGTGTGAAAAGACTTCAACCCATGAATTGACGGGAACTGAACAGTCATACATTGAAAAGATTTGTCTTCCAAGACTTATTCAAGTAAATTGTACCTATTCGAGAAGCTCTTGATAGACATGAACTTTGACGGGTTTGACAACCTCTCGGGGTTGTCCACATCTTCAAGGTAGTTATTAGAGCTAGTTGTCACCTAAAAGCTGACAATGTATCTCTTTAACTATGCAACGTAATCGTGTCTCGCAAGGAATTGTCTATCTTGAGTCGATCAATTCAAAAAGTGCGCGTTCTTCTCTCACTGTGCAGATTTCTGTTAAAACTCTTAAGCACATGTGGAGGGGGAGTATTTCTGAAAATCTAATACTCTTGAAGTGTTCAAACATGTTTTTCATTCACAAACACTTCGAGAGATTTTCATGAAAATGGTTTTATGGCAATGGAGTTATAAGGTGATTAAGGTTAGGAATAACCGTCCTATGATCCGCCAGAGCCGGAGGGATCTACCCAAGGACACTACCAATAGTTAGAATTAGAAGTCCTTAGGTATGATTAAAAAAAAGAGAAAATGAGAATCAGAGAAAGAAGGAGTTGAAGAATTAAAAAGAAAAGCAAAGAAAAGGGTGAAAAGAAATAGCCCTCCAGATTATTCAACTTAGAGCAAACACCGGGTTCAATTCATATACTACTGGTCGTCACTTGATGACGTCGGTATTGAAGATTTAAAAGTCGTCATGGACCCAGTGACTCATGCACTAAACCTTCGTAGCCACTCAAGTTTCTCTCAACAGAAGCTTGTTTCATTCTCACAGGGAACCCTACGTAAACTATCGGCTTTCTCTTAGAGATTGCTGGTATCGAAGAAGGAGACCCTCTCCCTAGTCTCCACTCAGGAAAACCAAAACGCACTATTGAGTCTAGAGCCACGAGATTCATCAAAAGATCTCTTAGGTACACTTGACATTTCATCACTTGTTGTTCAACAATAAGAACAACAGTGGTACGTTATCGAGTCCTACACAGATCCTAGAAATCTGTCGAGAACATTTATGAGTCCTACACATCAAACAACCCTGACAACAGGTCACTTCGGTAACTCCCCGTGGATTACGCTTATTGTGTCTCAAACGGTCTACTGTCGTGGGGTGATGCTTCGGTGTACCTCAGCGACTCATCTGAACCGTAGATGTACTTCGGTACATCGTGTTATCTCACTTGTGGGACTCAGGTTCATGAACGGCCTTTGTGAGAATTAGAGTTGTGTTTTCACACTATGTTGTTAACACTCTCGAAGTTCAAACTTGTAAGTGCTGGAATCCGCTTATTACTAACCTTTCTTATGTTTAATTCTGATGGAAGCTCGAGAGCATCGTGCAGATTCTCCACATGCTCATACCAACATCATCACTTATGGAAGTTCTCTCATAATCAAAGGCAACACAAAGTCAGAATGATTCTTCGTCAACAAAGAATCTACAAAGTTTAAAGACTTAAAGAACTTCATCAACTGTAATTCAACGTTAAAGAGCGTGTGAGCATGTTGGAGAAAGACGTGGAGACACTGGAGCAGCGAAGCTGACCAGATGCAGACAACAACAACATACTATCACTACCATCACAAAGAACAAAGATCAAAGAACAAAGATGACGTCAAAGCAGAATACTTCAAAAGAAACAATTTCTCTACACTATGAAAATTGTTCGAATCAAGGCAATTCTTCTCACAAGAAAGAAGAATGTCAGAAGACGTCAAAGCTACTATTACATCAGCACCTACATCGTTTATCACTCTTTCATTCATCGCTAACACTTAGGGGGAGATTGTTGGAATCACTCCTAAACCTTAATTCAAGTGTTAGTGATTCATATGTAATAGTTAGCTTAATATGGCCTTTATGTTAGTAATTAGCCTTAGGCTTATGTAGAAGGCCCATAAGCCTAGGCCTAGTCCAATAAGGAAAAGGAAGGGACTAGGAGTGTTGCCTTAGCTCCCTCTCCTATAAATACCTTGTAATAACCCTCACTTGAGGGTTGGTTGTTCAATTTCATTCTCTTTCACTTCATACGCTTAACCTTTCTTCATATCATACGCATAAGTGTTTGTTTGTTATTGTTCAACCGATCACTTCTTCATCTATTTCTTCTATTGATGCTTGTGTTACATATATGGGAACCTAACACCATCATTCAATAGACAAGGCCCGTGAATTTGAAATAGGCCCAAGACATCAAACACCAATCCAAGGTAAATTATACCCTAATATCAGAGTATAAAACACCTCATCACAACACATTAACCCTAATCCCTAACAATTCTCACGCTATCAAACGCAGTCATCCCCACAAACCCTAAAAATACTCCAATCAGACACTAACAATTCTCTTATAATCCGCCTCCCTTCCTAATACATCTCATAACCAAACCTCGCATAATCAAATCATTATACACACTTCGTTAATTCACTCATCAATTCGAATACCATTAAAGATTATCACAAGATGGAACATCACAAACACATTTAATCATTCTAGAAGCAGTGATTACCGAAATACAAAGAAACAAATATTCTTTGTTCATCTTGACAACAACACGAGCCATGGAAGGTTATGACATCAAGATCGGTTTATTCGGTCTCGGGTAGGTACAAATTTGTGATGGTATATCGATTTAAGTTCTTGAACGAAACACGAAGTGATTATAACACCATTGTTATAAATCCATTTCATTTTTATGTTTCGTATATTAATTGAAGCTAGGTCTTCAAACACAATTATAGGACATACAATTGTAGTCGAAGGGTTTGGGATGGATTTGAGGTTATTGTTGTGGTTAATTGCTTTCCGTGTTGTATTATTTCGATATCTTTATAGCTTTGATGATGCTGAATATTACTGAGGTCTCTTGAGTCGTTTTTATATTTTGACTTTGTGTTTTGGTCAAGTGGTCGTATTCTTCTTTGCATTTAACATCACAAGTCGCTAAACTGTTTTCAAAACAAATCGCTACTGGTTTTCATGAGTGAGTCAAGTCGCTAGGTCCTTTTAATCATGTCAAGTGGCTAACTCATTTGACTCAATAATCAAATGAAAACCACAAGTCGCTTCCACAAGTCGCTATGCTTTTAAAACCATATAAGTCGCTAAATAGCCAACAAGTTGTTACGACAAGTAAATACAAGTCGCTAGGTAGATTGACCCAACTCGCTACACATGTTAATGACAAGTCGCTAGCAGATTAGACCAACTCGCCAACACGAATATTTCAACATTTTACTTTTTCCGGCGAGTATTTCGACCAAAAGAACCGTTCAGCTTCAAAAACTCAGAAAACAGTCATAAGAATACCATTTTGACCCATGTTTGACTGCAATATGACCATTTTTTGACAAAACAGATATGACCAGCTTTAGACTTCACTTTTGGTACAAAATAAACATTACAGAAATACTGACTTGGACATGGACATGAGAAAAGACAGATTTTGTAAACATAGATGGACCATGAGATATTTTGACCAAAAGAATACATTAAATTGTCAAAAACTATAGTAACAAAGTATCAAGAAAAATAACTTATCCGACCAAAAGAGATGCTAAAATAGTTTTTAAAACATGAAACAGAACCACTAAAAATCATCAAAACACAAAAACCTGGGCTCTGGTACCATTTGTAGGATCGTAATATTTATTGTGTTGATGATTCAGGTGGTCTTGGATGATCAAAATACATGTTTGCCATAGTTAGAGAGAGAAAGTAGAGAGAGGGAGTTTCTTGGTAGAGACTTGTAGCACAAAGGTTAGATTGAAAGCTCCACCCCTTCCATGGATGGAAGGGGTATTTATAGTTACAAACAATACGTCCTCCTATCGGACTGTGGATCAGGCATACAGTGGGTAAAGACCCGTCCTTCCTCCACGATGTTACACTAAACTAAACTATGCTAATAATTAACTAACTAACTACTAAATAACGTAAATACCGACACGTATACAAGCTAACATATGCTAGACCTTAATTGGGGTGACCGACACTTTAACATGGAATTTCCAATTCCTAACAATACTCATCATCATCATCACTCTCAGTTACATAGTTTTCATCCACAATTTCTAAACGAACTCTCCTCTTCTTCTTCTTTCCTCCAACTCCTAATGACGATCCTCCAACATCATAGCTTGCTCCACCAACCTCAGGTAATCGACCACATGCGGGCACTGGATCAGGAAATGGTGCATATCCAGGATATGGATACGGATATGGTCCAGGATAAGAAGTGTAGGGGAAAGGATATGGTGGAACATTGGGTGGATTGTATGGTGGTAACTCACAATTGGCTTCTCGAGCCATGTGTTGAAAGATAGGCATTGAATAATCATTGATGTAGTTTTTTCTCAACATCATCGAGTCTCTCCACACATCCCTACATTGAATCTCATCTAAATGTTGGTTCCACTCTCCCCAACCTGAATCAAAACTACTGGACGTACCCGCTTGCACGTTCCCCATTGGTATACTTCCCTGCAGTTGTGGTGGTTGTTGTTGTTGTGGTTCTGGTTGTGGTTCAATCCATAACCCCAAGGTTTTCGATTTCCTATTCAAAGCATTCCCAAAACCATTTGCACTCCACATCTCACTCTACTTTGGCTCTCCACACTTAGCCAACTCCTCATCATTATAATACCCAAGATTCTTCGCCAACCTTGTCACGAAATGTCCTCCACAAATGTTGCTATTGCTTTTGATTCACGGGGCCCTCCTAGACAAATACTTGGCTATCTGCCAAATCTCATTACCGTCCTTAGTTTCCTCCAGCAACATCATAACCCATAAGTCCGGTTTCTGACATTTGTCCCTGCTTCCATACCTATTAAACGGCCCAGTCACTATCAATTTGTGAAGTATCCTCATTAATGGATTCCTGATGGTCGCGACATTCACCTAGTGCAATAAGGATCTCCCACTCGATTCTAATAGGTGGGTACACTAGGAAAGTCTTTTTCGAACCTGCGAAGTCTCGAAAAGTGAGCTACAAATAACCGATGATTAACCTCATGTGGCTCATATAGACCAAGAGCCACGCCAAAAGCCGGCAATGTGTAAGCATGATCCCTTCCACAAAGCCTAAACCAAACACAAACTTCATCCATCAAGTTCCGAACATTCTCATTTCTTTCAAAATACATGGTTGAAAAGAACTCCATACACCACTCTCGATAGACCTCTTCATTGATGCTAAATGCTCTTTCCCATGACAAATCATCGAACGAATCCCCATCCGCCGGATACACATAAGATGTCCGCATCATCCTTCTCAACTCCTCTTCACACTCATACTCCGCAAACAAATCCCAATCAATCACCCTTGGAACCAAGCATGTCCTATTTTGCAATTTCGATAACCTTTCCCGGAAAGCATGTTTCTCCCCGTCGGTGAGATCTTTGAACTTTAAGTTGGCATTTGCTTCCGTCTTCAAGCTATACTTGACTTTCTTCCTCTCGTTCCTTTGGCAAAACTTTGTAACAATCGGGTTAATTGGAACCGTTCCCGAGCTTGAGCTAGCTACAACAATTCTCTGTAGAAATCACAAATATAAGACAATATAAGAGTGTTAGAACAAATGGGAGGGTCCATGGAACCATCTAAGGTCCACTTCAAAATTTCAAAAATATCCAACACAAAACCTGTAACCGGATTCGGTTGCAGAGCAACCGAATCGGTTACTCCTTTTGGCCAAATCCAACCGGTCAGTTGCGTTGCGCAACCGGATCGGTTATGCAATCTGCATAAGGCTTTTGCCTTCTAATCCATTACCCACTCGAATTTTTTAAGTCCAATCCACTCCTAGACTGCATTCTAACATCCTCAATGATTTCTACATCCTTGAATTACTCTAAATTCGCTTTCCAAACCTCAAATCATCACACATTCATCATCTTAGAACTCAACTAATAAGACCTATATTCTACAATCACTAATTCTAATCAACAATGTGGCATCTATTACTCACAAAAACACATCATCTACCATTAGGAATCACCAATTGCAACTTAACTTGATTCACTGGCATAACCTAATTAAATCCGAAAATTCAGTCATCTAATACTCATTCCATGTTGAATCAATCACTACAATTCTTTTTGCAATGCATTCCTATATCAATTACCTACTTAATCCAAAAATATAACAACTTAATTCGAATTATAACAAAAACCCCCAAATTAGTGACCTAATATGTAATTCGAATCAAATGCTCTAATTAAACCTCAATTGAGTTAATTGAATGTAGATGCTTACTTGTTTGGGTGCCATGATGTTCTCCTACAACTTAAACAATCTTCAATTAACTTCTCTTGGACGAATTTTGCAAAACCCAGCAGGAGAATTAGTGTGTGTGTGTGTTTTTCTGGAAAAGTGAATTTTTGGTATATATACTTGTGTGCAACCGGTTCAGTCATGGACACAACCGTTTCGGTATGCATTTTTTCAAATTTTGCATTTTTCATGTTACTTAGGCATTTACCTTCCAAGCAACAAATTTTTTACTCAAAAATCCTGTTAAAGATGCACACAACATTCATCCACCATTTAGAAATTTCAACAATCATCCAATCTTAAAACTCAATTCATCATACTTATGAACTACACCAAAACTCAACTAAAACTCATAGTCATAATGCATTAACCAAATAACCTCAATCATAAAAATAAAAAGGTAAAACTGAAATAAGAAAAAAAAATTCCTAAATGCATAATATTAAAAAGAAATAGTTCATGAAATTCATGCAAACAATTTCTTGTTTATTATGGTCCCTTGTCTTCTCCTTAGAATTCCTCGAAATACTTTTGTCTTAGGATGTCCTCACTTTGAAATTTCCCGGTCAACTCACGGTATGTTTCAAAAGTTTTGAACTTCCTTATGAATCTTCTTCCGTCCGGACATAGTATATCGAACTTAACATGCCATTCTCCATCTCCAGTTTGTCTCTTGTAAATGCCTGACCCCTCGGGTCTCCATTCCAAATTCTTTAGTTGCACCGGTAAAGAACCTAAGAAATAGGTCAACTTCTTGTAGACTAGGATGTTTTTGAATGGGTTATAGAATGCTTCCACCGCTAATGCACGTTCCATCTCATCCTCTATATCAAAATAAGGTGGAGCTAATGGTCCATACATTGGGTTTCCTTGGATATCACGTCCCACTTCGAAACAAGTCAAATCATTATTCGCTTCCATCCATTCTAACTCCTCCATAAATTCCAAAGTTGGTCCTCTTGGTTTGGGATAGTATGTTTGCTTTGAAATCCCATCATCAATAGTCATCGTGCCTCTTCCCATGTCTATAATTGCACCACAAGTTCGTAGGAATGGTCTCCCTAATAGAAGTGGTAAACTCTTGTCCACCGGAATGTCTAGGACAAGAAAATCGGCCAAATATGGTTGATAGCCAATTTGAACTCTCACATTCTTCACTTCTCCCATTGCTTTAGCTTGAGAATTATCCGCCATGGTAAGCTTCGAATGATTTGGCTGCGGATTACTTAGACCTAAAGTCATAAACAATGGATAGGGCATAACATTAACACTTGACCCCGTATCGGCTAAGGCATAAACTGGTGTAGTCCCATTCACTTTTATTGGCAACACAAAATTCCCCGGATCCTTCTCCTTCCGTGGCATGCCTCTAAACAAAATTCTATCTCTATCCTCCTCCGATAGATTCTTATCTTCCAACCAAGCCCTTGCTAGCATCACGCATCAATTTCTTACGGTAGAGAACGTAATCTTGAAGTACCTCTATCACCGGCTTCTTCTCATTTAGCTTAAGAAACTTTTGTTCAAGGTTTTCCAAAATTGCTTCTTTTTGTTCCTCGGTTAAGGGTTTGAAAGTATTTGTAGTGGGAGGTGATGATGGTGTGTAATCATTTTTGTTGGTGGATGTGGTTGGGGTTAGTTTGTTGGATGAAGTTTTCTTCCTATTTGCCTTCCCCATCTTAACTACTTCCACATCTTTCTCTTCCATGTTGGCACACAATTCCACTAGCATCTCGTTCACTCCTTTTCCTTCTTCCAAATCAGTTATATTAATCCTCATTTCACCCATTGCAAAATCAACTTGACACTTGGTCGTTACAAGAAAATCTCGACCAAAACATACATTAGGTTCATCCGCATTCCCTTCTTCTAACACAACAAAATCTGTTTCAAAAATGTGATCATGAATGTTGACCTTAAGATTTTTAACCATCCTTCTTCCATATGCTTCATAATCCAAACGTACATGACCAATTTCGTCAAGAACCTTCTCCAAAATGTAATTTTTTCCATAAGCCATATTAAGTTCGCGTCCAAGAACTTACTCCTTCTACACTACAAAGGCATTACCGAACCTCAATAGTGGCGAATCGTTACACGTTAAAGGTGCTTGTGTGAATACCACAACTCTTCCCTTCTTGGGAAGTTGAACTTTGTTTTCACCCGTTTCCTCCATATTAACCGTATCAATCCCCAAATCTTTCTTACTTTCTTCTAAGATACCTCCAATCTTTTCCAGTGAACTTCCGGTGTCTTTGAACATTTCATCCAATGTACGAAGGTATTCCGAAATTCCGCTCAAACTATCCATACTAACTAGCTAAACTAGACAAGACAAAACAAAACAAAATCCGAATCATAAGCGTTAGAGTTAGTAAAAACAAAAACAAACTATAGAAACATAAACTAAGCAAGTAAAAACACTTAACAAAACTAAAAACATAAGTTAAAACTCAAAATCTATAAATTAGAAATTTTTTTACCGAGAGCTCCAACCGGATCGGTTGGTGGTAATAACTAGACCAAATAATCTAACCGGATCCGGTTGCGGGTTGCAACCGATCGGTTAGAATCGACAATATATATATATATATATATATATATATATATATATATATATATATATATATATATATATATATATATTATTTATATATAAAAAACTGAATATTAATTGAAATTAAAAATCATTAAGTGTACTAAAACTCTAAATTAATTAAGACTTTTCAATACCCTATAATTAATTACTTAATAATTAAACCATTAAACTAAAAACTATATTAACTACTCCAATTAAAAACTTCCATAAAGATAATTAAACCATATAAACTGAAAAATTACTATCTAATCATTAAGATTAAAACCTGAATTAATCTAGAACTCATTAACTAATAATAACAAATATAAAGAAAATATAAGAAATCATTAAACTACAAGACATAATCTGTAAATAAAATCTAAAATGACAAGAATTACTCTATGAACTATAACACAAATCACTAAATAAACACGAACCATGAAATAAAAAAAAATTACTCCGTAGCTCTAACCGGATTCGGTTAGCTTTTAACCAAAACTTTTTTTTTTTTTTTTTTACTTTTTACCAAACTCAATTCCAATACTACCAATCTTACAGAAAATCAAAATTGAAATAAAATCCGGCGGTGGCATACAAAACTTGATGTGTTACGTGTAGTGCAAGTTTTAAAATTTATAAACACGATTTAACCGTCTAATTCTATTAACACATACGAGCAAGTATACTCGTCCGTGATAGCAAAGTTGGGTAAGTCGAGATCGTCCCAAGGGATTTTGTGTTTGAAATTGCTTTTATGAAAATATTCCAACAAGAAAGCTTTGTCAAGGCTTCCTCAAATTTAAAAGTGATGTATATAGTGAAATTCAATAATAAGAAATATATATACATGTGTATAGTCCATAATCAATCACAAATAGTGTTCATGAAGGTTTCGTGTAAACTCTTGATGTGATGCACAAATCATAAGCAAATGATCTCCAACCATGGTATATGTTTGTAAAAATCATTATAAGAACAAAAACATATAGGTAATCCTTTCTATCCTTATCCTAATGATTATTCTTTAGAAAATCCATTTGTTTGCAACATGTTCTTATTAAACTTGTCCTTACGAATCTTTCGACCCTTTCGTGATGAAAATATTCCTAGTCTTGTTTTAATAAGCAAAAATGGTGGTTGTCAATCACCATATCCCCATACTAGTTTGTCACTCAACTTTTTGGAATAAAACATAAGAGAAATCCTTTCGGTCCTTTTTCTTAAAACATGTTTTATCAACAAATCAAACCAAGACTAGTATTTTTCCAACAAACTTATTTAAACAATATCATATATACATGCATCACATATGAGAACACTAATATGATTAACTACATCCCAACACACAAGTATATCCCAAAACTACTCCATGATAATAATAACTAAACACAAATCATAACAAAGTAATTCCAATAAATCAAGAGAATAGAAATCCATAACAAAGTTCATAGAATACCTAAACTTTTGCGATTACAAGAATTACAATTCGTGGATTGTAGCAACCACGCACCTCCAATCACCTAGATTCACCGTACAACTCCAAATTACCAAAACTATGGATGAGAAGTGTTCCCTCCTTGCTCTCGGGCGTTTTCACGATAAGAACTAAACTTTTGGGCTGAATAAAAATGGTTGGTATTAGTTTTGATGTAAACTAATGCACTTTTGGTTGTGTCACACCTAGTAAACTAGGACTAGGTTCATTATATAGCCAAATATACTTGCTCAACTGGCCAAAAACGTTCCCAACAAGTTAATAGCAAGAAATGATCGGCCTCCAATGATTATGGGGAGTTAAAGCAACAATAAATGCAACTTTGTGTAACTGCAGCTCCTGCAAATGGATCGATTCTTGTGGCAACCGGATCGGTTTACGTTTGACCATTGCCCGACGGTCGGTTACGGTTACCGGTAGACGGCATTTGGATTGTGCAGATTTGACTTTTGTTGACTTTCTAGTTTATACGCTTCATCCTTTGCTCTCGCTAATGATTTCCAAGGCAAAACTTAATCTTTCCTTGCTGTAGATACTTAGAAATCATTGTAATTCCCAATCATTGAGTCCAAAAGCTTCCTTGCTCGACTTCCTTCCTCGAGAATCTTCTAAATGTGCATAAAAACTTCATTTCTTCTTCATTCGTGATACCTGGCTACATATACATACACAATACGCATCTTTTGCACTTTTGCAACAGTTATGAGTAAATATAGCCGATTATCATGCACAAAACCAACAATAACGCTACTAAAAACATATTCATTTTAGGCGTTATCAGGTGTATTGCTGCTTATGATCACCCCTAATCTTATTTTATGCCTTGTTTTTTTGCCCTTAATGCCTTTTGCATAGACACTTGAACTTCAAACTATTTAGTGATCTGATCTTGAACAACCCTAATTGGAATATCTGGATTGACTTGAACTTGGTCAACTATTTGCTTTGAAAGAAACTTGTAGTCACAAGCTTTAATCTCTCTTGATTGCAAACATTTGTGTTCATCCCTGAAAGTTCGAACACTCCATACATCTTTAGCTATATTTTTGGCTACATACAACAACCATAGGCAATCTATTGCTTGCTCCTTGAGTGATTGCAAATATACATCCCTTCCAAGGCCTCTAGTTATCGGACCAGTTTTCCTCTTTGGGGCTGTTCCCAGCCCAACACCTTCACTTGTAGCACAAACAGGTATTTTTCCAAGACACCTAACCCTAATTCTCTGTTTGTCATTCTTAACGAGTTGCAATTTCCTCCTAGTCTTTATTGAAAGCGGGTTGATTTTATCTTTCAGTTCTTTTGCAGTTACAAAAGTTTGACCACAGAAAAAGAATATTTCGTCCTCTACTTGTGCTGCCTCACTTAACTTTTGTTTCTTGTATGCCCTCATTTTTTTCTTCCTAAAAACATACTCATCCTCATTCTCAGAACCACTTGAAAAATCATTATCATCTAACAGATCCAACTCACTTTTCTTAAAAAAAATCATTTGGTATCTGGCTGGAGCTACCTATATATGGTAACTCTGTAGTCTCAGTCACTTTGAACATATTAATATCAACATCAGGCTCCTCAAAAGTATTAGCCTCATCAACAACTGTGTTTCCATCTCGATTGTTCTCAATATCATCATCATCACTCACATAACTATCTGTTTCACTCACATTGTCATCACTTAAAGCTTCATCAATTTCACATACCTGTACAGATGTACCTTTTTGGATATGCTCAACAGGATTACATATTTCCTCCTCTTGATGACCTAAATCTTGATCATTTTGACATACCTCTTCAGGACTATCTATTTGGATATGCTCAACATGTTTATCTATATGTTGGTTGACATCACCTACAACATCTTCAGTTTGACAGACCTCTACAGATGAAAACAAGGGTTTTGTTTCTGGCATCTGACTAGATTGTACCAAAGTATTAACTTCCAAAGGTTGATGTGTAACCTGACATAAATCCTCTACCACAAATTTATTAACAATTTTTTCTAAGAACAATTTGTTTGAGTAATATGGAACAATAGCAAGAGCTGCCTTTTTTCTTTGTTGCATCCACATCAGCAATAACTGTCCTAATTGACTTTGGTGACATTTCATCAACATCCAATGTTATCTTACCATTTTCAACATAAACTTCTATCGTCTTATGGTCATCAACAAGATCTTTCAATATTTCTAAATTTGCACTCTCACTTAAGCTATACAAACCATCATATAAATTACTACCAGGCTTAACAAAGTAATAGTAAATTTTTGAACCAAGCTCGTAACCCAATTCATACATAAGAACATCCAACTCTTCAATTGACACACTATCAACATCAACCAAATCAACACACTATCATACCATAATATTTCTCACATAGTCAATCCCTAATCACACAAATAACATACTCCGCCCCCACCTCATCTCACCACTCACCTGCCTTTTTCATCTTCATCAAACTGATCAAAGAAATAATCTTCTCACTCTCACACCAAACAATCTCAATCGCATCCTCATCTCATCTCATCTCCGATCACAAATCATAGAACAAACACAGACATAAATGCATTTGTACATGTACATGTGTCTTCTTCAAATTTATGCTTAACGAATCAAGAGTGCGTTATTAAAGCTTCAAGCTCTAAAAGATGGTATCGGGTAGGTTTGATGTTGTGTTTAATATTTGTTTTTGTTTAAACCGAATAGAGAGAAAGATGATAACAAAATTATTATTGTCTTTTCCTTTTAATTTTAAGATAGTTAAATTGAAGCCAAGCTTCAACAATGGGTCGATGAGGATTCTTTTCTTTCGTTTGTATGACCTTCAAATGGTATAGATGTTACGATATCACGAAAGAGTATGAACTGAGATCTATAATATTTTCCCTTTGTCTTGTTTCTTCTCATTTAAGCTTCAAGATCTCACATGAGGGCTAAGGTAGGGTATGGGTTTGTTTATTAGTTATTTTTAACAAAACAAAGTAAGAATATAACATGTTTGTTATCATTCTTTCTTTACTTTTCGGATATACAATGAAGTAAAGTTTCAAAAAGGATCTGTGATGTTTGATTTATTTTCGTGTATATGATCTTTGAAGGTCTATGGGCTTTGTTTTACCACACAAAAAAAAGAAAGTAACTGAGATCTTTAAATATTTCATTTCGGATCAAATGTAAGTAAAGATCTATGATGGTGTTTTGTTGAACCGAATTCGGAGATTGCTATGTGGTATTTGTTTCAGTTGTTTGTTTTTTATGTGAGGGGTGGAACGAATTAGGATATATGTGGATTTGTTTGGTTATTTATAATATTTCAAAAACCAAGTGAAAAGTCACATTTAAATATTTAATGATGTAAATGTTTCAAATTCTTTTGGGTGTAAATGCTTCGAAGATGGCTCGGATTCGTAACTGCATGATGTTTTGATGTTTATCATAGATGAATGTCTTAATTAATCGTTGAGCAATGGTTCAGATTCCTAACTGCGGGATGTTTTTGTGGAAAACTAGAAGGGGGGGGGGTTTAATAGTTTACTAATTAAAACCTTGTTTTGAAACTTATTGAAAGATCAATTGATATTGATCTTAGATATGTTAGTGAATAATAATCAATATGCAAGCAATATATATATAAAGAGTAGATAAGGAAAGAAACAATCAAACCACGACAAGTTGTTTATAGTGGTTCGGTCTACAAGGACTCTTTTTCCTTGCCCTACTCCACTCCCCGAGTCTCACACTCGTGAGTTTAACTTCACTAGTCAACAAGCTCCTTTCATCGGCGGAGAAACCTTTACACTTCGCTTTCACACTATTTCAGACACTAAGCTAGATGTCGAGTTCTTTTCAAGGGTACAACCACTCCCACACACAATGTATTTTAAGGACTAAAATACTAACCACTCACACTCACAAGATTATAATGGTTTGATACAATAATGATGTATGAATCAACACTAGATCATATAACAACAAACAAACAAGACTTCCAACTATTTGTTGAAGCTTGAATATTCCTTGATCTTCTTTGCTACAAAAGAGGATCACTATAATGATATGAAACTGAGTTAGAAATGTTAGAGAGAATGAATGTATGTGAATATGCTAGAAAGGGATGAGAAACAACTTGGTTTGGTTTTGCTATTTATAGCCAAAATGATCAGCAGGCACCACGGACCACGGATCCCTCAAAAGGGTTCCGCCGGTGTAAATATTTGGTGCATGGTCCTGCAAGATCACCAAAATCTTACCAAAGTGAACCATATCTATCCAAGATTGTGTAAGATATGTAGAGTCTAAATCTACACAAAATATCTAGTGAAATCTTTTAGAGATTTCAATGATGCACTACATGATGTCATGTGTTGTTTTCTATTTTTAAAAATATGTTAAAATGTAAGTACATATGTAATGTTTTGTCTTAAGAAACTAAAACATGTTTGATCTAAAAATATTCACATACATTATGGTTTAGAGTCATATCAATAATATGATTAATCAAAATGTAAATGCTTGAGTGATGAAGATATTATTTGAAAAGCTTGTTTTAATATCTATTAAACTTGACAAGCTTTAAGCTTTATAAAAATTAAATTCAGTTTTGTCGTTAACAAAACTTAGGTAAAGATCATAAAATATAAATTACGTTTAATGACGATATTTGTATTAACAATCTTCCCCTTTTTGTTGAGGACAAAACATAAATTTTATTTTTATAAAATCTGTAAAGTTTGTACAAGAGTTATAAAAATATGAAGTTAATTTTAGAACTTGAAAGATTTAGATGAAGATGATAATGCTAGTATGTCCAATTTAGACATGATGTTGACTTTTCAGAAAGTCAAAGTATGCAGTTGACTTTTATTTGAAAGTCAAAGTCTTCATTATTCAAGATGTGATGTTGACTTTTCAGTACGTCAAAGTATGCAGTTTACTTTTTATAAAAGTCAAAGTTTGTCCAAGTTCTATAATATATCTCCCCCTTTTTGTCTCAACAAAAAGAAGATGCGAGGTGAAATATGTAATGAGCCCGAGCCATTATCTCCCCCTTGACCAATGCTCCCCCTAAATTGGGTGCCAAGAGAAAGATACATGGATTGTGAAAAAGCTACAAAAAAATTGTTAGTAATAAACATCATCACAAGCATTTCCAAACACCATGTAACAATCCACAACAATATAATAAACACAAATCATTTGTTAAAAATTTTCATTATATGAAAATCATGAAAAGGGAACACAATGAATTGTTAGTACCTAAAAAAATAATCTTAGAAAATTAAAAAAAAAATTACAAAGAAAATTGTCGGAAAAAAAATTTCTTAAAAGACATAAACTAGGAGCCTCCTATTGAGGTGGTGGATGAGCAAGAGCATTGATGCGCTCTAGGATGTGATTGAGGATGAACCTCATTTCATCTTGAAGCCCATGGACCATCACCCAGGTCCTTTCGGTAATGTGGGCGGTCTGCTCACAATTTGAGCAACCGTGTCTAGGAGAGTAGTATGGTTCATGATTTTGTGGTGGTGGAATGGTGGAGTTGTTGGTGTTGGTGATTGGAGTGGTAATTATGGAGGCTAGCAAAGCACTTTGCATTTGCATGGTCTCACTAAGATGAGAATCCACCATATTGGAAAATTGGTGGAGATGATTGAGCTCAGCTTCAATCTCCTCTTTAGTGGGGTGATCATCCCACATGGATTCCTCAATGTCCTCTAAATGAGAAGGCATGGATGTTGTACGTAGTGGTTGATCCCCATACAAAGGACCATGGATTTCCTTGTGGATAGGATGGAAAATGAGAGGTTTTAGCCCTAACGGGGCGTTTGGGTCAAATGATAGACGTAGAGACTCATGAGCTATTCGCTCAATAGTACCAAAGGATGGTAGTGGTGGTGGATGAGTTTGCCTAGTAGGCAAGTCCTCCAAGTCTTCCAAAAATGGATTTGGAGATATAGGTGGTGTAGAGAATAGCTCTAATGGGATGAGTGTTGGAGATTTTAGAGGTGATGGTGACTTTGATGTTTGGATAGGAGCCGGTGGTGGTGAGCTAGTGATAGGAGTCTTTGTTGGTGGTGGAGTAGTGACAATGATAGGTGATTTTGGAGGTGGTGTATGTGTAGCCAAAGTGAGGAAGTTCTCATCTCTTATGGGAGATGAAATGGTTAAAGGAGAGGACTCGGAAGAGGAGCTTATGTTGAAAAAGCAACATGGTCTTATGCTCATTCTAGCAGTTCTCTTGCAAGGCTTGGTTGATGGAGAAGACTTAGTCATTTTAGCTTAAGGTTTTGCTAGTAGATGATAATATTTAAGAAAGTGTGAGGATGATCATCTTAGAAGCTCTTAATTTATAGGATTGTGAAATTATGGAGAAATGTGTTTGATTTGATGTTAAACCATGGAAGAGATAAGGTTCCTAATGATTTTGAAGTGGGTTTAATGCTAGTCATATCACCCAAGTCAATCCATACAAGGATGGTGGAGTGAAGTGACAAAGATTCGCAATAAATGTGTTCTAATGATTATGGGATATTTAGAATCAGATCACCCACGGATTGCAAGGAACCAAATTTTTGGTTCCTTCCTTTATGAGAAAGGGTTCCTTGGGTGAATTTTTGAAATTTTTGAATTTTGATGGGATATGGATATCCAATGTGCCTAAGTGTGTTAAAATAGTTCTAATATGGGTAAAAACTAGTTAAGACTATCCTAGAAGCAATGTATGCTAATTTGGAATGTTGAAATAAACGAAATTTAGAAAGTTACATGTAGAATCCACAGTACCAATTATTTACACAGGCGGAAGCGGAACCCTTAAATTGGTGCCGCTTGGTCCGCCTGCACAGGTATGGCGGTACCAAAAGCTATAAAAGACGGAACCAAATAAATGATGCCGTCTGTTCCGTGGATACCAGAAATCTTCATAAACCCCTTTTTAAGTATCGGGGACTTTTCCGAAACCTGAAATTTTGCTTAAAACGTATGACATTAATTATTTCTAGTTAGGAAAAGTCGATAACACAGATACAAACATAGTGGAGCATAGACTTTGACCAAGGCTAACGATTTTCACATAAAAGTGAAAATGGGTAAAATTTGATAACACACTTGTGCTATCCCCCAGCATAAACCGGTTAGCATACAACATTGTTTTAAGTTATTTTATCATCCTACAAAGTAAAAATAACCAAATTGTATCATACACCATAGTTATTGTCTTGTTCCAAACACTCCTTTAAATAAACCTCACTTATCCAACTTCTTGTAGATCTTTGTCATCATCCTACCAAGGCACTTGAACATCCCCTTGGTTTTCTTGAACTCCACTGATTGAATAGAGATGCATATTACTCTTGAAGTGGAAGACGAGAATTTGGGAGACCGTCTTCAGAGCTATTTGATGATGATGATGAAGGAGTTGGAGGTTTTGCCCTTTTTCCTTTAGTCTTAGCCACTCGCTCGTCACTCAAGGGCACAAATATGTGAGGGATGAGAGCATAGTCTAGCTTCAACCCTTTTGGGCTTGGTGGAATGGGTGCAAATTCTCTATAGAGACGGGTGAGGAGCATCCCGTAAGGAAGAGCGACCGATCCTTGAGTTGGAATATCTACCATTCTCCTAGCAATGTAGTAGGCTAAATTGAATGGTTGACGAGTGGACAAGTTGTAGAGCATGTGACAAAGGCAAGCATTGATATGGTCTCTATTTCCTATAGTGCAAATGACATTGGCTTTAAGGAGTTCCTCCCACTTCTTAAATTCGGGTTTAAGCTCATTGAGTTCCATACCTTATGGATCTCGGTTTACTTCCTTTCCCTTTCGGGTGACAGGGGTTGGAGCGGCCCTTTCGTTAAAAAGGTGCTCACGGATAACATCCTTATCCACCAAAGGAGTTTGGTAGGGAAGTGAGCGGTCATTGATTGCATCAAGGATAGTGAGTGACCACTTATCCGAGTAGACATATGTACCACGGTTAGGAATTCCTAGCACTTGATCAAATTGGTTTAGGGAGATGGAGTAGTCGGTTTGATTGATCCTAAACCTAAGAGCCATTTGATCGTCCTCATCAGTGAAAGAGGTAACACTATCATAGAATTCTAAAATAAACCTAGGACAAATGGGTTCATCGATGTCAAGGAGACAATCGAAGTTAATGGTAGCAAGCTCTTGACGGAGATTAGTTCCGTCGACAAAGGAGGAGTGAATGGTCCTACCCTCATGGAAGTACCTTTCCTCTAGACTCTTAAAGATTTCGACTTGTTCTTTGGAGAGGCCCTTGGTTTTGTGGTGTTTAGGGATGTAGCTAAGAGTATCTTGTGATCTTAGAATTTTGCGGCTACCATGGTTGTTCCTATGAGCAAGAGTTTACATGTTAAAAATAAAAACAAACTTAGCGTTTTGGTTCTAGTGTGTGCCTATATGAAAACGATTTGGAGTTGCGGTTATCTCGACTCATTTTATGTATAAAATGGTTTTTAGTTGGGGTGTTTGGCAAAAGGCATGAGATAACCCAAACGCTCCTAATTCAATGTGGCTTCATTTGAATATACCCGGGAATGCATATTAGTTATGCATTACCTTTAGTATTCAAAAGCATTATGCAAGTGATGAAAATTTACGTTTCTATTTGTATTAACAATGAAAAATTGTTTTCCTACAAGTGAGAAGCTTTTTAAAATTTTGACATGGGGTGTTTGTTTAAGTAGAATAAGGTCTTATAGTCATTATCTTTTAATTAGTGGGAAATATGATTGGTTTATGCAATGTGACAATGTACTACCTAATTTCAATGATTAGTTATGCAATTTGCCAATTGAATCCATGTTTTGTACAAGAATATACATAATCCCCATGTAATGATCTTGTGCACAAATTAGAATCCTAGACTCAGAATTAAAAGAAGTAATGTAGTTAGGATACTCACAGTGATGTTATCTTCAGTGATTAATGGGTGAGGAAGTGTCAACAATGAGTTAGGTGTGTTGTTGAAACGTTTTGGTAAAGTGGGTTGTGAGGAAGAAGATGTTTTGTAAGTGGTATTTTTGCTACTGTTGTCACCACGGACCAGACGGCACCAAAAAATTGGTTCCGTCTTTGTTGTCGTTTGGTGCCGTGGGAACAGTAGCAGACTTAAACTAATTTGTTTTGTTTTGTTTGTTCTAAGGTTTAGACTATGTTTTAACTACATGTTTGGTTCCATTACCCCCAAGCCACGTCTAAGAAGATTAAATGCTTCTCGTTTGAGAGGCTTAGTTAGGATGTCGGCAATGTTGATTTCGGAGGATACTTTCTCAATTGAGATGTTTCCTTTTTGAACATTGTCGCGAAGAAAGTGATGGCGGATTTCAATATGCTTCGTACGAGCATGTTGGACGGGATTTTTGCTGAGATCAATAGCTCCTTTATTGTCGCAAAGTATAACGATATCGTTGAGATGAATTCCGTAATCCACGAGATCTTGCTCCATCTAAAGAGCTTGTTGACATGCTTTTCTGGCTGAGACGTATTCGGCTTCACTAGTTGAGACAGCTAGAGTCATTTGCTTTTTTGCAAACCATGAGGTGAGACAATGTCCAACAAAAGTACAAATACCACTAGTACTTTTTCTATCGACATAGTCACCGGCATGGTCCGAGTCGGCATACACTATAGTTTCTACACCCGTTCCTTTGGGATACCATAATCCTAAACATGTCGTTCCCTTAATATATCTAAATATCCTTTTTAAGGCTTCTAAGTGTGATGTCTTGGGATTTTCTTGAAAGCGAGCACATAGACAAACACTAAACATAATGTCAGGTCTACTAGCCGTGAGATAGAGTAGGCTACCGATCATTCCTCTATATTTAGTGTTATCTACCGATTCACCTTCCTCATCCTTGGTGAGTTTAGTGTCCGAAGACATGGGTGTCTTAGTTGGTTTTGAATCTTCAAGACCAAATTTCTTAAGCATATCTTTTATGTATTTAGATTGGTTAAAGAATATGTCGTCTTCTAGTTGTTTAATTTGAAGTCCTAGAAAGAAGTTTAACTCACCCATCATACTCATCTCAAACTCATCGTGCATGATTTTAGAAAAATCATCACATAGCTCTTGACAAGTTGATCCGAATATGATGTTATCAACGTATATTTGAATTATGATAATGTGTGATTCCATTTTCTTGGTAAAAAGAGTATTATCTACTAATCCCATGGTATATTTGTTTTCAACTAGAAAAGTCTTAAGTCGGTCGTACCAAGCTTTTGGTGCTTGCTTAAGTCCATATAATGCTTTCTTGAGTTTGAAGACATGATGTGGTTTCTCAAAGTCGGTAAAACCGGGAGGTTGAGCAACATATACTTCTTCGTTAATAAACCCATTAAGAAAAGCACTCTTAACATCCATTTGAAATAATTTAAAGTCATAAGCATATGCATATGCAAGTAAGATTCTAATAGACTCGAGCATAGATACCGGTGCATAAGTTTCATCATAATCAATCCCCTCTTGTTGATTATAACCTTGTGCGACAAGCCTAGCTTTGTTTCTAGATACTATACCATTTTCGTCCATTTTATTTCGAAAAACCCATTTCGTTCCAATTATAGTTTGATCTTTAGGTTTTGGAACTAACTTCCAAACATCATTTCTAACAAATTGGTTTAACTCTTCTTGCATAGCAATTACCCAAGATTCATCTTTTATTGCTTCGTTTATGTTTTTCGGTTCAATGGTTGATACAAAGCAAAAGTGATTACTTTGATGTTGGGCTTGTGATCTTAACGTTCTTTGATTTAGTTGTCCTATGACTTTTTCTAAAGGATGACTTTTTGATTATTTGATGTTTATAATTTCATTATTTAATGGTTCATCTTCCTTGTCATTTACAATTATTTCTTGACTATCTACAAGTTGACTTTCAACTAATTCGTCATCTACCAAAGGTGATGTCTTAGAGGTGGACTTTCGTCGAATGTTATGTTCAACGATTCCTCGACTCTCATTGTTTCTTTGTTTAAGGCAATGTAAGCTTTACTAGTTTGTGAGTAACCAAGAAATACACCTTCATAAGACTTTGGGTCAAACTTGGTGAGATAGTCTTTAGTATTAAGAATGAAACATTTACATCCAAACACTCTAAAATATCCTAAAGTTGGCTTTTTGCCTTTATATAATTTATATGGTGTTTTTTCTAGGAAAGGATGTATTAGGACTCTATTTAAAATATATGTGGAAGTGTCAACGGTGTTATACCAAAACTTTTGAGGAATATTTTGTTCATTAAGCATTGTTCTACTCATTTCTTGAATAGTTCTATTTTTGCGTTCTACAACTCCATTAGATTGAGGTGTTCGAGGAGCTGAGAAGTTATGTGTTATACCATTTGTATCACAAAAGTTTCCAAATTGTGTTTCATTGTCGAATTCACGACCATGATCCGTTCGGATCGACACAATGTTAACACCTAGTTGATTTTGAATTTTCTTGCTAAGAATTTCAAATTTATCAAAAGCTTCATTTTTAGTTTTCAAAAATAATGTCCAAGTAAACCTTGAGTAATCATCTACTATGACCAAAGTGTATAAGTTGCCTCCATAGCTTCTTATAACGGATGGACCAAACAAGTACATATGCAGAAGTTCTAGATACTTAGATGTGGACACCATGTTTTTAGCCTTGTGGCTACTATGAGTTTGTTTACCAATTTTGCAAGCGTCGCAAAAGTGTTGGTCATATTTCAGTTTTGGTAAATTTCTAACTAGCTCTTTTGAAGATAAGTTTTGGATAAGTCTCATATTTGCGTGACCTAAGCGTCTATGCCAAAGAGTTGAGTTATCATCTAAGGTTGTTAGACAAAGTTTGTCATTAGATGTTTTATCTATTTTCATGACGTATATGTTATTTTTCCTAACTCCTTTAGCTATGGTGATACCATATTTTAGTATTTTACTACCATTTTCTTCAAATAGTACTTTATACTTTTCATCACATAATTGGCTAATACTAAGTAGGTTAAATCCTAACCTATCGACATGAGCAACATTTTCAATAGTTAGGGAGTTATGAGCAATCGTACATTTGCCAATGATTTTGCTTTTGAGATTGCTACCAAAAGTGACATTACCTCCGTCATACTCTTGGTATGTAGATAAGAGGTTTTTCTTGCCCGTCATGTGTCGTGAGCATCCACTATATTTTATCCATTCATCAGGTTCTAATCCAACTTTCAAGCATACCTAAGACACAAATAAATCAAGCGTTTGGTCCCCAATATCTCATGGGTTCGTTTGGGTTAAACATACCATTTACTTGGTTCATATATGGAAATGATGGGTAAAGGTTCCATGGCATGTAATTTGGAGTTTGATATGGTCTAGGGAAGTTTTTATTCCAACCGATATGTTGATAGTTGGGTTGTATGTTGTGGTTGCTCTTAGGAAAGGGGTGTTTGGCAATAGGTGTTTTATATTGTTGTTGAGTAGTTTTAGATCTAAATTCATTTTTAGCAAGTCCTACTCCTGATGTAACAGCATGTTTTAGTTTAATATTATCCTTGGTTTTCTTTGTTACTTTGACAAAATCACTACGGTCCGTATTACAAACATTATGTCCTGCTGCAGTCCCCACGACACCAAACTTTACAACGGACGGAACCCTATTTTTGGGTCCGTTTGGTCTGTGCTGTACTGCAGCAGTTTTGACATTTTATTTGTCTTTATCAACCGTTTTGGTTTGACTCTTTGGAATTAATACTTCGTTAAATCCTAGTCCTTTCATGTTTCCTGGTGTTTTTTGAATTCTAACTATTTCATCGGCACAAGCAATGTTTTTGTTAAACTTTTTAAATTTAGAATTATGTTCGATTAGAACTTCTTGTGTGAGCTTTAGTTTTTCTATTTCAAGACTAAGCTCTTGACATGATTTGCAACCATCGTCATTTGCTTTTCCCTTTTCTAATCGTTTTGCCTTTTCTTTTAACTCATATACTTCATTTTCTAAAAATTCCTTTTTATTCTTTAAAAACTTATTTTTAGTTATGATTTTTAAATTAAGCTCACACAATTGATTATATTGTTTTTGCAAAGTGTCATCATCAATAGAAGAATAAGATGAGTCGGAATGTACCTCGTTTGATTCATGTGCCATTAGAGCGATCTCATCTTTGCTTGATTCTTCATCATCCTCACTATCACTCCAAGCACCACTTACAAAAGCTCGTTGAGTTTTGCTTTTAGGTGGCTTGGGACAATCTCTTATTATATGACTTGCATCACCGCATCAAAAACACTTTCTTTCACCTTTACTCTTTTTGTCATCCCGGTCTTTTCGGAATGGCTTATTTTCTTCTCGAGGTTGCCTTACAAACTTTCCTCTTCTTCTAAAGAACTTTTTAAAATCTCTAACGGCCATGGCATACTCCTCATCTTTACTACCGGAGCAAGATTCGTCATCATCACTTGATTCCATTCTTGCCTTTAGAGCAACGGATTTGACTTTCTCTCTTTTTCCTTTGATGATTTCCGAATCTTTCTCCATCACCATTTCGTGTACTTTGAGGTTTCTGATTAGCTCGTCTAGTGACATTTTTGAGAGATCTTTTGATTCCTCAATAGTCGTCACTTTAGCTCTCCACTTCGGATGGAGTGCTCTAAGAAATTTCCTGGCAAAGTTCTTACTGCGAAAAGATTCATCAAGTGCTTTAAGAGATGTAATAATAGTATTAAAGCGAGCAAAGCCACAATCAATGGTTTCATCTTCAGGGATAAAAAATTGTTCATATTGTTGAACAAGAAGATTAATTTTGTTATCCTTGACTTGTGAATTTCCTTGATGTGTAATAATCAAAGATTCCCAAATGTATTTAGCAGTTTCACACATAAAAATTCTTTCATATTCTTTTCTAGGAAAAGCATTATAAAGCATCATTTTAACTTCATTATTTTTAGCTATCAATTTCTTTTGATCATCAACAGAAATATCTTTTATTGTAGAACTAAAGTCTCCTTTAATTATAACGAACCAAAGATCTATATCTTTTAATTTTACATATGTTTCAAAACGGTTTTTCCAATAGATAAATCCATTGGTTTCAAAGAGTGATTGTGTTTGCATAGATTGCCCTTCTTTAAAGTTTTCGGAATCCATGGATCATTTCAAGTTTATAAAATGCAATATTTTTTAGAAATTCTTGATCAACGAGGCTCTGGTACCAATTGTGGAAAACTAGAAGGGGGGTTGAATAGTTTACCGATTAAAAACTTTGTTTTGAAACTTATTGAAAGATCAATTGATATTGATCTTAGATATGTTAGTAAATAATAATCAATATGCAAGCATATATATATATATATATATATATATATATATATATATATATATATATATATATAAAGAGACAATGAAAGAAACAATCAAACCACGACAAGTTGTTTATAGTGGCTCGTTCTACAAGGACTCTTTTTCCTTGCCCTACTCCACTCCCCGAGTCTCACACTCGGGAGTTTAACTTCACTAGTCAACAAGCTCCTTTCATCGGCTGAGAAACCTTTACACTTCGCTTACACACTATTTCCGACACTAAGCTAGATGTCGAGTTATTTTCAAGGGTACAACCACTCCCACACACAATGTATTTTAAGGACAAAAATACTAACCACTCACACTCACAAGATTATGATGGTTTGATACAATAATGATGTATGAATCAACACTAGATCATACAACATCAAACAAACAAGACTTCCAACTATTTGTTAAAGCTTGAATATGCTTTGATTTTCTTTGCTACAAAAGAGGATCACTATAATGATATGAAACTGAGTTAGAAATGTTAGAGAAAAGGAATGTATGTGAATATGCTAGAAAGGGATGAGAAAAAACTTTGTTTGGTTTTGCTATTTATAGCCAAAATGATCAGCAGGCACCACGGACCACGGATCCCTCAAAAGGGTTTCGCCCGTGTAAATATTTGGTGCCGCGGGGGTCTGACAGCAAGATCACCAAAATCTTACCAAAGTCAACCATATCTATACAAGATTGTGTAAGATATGTAGAGTCTAAATCTACACAAAATATCTAGTGAAATCTTTTAGAGATTTCAATGATTCACTACATGATGTCATGTGTTGTTTTCTATTTTTAAAAATATGTTAAAATGTAAGTACATATGTAATGTTTTGTCTTAAGAAACTAAAACATGCTTGATCTAAAAATGTTCACATACATTATGGTTTAGAGTCATATCAATAATATGATTAATCAAAATGTAAATGCTTGAGTGATAAGATATTATTTGAAAAGCTTGTTTTAATATCTATTAAACTTGACAAGCTTTAAGCTTTATAAAAATTAAATTTACTTTTGTCATTAACAAAACGTAGGTAAAGATCATAAAATATAAATAACGTTTAATGACGATATTTGTATTAACAGTTTTGATGTTTATCATAGATGAATGTTGTAATTAATCGTTGAGAAATGGCTTGTTCGTACGGACGGTACATTTTTTTGTGCACAACAACTCTTGCACATGAAATTCAGTCACTCAATTTTTATATATATTAGATACCTGCATCTTTTAATAATGGGTTTTTTCTAGGGATAATTCTATAAAAAAACATTATACTTGTCAAAAAAATCATCTTCAGTGTAGCGAACTAAAAAAAATATTCTTATGAACACTAATGTTGTCATTTTTGTCTTTATGTGAGTTATAAAGACAAAAAACATATTCTGCGATGACCATTTTACCCGTGAATTTTTGAAAATTGCATCCACCATCCCTAAGGTAAATTACATAAATGGTCCCTGTGATTTAGCAAAAATTGCATCCACAGTCCCTAATATTAATATATATATATATATATATATATATATATATATATATATATATACACACACATATATATATATATATTTGGATCCACTCCTTATGGTTTTGACCTGTTACGTTTTTGTATACGTTTTTATACGTTTCGTTCATTTTTCCTATGTTTTAGTCCGCATTTATTCATTTTCGTTCGTTTTTCGTCCCTTTTTTTGAAAAGTTTTTTTTGAATGTTTTTCAACTTTTTTTGGAGTTTTTTTCGTGATAGGTGAATTTTTTTTGTCACGAGTGAAAATTTTTTATCGGAAAATTGTTTTTAGAGTATATTACAAAAAATAAAATTCAAAATTTTTTCACATGTCATGGAAAAAAATTTCAGAAAAAAAGTATTTCGAAAAAATAAATACGAAAAAAAAATTTGAAAATGAATTTAAAAAAAATTAGGGACGGTGGATGCAATTTTCTCCAAACGACATGGACCATTTATGTAATTTAGCCTAGGGACGGTGGATGCAATTTTCGCAAACCTACAGGGATTATTTATGAAATTTGAAATGGTAAAATGGTCATACTTCTCACATAAAGACAAAAGTGTTAACAATAGTGTTCACAAGAGTTTTTTTTCGTTCGCTACTCTGAAGATAATTTTTTGACGAATATAATCCTTTTTTATAAAATTATCCCTTTTTTCTAACTTATGCCTTAGGGGCACAAGTTAAAACACTAAAAGTACTATGGGACTCACAAAAATAACTTAGGAATGCACACAAAATTACAATTTTTTGTACTTTTATGCAGGTGTTTAAGTGTATATATATATATATATATATATATATATATATATATATATATACATATTTTACATTTTGGTGTACTTAACTTGTGCCCTTATGACACAAGTTAGAAAAATCCTTTAATAATCGGTGGTTCTAACTTCTAAGAATATACTTTCATATTTTTATTCTCATAACATTAACCATGTATTTGAGTAGGTGTCATTATAATTTTATATTCCTATCCCGACCCTCATAACACACACATCCTAAACATTTTCTTTTGAAATACCAGCCAACATGACCCATGCGGTGCACGAGTTTTTTCTCAAATACTTTATCAGCTTAAGATAATGATTATGTATGTATATGGCATTACATAAATTAAGTCTTTATGTTTAGACAAAGGCCATTATTCATATAATGGCTCAAACCATGGACAGGCCCAAAGGCCCCCATCTCACTTGCCCTAATTTCACACTATATTTACCACATGATATAGGGAGTTAGCATAAGTTCGAACCAACCCTCATAACTGGTACAAGGCAGACAACATGTGTCTTTCTTTCTCTCTCTACACAAAAACCATTCTCTTCATCCTTTCACATGAGATGGAGACCAAGGTACCACACAAACCCTCCTCTTCACCTTCTCCAACGAGGTAAGACGGAGGTACCCGGTCGTTGCTAGTTTTACCCTAACTACAAGAGCATCTTCCTTCTCACAGGGTCCTTACCGTTCAACACGAGAAACCCGAGCATCTGACCTCCACCGGGTCTATACCTGACTTATACTCGTTTCACATACATGATACGTGAACATGATGCCATCCGTGGGACATGGCACAAATAAGCTCGTTTCGCTCTTCCTCGTCTCGATCTAATAACTGTGACACTGCAAAATTTTCGGGTTCTAAAATCTCATCTTTGTGGTTTTATAAACTTTTTTTTTATCAAAACATGTATCATTTATCATAGTTTTATTACTCAGTCATGACTATACTTCTTACTATTAGAATATCTTGTCACCAGTTAATTGAAATAATAGATATATTTGGAAAAAGGCATGTCCCGGACAAAACAAAAAGGTTGTGAAAAGTCCACCATTGCTTCATGACCTAGCTTCATAGCCTGGGAGCATGGTCTAGCTTTCTAGCCTTGCTCCCCACCCTTACCTTCCAGTATTGCTTCACGGCCTAACACGACCTAAAAATGGGCTAGAACGACCTGACACGACCTAAACGCGACATGAATGTGGCCTGACCCGACCTGAACGTGTCCTGAATGGCCTGACACGGCCTGACAAGGCCTGAACGTCCTGGTACGGCCTGAACGTGGCCTGGTACGGCCTTGACACGGTTTGACACGACCTAAACTTAGCCTGACACGGCCTGGTATGGGCTGAACGCAACTTCAAACGCTAGGTACAGCTTAAATGCGACCTTATATGGCCTCAAACGGCCAGGTATGGCTTAAACGCGACCTGATACGACATCAAACGGCCAGGTATGGCTTAAATGCTACCTGATACGGCCTTAAATGGCCTGGTACAGCTTAAACGCGACATGATACGGCCTGGTACGACTTAAACGCGACCTGATACGGTCACAATTGGCTTGGTACAGCTTAAACGCGACCTCATACGACCTCAAACGGCCATGTACGACTTAAACGTGACCTCACACCAACTTCAAACGACTCAATCTCGGCCCCAGGTAGACTTACATCAGGCTCAAATGCCAACGGGCTCCGACGCTAACGAACTCCGACACCAAACGGGCTCCAACGCCAACGCGATCTGACCCCAACGGGCTTAGACGTCATTCAGGCTCTGATGCCACTCAGGCTCCAACATCATCAGGCTCTAACGCCGTTTAGGCTCAGACGTTATTGCCCTTCTCACCCCTTAGGCCATGATCCCTTTGGCTCAGACCCCTTAGGTCCTGACCCCCTCAGGATCTAACTCCCTTCAAGCTCATACGTCAGCAATCGGCTATGACCTGCACAACAAACATTAGTCTAGCACACCATAATCTACGAATTATACTGTGCTAGACTGGAGGACTCACCACATGTGTATAGATCGACCCAGTCTTAGCCCTTGATTGCTAGAACAAAAGCCATAAACAAAATGGAACATATTAAACCCTTCTCGTCATCCTAGCCTACGAGATGAGACAAATGTACCCATACACCACATACATCACTTGGGGAACATGACTTACAACATAAGTCATCATTACAAGGAAACTTATGAGTATGGAAAAGCAAATCCTGATACGCAAACCCTAGTTGCCTAGCACAGGGCTGGGGTAGGTCAGTTATTTCAAAGTTCAGCATCATCTCACTTGTACATGATATAGAACTACACTGGGGAGCTTGATTATGTATGTAGATTGCACTACATAAATTAAGTCCCCATGTTTAAACAAAACCCAATATTCACATAATGGCACAAACCATGGACATGCCCAAAGGCTCCCATCTCACTTGCCCTAATTCCACACTATATATACCACATGATATAAGGAGTTAGGGTGAGTTCGAACCAACCCTCATAACTGGTACAAGGCAGTCAACATGTGCCTTTCTTTCCCTTTCTACACAAAAACCCTTCTCTTTATCCTCTCACATGAGATGAAGACAAAGGTACCACACAAACCCTCCTCTTCACCCTCTCCAACGAGGTAAAACAGAGGTACTCGGTCGATGTCAGTGTTTCTCCGACTACAGGAGCATCTTCCTTTTCACGGGGTCCTTACCGTTCAATACGAGAAACAAAGCATCCGACCTCCACCGGGTCCATACCCGACTTATACTCGTTTCACACACATGATATGTGAGCAGATAATATCTATTTTGAAAAATGTCTAAAACTGTTAGGATGAACATGGTTATTGTATGTTTAAACAATAACTTGTTTTTTACAAACAAACTAAGACGATGGTGATCAACTAATCATCTAAATACGTTATAGATTTCTCTCTTTGATTCATTTTCGTTAACCGTATAGGTCTTTAAAAGTTTATCTAACTTTTCATATGATATTCGTAGTATCATTAATTATATAATATAAATATGGTAAATATATTTGACGGGGAAACCCTTTACCTGAAAAAATAGTAAATATAATAAAACCTAAATAATAAGAAGAAAAGTAAGAAACACAATATATAAAGCTTGATTTCTAAAGCCTGTAATCAATTGACACCGAAGGTTGTAGAGTAAATTGTTCGTTGTGGATTCAATAAATTGAAGATTCCGTCTTTAGAGAGCTAGGTGCACTGAGCCATTGGTGCGAGTTATAGACCACATCATGTCAACATTTAACTTATAATACTTCTTCAAAAAAAAGAAGAAACTCCCCAATAAAAATTTCTATAACACACCACCAAAAATCTCACTTTACACTAAAAACCAAACCATAAAAAAATACACTTTCAAACTCAGGGCCATTAAAATTGCGATGGCGCCTACGGCGTCGGTGCATATGCAGCCATGGCGCCACCATAAGTGAGGCATCTATAATCACGGGTTTTGTTTTTAATAAAAAATAGAAAAAAAAAACATGGTACAAACATGTCTAAATCAAAGTCGGTCTAATCCTGTTTGAACATGTATTTTAATGGACTCGTATTGTTTTAATAATAGCCTAAGAGATGCATGCTTTAAGTTCTAGACTAAGGTTTTCAAGATCGGGATCATACTCAGGCTATCATTAAAACAATACGAGTCCATTAAAATACGTGTAATATTATAAGATCCTACTCTAATGTTCTTTTTTAATAGTTTTTAAGATCGTAGATCGTAAGATCGGATCGGGATTATAAAATCGTACTCTAATGTTATTTCTTAATAGTTTTTGTAATATTATACAAATCTACAAATTATTATATATTATAAACACAAAATACTATGAATGTTTCATAAAAATGTTGTCCTAAATTATGATTGTGAAATGTTTAAAAGGATTAACATGTTGTTTTTTGAATTCTACATAAAAAAAACCCATAAATTTATAGCTTTTTAGTTTGTAATACGAGAAAAGTAAGATCGGATCGGATTAGATCTTAAGATCGTATTATCAAAATCGGGATCCTATAAGATATTAAGCTTGCAAAGATCCTATATAAGATCCGGATTATTTTTGGTTTGCAATATCGTAAAATCGTAAGATCGTAAGATCGTAAGATAAAGATCGAGATCCTGACAAACTAAGATCCAGACTATCAAGATAAAAAAAACTATATATTCTTTAGGCAGATAAATGTTCAACACGCATAATTATCATATCAAAAGACGTTTTAATGTAGCAAGGTGATGTGTTCCTCATGTTTATGGCTGCTTAGCTCTCATAATATGACCTTATGATTTTTCTCGCTAAATCATGATATTAAAGTTGCAAACTTTAGTCGATATTTTCCTGCTAAACCATGATATTATAAACTTTAGTCAATGTTTCATTAAAATTATTTTCCATGCGAGTTTATTTAAAGATACAAACTTTAGTCAATGTTTCATTACAAATACTTCTCATGCATTTCTACTAAAGTATAATCATGGAGGTACCCGACCCGACTTTCATACGTGTTAGGCCCAACTGTTGGGTCCAATAAATTGACCCAATCACCCTGAACAAGATTTGAAAATAAAATAGCCTAACTCACTAAATAAATAGTGAGTGACTCACTGATAAAGAAATCAGTGAGTGTTGTTTAGTGCTCTTTACTTACTGATACGGTGTCAGTGAGTAAAATATATGAGCTACAAACAACACCAGTGACACTGAGATTTTGACAAATGTCTCAGTGATCCTGAAGACCTATCTCTACATACAGACTGAAAAATATGGGTGGGAACTTTCAAGAGAAGAAGTCAAACAAGTACAAGACTTTACCATAAGAGTGAGAATATTGTGATGACACATCAAAAGGATGGTTGGCGCTTTTCCAAAAGAGAAAGATGAAGATGGACCACATGGGGGACCACATGTCACCATCATCACATGTCTTGTATTATTAGTTGCTATATATATGTTTGTATTGTAATAGAGATAGGTATGTATTCTAAACAAACAAAATACATAGTATTAGTTGTTAGGATCATCCTCTCATTGAAACACAAGCATAGCTTGGATCAATGAGAGTTTATTTGTCATTCAATGGGGATAATATACCGAGATTATCCCCGTAAAAAGTTGAGGATGTTATCATGTAGTTTAGTTGGTATTGAAAAATCTTGTAACTATTGTTCTTCATTATTAATGAAGTTGTTCTTTATTTTATCAAGATTTTCTCAATTATTTGGACCAACAAGTGGTATCAGAGCGGGTGGATTATTCTCATGATCCAGATTCGTTCATAGACTGTATTTTCATCACATACCAGAACCGGATCTAAACAAATACCCATGAAAATATCATCTACAACACAACAATAAATACACCATACCAAAACCCAGATTTGGAAAATTACTCTAAATCAAAAACAACACTCGATCTATCGCTCTCATCATCATCAAACACAAAAATCCTCTACTGGTAACACGAAAAATCATCAAAGAAAATCCCAGATTCGGTTAAAACCACAATCTCATCACTCTCGATTTAAGGATAAATCAACAAAAACTCACACCATTCACACAAACCCACATACCACACATCTCAATCTAAATGAAAACCCACATATAACTCTCGGTCTAAACAAATCTCACACCAAGATCCCACTGCGGCGGCGGCGATGTGAAGAAGATAAGAAAGAGATAGGAGGCTGACATGGAAGCCATGGGTAAATTCAAGTAGTGTGTCATGACTCAGGGTATGGAAAGGATCAGAAGTAGCTGATTAAAAGATGGGTATTCTCGGGCTTAGCCTGAGCATGTTGAAATTATTATCATGAGTGATTTCAGTTTGTTAAGTATGTTGGTTGAGAATCAGGGAGTGATAATTTGTCGCTCATAATTGAACCTGAACCAAAAATATTTCGGATATGGGAGTATGGTCAGAAGAATAGATGAGAGGGGTGTGTGGCGCTTGAATCAGGGACCCTGAAAGGTTGAAACTGAGTTGAGAGATGGAAATGGGTTTTAACTTAAATCAGAAGGAGGCTAAGTTGAAAAATGTGAATATGGTTTTCAGGCTGATTAGAGTTTTTTCTGGCTGAGCTAGTGCATCAGTGAGTGATGTTATTTGTGTTGTATTGGTTTTCAGACTTAGCCTGAATAGCAACATAAAAAAAAGGAGGTTTAGGGTGTGCGTACGGGCTGAATGAGCCGACAGCAGATGATGGTTAAATAGGGTGTGATATTTGAATCATCCTGAAGTGTACAAGTGTGTACTCAGGAAGTGGTAAGAAAAGTTGTAAAAGATTGCAACATCAGGGTGCTAAGGTGTGTTTCGATCTGAGCATGAAAGTTATTGGATTTTTGGGTCAACTCTTGTTTATGAATCAGGGTGTATTTGAATTCAGACTTAGCCTGAACAAAAACTTGAATGTGAACTCCCTGAGAAGTCCTAAAGAATACAAGTCGTGACTCAGGAGGTGTTAAGGTTGAAAAAATATTTTCATGAAATCCTCAAGGTATGAAATATGTTTGTGTGTTTTGAGGTCTTTTGAGATACTGATAAGGATCAGTGGGCTGATAGGGATCATGTACTAAACAAAAGTCACTGAACTACTCGTGACTCAACCCCGGTAACTGAAACGTTGGTACCATCAGGTCCTGAACCCAAATTAAACCCGAGACCCTGAACCATGGTCTCACTGAACACCCAAGTCCCTAAACCCGAGCTACTGAGCTCGTGGTGACTGAACCGGAGTCACTAAAAAGCATACCCAACTGCACTACCTGAAGACAAACGAGACTAAACCCGAGTCTCAGACATGGTGAGAAACTGTTGGTTGGATATGAAAAATGGGTCTAAGAAGTCATTGACACTTCAAAGAAAGATCCAAGACTGATGGTTGTGTTAGGGTAACTGATAAATTAAATTTATCAGGATGTATTTGTTCCAATGTATTTTGCATTCATAAATGTATGTGTTACAAAGTCAAGTGACAAGAAAATGGACACTGATGTATCAAATTGAACCAGGTCCTTAATTGTATCATTGGAATCAAAACATGTAAGAGGGTGGACACTGATGAATCAAAGTGAACCAGGTCCCTCAGGGTCTAAATGAGGACACTGAACCCTCAAAACTGAACCCCTCAAACCTGTCAAAGTGAACAAGGTCACTGAACCTGATCACTGACCACTGAACCTGGTTATTGAACCTCCTGTCACTGAACCTGGTCACTGAGACTTAAAGGATCATACAGTTGAACCTAGGTTCTAAACCCTGTCACTGAACAACCTGAACCCTTAGACTGAACCCTCAGTCTTATACCTTTTACCAATCACCTTAAGCTATTTGTATATTCAAATAGGGGGAGACTGTTGGGTCCAATAAATTGACCCAATCACCCTGAACAAGATTTGAAAATAAAATAGCCTAACTCACTAAATAAATAGTGAGTGACTCACTGATAAAGAAATCAGTGAGTGTTGTTTAGTGCTCTTTACTTACTGATACGGTGTCAGTGAGTAAAATATATGAGCTACAAACAACACCAGTGACACTGAGATTTTGACAAATGTCTCAGTGATCCTGAAGACCTATCTCTACATACAGAATGAAAAATATGGGTGGGAACTTTCAAGAGAAGAAGTCAAACAAGTACAAGACTTTACCATAAGAGTGAGAATATTGTGATGACACATCAAAAGGATGGTTGGCGCTTTTCCAAAAGAGAAAGATGAAGATGGACCACATGGGGGACCACATGTCACCATCATCACATGTCTTGTATTATTAGTTGCTATATATATGTTTGTATTGTAATAGAGATAGGTATGTATTCTAAACAAACAAAATACATAGTATTAGTTGTTAGGATCATCCTCTCATTGAAACACAAGCATAGCTTGGATCAATGAGAGTTTATTTGTCATTCAATGGGGATAATATACCGAGATTATCCCCGTAAAAAGTTGAGGATGTTATCATGTAGTTTAGTTGGTATTGAAAAATCTTGTAACTATTGTTCTTCATTATTAATGAAGTTGTTCTTTATTTTATCAAGATTTTCTCAATTATTTGGACCAACAAGTGGTATCAGAGCGGGTGGATTATTCTCATGATCCAGATTCGTTCATAGACTGTATTTTCATCACATACCAGAACCGGATCTAAACAAATACCCATGAAAATATCATCTACAACACAACAATAAATACACCATACCAAAACCCAGATTTGGAAAATTACTCTAAATCAAAAACAACACTCGATCTATCGCTCTCATCATCATCAAACACAAAAATCCTCTACTGGTAACACGAAAAATCATCAAAGAAAATCCCAGATTCGGTTAAAACCACAATCTCATCACTCTCGATTTAAGGATAAATCAACAAAAACTCACACCATTCACACAAACCCACATACCACACATCTCAATCTAAATGAAAACCCACATATAAGTCTCGGTCTAAAAAAAACTCACACCAAGATCCCACTGCGGCGGCAATGTGAAGAAGATAAGAAAGAGATAGGAGGCTGACATGGAAGCCATGGGTAAATTCAAGTAGTGTGTCATGACTCAGGGTATGGAAAGGATCAGAAGTAGCTGATTAAAAGATGGGTATTCTCGGGCTTAGCCTGAGCATGTTGAAATTATTATCATGAGTGATTTCAGTTTGTTGAGTATGTTGGTTGAGAATCAGGGAGTGATAATTTGTCGCTCATAATTGAACCTGAACCAAAAATATTTCGGATATGGGAGTATGGTCAGAAGAATAGATGATAGGGGTGTGTGGCGCTTGAATCAGGGACCCTGAAAGGTTGAAACTGAGTTGAGAGATGGAAATGGGTTTTAACTTAAAGCAGAAGGAGGCTAAGTTGAAAAATGTTAATATGGTTTTCAGGCTGATTAGAGTTTTTTCGGGCTGAGCTAGTGCATCAGTGAGTGATGTTATTTGTGTTGTATTGGTTTTCAGACTTAGCCTGAATAGCAACATAAAAAAAAGGAGGTTTAGGGTGTGCGTACGGGCTGAATGAGCCGACAGCAGATGATGGTTAAATAGGGTGTGATATTTGAATCATCCTAAAGTGTACAAGTGTGTACTCAGGAAGTGGTAAGAAAAGTTGTAAAAGATTGCAACATCAGGGTGCTAAGGTGTGTTTTGATCTGAGCATGAAAGTTATTGGATTTTTGGGTCAACTCTTGTTTATGAATCAGGGAGTGTATTTGAATTCAGACTTAGCCTGAAAAAAAACTTGAATGTGAACTCCCTGAGAAGTCCTGAAGAATACAAGTCATGACTCAGGAGGTGTTAAGGTTGAAAAAATATTTTCATGAAATCCTCAAGGTATGAAATATGTTTGTGTGTTTTGAGGTCTTTTGAGATACTGATAAGGATCAGTGGGCTGACAGGGATCAGGTACTAAACAAAAGTCACTGAACTACTCGTGACTCAACCCCGGTAACTGAAACGTTGGTACCATCAGGTCCTGAACCCAAATTAAACCCGAGACCCTGAACCATGGTCTCACTAAACACCCATGTCCCTAAACCCGAGCTACTGAGCTCGTGGTGACTGAACCAGAGTCACTGAAAAGCATCCCCATCTGCACTACCTGAAGACAAACGAGACTAAACCCGAGTCTCAGACATGGTGAGAAACTGTTGGTTGGATATGAAAAATGGGTCTAAGAAGTCATTGACACTTCAAAGAAAGATCCTAGACTGATGGTTGTGTTAGGGTAACTGATAAATTAAATTTATCAGGATGTATTTGTTCCAATGAATTTTGCATTCATAAATGTATGTGTTACAAAGTCAAGTGACAAGAGAATGGACTCTGATGTATCAAATTGAACCAGGTCCTTAATTGTATCATTGGAATCAAAACATGTAAGAGGGTGGACACTGATGAATCAAAGTGAACCAGGTCCCTCAGGGTCTAAATGAGGACACTGAACCCTCAAAACTGAACCCCTCAAACCTGTCAAAGTGAACAAGGTCACTGAACCTGATCACTGACCACTGAACCTGGTTATTGAACCTCCTGTCACTGAACCTGGTCACTGAGACTTAAAGGATCATACAGCCTGAACCTAGGTTCTGAACCCCAGTCACTGAACAACCTGAACCCTTAGACTGAACCCTCAGTCTTACACCTTTTACCAATCACCTTAGGCTATTTGTATATTCAAATAAGGGGAGACTGTTGGGTCCAATAAATTGACCCAATCACCCTGAACAAGATTTGAAAATAAAATAGCCTAACTCACTAAATAAATAGTGAGTGACTCACTGATAAAGAAATCAGTGAGTGTTGTTTAGTGCTCTTTACTTACTGATACGGTGTCAGTGAGTAAAATATATGAGCTACAAACAACACCAGTGACACTGAGATTTTGACAAATGTCTCAGTGATCCTGAAGACCTATCTCTACATACAGACTGAAAAAATATGGGTGGGAACTTTCAAGAGAAGAAGTCAAACAAGTACAAGACTTTACCATAAGAGTGAGAATATTGTGATGACACATCAAAAGGATGGTTGGCGCTTTTCCAAAAGAGAAAGATGAAGATGGACCACATGGGGAACCACATGTCACCATCATCACATGTCTTGTATTATTAGTTGCTATATATATGTTTGTATTGTAATAGAGATAGGTATGTATTCTAAACAAACAAAATACATAGTATTAGTTGTTAGGATCATCCTCTCATTGAAACACAAGCATAGCTTGGATCAATGAGAGTTTATTTGTCATTCAATGGGGATAATATACCGAGATTATCCCCGTAAAAAGTTGAGGATGTTATCATGTAGTCTAGTTGGTATTGAAAAATCTTGTAACTATTGTTCTTCATTATTAATGAAGTTGTTCTTTATTTTATCAAGATTTTCTCAATTATTTGGACCAACACCAACACTTATATCCATCCGTTTTTTTAACCCTACCCGCTATTCAACTTTCTCTTCGCGACTCACATCTCTTGTTCCGGTGTGGATTCGGTTTGTTGCGTCGGTACGGTTGTTATTGTTAATTAGCCCGATCTGAGCTAATGAACATTGTTATCTGCAGTGCTCTCCACCTCATGCTTAACGATTTATCATTGTTGGGGGTATTGCATGAACGACGTATGTTTTCTACTTTTTTTATAGTTTTGTTTAGGCCTTATCTGCTCTTATTTGAGTTATCTGATATTTGTTCTTGCTTCCTTTCATTTGTAAAAAAACATGTGTCTTTGTTAGGTGCGCGGGTTTGTTTATGTTGTTGTTGTTTTTGTTTTATTGGATTTGATTGTGTCTGTCGCACCTTATGTTTCTGTAAAAATGATCAAGAGCACACAACAATCCACAAGTACACCCAGCCAACCACCCCTTGGTGTATTTTATTATAACAATGTCAAGAAGATAAGTCCCCAACTGGGTGCTTACCAGTACAAATACAAAGAAACAAGAACTGGTCTCTACTAGGTAGACACCAGTAATCTCACTACAAAGATCACTCAACACTCATACTTAACAAGATCAAAAGAGATTGATCTTGATACAAAGAACAACAAGATATCAAGACTGATATCACAGAAGAAAGACGATAACTATGTGAAACTTTTAGAGAGAGACTAACAATAGAATAATGAGATTTAATGAAACCCTAAGCTGTATGTATGCTTATATACTCAGCAAAGTTTAGCTTTGGTCCTCGCATTTCTCTTTTCATCACTTTAGGCTCAAACTTCATTAAGACTTTCAAACTTGTCATTATAAGCCCTTCATATTATTCAACACCCCTCCTCAAGTTGATAAGTCTTCACCTTGTAAACTGCTTCCACCATCATCTTGACTGCTACTTTTTCCACAATTGTTAATACCTGCAAACAGATCAAACATACCAAGATTTTTTCAAAATAAAGTATGTTGTCTTTGACCAAGACATTTAGTAAAAATTTCTGCCACCTGCATATCTGTATGAATCTTAACAGTTTTTATTACTCCAGTAGAAACCTTTTCTCTAACGAGATGCACATCTAACTCAAAGTGTTTAGTTCTTTCATGGAAAACAGGATTGGCTGCAATCTGAATTGCAGCACTATTATCACAGAATATATCTACAGGCAACAACCCTTTAAGACCAAGACTATGCAACAAGTTACTCAACCATATTACTTCACAGGTAGTAGAAGCCATGCTTCTATACTCAGGCTCAGCTGAACTTCTAGATATAGTAGCCTGTTTTTTACTTTTCCAAGATATAAGAAAGTTACCCAAGAAAACACAAAAACCAGTTACAGATTTCCTAGTTAGAGGACATTTAGCCCAATCAGAGTCAGCATAAGCTTTGAGCTTAAGACTAGACTCCTTATTAAACTGCAAACCTGAACCTGGAGACCCTTTCAAATACTTCAAAACTCTTAAAACAGCCTTAAGATGAGATTGTAAAGGTTTATGCATGTGTTGACTCAAACAGTGAACAGCATAACTAATATCAGGTCTGGTGTTAGTTAAGTATATCAATTTACCAACCAACTTCTTATACTTATTAATATTGTTCAACACTTTATCATTTTTAGTTTCAATACAACTCAAAACAGAATTTTCAGGCAAGGGTGTATCAACAGGCTTAGCTGCAAGTAATCCATACTCATGTACTAATTCCAAACAATACTTTCTCTGTGTCATACAAATACCATTATCATTTTTTAACACTTCAATTTCAAGAAAATATTTCAATTCTCCCAAATCTTTAATCATAAATTTAGAACTCAAAAACTTTTTAAAGTTATTGATTTCTATCTCATCATTACTAGTGATAACAATATCATCAACATACACAAGCAAAGCAACAAATACAGAACCTTTTTGTTTCACAAACAAAGAACAATCCAGTTTACTCTGCTCAAAACCATGTTCTATCAGAGCACTAGTGAGTTTAGCATTCCATTGTCTAGGTGCTTGCTTAAGCCCATATAAAGATTTATTAAGCTTGCATACTTTAGAATCATCTCCACCATTAAAGCCTTTAGGTAATTGCATATAAACATCTTCATCAAGATCACCATATAAAAAAGCATTATTAACATCTAACTGATATAAAGGCCAAATTTTACTAACAACAATACTTATCAGACATCTGACAGTCACCATTTTCACAACAGGACTGAAGGTTTCATCATAATCAAAACCTTCTCTTTGATGAAAACCCTTAGCAACTAATCTAGCTTTATATCTATCAACTTCTCCTGTAGACTTATACTTGATTTTCCATATCCATTTATACCCAATAGCATGTCTACCAACAGGTAACTCACATTCAGTCCAGGTATTATTTCTATTTAAAGCTTCAATTTCATTGTTCATAGCTTCAGACCAATTAGGATTTTTAACTGCTTCTTCATAACTCTTAGGCTCAACAGATTTATTTAATGTAGAAGCAAAGCACATATTGGTCCTACTCAAACTAGCATAACTCACATACTTTTCAATACCATATCTAACTTTAGAATGCATCACATAATCATTAAACCTAATAGGAGTTATAGACTCTCTACCAGAACTTCTTAATACAGGTGTCTGCACATCTTCATTTACATTTTTAGACCGAGTAAAAACTAAACCAGTGTTTTCAAGATTAGAATTGCCCTCAGACTAGTGTTGGTCACCAAAGTGGGTTAGAGATTGCCTATCTTCATGATGCATATAAGTAGTATCTATTTCATTATCACTAGCATCATGTGAAGATAGCATACTACCATCCTCAACTGGTGCATCTTCCCCTTCATCATTGGGACTTTGAGACTTTGGACTATCAATAAACTTCAAGTGTTCAACCTCATTTACACTATTTGTATCAGTTGACTCACAGGTTTTCAATTTTAAAGGAAAAACATTTTCATAAAACTTCACATCTCTGGCAAAAAACACATTCCTTGTATCCAAACTCAAAAGTTTATAAGCTTTCTTAGTAGAAGAAAAGCCAATCAGAACACATTTTTCAGACCTATAAGACAACTTATCATGATTATTCAAAATGGTAGCAAAACATAGACATCCAAAAGACCTCAAATGGGAAAGCTTAGGTTTAGTTTTATACAACAACTCATAGGGACATTTACCATTTAGAACAGAAGATGGCAGCCTGTTTATAAGATATACAGCAGTTAGAACACAATCAGACCAAAAACTCAAAGGAATCCCCCCTTGAAACATAAGACTCCCAGCTACATTGAGCAGGTGTCTATGTTTCCTTTCAGCAATCCCATTTTGCTGAGGTGTATGAGCACAAGATGTTTGATGTATTACACCAAGATCAGATAATATTCCATTGATTTTCTTATTTACAAATTCAGTACCATTATCAGATCTAACAGTCTTAATTTTAATACTAAATTGATTAGAAATTAAGTGAATAAAAGAGGAAAATACATCAAACACCTCATCTTTAGTTTTAATCAAGTAAGCCCACACAACTCTAGAATAATCATCAACAACAGTGAGAAAATACTTATATCCTTCTCTACTTGTTACTCTGTAAGGACCCCATAAGTCAAGGTGAATAAGTTCACCAAGATTCTTAGACTTATGATCAGACAGAGGGAAAGGTTCCCTTGTCTGCTTAGCCCTATGTCAGATCTCACAAACAAAAATAGAAGAATTCTTGGAAATACCAAGATCCTTTTGAAGAACAGACAAGACTGGATCAGCAGGGTGACCCAATCTATTATGCCAAACAAGCTTAGACACATTATAAGACATGACCATATTACACTCACCCAAAGTATTATCAGACTGCATATCAAACAAATACAATCCATCAGACTGACTACCAGTCCCCAGAACTTTCTCCCTTTTCAAATCCTGAATATAAAAAGTATCTTCATCAAAACCAACAAACATTTTGCTATCTCTAATCAAACCAGGAACCACTAAAACATCATAAAGAGTCACATTATTTGTTAATTTTAAATTTCCAACATGACTTATAGTGGCAAGAGTACCATTGGGATGTCCAACAGTAATCTTAAGACTAGAAATATCCACAACATTAAACATACCAACAGTAGAAACAATCAAGTGCTGATTAGCACCTGAATCTATAATCCATCCCAAAGATATAGTTTTAACAGAAAGACTAGAATTCCCAAAGAAATATTTAGGAAAATTAATATTAAACCAAACATTTCCATTAAAGAATGAAGCCCTACCTGCCATATTGGCATGTATGCTTCTAGAAGAACTATCATTGATCAAAGACAAGAGTTTCTTCATCTGTTCAGAAGTAAAACCAGAAGATGTATTTGCAGATGAAGTAGTAGATGATTTTTTAGACACTTTATTTTCAGCATTAGCATTATAGTTTTGTCTAAAACCATTTTGTTTAGCTAGCTTATTAATTTTAACAAAGCCAGGTGGAAAACCAATGAGTTCATAGCATTTTTCAATAGTATGTCCAATCTTACCACAGTTTTTACAATTCAGATTAGGATTAGGACCTCTATTAGCAGTATTAGTATTAAAATTGGTTCCTCTAGTGTTATTATTGTTGTTATACATTCTTCTATTGTTATTAAATGACTTAGCAGCAAAAGAAGATGCATTAAGTTTAGACTCAGAAACACTAGAGGACTCAAGAATCCCTATGTGGGACTCCTCCCTAGACACAACAGCATAAGCATCTTTAACCTCAGGTAAAGGATCTCTGGTGAATAAAGCAGTACTAACAGGTTGATAACAGTCATCAAGACCCATAAGAAATTGCATCAGTTTCATTAACTGCTGATGCAATACTAACTCAGTACTAGCCTCACAAGCACATTTATATTCACAAACACATTTAGGCAACTTAGTTAGAGAATCAAATTCTCTCCATAAAGAATTTAGCCTATGATAGAAATCAGCAACATAACTACCACCTTGTTTAACAGGGTTAATCTTTTGCAACAAATTGTATATAACAGAACCATCAAATTTATCATATTTTTCTTTTAATTCTTGCCAAACAGAAGCAGCATTTTCAGAATAAACCAATCCCATATAAACATCATGAGACACAGAATTCATAATCCAAGTTAAGACAATAGCATTGCATTTATCCCATTGAGCAGACAAGACACTACTAGTAACAAATGATTCCTTAAGACAAGTACCATCAACAAAGCTATACTTATTCCTAGCTTGTAAAGCCAATTTCATAGCACCAAACCAGATTCTATAATTTTCAGTTCCAAGAAGTTTAAATGGAATAAGAGCAGTACTACTATTGTCATTAGTTTGAATATGAAGAGGATTACCATCATCAAGATTACTAATTAACACTTGAGTATTACTACCACTAGGTTCATCTTTAATAGCCATAATAACCAATCAACAATAACAAACAGCAAGAACTAACAAAAATAATCACAAGAAACAATGACAACAAGACCAACAAATAACTACACCTAAACAGCATAATCAACTTCCAAGACTGCCCAGATCCTATCCTCCTTCGACTTAGACACAACAAGAAACTAAGAAACAGAAATAACAAACTATAGAAACTACAACTCACACCTAAGAATAACGACAAACCAGCCAGAAGACTGGGGACAGCCAGAGCAGGTATTCGTACCAATCAATGTTGGCAGATCAAAAAGTTAACTGTCCCGTTTGCACCTTCTAAACTAAATTTGTGTTATCTTAAGAGATAGAAAATCACTTACAGAGATATACCAGCGGAATGAGATACAAAACTCACTAGATTCACTTAGTCTAGTGAGATTGTAATCAAGAACGGGCCCAATACCAACAGGAAAACACCAGGGATAAAAAACCCCAAATTTCCAAATTAGGGTTTCAAAAAACCCTAATCAAGAAAACCACAAATTCACCAGATCCTTACCCAAACAGATCAAATCAACCACGGCCATTAAGAAAACAGCCTCAATTAACCAATACAACCACCAATTGCAAGAATCCCCAAAAAAAACTTCGAAACCCTAGAATCTCAAAACCACCAGATCAGAACCGTGCGCTCTGATACCATGTAAAAATGATCAAGAGCACACAACAATCCACAAGTACACCCAGCCAACCACCCCTTGGTGTATTTTATTATAACAATGTCAAGAAGATAAGTCCCCAACTGGGTGCTTACCAGTACAAATACAAAGAAACAAGAACTGATCTCTACTAGGTAGACACCAGTAATCTTACTACAAAGATCACTCAACACTCAGACTTAACAAGATCAAAAGAGATTGATCTTGATACAAAGAACAACAAGATATCAAGACTGATATCAATACTGATATCACAGAAGAAAGACGATAACTATGTGAAACTTTTAGAGAGAGACTAACAACAGAATAATGAGATTTAATGAAACCCTAAGCTGTATGTATGCTTATATACTCAACAAAGTTTAGCTTTGGTCCTTGCATTTCTCTTTTCATCACTTTAGGCTCAAACTTCATTAAGACTTTCAAACTTGTCATTATAAGCCCTTCATATTATTCAATAGTTTTTTTAATGTTTGCCATTTGACCCAATTACTAGTGTGAGGGTGTTGGATTCATTTAGGAGTTCTTCGAGTGATAAGAGTATTAAAAGCCTTATTTGTACCCAAAATTGGCTTCATAAGGATAAGGATAAAATTTTGGAAAAAGAAGAAGATTGTGAAACAATAATCACTGGTACGTGTTGAGTTTATGATATATAAAATACAATAAAACATAAAGACATCAAGAGTACACAGCGGAAGACTTAAGATCATAACAAATAAATTAATTAACTGAAAGTATGCGTAACATACCTCTTGCGAATGTCAAATTCCTCGAGCAAAGCAAAACAACCCTCGAGCAAAGCAAAACAAAGAAGTACTTATTAGTGTAAGAATAATGTCTTACAACCACGTTCTTGTACACATGAATTAACCAAACGAATCAAGCGATTGCTAGATCTAACACAAGTCCTCGTTTAAGAAAAACGAAACCAAACTCCCTTACTATTGGGGTATTCGGCCGAATATTAGACTAGAGAGAGGAGAGGAGAGATCTAGGGTTAAATCAATGCACAAGTGTATGAAACCCTAGAACCTAACCCTCTTTAAATACTAGTAGGTAAACTTAGGGAACAAGTTTATGAATTAGGGCTTTGGAAAGGCCCCTATGGCCGGCCATGTAGACAAGCCCAAATGAAATCCATAACTTTTCCAAGTTTTCCATTTCTAGTCCTTTCTCTTTTCATTTAACGGTCGTTAGTTATTTTTCCGTTAAATACTTAACGGTCGTTAACCGGACTTAATGTGCAATAATTAATCGTAAACATAAACATTAATTATTAATTTTAATTCTCATTCGCTAATGTGTGCAATCCCGTGGTCACGAGTTCGAATCCGGACATTCACATGTTTGTAAATATATACATTTCCAACAGCTCCCATTTATATATGTTTACAAAACGTGAAATGACATTGGTTAGCGTCTAGCAACACGCCAATGCCCCCGGTACAACTCGTGTATGGTTTTCTGGAGAAAAACCAAGTTTGATGATTCATCATCATATTCATCCTTTTGTTTCTAATACCATGTTAATAAGAATATGGATCTCACTCATTTCTTAATTAACTATTATGTTTCTCGCTTTATGTGATTGATCAAGATTACCAATTCTTCTGAACATATTCCATAAGACCTTGGGCATGGCCATGCAAACATCTTAACAACCCTACGAGGGGCCCAGTAGTATTATACTTCAAAATAAATTTGAAGGAAACAAATCCCATTTTGACTACAAGCAGGATTCACAAATTTCGCAACACTTCTGAAAACAACCCTTATAACTACCAGTTACGTATAGCGTTAGATTGCTTCACAAAAATGCACTACATCCATGACATATCTCTTGTATCTCAAGTCAGAGGATAAATATATATGATATACTTAATGACTAAGATCCATAAAATATCATCATGTGGGTGGGATAAGTCCTATACTCAATTCATTGAATATCATCTGAAATTAGTCATGCTACGCATCAATATACTTTCAAGTATATTCTAACTAATACTCAGATTTGTCTTAATTCAATATCATTCCCATGTTATTGATCGACAACGGACTATTTAGAATAACTTAAGTTATTCAAGGATTTAAACATGCAAATACAGGACACAATATTATAAATGAAATTCAACGTATACCGTACTTTAATTCATTATAAATAATAATTGTTTAACATCCTTTATCCAAATACTAAATAGATCAATGCATGATAATACTAGTTAGTGAATTTTTCCACAAGTCATGAAAATCATACTTGTTGACAAGGCATAATTTCAATTAACTTTGATCTATAGGAATTTTGAGAATACTTATTTCAAGAATTCAATAAGTGAATTTCTTGTATATGTTTACACATATTGTCATATCATTCCATAAGGTGCGTGATAACCTGAACCACCCTTTTATGACAATCATCTTTCAAAACTTTAAAGTTTTAAAGTATTCTTCATTCTTTAATGTATAATGCAACTATGCTCTTAGTTGAGCATAACTAGTCAACATGGTCATCATCAAGGATACCATGACTAGAATTGAGTGTCATCTCAATTATACCAGCATCATTGTGTACAATAATATGCTCTTTAAACATCCGTAAACTTTGAACAGTTATAGTGTAATGTTGGTGCCTACCAAACTCAAGTTTGTTGGCAATGACAATTATGAAACAATTGTCATATAATCATCCATAAAATCTAGGAGCATCTCCAGATTGTGGAATGTGATTCTAAATCCAAACATATTCCTTTAAAATATTTATTACACTAACAAGTTTCAATGTTGTCAAATCATCTTGTAATCAAGCATGACACAACAACTTTATACACAACATGATGTTCATGATGAATCTTCAAGTTAAACTTTAAGATCTCATTTATCTTGTCAAAGATATGTATTCATCATGTTCTATTTGACTCATTTATTTACCGCATATGTTTATAATAATAAACATATATTCCAAGGTTATATATCTTATTTCCAAATCTTACAAACGAAGTTTCATTCCCAACTAAAACTTAATTTAAGTGGAATGTAGTTGCCTATACAACATATAAGATTTAAGAAAAAATAAATAATACTCCCACTAGCTTTCAGGAATACTAATGAGCAATCTTATTTTAATTATTAAATCAAACATGGATTTAATATTAAACATAAGAAACATCTCCTAGATGCTTGCATATATCCATTCATGGATTCTTGCAGTTTGTACATATCCAAGGATTATTTGAATTCATAAAAATTCTTTGTATTACTCATCGTCCTCGCAAAAGTAATTTCACAACAAAGAGTTATGACATTCATTGTCAAAATTTCATATCAATGAAACTAAGTATGACAATTATAATCTTTATACTTCTATTTAATGTATCTAGAAAGAATATTCAATCATAGTTAATTGCTTACATATGATTAATATTATTATCACTAGACATGCATTAAATATGTGTACAATATTGTCCATATGATTTCTACACAAAGATTTAAACCACTAGGGTTTCCACCCTTTGAAGAAACTCATTTTCATTATTAAGATAAATCAAGTATCTAAAGTTGATTATCTTTATGGACAGCATCTCTACATTTATAGTATGATTGATTTTCCACAATTCAACATTTGGTAAATTTATCATTATGATTAACAGGCTTACCATGATCCTGTGACTCATATTCCTCAGCATATTAAATATCTGAGATATCCTTACGGATCTATGAATGACAATTCCATCATATTAAGGTCTATCATTTTCATGTTTAGCCTCATCATGATATTTGCTAGTGCATTTTAGAAGATTATGTATTTTGTAATTCAATCTTTCAAGATCTAAACAAAACTCCCACTTGCCTTTAAAAATTTAAAGATTACCTTTAAATAGTTTAGCAAGTAGAGCAACAATACATTGTTCTCTTTTGGGATATTACAAAAAACATTGACAGTTTCTAACATTAGTTTGTTACAACTCACTCTATAAGTAGTTTAACAAATTCAGAACTTCATTTATAAGACTTAATGTGATTCATCACATTCCATAAACAAATGGTGTCTTATTAATCTTCTAGGTTGGAGTCTTATTAAGTATATTCAATCTATACTCAATCTACTAACCTTGATAGCTTTTGGAAGAAACTATAGTTATCTTGAATCAAATAATGCCCACAGATTTTGATTCTTCTAACAGAACATACCATAAAACTATGGTATTTCCTTAGAATTAATATTGTAAGAAAATCTAACAATATTTTAGATAACCATCTACTCTTTTGGCTTACCTATTTACCAACAAAGTAAAACTTAATGGTACAATAGAATTACCAAGTCAATTGCATACATTATAACACAAATATTTTTGACCAAGTCAAAAGACATATTAGTTATAATCCCACTATACGTTATAAGTCATTGATCAACTCATTGACTTCATGCATATGTCTTAAAAAATAGCAAGTTAACGTCTTACTTTATATTGTAAGTCTTGTATAAAAAGACTTCATGTTTGTGACTTTACAAAATCATAAACATTTATAATTAAAGTAATTATGAACACCACCTCGGGTTTCAATTCATATTTCAAGTTAATATTTACTACATATATTTAAGTCATTCAACGAATACTCAAATTCAAGGTAGTATTAGATTACTTCATTTAATTATGTCATTCCATGAAATGTTCCATGTAAGAAACTGCAGAATCATCCATGCTCGTTCTCACGACACGTGGATATTTTACCTTGGGCTACAATCTAGTTCACGTTCTCACGTAACATAAATTGTAACTACAAGTGTTTCTTAAATATTGAATGACATAAATATTTAAAATAAAGTAGTCTTTGTTATCATCTTGACACATGTTCTTAATAGGGCAATCATACATATATAAATGTATACTTCCTATTAGAACATTATTCTCTTACTTTACAGTCAAGAGAATCCTTTTAAATCATATTAATATGTGTTGTACCTTGCACACAATAAGATTTCCCCCACTTGTGCATGGAACAACATCATGTAGCATATAAACAACACGATACACGTTCGTTTATTTGATTAATATGATTTGTGTCATAGATATAACAAGTAGATGTAGAACTATATTGTTTAGTAAGGAAACGTACACGACTATCCTTAAAACATAAGTGTCTACAATTGGAAAGTAATTATCTTTGAAGATAATTTGGGTTACTACACAGGAAATAAGGCTTGTAGCTCCCACTGAATTAGAAATCATTAAAACAACTTCTTATTCAGTAATGCAACACAAATGCTCCCACTGAATCTGACAACATTGTAAGTGTTGCATAACCAGTGAAAACAACTTTCTTGCTTTTACTTTCCTACACCTTTGAAGAACCATACGTAATCATTACTAAGGTACTAAAAGGTGTATTCTACTATATGAATGATAGGTTATCCATCAATGTTATTAACTCAAAAATTGGGTATGCAATTTCTTCCTCAACAGTACCATCCCATACTTGGTATGTAGTACCTTTAAAGGCTAAAGCAAAACAACTAGATAAAAATATGCTAGTTTGCCTTTTACCAATTTTTCGGTAATTAGTCTAGCTTCTAATCTAGTAACTCATATACATGTTTTCCAGTTAACCAACATTCATGTTGTTACAAAGGATTCATTCACCAAATGAGGGTAATGAAATCTTTATGGAAAATAAGATGTGCAATTCATTGCTAAGAGTTACATTAGAATTTAGACAATTCAAATGTTCCTATTATACCTTTCTCATTCATGAAAAGGAATAGGATTGAGTCTCATGCTTCTCCCATGGAAAAGAGACTTCGTTTGTCTTATCAGTAAATTATTCTCGATCAAACATTTGTTTGAAAGCAGAGTGGATCAATTTACTAAACAAAGACTAAACCACGTTTACGGTTAAATGTTGCATTTATACATTCAAAAGAATTACAAAATTCAATTTTAGTATTTTTGACAATTAACCTTTTCAATAAACAATTAAATACCCAAGGTTCATATTCATATAACCAATTAATTATTATTGAAAACTAGGATCCAAATTGTCATAATTTCATCACGTCAGTTGATCTGCTAGTAATGAACCTTATACAAAATGGTAGAGCTATTGCTCAATTGCCAATTTCAATTGCAATTCCTAGATTTATGGGATTTACATATAGCCAATATCAATCGCCATGTAAACATGTTTTATCCCATCTTATGCCTTGAGTTGCCAGTTCTCACTACAAAACTCAATTAAGTTATCCAACTTAAGAAACTGCAAAATCGTCCATGCCCGATCTCACGACACGTGGACATTTTACCCTTTGATTAAGATCTAAGTCACGTTCTCACGCAAATAGAAAGTAATCTTAGGTGTTTCCGTTTCGTTGGATGACATATAACTTAAATTAAAGGGTAACAGTTTTGATGTTAAATCAAATATGTACAAAGATGTCATGCATTCATCTTTGTAGCATAGTTTTTATTAAAACATTTATATCTTGTTTTAATGTATAAGCTTTTCATCATCAAACTTTAATTGAGGTATTGGGTTCACCAATCAAGGAATTTAGTGTTAATTATCATCCATTATACCGTACTTTTGCATAAGTGTAAACACTTAGTGTTTCGGATAATTACCACCGAAGTGGCGCATGGAATTAAAACTAATTCGCCCTTAAGATGAGCTTGCACATTTAATGGCTTACTAAGTAGCTCCATTCGAACTTACAGAGGGCAGAGGACCAGGTACGCGCTAAAGCACAACCTTAGACATCCTTTCAGTGTGACTGTGCGCACTTCTTTAAACCCCTTTTATTAGTTCATTCTCATGGGTGAGCCTTTCAGACCATTTGTACCAAAGTCATCAATCAATTAAACGATTATGATTACTATTCTTAAAAATACATGTTTCACCATTGTTTAGGTCAGTTTATTTTTCTTGTAAAAATACCCTTGTTACACATAACAAACAAACAAGTATTTATAAAAATAAACAAATAAACAATGAATGCATAACAAATAAAAGTCATGCATATCAAATAGCCACATGCAAACGTTTTTGATAATCCTATTAATAACCAATTCTAGATATGTCAATATGCATATATTTAATTAAGACTTTCACCCGTTTTCATCTATGTACAAGGTGAACCACATGCATCGATTCATCGATTGCGCAAGTCAAAATTAAATACATACCACATAGCACATAATTGATTAAATTAATAATTATTGAGGTCTTCCCCAATTTTAGATCTATCATAATTTAGTGTATATCACTTAAACAAGAAAGACATACAATAAAAGCAGATCCATGATAAAACATGCAGATAATTATCATGGACATAAAATTACACTTAACAATTAATGCAATTAAATCAAAGTTACGCATATACACATAAAGTTGCATGCATCTTAGGGTTTCTAATCCAATTAAAACAATAGTTTACAAAACCCTAATTAGGGCACCAAAATAAACACCCCCCTAAAAAATTAGGGTTTAGGTTTTGCAAACCCTAGATCTAAGCATACAAATAATAACACATTCATGTTTATTTTAATTATGTGTTTCAGTAATTAATTACTTGTTATACAAGGCTCGTGATGCCACTGTTGAGTTTATGATATATAAAATACAATAAAACATAAAGACATCAAGAGTACACAGCGGAAGACTTAAGATCATAACAAATTAATTAATTAACTGAAAGTATGCGTAACGTACATCTTGCGAATGTCAAGTTCCTCGAGCAAAGCAAAACAAAGAAGTACTTATTAGTGTAAGAATAATGTCTTACAACCACGTTCTTGTACACACGAATTAACCAAACGAATCAAGCGATTGCTAGATCTAACACAAGTCCTCGTTTAAGAAAAACGAAACCAAACTCCCTTACTATTGGGGTGTTCGGCCGAATATTAGACTAGAGAGAGGAGAGGAGAGATCTAGGGTTAATTCAATGCACAAGTGTATGAAACCCTAGAACCTAACCCTCTTTATATACTAGTAGGTAAACTTAGGGAACAAGTTTATGAATTAGGGCTTTGGAAAGGCCCCTATGGCCGGCCATGTAGACAAGCCCAAATGAAATCCATAACTTTTCCAAGTTTTCCATTTCTAGTCCTTTCTCTTTTCATTTAACGGTCGTTAGTCATTTTTCCGTTAAATACTTAACGATCGTTAACCGGACTTAATGTGCAATAATTAATCGTAAACATAAACATTAATTATTAACTTTAATTCTCATTCGCTAATGTGTGCAATCCCGTGGTCACGAGTTCGAATCCGGACATTCACATGTTTGTAAATATATACATTTCCAACAGTACGTCTGTTAATTTTTAATACTCGTTAATTTACAGGTATCGTTTCTTGCTAATTATATCACTTTCATATAGATTCAAGTGAAGATGAAGGTACTAGCTCCAAAAGGAATGTCAATGAAAATGAAAGCTTTTATTAATGAAGATTGAAGAATATTAGAAGGATAATATGTTTAAAGAACGAAAGCTTATTTTGTGGATTGAAAGCTTATTTTGTGGATAATATGGATGACTTGTTAGTTTTTATTTGCCTACTCTTGTAATTTTACGCAAAAGGCCTACTGATGTAATGATGTTGCCTACATCATAAATGGAAGCTTATATTCTGATGTACTGATGTTGTAGCCTACATCATAAATATAAATTTTGCCTGTTGTTACATGATGTACTGTTGTTATATAATGATCTTGATTTGCTGTTTAGTATGGTTGGTGTTTTATTTTACGAGTAAGGAGGCGGTGTTACATATGCTTTTAATCCTCAAGTGTTATATTTTTTAGTGCTTTTGTCACTGATCAGCACGTATATATGTTTGTATATTCGGCTGCAAGCCTGCAAGTTTTATTTTGTCTTTGACGTACACACTTGTATGACTATTGTTTAGTTTAAGATCTGGGTCTCCCAAATCAGAAAAGAAAATATGAATCTTGGTTTGACTGTGTTTTTAGATTGTTTGTGTTTGATTTGGGTTATTTATCCATTTAAAGATGTTTGTTTCTATTTTTTTTTACTTGAAAGAACAGATAATAAGATGACACATATTACCTTGAATTTATAATGTAAAACTGTTATCTTTACTAAACTAAAACAACTAAAAAATCCAAGATGATGATGGAATTATTGACTTCTCTTTGCTTCACTTTTAATGAATGCACGCTGCTAGTTGCTTAAAGCAATTGTCAAAGATCACTTTGCTTATTGTTTACATACATATTGTTGATTTTGGCCTTTTCATTTTATAAGATCATTCGTCAAAAAGGTGTTACGACAATAAACATCAAGGTAGTTACTATCATTGTACGAACATATTATGTGATTTTAACTACTAAGTTTAAAAAATCAAATTATATGATTTGGTAAATGGCGCAGACCCGAACCCGACTTGACCCGACCCGATTTGACATTTACCCTACTAACCCGATCTCAAATAAAGTCGGATATTAAATTTAGCCTTGATTCGACTTGGACCTGACCCATTTGACCAGAACTCGATAAACCCGACTTGATTAACACCCCGAATTGCGTGTGTGAAAAATAGGTTGGGGTTCCATTAAAGCAAATGGTTGAAAATGTTTAGCGCATATTGTTGTATAGTAGTGAAGATATACTTCACTGGATAAACCCCATCATGTTATACATTTTTTATTTTTTAGACTTTTCTCATAAATGCTTTTTACCCGCCACAAACTCGAACAAAATTATCTCGCTAGACATTTACCCTTCAAAATGATAGGAACAATGCAACATTGACAAATATTTTTTAAAAACAATTTATTTTACATACCAAACTTTTATCACATAAAGAAAAGAAAAAAATCTCAAACACTCAATTTCTTGTTGAAAAAAAAATGATATTAATTAATATTTAAAATAAAATTCAATTACACATATTTTTTATAATTTAAATATTTTATGAACCGTTGATCGTTAGACAAAACAAATTATACTGTCACGATTAACATTAAATTATCTATCTATAGACTGACACTTTGATACATTTTCTACAAAGTTTTTTTTTTTTTTTTTTTTTCAATTCTCTTAGCTGAATAAAAAATAAATTACATATCACATGTGATTAAACACTAATCTCGAAATTCGAACACTAAACATCCGTACTAAAATTGACATAAGTATTTGTTTATAAATAAAAACTTTTTCCTTTTTTTGCAATGGTAACTATACATTATTGGCTTTACAACCATATATCGCACACACTATATTTGAATTATAGAATATAGCATTTCATTTATAAAACTTCTATAATCACATGTAAAAAAATCACATGTAATTTTATGTGTTTTATCCAAATTAGTGTAATATCACATGTGATTTTTCATGTAAGTTTCAACAATGAAGGGAAAAAAAACGAACAACCGTAAAAAAGGTGAAAAAGTTGAAAAAAACGAAAAAAAAAATTTGTCGAAAGTATATCAAAGTTCCTATCTATATAAAGATAATTAAATGCTCATCGCGACAATATATTTTTTTCGCTTAACCATTAACGGTTTAAAGAATGTAAATATTTGAAAAAAAAAATGATGAAAGCAGGTTTGTTAAAAATGAGTGGCAGAGATTTGTCTCTTAGTATGTGAATGAATGATTGTTATTAGGGTTAAAGCTAAAGATACGCAACATATTTATTCAAAACAGATGATCTAAGCAATGAACTTTGAAAATTACCATTCTACGCAATATACTTACAAATTTGGAACGATCTACGTAATATGACCGGGAACTAGTAGGTTACTAGATTACAAACTTTGAAAAATTACAGAAATGGTCCCTGTGGCGCGATGACTTTCACCGGTCATCCCTTGAAATTTTTTTTACATAAAAAAGTTATAGTAACGGTCCTTATGGTTTGCATTGACTTTCACTTTTAGTCTTTTTCTTATACTTTTTCACTTGTTCTCTTACGTTCTTATCCGTTTTCATTTGTTTCTTTTATGTTTTCGTCCGTTTCTATACGTTTTAGCCTGGTGTTGGGTTCAGTAAATACCCAAACCCCTTAATCTAGGATTTGAATAGAAAATAGCCCAAGTGTTTAGTCCATTGAACACTAAACAGGTCACTGAGTGCATAGCCTCTCAGTGAGTCATCTTCGGGATACTTAGTACGAGGCATAGAAGAAGTCTCTCCACTCAGTAAGGCGGAACTTAAAGGGTGAAGACTGAGTCAAGAAGAAGATGATGGATTCAGTGAGTGATGACAATAACTCACTGAATCCCCAAGACTCCTTTCCAACTGCTTACACTGAAGTAGAAGACTGAAGGATGAAAAGACTGAAGAAAGAGCGGGACTAGGCGGGATAAGTTTGAATCAGATAAGACGAAGTCCTTATCAACCAAAGTCAACTTTCCCTGAATGGCTAAAGATCAGGCTCAGTGTCATCACTGACTTTAGGAAAGTAGTCTTGTATCTTACCTAGAATAGTCTTTGTAAACAGAGACAAAATACATCAGTATTTTGTCTTCTGTATGATGTCAGTTTGTCACTTAGGAAAGAGTTAAAACTCATACATGTATAAATAGCATAAGAGATTGAGTGAAAAGGTTAAGCTTGTGAATTGTAAAAACACACACACGCAAGCCATCTTTTCACTCCTCCAAATACAACTTAGTTCCTGAGATAGCTTAGTGAGCTCTAAGGGTTGTGCTCAGACTTAGCCTGAGCTTAGAGAGGAGTCACTAAACTTTGTTATTTCAATCCCAAGTACTATTCCGCAAGTACTTGGGTAACGTATTCTTTGTTGATTTATTACTAATAAGAATATGATGTTGAAAATTTATAAGTATGTTTTACTTATGTTAATTTTAGTCATTGTTCACTATTAACTTGTTTTTTATTCTTAAACTATTTTAAACGATAGTGAACAAGGAACAACAAGTGGTATTAGAGCCAGGTTAATTATAAAACTTGTTTTTTTTTGCCGCTCTAAAAGTTTTTAAATTAGTATCCTAAATGGCTGAAATTGATGTACCCCAACTAGTCGATAAAAAGGGTGGAGCTTATTCAGCTATTGTCCCTAGACTTGAAGTTGGCAAATTCAACAAATGGAAAAAGCGAATGCTTTGCTATTTGATTGGGATGGAACCTTATTATATCAAGTGTATAAATGAAGGTCCATTTGTCCCAAAGACTGCTGAAGGGTTGCCCAAACCTGAAGCTCAGTGGACCCAGGATGAAAGGAGAGTGGTCAACCAGGACCAAACACTCAAAAGTATCATAATATCTTGTCTTCCTGACGATATTATGGAGTCTGTTATAAGTTGTAGTACAGCTAAGCAAACCTGGGATGACCTAGTTCATAGTCATGAAGGACCATCTGATACCAAGGAAAACAGGATAATGGAACTGAAACTTGAGTATAACACCTTCAGGGCTAAGGACTCAGAAACTCTCTCTCAAACTTACACCCGGTACAAAACTCTTTTAAATGAACTGTCAAATGATGGTGTTAAGTTCTCCAAACATGAAATCAATGTTGGTTTTGTCAACAGTCTCCCTGAGAAGTGGTTGAATTTCTCTCAAGGAGTTAGGAATGCTAATCATATCCAAAATCTTGAGCTTCCTGAAATTTATGGGAAATTTGTCTATGAGGAAAACCTCATCAACAGACGATACCCTGACTTAAAGAAGTCTTCGGAAGTCAAGAAGTCCCTGACCACCACCTCATCACCAATATCAACTGCTTTCTATTCTAACAATGTTGTTCAAGATTTTTCGGAAAATTCTGATGATGAGCCTGATGAGAGATCAAGTGAGGAGTACCTAAATGACCTAAACACTGAATTCCAGGAAAGGGCACTCCTTGCTAACTCTCGAAGGTTTATAAAAAGAAACAAAGGTTTTTCAAATGCCAAAGCAAATGAGGACACTGAATGCTTTAAGTGTCACAAAAGAGGTCATTTTGCAAAAGACTGTTAATTTCTGAACCCTCTTATAAACCATCAGGGTCAAATCAGTCCTCAGGCTTTGGCAAATTTCAACCAAAAATCTATCAGTCTCATCAAAACTTTCAAAACAAAACTGTTGATTTTGAAGCAAAATATAAGAAAGTCAAAGCTAAGCTTGCATTGCTTGAGGCCAATCCCTCAGAAACAACAAAAAGTGTTCAATCAATGCAGGGTAAAACAAAGGCCTTGTTGTTGAGACCTTCGACTGGGATGAAGAGCCAGTGTCATCAGATGATGAAATGGTGCATGTCAGTGCACTGATGGCCCTCTCAGAATAGGACAAGCTAGATGTTGGAAAGAATCATGCCAGAAATGGAGAATGGGTCAATATCACAATGAAGAAGGTAAATATTCTACTTTCTATGGATGATGACTCTGATTGGCAGTCTTACATGAATTATCTGAATGTTGACCATAAGTTTGTAGAGGAGCAAAGACTTAATATTTTTTCAAAATACAACAAGCTAAGTTTTGAATTAAACAAGTGTAGGGATGAACTGCTTCTTTTAAAACAAGCTAAGCTTGAGGCTGTCACTTTGCAAATTCAAAACACTGAATTAGTTTAAAGAAATCAGGCTCTTCAGGACGAACTTAAAAAGGTTCAAGATATTCTTGATAGTTGGACTGCCAAGAATCCCAGGGTCTTTGATGCTGTGGGAGCCCCCAGTAGCAAGAAGAGAGTCTTAGGTGAAGATCATCTTCTTGACTCTCTCAACAAAGGCCAAGGTCCTAAGCCATTTGTGTCTGCTGGTATGATTACCAACATGTTGACTACTCCCAAACCAAGTGATTGGATTGAAAGGATCAATCCTGAGAGTAAGCTTCCAAATTTCGATTCTGGAAGGATTCTAAAGCCTAAAAGCCAAGCTCTAAAGAGCATGCTTGGACTCCCTGATGTACCCAGTAGTACTAAACACATCTCTGAGTCTGAAGCAGAATCTCAAGCACCGCTTCCACCATTGAAACCTCTTCAGGGTGCTACACCAAGCTCTGAGCTTACTCCACTACAATTCAATCCTCACTCACCAAAAGAAAGGTCTGGACTTGGTAGAACCATCCTGAAAAGACCAACAAAACCAACTCAACAAGAGTCTACTCCTACTGAGACTTCGACATCTTCTGTTCCCACTGAAGCTGACCAAATTCAGCAACTAACTGAGCTTGTGAGGAAGCTGAATGAAAAAATGGAATCCATCGAAAAAGCTCCTGATTCAATCAAGGATACTAAGTCAGCCTCATCTAGCTCATCAAAGTCAAAATCCACCAACAAACCCAAGCAAAAGTTTGAGATGTGTCATTACACCACCATACCACGACAATGCTATAGAATCCTTTTTGCATGATCGCAAAAGGATGATCACAGGACTGCAGACCACCTACAGTATGTCGGTCAAGCAAACTATACCAAAGTTGGTCATCAGTATGCTTCATCCTCCAAAACAACTCCCAAGAATAGAGCAAAACCTTTTCCTCTGTGCCCTCACTGTGGGTTTAATGATCATCATCAGGATGATTGTCTCATGAACACATGCTGTGATATATGCGGTAATCCAGCTCATGAGACATCCCAACATGACAGTGTCATTCATGCAAGGAGAAGTACAAAACAATCCAAAATCACTAAGTCATCCTCAGTCTCTAAATGCAAAACCTGTGGTAGCACAATGCATTGAACCACTGACCATGAGTCAATTACCAAATTCAAAGAGACCTTGAGACCCAAGCCCACTAGTAAGTGGGTCACTAAGAGAAACTAATTCAGTTTACTACTTGTGCATAGACACGCCAGGGAGCCTATTTGGCATCTAGATAGTGGATGCTCAAGAAGCATGACTGGTTTAAAGGAGTATCTGCACAAGTATATAGAGGAACCAGGACCCAAAGTAGTGTTTGGTGATAACTCATCATGTCCCACTGAAGGTTACGGTTCAGTAAACTGCAATGGAATAGTTTTCTCTAGAATAGTTTATGTCAATGGTCTAAAATACAATCTCATAAGTGTCAGTCAACTATGTGATGCTAAGTACATTGTGCAATTCAATGACAAACAAGGTACCATCTTCAATGCCAACAAGGAAGTGGTGTTAATAGCTCCTAGGAGAGATGATGTTTATGTGCTAGACATGTCAACACTCTCCCAAGATGGAACTTGTCTCTTTGCTAAAGCCACTGAAACTATCAATTGGCTGTGGCATAAGAGACTCTCACACTTAAACTTCAAAAACCTCAACAACTTGGCAAAACAAAACATGTCCTTGGCTTACCATCACTGGTTTTTGCAAAAGACAAACCATGCTCTGCCTGTGAAAAGGTAAACACCACAGAGCATCATTCAAAACCAAACAAAATTTCTCCATCAAAGCTGCCTTCACCTCCTGCACATGGATCTCTTTGGATCTGTCAGTCCCAGATCAATCCAGCATGAGAAGTATACACTTGTCATTGTTGATGAGTTCTCAAGATACACTTGGGTATATTTTCTTTCCAAAAGATTCAGGCGGTGATACGATAATGTCATTCATCGGGAAGATTGAAAACCAGAATGACATTCTGTTAAACAAATCGAAGCGACAATGGCTGAGTTCAGAAATCAAGAGCTTGAGAGTTTCTGTGATGAAAAAGGAATTTCTCAAAATTTCTCGTCTCCATATACCCATGAACAAAATGGGTTTTCTGAAAGGAAAAACAGAACTCTCATTGAGGCTGCTAGAACCATGTTAAATGGCTCAGCCCTCTCAAAGCATTTCTGGACTGAAGTAGTCAAAGCGCACTGTTACACTCAAAACAGGTCAATCATTGTCAAAAGACATAATAAAACCCCATATGAGATCTTCAAATTTAGACTTCCTGACATCAGCTATTTTCATGTGTTTGGATGTCCTGTGTTCATTCACAACCACAAGGATCATCTAGGCAAGTTTGATGCAAAAGCTGATGATGGGTACTTCTTAGGCTACTCACTGATCTCCAAAGCCTTCAGGGTTTTTAACACAAGGAGACAACAAGTTGAGGAAACCTTTCATTTCACCTTTGATGAAAGTGCTGAAAGCATCAGGTTCACCAACACCTCAATGGAGGAAATAGGAATTGATAACTCATCAAGATATCCTCCTGATGAGTACAACACTGAATTCAATTCCTCATATCAAGCTGATGATGACATCTCATACTATGTCTTACCTCACAATTTACCCCAACCAACTATCAGTGAGTTCATTGATAATCAGTCAGTCCCTGCTGAGATAGAAAACACTGATCCAAATGATCAGGAACCTGTAACTCATGAACCTCACCCTGAACAAGACATCTCTACAGATGTTCTAAATAATTATGTGGCTCTTGCACCTGAACTCCCAGTGTCATCTTCAAGCTCAGATCCCAGACCACAAAGTAAGTGGACAAGATCTTAGGACATTGAGCTTGTAAACATCATTGGTGAACCCACTGAGGGCATGCTCACTAGAAGCATGACTGCTAATTTAACCGCAGCTTCAGCCAATGAATGCCTATATGCTAATTACCTATCAGATATAGAACCAAAAAGTGTCATTAAGGCTCTAAAATACCCAAGCTGGGTTCAGGCTATGCAAGAAGAACTGCAACAGTTTGATAAAAACAAGGTCATGAGCTTGATCAAATGTCCTCAGGATGTAGTAGTCATAGGAATGAAGTGGGTTTTCAGAAACAAAACTGATGAAAACGGCACTGTCATTAAAAACAAAGCCAGATTTGTAGCCAAAGGTTACAGTCAATAAGAAGGCATTGACTATGATGAGACATTTGCTCCTGTTGCAAGAATGGAAGCCATCAGGATCTTCCTTGCATATGCAACATGCATGAACTTCAGGGTCTACCAAATGGATGTTAAAAGTGCATTCTTAAATGGTGATCTCAAGGAAGATGTGTATGTTCAGCAACCCAGGATTTGAGAGTAGTGAATTCCCGACTATGTGCAAGCTTGACAAAGCCCTTTATGGACTTAAACAAGCTCCAAGGGCATGGTATGAAACTCTCTCAGCCTTCCCGATACAAAACAAGTTTGTCAGAGGAAAGATAGACAACACACTGTTTGTCTATAGAACTCAACAGGATGTGATACTAGTCCAAGTGTATGTTGATGACATCATCTTTGGCTCAATAAACTACAAACTTTGCAAACAGTTTGAAAAACTATTGACAAAGAAGTTTGAAATGAGCATGATGGGGAACTCACATACTTTCTTGGACTACAAATCAGGCAAACTGATAAAGGAATATCCATCAGTCAAGAGAAATACACATGAAATCTCTTGAAGAAATATGAGATATTTGACGTGCCTCGGTGAAGACTCCAATGGTCCCACCTAACAACCTTGGACCTGATCTCACTGGCAAATCAGTCAATCAAACTCATTTTAGAGGGATTGTAGGCTCAGCTGATGTATCTAACGCTTCTAGACCGGACATCCAATTCTCAGTCTGTCTAATAGAAAGATATCAGTCCAATCCTAAAGAATCCCATCTCACTGCAGCCAAAAGAATACTCAGGTACCTGAACGGAACCCCAAATCTTGGACTCTATTATCTAAAATGCTCAGGGATTGATCTCAAGGGTTACTCTGATTCTGATTATGCTGGCTGCAATATGGACAGAAAAAGTACCTCAGGGTCCTGTCAATTTCTTGGAGGAAAACTGGTTTGTTGGAGTGCCAAAAAGCAACAATCAGTGGCTATGTCCTCAGCTGAAGCTGAATACGTAGTTGCAGCAGGATGTTGTGCCAATGTATTATGGATGAAAAGTCAACTCAGTGACTATAACATCCATTACAAAATGGTGCCCATCTTCTGTGACAACACCAGTGCTATTGCAATCTCTAACAACCCTGTCCTCCACCAAAGAACCAAACACATTGATATCAGATATCACTTCATCAGGGATCACATAATGAAAGGAGACATAGAACTTCATTTCATCCCTACTGAATATCAACTGGCTGATATCTTCACCAAACCCCTGGATGAACCTACCTTCAGGAGACTGAAAGCTGAATTGGGAATGCTTGACATTGAAAGTCAGGTATCTGAAAACCAATCTCAGTAAGTTCTCTGAAATGGTTCATCCTCCCTGAACACCCAAAATAAACCTCTCACTGAATGAGAAAGACTCATTCAGGGTCCTTGACAATTGACAAAGAGCATTGAATGAGTAACTAATTGATCCAAGTATCAGTTACTTAAATGTCCTAGGTTGGTAAATATGCAAATTTAATATAGGAATATATGTCCTTTTGTCTTACTGTCATCCCACTTGGCATTTAATGCCCCCTCTCACAGAAAATATCAAATTGATATTTTTTTCTCTGCAAAAGTGCACTTTTACTGTGCACTGCAACTGTTCTCTTGAAAAATGGGATTTTACTGCGGGTAATGGAGTGGTAGCATTAAATGTGGAAATTCAAACGTTTTTCAAAAACCGACTCTTAATATTCCCATTTGTGCACAAACCACCCTTCTCATCACTCTATAAATACCCTCTTCCAAAACAAACAAATGCACACAAATTATTTTCTGCAACAAAACTCTGCCAAAATCATTTCTAAAACCCAGAAATATTTGTGTGTGCTCAAAAACTCTTCAAACCTCTTTTGGAAAACCCTTCTTGTAAACATTTACAAAAGTTTTTCATCACAAACTTGAGAGATCTAAAAACTTTGATTGTTCTAGTCAAAAAAAAATTTAACCCTAAAATCCTTTTAAATGGAAATGGCTAGAACACAATCTCTCCAGTTTGCTTCTCAGTGGGTAGGGGATCTTACAAATGTGGAATTTAAAACCAATAATGTCATAGGCAACTTTGAATACCCTGAAATTGTCCCTGCCTACAAAGACATTATGAAATTTTTGTTTAATTGCCCACTGAAAACGGCCTTTGTTCAGTGTCCCTCCATTGTTTACCAAAATCTCCTCAGGGAGTTTTGGGCAACAACCAAGGCCTTTGACCCGACACCCTCTACTGATGAGAACAACCTCAGACCTCTCAGGGAATATCTCATCAGGTTCAGTCTTCACGGGGGGGCAACAACAATTCACCCTAGATTATAAAATGTTTTGCACTTCAACAGGGTTGGATTATAACAAAGGAGTATATGTCGCCCATCCTGAACCCTCCACAGTGAAGGATGGGTTAAAACAAATCGTTTTAGATCCAACGTTTTTGGACAAGACCCCAGTCACCAAAAGCTCATTTCCCGTGGCTTGGAGGATCCTATTCGCTTTTGTGATTCAGGTCCTCGGTGGGAACCACTCATCCACTGAACAAGTTAACTCTATTCAGTTGATGATGGCTTACTGCTTGATGGATGGGGTCACTGTCGACATAGGGGAGATCATTTACAGTGATCTCGTAACCAAGCTCTTGAGCAAAACTAGGACGAAATACGCTTCGTATCCTAGGTTTGTCTCTTGCGCTTTGCAAGTGTTACTGGGTTCAAATTATCTTCAGGAAGAAAAATTTTGTGCTTTACCAGGCATCCTGAGCCAATCAAATTTTCAAAAAGACCCATCCCTTGTCACTCCTATTGAATTGACTGCCCATATGGTTCTGTAAACAACCGGGGAGGGATCAGTGTCTCAAACCCTGCTCCTAAAAGAGAAAGGGAAGTCTCAAACTGGGACTAAGACTAAACCCAAGTCCCAAGGCCACGAGGCTTGGGAACACATCCTAAAAGGCACAAAAGGCCCGAGACTAAAATGACACCCACTGATGACTAGGCAACATCCACCCCCGTGACAACGAAGGACACGATACATCACGGTCGGTGCCCTTGGTCACAACCACTAATCCCAAGATCCAGAGGGAAACATACAACCCGCTGGTAGGGGAGCGCCTTCCACAACGCCCAAGGACGACATTAGCAAATCACGGACTTTGTCGAGGGCACACTGATCGATCCCAAAGACTCGAGAGGAACCAAACAACCCGTGATAGGGATACAATCATGACTCTGCTAAAGGCAGGGAAAGCGCCCACCGTGTCTCGGGGTCCTGGGGACAAAGACTCGGAGGGAAAGGAACAACCGCGATATGGAACCCACAACCAATCGACTCCAGCGAAGGCACGGGAAAGCGCCCACCAGTATCCGAGGGGTCAGCGGGGACAAAGACTCGAGAGGAAACATACCACCCGGTGATATGGAACCCATCACCAACCCTGGTTAACCGTTGATGTTATTGGCATACTATTTTCGAAGATGAGCTTGCTGGCGATGATGAAGTTTTATCACGGGGAAGAAGTGGACGCCGAGGTTCAATTTGAACAAGAGCCTCACGGCTGATCCACAGGAGCATACTGAATCACCATTCCAGCATGAAAATGATGACTCCTCTTCCTCCACTGATGAATTTGAAAGATTTGATTATGTTCTTCCACTTACTGAAAGACAGCTTGTTTAGTGGATCACCAAAGCTTCAAGAAGGTTATACTCTGGGGTCACTGAAACACTATGGGAACAACACACTGAGGCTGCTGCGAGTTATGCTGATCTAAAGGCTGAGGTACATGGCTAAATTCCTCAGGCACCTTCAGGGTGTAGGTACAAAGATAGATGAAATCAGGGAATTTGTCAAAGAAGACCCAGCCCTCAACTCTAAAGTGCTAGAGGCTACTGAGGCGTACTTGAAACAATCCTCAAGCCTCACTGAACTGCTCAATTTGCTCAAGTATGCAAATTTTCAGGGTCTTCCATCCTCAGTCCAGTCTCTTCAAACTACATTGGACTCTTTGAATACGCAGGTGGCTACATTGGCTCAGGCATCCTCATCTCTGGCCTGGAATCTTGGGCCCAGAATGACTGCTCTAGAAGTTTCTCAGGCCAATTTGGAAGCACAAGTCATTGGTATTCAATCAGACACTTCAGATATCAAAGCTATGATCTCTGAAATCTATCAGGCCTTCAAGGGTCAAGCAACTCAGTCCCCCTCAGCACCAACTCCAACTCTTGCCCTCGCTGACGCTCCGGCAATAGTTGAGGGGGAGAATATTGCTGAAAAACCTTCTTCTCACACTGAGGGGGAGCCAACGCCATCAGTATCAGTAGCCCAAATCTCATCAACACCACCAGTCTCAGCAATACCGATCTCATCAATCCCACCACCAACCTCAACAACAACAACAACACTGACAGTAATCACACCAATAACAACAACACCACCACCCCTGGTAGCAACTTCATCCTCCTCAGGCCAGGACAAAGGAAAAGGCAAAATGACAACTCCTGAGCCTGAGAAGATTCCCTAAAAAATCGGCGACACTGAATACCTTCTCACACCTCAGCAGCTAAGCAAATATCTTGCTAAAGAATAAAGGAGATTGAAACAAGCTGAAGAAGATAAGAAGAACAGAGAAGCACTGGCAAAAGTGGTCGCCGAAGAAGCTGAGAACATAGGAATTGATCCTAAGAAACTCCAAAAAGGTCAGGCAGGACAAAAGTTCAAGGAAGCTTAGGTGCTCAGGATGGTGAAATGAGAAAACAGTTGGAAGAAAAGAAGAAAAGCTGAAGCCATCAGGCAAAGCAGAATTGAGCATTACAACTGGACAATGACAAGCCGAAGGCTTCTTGAAAAGATCACAGATGTCAGAATCATCCCCAATACCAAACCACGGCCATGAAGCGTTTCTGAAAGGATGATAAAAGACACTTTGAAATTCATGATCCCCTCAAATTCACTGACTTTGGGATCACTGAACTCGATGAGCTTGGTCCAATTATTGAAAAGAAGAAGAATACCGTGGTTAAGGACCTGATGAAGATTGTGGAAAACTAGAAGGGGGGGGGGGTTGAATAGTTTTGCCGATTTTAAGTTGATTTCAAAAACTTTAGATTCGATATTATGTGAAATCGTATGGATGTTGAGAACGTATAGATCTAATGATAAAGTAAGCAAGTAAAGTAAAGTTAAGGGATAGAAAAGACACAACCGATTTATAGTGGTTTGGCTACAAGGTCACCTTCCTTGCCCTACTCCACTCCCCGAGTCACCTACTCGAGAGTTCAAGCACTATGTCAACAAACTCCTTCACTTGGCGGAGAAACCTTCACAACGTTGCTTACACTTTTTCTGGTACAAAGCTAGATACCGAGTCCGTAGCACGGTGGACCAAACCAACACAACTATTACACAAAAAATATGTGAAATATCATATACAAGATCTTCGCTCTGAAATCTTGCGGAGTGACAAATCAATCAAGGACCCCTTGCTTGGATGACTTGTAGAATTCTCGTGATCTCGCCTTAGAGAAGGACCTATATGAGGATCACAAATAGAAAGAAAGAAGAACAACTCTCTAGATCAAGTGATCTATATGTTAGAAGAGAATGAGAGTGTATGAGAGATTTAGTAAGAAGAGGGGTGAGTTAGAATGAAGAAATGGCTCTCTATTTATAGGCAAATTTCTCCTCTGTTCCACGGATCCCACGGATCCCTCCCACTTGGGATCCGTCTAGTGTAATCCTAGGGATCCGTGGTACGCTCCTCTTTGCCCATGGGTTTTTTGGTTATGGGTTAGTCCATGAGTTTTCTTTAGATTCAATGTATCTAAGTATACATTGTATCTAGCCAACTTGGGTATGGGTTGTGATCCAAGGGTTATAGTCCATGGATTATGGTTTTTACCCATCCTAATAAACTATTACAACAAATGCTTAATTATTACATTTTTTTATTTAAATGGCTATATGTAAATGCTTTACAAAAATAACATGTACCCTTATTATTATACTTAAGATAACATTACATTTGTTATCAACAAAACACAAAGAGATCGCAAAATATTAATAAACGTTTTTACGGTTTATTTGTATTAACAATCTCCCCTTTTTGTTGATGACAAAACATAATGTTATGATGAGTAAAACTTAAGAATAGATGTAAGTTTTGAAAGCCCTAAGTTTTACTTCTTCTCCCCTTTTTGTCGAAACAAAAAGTTAACCCTTGGAAGAAATAAACAAACTTCTAACTCCCCTTGACGGTAGCTCCCCTTGTTTGGGGCGTCAAGTGAAGAAAAATAAAAATCCTACAAAAAGAAAGGTTAGTAACATGCTTATATAATCTTGTGGTTGCCTAGAATCAAGATTGGGAGCCAAGGTATGTAAACAAGGCCTTGTAATAAAACAACAAATTGTAGTGGTATGTATGCCACTTACAAGCATGTAAAAATAAGAACAAGACTTGTTCTTGAAAATGACTTCAAAAGAAAAATAATACTAAAAGTAGAAAATAGTAGTAGTGATTCCGTCCATGCTTGCATAAGGTTATGGATGGAGGTTTTGATGAGTAATGGTATTGCTGCGATCAAGGATGAGGTTGAGTATGAAACGCATTTCTTCCCTAACTTCTATTGCAATTTTCCTAGTGGATTGGCAATGTTCACAATGTAAATGATGTGGGTAATGAGTGCGGAAGTTTTTCGGGTTGTTTTGATTTGAGTTATGCGGAAGTTGTGGTGGAAAAATAGGAAAATATGGATCAATATCCGGAATGTTTGTAAATGGTGGTGGAAAAGAACCTAGATGTTCTTGTAATGTGATGGGAGCTAATGGTGGTGATGTTTCAAGATCTTGAAATATAGTATTTGGAGATGTGTGGGGTGTTGAAAAGACTAATTCTTTTTCTTTAGGTTGGTTAGATCTTGTTGGAGTCTTAAGGAGTTCCAAAAGAGTTATTTTAGGTGGTGATGAAGTTGGTGTACTTGTTGGTGATGAGGGAGGTGCTATAATGGAAGCATCTTGTGGTGAGTTATTTGTTGAGGATGAACCATTTGAGGTTGGTTTTGCTAAACAACAAGATCGGATACTAATCCGTGCGGATATCCTAGCATTTGATTGTGGTATTTTGGATGGTGGAAGTACAAAGGTTTGGATATCATGATTGTTTGTACTAGATGATTCTCCTAAAGGGTTTTTGGATGACATGATGAAGTGTGTTTGTGAGAAGGAGATGGAGTATGCAAGCATTTTGGGAGTTATATATATAGAAAAACAAAGCATTGTAATGAATGCTTGACCTAAAATGTTGATTAAAATCTAATGATTAGATATGAATTCAAGGCATGTGATCATGAGAACACAAGCATTAAAGAGCATACTCCAAAAATGAAACAAATGTGGATTTTTCATCCAAAGTGAAAAAATAGAAGTTGAAAACGACTTGTTCACGGATCCCACGGATCCTTCCCTTGAGGATCCGTCCGGCATAAAGGTTTGGGATCCGTGGGTGCAGTGATTCGGCGACACAAAATTTTCCTTTTGGAAACATTTTTGCCTAGTGTGTGCCTATATGCAAACTATTTGGAGTTTCGGTTATCTCGACTCCTAAAAGAAATAGAAAATAAACTAGAAGTATAAAACCATCCTATTGAGATAACCCGAAAACACATAATTAGTACATGAGTACGTACTTTTGTGTTATCAATGCTCCTAATTCATTGTTGCTTAAATGAATGTACCCGAAAACACATATTAGTTATGTGTCCTCTTTAGCATTCAAAAGACATGAGATGCAATAAAAACGGGTTTTTACTTTGTATTAATAATGAAAAGCGATTTGTCCTAGACGTGAGAAATTGCTTTTGTGAAATTGATATGGGAAGGTATCATCCTTTTAGAAAACATTGTGAAAGTAGGTTTTCTTTGAAAAAAAAAGAATAAGAAAACTATAAGTGGAAAAACTCATCTTGGGTTTTGAAAATTCCCGTATTATTTGTGAGTTGTGCGTGAAATAGAGATCCTAGACTCAGAAAGAAGAAGGCTAGTGTTTACATACCTTGTAGAGTCAAATAAGTTACGACGTTTGTTCCATTAGACCAAGACCAAGGCGAAGTAGGTTGAATTGTTCCCGCTTCAACGGTTTGGTGAGGGCGTCGGCTATGTTGTCTTCGGATGCTACCTTCTCAATAGAGATGTTCCCTTTTGAACATTGTCTCTTAGGAAGTGATGACGAATCTCTATATGCTTTGTGCGAGAATGCAATACCGGATTCTTGCTTAAGTCGATGGCACCTTTGTTGTCACATAGGATGGCTATGTCGCTTAGATGGATGTCGTAGTCTACTAACGCTTGTTTCATCCATAGTGCATGTTGGCATGCTTTGCGGTGGAGAGCGTGCTCGACGGTTGTTGATATTGCAAGTGCCGTTTGTTTCTTAGAAAACCAAGATGTTAAACAACATCCCATAAAAGTACATACCCCACTTGTACTTTTTCTATCAACGTAATCACCTGCATGGTCAGAATCTGTATATACAATTGTTTCTACTCCGTGCCCTTAGGATACCATAATCCTAATTGTGTTGTACCCTTAATATATCTAAATATCCTTTTTTCGGCTTCTAGGTGTGATGTTTTAGGGTCTTCTTGAAACCTAGCACATAAGCAAACACTAAACATGATATCCGGCCTACTTGCCGTGAGGTAGAGAAGGCTACCTATCATGCCACTATATATTTAGTATTATCTCTGATTCTCCATCTTCATCTTTTGTGAGTTTGGTGTCGGATGACATTGGAGTCCTAATTGGTTTTGACTCTTCTAGACCGAATTTCTTTAACATCTCCTTGATGTATTTAGATTGATTGAAGAAGATACCATCTTCTACTTGTTTTATTTGTAGACCAAGAAAGAAACTAAGTTCTCCCATCATACTCATCTCGAACTCGTCATGCATGATTTTAGAGAAATCATCACACATGTCTTGACAAGTGGATTCGAATATAATATCATCTACATATATTTGTACTATGATTATATGTGACTCTCTTTTCTTAGTAAAAGTGTGTTGTCAACTAACCCCATGGTGTAGTTGTGTTTAACTAGAAATGACTTGAGTCTATCATACCAAGCTTTTGGAGCTTGTTTAAGACCGTAAAGGGCTTTCTTTAATTTATACACATGTTTGGGTTTTTCAAAATCAATGAAGCCGGAGGTTGAGCTACATATACTTCTTCATTTATGAAACCATTTAGAAAAGCGCTTTTGACATCCATTTGATAAAGCTTTAGATCATTAGCACAAGCATACGCAAGAAGTATTCTTATAGACTCTAATCTAGCCACCAGGGCGTAGGTCTCATCAAAGTCTATTCCCTCTTGTTGGTTATACCCTTGAGCAGCGAGTCTAGCCTTGTTCCTAGACACTACTCCGTTTGCATCTAATTTGTTTTATAAACCCATTTGGTTCCTATTATGGTTTGATTACTAGGTGGAGGGACAAGTGTCCAAACATCATTAGAAACAAATTGATTTAGTTCTTCTTGCATAGCCATTACCCAACTTTCATCTTTTATGGCTTCTTGTGTATTCTTAGGTTCTAAGGTTGAAGCGAAACAAAACAAGCTACTTTGGTTTTGAACTTGAGACCTTAATGTTCGTTCGTTTAGTTTTCCTATGACTTTATCTACGGGGTGATCTTTGGACTCTTTAATGTTTATTATTTCATCACTTAGAGGTTCTTCTTCTTCACTTATCTTTTTCTTTATTACTATAGCTTCACTTTCTATAATCTCGTCATCGACAAGAGGTGGAGAGGGTTTGGGTGGACTTTCATCAAATTTTATATTTAATGACTCTTCTACCTTCATTGTTTCTTTGTTTAATATGGCGTAAGCTTTGCTATTTGGCGAATAACCTAAAAAGATACCTTCGGTTGATTTAGGATCAAATTTTGTAAGGTAATCTTTAGTGTTAAGAATAAAACATTTACTACCAAAGACTCTAAAGTGATTTAACGTAGGCTTTTTGCCTCGAAGTAACTCATATGGAGTTTTTCCTAAGATTGGTCTAATCAAGACTCGATTGAGTATATACGTTGAAGTATCAACGGCATTACACCAAAACTTTTGAGGTATGGATTGTTCATTAAGCATGGTTCGACTCATTTCTTGTAGAGTTCTATTCTTTCTTTCTACTACCAAATTCGATTGTGGAGTCGTGGAGCGAGAAGTTGTGAGTAATACCATTAGCGTCACAAAAGCTCCAATTGCACTTCATTATCGAATTCCCTACCATGATCCGTCCTAATAGACACTATGGGACTTCCTAGTTGTCTTTGGATCTTTTTGCTTAATATTTCAAAATAGTTAAAGGTTTTCGTTTTGTTCTTTAAAAATTTTGTCCATGTATACCTAGAGTAGTCATCCACTATTACCAAAGTGTAGTAGTTGCCTCCATAACTTTGGATAGCGGATGGACCAAATAAATCCATATGTAGTAATTCTAGACACCTAGTTGTGGACACCATGTTTTTAGCTTTATGACTCGAATGAGCTTGTTTTCCTACATTACAAGCATCACAAAAATGATGTTCATATTTTAACTTAGGTAGATCTCTTACTAGATCTTTGGATGATAGCGATTGAAGAAGTCGCATGTTGGCATGACCCAATCTTTGATGCCATAAGGTCGAAGTATCATCCATAGAGGTAAGACATAGTTTGTCTTTAGGTTCATTACCGATTTTAATGACATAGACTCCATGTTTCCTAATTCCTCTTCCTATGGTTATGCCATATTTAAGTATCTTACTACGGTTTTAGGTAAAAGTACATTGCACTTTTATCACATATTTGTCCTATACTTAAGAGGTTAAAGTTTAGGTTTTCTACGTGACACACATCGTTAATGGTTAGAGATTTGTTAGAAATCGTACCTTTACCGATGATTCTACTTTGCTATTTCCAAACACCACATTACCTCCATTTATGGATTCATATGTGGAGAATAGATCTCTATTGCGGTCATGTGCCTCGTGCACCCGCTATCCTTGACCCATTCATCGGGGTCTAGGTAGACCTTTAAGCACACCTAAAACAATAATAAACTCAAAAGTTTGGTCCCCATTTGTTCATGGGTCCATTAGTGTTAAACATTCCATTCATGTTAGACATGTATGGATAAGATGAGTATGCATTCCATAGAGCAAAGTTTTGAAAAGAAAAACCGTTTTGCATGTTTTGATTCCATCCTATTTGATGGTTACTTTTGGGTAAAGCGTTATTAGGTCTCCTAAATGAATTAGGTTTTGAAAAAGATGGAGCTTTGTTTCTTGCAAAAGTAGGATTATATTTTGGAGGTGGTTGTCTAGTGGTGACATGATTTGGTTTCTTCCTATTAACTATGACAAACTCGGTTCTAGATGAAGAAGCTACGTTATTGCTACTTGTTTGCTACAGATCCACGGATCCCTTTTCGTATACTAGCGGTTCCCTTTTTAGGGGATCCGTGGGATCCGCCAACAAGTGGCTGGTTTTCTAGTTCCTTAACAAATTTTGTTTCTTTACTTTCACTAGTTGATGGATCAAGTTGTTGACTACCTAGACCCTTTTGATTGTTACCGGTTTTAACGCTATCGAGTATTGTATCTAAAGTGTCCATGCTCATTCTAGCAATTTTAGAATCTAAGTGATCCACTAGTGTTTGAAGTTGAACGCAAAGTTCACATTCACCACTTGCTATTTTACCCTTCTCTAAACGTTTTAGTTTTGCTTTTAATTCTATGACTTCTTTATCTAAGCGTTTATTTTGACTCTTTAAAAGCTTGTTTTTGTTAACTAGTTTTAAGCTAATATTGCATAGTTTATCATATTCATTATGCAATGAGTCGTCATCAAGTGATGAGCTACTATAGTATTCGTGACATACCTCGTCATTTGCCATGAGACAAATTTCTTCGTCCTCCTCGTCGCTCATTCCTTACGTGCCGCTCACGAAGCATGCTTTTGATCATCCCGTTTGGGACACTTACTAATAAAGTGGTTTGGGTCCCCACATTTAAAGCAAGTACGATCATCCTTTGGCTTCTCGTCCTCTTTGCTTTTCGAAAGCCTTTCTTATCGTCATACGGTTGTTTGACGTATCTACCCTTTCTTCTAAAGAACTTTTTAAAGTCCCTTACCGCCATAGCGTACTCTTCGTCGTCACTACTCGAAGAGGAGTTCTCTTCATCGCTTGAAGCCTTTTGGCTTTAAGGGCAAGAGATTTGTGTTTCTCTTTCACCTTTGAGGCTTCTGAATCTTTAGCAAGGACAAGCTCGTAGACTTTTAGGTTGCCTATGAGTTCATCGAGGGTGCGGATTGTCAAATCTTTTGACTCTTCGATTGCCGTCACCTTGGATCTCCACTTTGATGGAAGTGCCCTTAGATATCTCCTAACATGGTTACGGCTAGAAAAGATTCATCAAGTGCTTGTAAAGATGTAATAATAGTATTAAAGTTAGCAAATGAATGATCTATAGTTTCCTCATCCGATATTGAAAATTGTTCATATTGTTGAACAAATAAATCAATTTTATTATTTTTAACTTGTTGGTTGCCTTGATGAGTTACAACTAAAGAATTCCAAATTTCTTTAGAGGTTTTAAGCATAGAAATTCTTTCGAATTCCTTTTTCCGTAAAGCATTATATAAAACCATTTTTGCTTCACTATTTTTAGAAAGCTTTTTCTTCATTTCATCGTTTAGTTTATCATGAGGTATGTGAACTAAATTTCCTTTATCATCATTTGAGGTAGCCTCAAAATCACCTTCAACAATAATGTACCAAAGATCAATATCTTTAGACTTCACATATGTTTCGAATCTATTTTTCCAATATATAAAACCATTAGTTTCAAGTAGTAGTGGTCGTTGCATAGATTGCCCTTCCTTATAATTTTCAGAACCCATAATGATCGAAAAGTTTTTAAAATACAAATTTATTTTAAAACTTTTATAAACTTAGCTCTTGATGCCAATTGTGGAAAACTAGAAGGGGGTTGAATAGTTTTGCCGATTTTAAGTTGATTTCAAAAACTTTAGATTCGATATTATGTGAAATCGTATGGATGTTGAGAACGTATAGATCTAATGATAAAGTAAGCAAGTAAAGTAAAGTTAAGGGATAGAAAAGACACAACCGATTTATAGTGGTTCGGCTACAAGGTCACCTTCCTTGCCCTACTCCACTCCTCGAGTCACCTACTCTAGAGTTCAAGCACTATGTCAACAAACTCCTTCACTTGGCGGAGAAGCCTTCACAATGTTGCTTACACTTTTTCTGTACAAAGCTAGATACCGAGTCCGTAGTGCGGTGGACCAAACCAACACAACTATTACACAACAAATATGTGAAATATCAAATACAAGATCTTCGCTACAGAAATCTTGCAGGGTGACAAATCAATCAAGGACCCCTTGCTTGGATGACTTGTAGAATGCTCGTGATCTCGCCTTAGAGAAGGACCTATATGAGGATCACAAATAGAAAGAAAGAAGAACAACTCTCTAGATCAAGTGATCTATATGTTAGAAGAGAATGAGAGTGTATGAGAGATTTAGTAAGAAGAGGGGTGAGTTAGAATGAAGAAATGGCTCTCTATTTATAGGCAAATTTCTCCTCTGTTCCACGGATCCCTCCCACTTGGGATCCGTCTAGTGTAATCCTAGGGATCCGTGGTACGCTCCTCTTTGCCCATGGGTGTTTTGGTTATGGGTCATGGGTTATGGGTTGGTCCATGGGTTTTCTTTAGATTCAATGTATCTAAGTATACATTGTATCTAGCCAACTTGGGTATGGGTTATGATCCATGGGTTATGGTTTTTACCCATCCTAATGAACTATTACAACAAATGCTTAATTATTACATTTTTGTATTTAAATGGCTATATGTAAATGCTTTACAAAAATAACATGTATCCTTATAATTATACTTAAGATAACATTACATTTGTTATCAACAAAACACAAAGAGATCGCAAAATATTAATAAACGTTTTTACGGTTTATTTGTATTAACAAAGATGCTCAGTAAAAGATATGAAAGACTGAGAGATTGTCCAGCCCAACTAGGAATTCAGCCCGCCTTAACTGCACCTCAAGGATCTCAACCACAATCATCCACTGGCAAAATGAAGAGAGTTGAGTTCTAACTTTGAAATTAAAGTGTATGCGAATTTGGAGTGTAATAGGGGAGCTGCCTGAAGGAGTGAAATTTATGAACTGTCTAGTGATTGAAAAGCCTGAAAGAGGGCTATTTTTCATTGATGTCTATGGAAACCCAGCATTCCAAATATGGAGTGATATCGATCGAGGCAGAGTGGCTACTATGATCAGTTATATTCCGATGGCCTCTCAAATTGGACTCCTGCGAATATCAGGTTCTGTCAAGACTTGAATGCCAAAATAAGAGACCATCCTGACAGGGAAACACTCATCACCAAGAGAGTCAAGCTTGAAGCCCAGGGAATCCATCCGGGTGACATCATTGTGATTTATCTTTTGTACTAGTGATAGGAACGTTGTAATTTGATAAATAAACGATGTATGTTTTGTTAAAATATTCAGTGTTCCTTTTTGTATTCATTAGTATATTCAGTGTAAGAAGAAGCCTTTTGCTCACTTACACGATCAAACACTAGGCTATTTGAATATCCAAATCGGGAGGCTGTTGGGTTCATAAATACCCAAACCCTTAATCTAGGATTTGAATAGAAAATAGCCCAAGTGTTTAGTCCATTGAACACTAAGCAGTCAGGAGTGCATAGCCTCTCGTTGAGTCATCTTCGGGATACTCGATGCAGTAGAAGAAGTCTCTCCACTCATTGAAGCGGAACTTAAAGGGTGAAGGCGGAGTCAAGAAGAAGATGATGGATTGGTGGTGATGACAATAACTCACTGAATCCCCAAGACTCCTCTCCAATCTGCTACGAAGACAAGTAGAAGGACTGAAGGATGAAAAGACTGAAGAAAGAGCGGGACTAGGCGGATAAGTTTGAATCGAGATAAGGCGAAGTCCTTATCAACCAAAGTCAACTTTCCCTAAATGGCTAAAGATCGGGGCTCGATGTCATCACTGACTTTAGGAAAGTAGTCTTGTCTTTTACCTAGAATAGTCTTTGTAAACAGAGACAAAATACATCAAGATATTTTGTCTTACGTATGATGTCAGATTTGTCACTTAGGAAAGAGTTAAAACTCATACATGTATAAATATCATAAGAGATGGAGTGAAAAGGTTAAGCTTGTGAATTGTGAAAACACACACACACAAGCCATCTTTTCACTCCTCCAAATCAACTTAGTTCTGAGATAGCTCAGTGAGCTCTAGGGTTATGCTCAGGACTTAGCTTTGAGCTTAGAGAGGAGTCACCAAAATTTGTTATTTCAATCCCAAGTACTATTCATAAGTACTTGGGTAAGCGTATTCTTTGTTGATTTATTTCTAATAAGAATATGATGTTGAAAATTTGTAAGTGCGTTTTACTTATGTTAATTTCAGTCATTGTTCACTATTAACTTGTTTTTTATTCTTAAACTGTTTTAAACGATAGTGAACGGGGAACAACACCTGGTTTCTTACGTTTTCGTCCGTTTTATATGTTTTCGTCCGTTTTTATACATTTTCATTCGTTTTTTTTACGTTTTCATCTGGTTTTATACGTTTTCTTACGTAATCCCTTAGACTATGCACACTGTAAGTAGTGAACATCAACAGAACTCCGGGACGAAGTTCCTTTTAAGGGGTATGGAAACTGTAACAATTCGCATTTTCGGGTAACTATTCATTGTTACTATTCACTTTTCACTATTCATCCCGTAAAATTTTTATTTCACATTCTCGTAGGATAAATTATTTTAGTAATGACCTGAGAGTTCGACAATCGTTAGATCATTTTCGCAAAAGTTATTAAGAAAACATCGTCTTAAAGCTTCATTTTGGTCGGAACGCCATTTCAACATCCCGCGCATAACGAAAACCGCCTCTGACAATTTTTCCGGCATCAGATAAATTTTTAGATCACTCATGATTAATTTGAGAATTTTTAAGATTTTTATTTATGTTACCAAATAAACCCTGCGCTGAACGAAACTAAACTTACAATAACTGTTAAGTTATCCCACGTATGACGAAAACCACTTTTTTACATCTCATATCACTTTTAGACTAATTTTAGTCTATTCTAAATAAATTCACGATCGTTTCCCTGAAATTTCGTTCTTTTCCAATAAATTGCGAATTACGCGTTTTTGACCCGTATTTCCAGTTTTAAGCAGCGTTTTTGCACCAAATAAGACTTATCAACCATTTTATATTTTTAGATGGAGTATAATGATGAGTTTCATCATTCCTGCAAGTTTCATATTTTTACGATACCCGGTTTTACCTTTTATGGCTTTGGTTAGCATTTAACGGAACCAAAACTCACTCCGTAATCAAGATTATACCAAAACTATCCACCTAAGTCATCTTATCTCTATATGAATGAAATTAGGGAGGGGAGTCATCACGTTGGTGTCAAAATCCTAAGCATGCTTCCTTTAGATCATTTACATGTGTAAATTTAACCATGGTTAGTTTTTAACCCAATATATAGTTAACTAAAATCTCTAGCCTATAAATTCACGGTTGTTTCTCTGAAATTTCGTTCTTTTCCGATAAACTGCGAATTACGCGTTTTTGACCCGTATTTCCAGCTTTAAGCAGCGTTTTTCCACCCAATAAGACTTATCACCCATTTTATATTTTTAGATGGAGTATAATGATGAGTTTCATCATTCCTGCAAGTTTCATATTTTTACGATACGCGGTTTTACGTTTTATGGCTTCGGTTAACATTTAACGGAACCAAAACTCACTCCGTAATCAAGATAATACCAAAACTATCCACATAAGTCATCTTATCTCTATATGAATGAAATTAGGGAGGGGAGTCATCACCTTGGTGTCAAAATCCTAAGCATTCTACCTTTAGATCATTACATGTGTAAATTTAACCATGGTTAGTTTAACCCAATATATAGTTAACTAAAATCTCTAGCCTATAAATACCAAGCATAAACCTTCATAATTTCTTGCACCACCCCTTCTTAACATCTAAAGTCCTAAACCTAAGGCATTTCTTATAGATCTTGTAAGAACATTCATGTGTTCTTGAAGAAAACTAGCGTTTGATCTTCGTTCTTGGAAGTTTTCAAGAAAGAGTCGTTATAATCTTCAAATATCTTCAAGTCTCCAAAAAGACGTCGTTATAATCTTCTTTTCTTCTTCGGGTTCTCAAGAAGGCGTTGTTATAATCTTCTAATAGCCGTGGGTTTTCGAAGATTGCAAATTCTACTTCGAAGCTCCGTTAATATTTTATTTTTCTATAATACTCAAGCATTCTATTTTAAGGTAAGTATATATATAACTCAAACTTATTTAAATACTTATAAACTTGGTTAGTTTATTTATTGTATTTATAAACTCTTAATTTATCATATAATCAAATAATTAAAATAATATTTTCGTATTGAGCACTACAACACTAGGGAACTTCATGTGAGGGGTTCATTTGGGTATACGGATCGACGAGTTGCTGGATTTACGATTTAAAGTGTCTAGCTCCTCGAGCGTTCTTGCATGACCTCTGAATTATGATGGCCCGAGCGGTAGTAACGAGATATACAAACTAAAACCATTTCTATAAACAAACATACAAATACTATGTCATGATCAATATAATGGCATATATAGGCTCGTTCATGTTATCTTAGGCATTATTCCAAACCTAAGAGTTGACATCATATTCTAGGTTATACGTAGAGACTTCCAGGCTTATCCATCGATCTCGTTATACGTTGTGATATCATTTTTAAGGTGAGTCATAGCCCCTACTCTTTTAATACTTGGTTTACAAACTCTTTGGGGGAGATACATGCTCAACTACTTGCTTTTACTTGTATAAATACTCAAAACATTATACTTGATTTCATTATAAATGATTGCATTATACTTATTTGCGTTATTCTTGAGTGCATTATACTTAATTGCGTTATTCAACTTAGTGGCTCCAAATTAAGTTGTTGGATGACCATTAATCTTTGGGAAGATGCTCCCAGTACGTGCAATTCAGTGGCTCCAAATTAAGTTGTTGGATGACCATTAATTTAGTGGCTCCAAATTAAGTTGTTGGAAGGCTATTAAATTAGATACATACACAAGTGGCTCCAAATTAAGTTGTTGGATGACCATTAATTTAGTGGCTCTAAATTAAGTTGTTAGAAGGCTATTAAATTAGATACATCCCAAATTAAGTTGTTGGAAGACCCTTGCGGTAACATTTATACTTTTAACTACTATGATACATGTATACATGATTGACGTACTATTTTTAGCAGTGGGTTGTAAACACACAGGTTGCAAGTTTTGTATGGGCGGAACTTGGAACTGAGTGGATTTACAATGCCTTTGTTGTGTGAACATTCTTTAAAGGCTTTACATTTTAAACAAACTCTATGGACACACCAACCATTGTGTTGACACTTTTTAGCATGTTTATCTCAGGTCATAAGGCGATAGCTAGAGTTTGAAGCATAGAGTCGCGCGACATATTTTGAAGACTTACGCTTTTATCATTTACCATTCGAAACATTTTGTAAACATTTATATATTATAATTTGGGACCTCATTGTTTGTAACTCTGATTTCATTAATCGAATGGTAACTTTTCAAAACGTTTCATTTAGAGGTCATTTTCTATAACTTGTACTTTGTATTATGAAGTAACACCCAATGACACAATCTTCCACTGCGATATTTTGGGGGTGTTACAGAAACACTCTCCCTCCATGATGACCACCATTACCTCCTGTGGGAATGCAAAGAATGGACCATGAAGTGTCATCTTTCACCACTCTCAATTCCACACTACTTGCATTCCCCTCCAAGATCATTTACCCTCCACAAAAGGAAGCCCTACTTTATGGTACATCCATACCATAATAGACCTCCTACATCAGCCAAACTTAGCTTTCTAGCTTCCTCCCAAGGCCAAGCTAGAAGATACTAAGAGGCAACAGTAGGTACAATCACACAGTTAGGACTCCAAGGTACAAGAAACTTCACAATTGCAATGATCTGATATAAGCATACTGAATTCTACCTTAGAAGCAATCTTAGTTCAGATTACTTCCAAAAGATCACATTCATTTCTCTTAATATTCATCACAACTTTCCACTTCTTGCCAATCTCCACAACTTGAGAAGAATTTTTGACTTGCAAACTGGCTAGCTGGGTCTTGGCCCAAATAGCCTGGACTTGGCCGGAATAGCCGGGTCTTGAGCGGAATAGTCGGGTCTTGGCCGGATATAGCTGAGTTTTGGCCAAACTTGCCAGGTATTGGCCGGATATAACAGGATCTTATCTTAAATAGCCGGGCATTAGCCGGAATATCCGGGTCTTCGCCATAATAGCTTGGCCGGGTCTTAGCCGGAATTGCTGGGTGTTTGGCGGAATAGCCGGGGTTTGGTCGGATATAGCTGGGTTTTGGAAAATTAATAGTCGGGTCTAAGCCTAATATAGCCAGTTCTTGGCTGGATATAGACGGTACTTGGCCGGATATAACCGTGTCTTAACTTGAATAGCCGGGTCTTGGCCGGATATAGTCGGGTGTTGGCCGTAATATCCGGGTCGTGGCCGAAATAGCCGAGTATTGATCGGATATAGCCGGTTCTTAGACCGAATAGCTGGGTCTTGGTTAGAATAACTAGATCTTGGCTCGGGTAGCCCGGTCTTCCTCGGATATAGCCGGGTCTTAGCTGGAATAGTCGGGTCTTGGCCGGAGATATCCATGTCTTAGCCGGATATATTTGGTTCTTGGGCGGAATATCCGGGTCTTGGCTGGACTAGCCGGATTTTGGCCGGATATAGCCGGATCGTGGTTGGAATAGCCGGGTGTTGGCTGGATATAGCTGGGTCTTGGCCCGAATAGCCGAATCATGGCCCGATATTTTTTTATGGCATCTAAAATCCATATTTTTGTTATGGCATCTCCGGTGCAAAGGTTAAAAATGAGTGGAAATAGACTTTAAAACATTTGATGCATTGAAGTAAAAGCTAAAGAATGACTTATTTGTAATGGTTAAGTCTATATGATAGAAACGAACTTTTCTTATTTTACAAAGGTAATGTGGCCAGTTTATTACACGGTTAGGTAATGATTACTTTGAAATCGTTCTAATGTTACCAATTTGGTAACCAGTTACCTAAACCGGTAAACTAGGCTTATTTGTCTTTCTTTCTTTTTTTCTTTTTTGGTTTTTTATGCTTAGGTGTTAGCATATTTGGCATATTTTGGCTTATGTATTAGCTTATTTCATCACCACTACATATTCTCCGGAAATCACCATCTACTCCAGTAAATTTTTCAGCGATCTTCATATTTTTCCGCGAGCTTAATTTTCCATTTTCTACGTATGCATTACCATTTATTCTAAACGCATAACAATAATCTAATTTCCTAAAGTAGACAATCAAATTATCACAATTAAAATACACATCAATTACGTAATAACAAATTCATAGATTCAAAAATGAAGTAAATCTAGACATATGCAACAGATCATAGATACATCATTTATCGCTGGTATCTATAAGTCTCTCTAACATAAATTATTAGCCGATGGTTAGTTGCTCGAATTAAAAACAATAACTCACCAGACACCATTAAACCAAACACAAACCACAATTTTGTTGTCACCATCCACTTTATTACCAACTTTCATCATTCATCAATCTTTGTGTAACACAAATACACACCACATATCGCACCATACAGAAAACCGGGTTCTCCAACTAACCTTGTGGATTCGTTGTACCACCACAACCATGCATGTAAATTGTCATGACTGGTGTCAACGACATCCATTATCCATCCTCTTAAACCGATAGATCTTCATTGTATACTTGATCCCAAACCTTTCACCCATTTCTTTACCAAAGTAGATGCGCCCAATTTGTTATATTATGTATCTACTTTGTCGTTGTTAACGGATTTGACAAACGATGAGTTGTTGTGGTTGTTGTTTCGTTACCAATGCCAATGTCGCCCCTTTGTGTGTGAGTTGGTGACAAATGTTTTAAATGGATAAGCAATTATTGTTCTACACTTAGGCTAACCGGAGTGGGCATGAGCCCTCACCTAGTGAGAGGTGGGTCACGTGCGATTTCAATTTCGATGTTGATGAGTCACACGCGAGGAGGGCCAAAAAGAGGAGGGAAAACAGATTGGTTCACCTTTGGTGCGGTTGAAAAGTTGCCCCATTTTAAAAACTATATGTTGATTTGTATAATAATAAAAGGGTAAAAGCCATAAAATAACAACGTACTTTTCAAATTTTGCCGACTTGAAACACTTACTTTTTTATTACCTTAGTTCACCAACGAACTTTCAAAATTTGTTTCGAAATCACCCATATGACCAGTTTATATTAAAATAATAACTGAAATGACTATATTACCCTCGGCATATGGGTGAAGTCAGAACAAATTTTGAAAGTTTGTTGGTGAAGTCGGAACAAATTTTAAAGAATAACAGGGTAATTTAGTTATTTCAGTTATTATTTTAATATAAACTGGTCATATGGGTGAATTCGAATCAAATTTTGAAAGTTCGTTGGTGAACTAAGGTAATAAAAAAGTAAGTGTTTCAAGTCGGCAAAATTTGAAAAGTACGTTGTTATTTTATGGCTTTTACCCATAATAAAATAAAATTTTACACTACCCCATTTTTTAACTATAAATATCTCAAAACTTCACCAATACACATCTTCTCATATTCTTATTCAAACAACATATATTTCATTCTTCACTATCCAAATGAATTCTGAAACATTTTTGTTCATTGAATTAGATGAAGAACAAGAAGTTGTTAGCTGGGACTTAAATTTTATTAGAAGAGCGGTGTCATTTATTAAGAATTTACGATGATCAAATTGACTGACGAGGAACATGATAACGCGAGATCGTTATGCTATTCATGACCATTTGTTTGCCACCTATTTTAGTGAGAACCCTATGTATGATGCATATACATTTCTGAAGAGGTTCCGAATGAGTCGTCGCCTTTTCAACTGGATAGTTCAGGAGGTAACTATTCATTGTCCATTCTTTCGTAATAATATTGACTATACCGAAAGAGAAGGCATTTTCCCGTTGATGAAGTGCACCAACTCAATTCGTGAATTTGCATACGACACGGTTCCTGATGCTTTAAACGAATATCAGAAAATGAGTGAGAAAACTTCTCGTCCATCTCTCGATCATTTTTGTAAGAGTAAATTGCAAAAATCGTCCCTGTGGTTTGCCCAGATTGCAAAAATCATCCCTGTGGTTCGCTAATTGCAGGCGGCGTCCCTGTGGGGAAACTTTTTCATCATTTTGGTCCCTGGATTTAACTATCGTTAAATGAATTCCGTTAGAAGTTACACATTTAGCCCTTTTGGCCAATAATCGTTGCAGCGTCCATCCTTTAAACCACAGGGACGATTTATGCAATTACACAGTTAGTCCTCAATACAAAAACAATTGCACCTTTAGTCCTCAATACATAATTTCAGTTAAAAAAAATTGCACCGTTAGTCCTTTATACATAACCTAAGTTAGTCCCACCACAACCACCACTTACCACCACCACCACTACTCACCGCCACCCACTGCCACCACCACCACCACCACCAATACCCACCGCCATTCACCACCACCACTGCCACTTGTTACCACCACCAATCACCGTCACCACCCACGTCTACCACCACCACAACTAATCACCACCGCCACTAACCACCACCACCCAACACCACCAATCATCACAAAAAAAAATCAAAAAAATTTGTAAAAAAATAAAAAAAAAAAATTGATTTATTTTTTAAAATTTTCAATATTTTTGGAATAAAATATTTCAAAAAAAAATTTTAATTTATTTCAAAAAAAAATCGAAAAAAATTGGAAAAAATATATTTCAAAAAAGTTTTTTTGAAAAAAATTTGGAAAAAAAAATTTCGAAAAAAAAAATTTCGAAAAAATTTGGAAAAAATATATTTCGAAAAAGTTTTTTTGAAAAAAATTTGTAAAAAAAAATATTTCGAAAATTTTTTTTTGAAAAAAATTTGGAAAAAAAATATTTCGAAAATTTTTTTTTGAAAAGAAATATTTCGAAAAAAAAATTTTGAAAAAAATTTGGAAAAAAAAATATTCCGAAAATATTAAAAATTTTGAAAAAAAAAATCAAAAAATTTTTTTGAAGATTTTTTTTGCAATTTTTTTTTTGATTTTTTTTTGTGGTGATTGGTGGTGTTGGGTGGTGGTGGTTGTAAGTGGCGGTGGTGATTGGTTGTGGTGGTGGTAGACGTGGTGGAGAGCGGTGATCGGTGTGGCAGTGGTGGTGGTGAATGGCGGTGGGTATTGGTGGTGGTGGTGGTGGTGGTAGTGGTAGTGGTGGTGGCAGTGGGTGGCGGTGAGTAGTGGTGGTGATTGTAAGTGGTGTGGTAGTGGGACTAACTTAGGTTATGTATAAAGGACTAACGGTGCAATTGTTTTAACTGAAATTATGTGTTAAGGACTAAAGGTGCAATTGTTTTTGTATTGAGGACTAACTATGTAATTGCATAAATCGTCCCTGTGGTTTAAAGGATGGACGCTGCAACGATTATTGGCCAAAAGGGCTAAATATGTAACTTCTAACAGAATTCATTTAACGATAGTTAAATCCAGGGACCAAAATGATGAAAAAGTTTCCCCACAGGGACGCCGCCTGCAATTAGCGAACCACAGGGACGATTTTTGCAATCTGGGCAAACCACAGGGACGATTTTTGCAATTTACTCTTTTGGTAATTATGTTATGCAAATTTTTAGACAAGAGTATTTGAGAAAACCCACTATGACTGATGTTTTAGAGCTTATCGGCATCACAAAGAAATGCACGGGTTTTCAGGGATTTTAGGAAGCCTTGATTGTACATGTTGGAATGGTTTGGTTATATGAAACAATATAAAGGGAAATATTGTAGACGTGATCATGATCAGAATCCATTCATTTTGTTGGAAGCTGTTGCGTCACAAGACTTATGGATAAGGCATGATTTCTTTGGTGTTTTTGGGTGAAACAACGACATCAACGTTTTACAGCAACCTCTTTATTTAACAATCTCAAAGAAGGAAAAGAACCAAAATTTCCGTTTGTGGCTAATGACGTAATTTACCCATGGGGATACTATCTCGTTGATGGGATATATCTGGAATTGGTGACACTTGTTAAGACGATTCTAGAACCATCTGATGATTACTCCAAGCGAATAACATAAGCAAATGCAGGAATCGGCAATCAAAGATGTGGGATGAGTGTTTGTTGTTCTAAAGAAGAAATGGCTATACTAGCAAATCCCACACAAGCATTTAAAAAAGAAAGGATAATGAATATGATGTATACATGTATCATATTACTTAATATAGTTCAAAAAGACAAAGGAAAGGTGATACCTCCGGATTGGTACCCGGAGGAAGCACATCAACTGGACGACCTCTTACGATCCGATAAACAAGTGCGACGAGTTATGAGGAAAATCAAATCATCACATTTACGAATAAAAGCTTTTAATTTCGTACGTTTACGTTTACATTCACATTTACATTTTTAGTTTATGAATTAAAGTATTAAAATAAAAAAATAGGTATAACGGTGAGGGGAAGGTGATCAAAACGGGTGAAAGGTGAAAGGAAGTGAAGGGAAGTGAGAGGAGAGAGAAAGCTGAGGTGACGCTAATGTTTAAGATGAGGAGTAAGTGATTGCTCCCTATAGTCTTAGATCGGACTACACTTAGAACTGTTGTTGACAAAAATATGAGGTGGAAAAGTTTTAATGACGTGGAAGTTATTTAAAAGTATTTAAATGACATTGAAATTCAACCCGTAATATTAGTTAGAGTAAACTACACCATTCGTCTTTGTGGTATACGTTGACCATTAAGTATCGTCCTTTGACCAAAAAAATTGCACCGTTGGTCCTTGATGTGTTACGTGTAGTGCAAGTTTTAAAAATTTATAAGCACGATTTAACCGTCTAATTCTATTAACACATACGAGCAAGTATACTCGTCCGTGATAGCAAAGTTGGGTAAGTCGAGATCGTCCCAAGGGATTTTTCGATTGAAATTGTTTTCTTGAAAAGTTTGCAACAAGAAAGCTTTGTCAAGGCTTTCTCAAATTTAAAAGTGATGTTTATAGTGAAATTCAATTATAAGAAATATATATACTTGTGTGTAGTCTATAATCAATCACAAATAGTGTTCATGAAGGTTTGGTGTAAATTCTTGATGTGATGCACAAATCATAAGCAAATGATCTCCAACCATGGTATATGTTTGTAAAAATCATTCTAAGAACAAAAACATATAGGTAATCCTTTCGGTCCTTATCCTAATGATTATTCTTTAGAAAATCCATTTGTTTGCAACATGTTCTTATTAAACTCGTTCTTACGAATCTTTCGACCCTTTCGTGATGAAAATGTTCCTAGTCTTGTTTTAATAAGCAAACATGGTGGTTGTCAATCATCATATCCCCATACTAGTTTGTCACTCAACTTTTTGGAATAAAACACAAAAGAAATCCTTTCGGTCCTTTTTCTTAAAACATGTTTTATCAACAAATCAAACCAAGACTAGTATTTTTCCAACAAACTTATTTAAACAAGATCATATATACATGCATCACATATGAGAACACTAGCATGATTAACTACATCCCAACACACAAGTATATCCCAAAACTACTCCATGATAATAATAACTAAACACAAATCATAACAAAGTAATTCCAATAACTCAAGAGAATAGAAATCCATAACAAAGTTCATAGAATACCTAAACTTTTGCGATTACAAGAATTAGAATTCATGGATTGTAGCAACCACGCGCCTCCAATCACCTAGATTCACTGTATAACTCCAAATTACCAAAACTATGGATGAGAATTGTTCCCTCCTTGCTCCTGGACGTTTTACAGTAAGAACTAAACTTTTGGGCTGAATAAAAATGGTTGGTATTAGTTTTGATGTAAACTAATACACTTTTGGTTGTGTCACACCTAGTAAACTAAGACTAGGTTCATTATATAGCCAAATATACTTGCTCAACTGGCCAAAAACGTTCCCAACAAGTTAATAGCAAGAAATGATCGGCCTCCAATGATTATGGGGAGTTAAAGCAACAATAAATGCAACTTTGTGTAACTGCAGCTCTTGCAACCGGATCAGTTGCGCTGGCAATCAGATCGGTTGCCGTTTGACCATTTGCCAATTTGGATCGGTTACGGGTTCTGACCGACCGGTTTGGATTGTGCTTGATTTGACTTTTGTTGACTTTCTTGTTTATTCGCTTCATTCTTTGCTCTCGCTGATGATTTCCAAGGCAAAACTTGATCTTTCCTTGTTGTAGATACTTAGAAATCATTGTACTTCCCAATCATTGAATCCAAAAGCTTCCTTGCTCGACTTCCTTCCTCGAGAATCTTCCAAATGTGCATAAAAACTTCATTTCTTCATCATTCGTGATACCTGGCTACACATACATACACAATACGCATCTTTTGCACTTTTGCAACAGTTATGAGTAAATATAGCCGAATATCATGCACAAAACCAACAATAACGCTACTAAAAACATGTTCATTTTAGGCGTTATCAAATTCCCCCACACTTAAGTTCTACTCGCCCTCGAGTAGGTCTAACATTTGCAAAGATTGATTTCAATGGTCTTGACACCATGGTTCCAAAAATGTAACAATCATCCCAAAAGATAATCATTGGTTTGCTTTAATTATGTGAAAAAAACTTTCAAAAATAAACCAAACACTTTAGATAACATAACTAGAACATCTCACGAATGATTTTAAGAATTCACTCAACACTCATATCTTGGTGGGTATATGTAAATCACTCAATGCCTAGTCATGATCAATGCTTTTTACCATAAGCTTGTACAAGTATCAAAACAAAGAAAATAAATCCATCAAAGAGGACTTTCATTTGGGTTATATCGTTAAGGCTAAGGGTTCATAAAGGGTATGGATAAGGCATGTGATGGTTTATGAAATTGGTGTTAAAAGAAAATAAAATCAAGTCTAAACCTCCATGTTGCTAGCCATCATACAAACCACAATCCCGTAAATGATTATTTCACCTCTTCAAATATGTATAACTCAATTTAGCTCATTGGCTAATCAATATCCTTCATATAGCTCATTGGCTATAACCATTTTTTTTAATATTCCCCCACACTTAGTGTAAGCATACACCACAAAAAAAATCGAGAAAGACGTCTCTTTCATCTTTGGAGAATGGTACACACTATAAACAAAGTGTAGCTTCTACATAATCATCAAAAACAATCTAACATTCCAAACAACTAGCAACAAACCAATAGACATGACAAGGGTTGGTTAAAGTTTAAAGTGTAAAATCTTTTTGTATTTTTCTGGATTTAACAAATGAAAAGATAGGCTCAGAGGGTGTAACTAAGGGTATCTAGTGCTAAAGATGAGCACTAATAAATGGGTCCATGTAGGTAGTTAACTAACCAATGTAGTTAGCTAAAATCATTAGATGTAAAATGGAAGGCCATTTGGGTTAAATCCTACGATGCCTCTTATCACTTGAACATATTTATATCACTCGAGAGTGATTTTAACCGTTATGCATAACTAGTACAAGTTCTAGAATCGACATAATCACCGGCACACTCATAGCAAATATAAAACAAAAGATGTGTTTTATACAAAAAGAAACCTCACAATTAAGTGGAAAAAGGCTATAATGCGTGCTAGAAAATGCTATCGAATCCAAAATGAATTACTTCCGTAATTTGGTTCAAATCCAAAAAAATTTCAAAAACCTCATTTTACCATTGAAATTACCAAGTTATTTTTTAATATTTATCAATAATGCGCGAAAACAACTAGACCATCAAGGGCGAATTCCTTCTAATTACTTGAATCCAAAAGTTATCTAAAAAAAAATAAAAATGCGTATCATTTTTCCTATTTTCTTCCCTCCCCCATACTTAAGTTTTGCATTGTCCTCGATGTAATAAAAATGAACTTCAAAGTAAAGAAAATGGGAAAAAGGAATAGTTAAAAGATACCACGGGATAGAATATGCAATACGCATATTGGGTCATAAGAAAGCATGTGAGTTATCCAACTCCAAATATTTGACCATCAATAAGCTTCCGACACATCCATCCTGCAAACAAAAACTGCAATACACAATACACAAACAAAACAAAACACTCCAAAACAAATGCTACTAAAAACAAAATAAAACCAAGCAAAATATGATAATCATCCTAAAGAAATAGTTAAAGAGATAGAAATAATATTGTTTAACACATCATAACCATCGTCTTTGAAAACCACGAATCACGAATGATCCACGATCACTCCTCGTCCTCGCTCATGTCGTCCCCATCTTCATCATCATCACTCTCGGTTACGTAGTTCTCATCTATAATCTCCGAACGAACTCTCCTCTTCTTCTTTTTTCCTCCAACTCCTGATGACGATCCTCCAACATCATAGCTTGCTCCACCAACCTCAGGTAATCGACCATATGCGGGCATTGGATCAGGAAATAGTGCATATCCAAGATATGGATACGGATAGGGTCCAGGATAAGAAGTGTAGGGGAAAGGATATGGTGGAACATTAGGTGGATTGTAGGGTGGTAACTCATAATTGGCTTCTCGAGCCATGTGTTGAAAGATAGGCATTGAATAATTATTGATGTAGTTGTTTCTCAACATCATTGAGTCTCTCCACACATCCCTACATTGAATCTCATCTAAATGTTGGTTCCACTGTCCCCAACCTGAATCAAAACTATTGGACGTACCTGCTTGCACGTTCCCCAATGGTATACTTCCCTGCTGTTGTGGTGGTGGTTGTTGTTGTTGTGGTTGTGGTTGTGGTTCAATCCATAACCCCAAGGTTTTCGATTTCCTATTCAAAGCATTCCCAAAACCATTTGCACTCCACATCTCACTATACTTTGGCTCTCCACACTTAGCCAACTCCTCATCATTATAATACCCAAGATTCTTCGCCAACCTTGTCACGAAATGTCCTCCATAAATGTTGCTATTGCTCTTGATTCCCGGGGCCCTCCTAGACAAATACTCGGCTATCTGCCAAATCGCATTACCATCCTTAGTTTCCTCCAGCAACATCATAACCCATAAGTCCAGTTTCTGACATTTGTCCCTGCTTCCATACCTATTAAACGGCCTAGTCACTATCAATTTGTGAAGTATCCTCATTAATGGATTCCTGATGGTCGCGGCATTCCTCCTAGTGCAAGAAGGATCTCCCACTCGATTCCAATAGGTGGGTATACTAGGAAAGTCTTTTTCGAACATGCGAAGTCTTGAAAAATGAGCTTCAAATAACCGATGATTAACCTCATGTGGCTCATACAGACCAAGAGCCACGCCAAAAGCTGGCAAAGTGTAAGCATGATCCCTTCCACAAAGCCTAAACCAAACACAAACTTCCTCCATCAAGTTCCGAACATTCACCTTTCTTTCAAAATACATGGTTGAAAAGAACTCCATGCAGCACTCTCGATAGATCTCTTCATTGATGCTAAATGCTCTTTCCCATGACAAATCATCGAACGAATCCCCATCCACCGGATACACATAAGATGTCCGCATCATTCTTCTCAACTCCTCTTCACACTCATACTCCGCAAACAAATCCCAATCAATTACCCTTGGAACCAAACATGACCTATTTTGCAATTTCGATAACCTTTCTCGGAAAGCATGTTTCTCCCCGTCGGTGAGATCTTTGAACTTTAAGTTGGCATTTGCTTCTGTCTTCAAGCTATACTTGAATTTCTTCCTCTCGTTCCTTTGGCAAAACTTTGTAACAATCGGGTTAATTGGAACCATTCCCGAGCTTGAGCTACCTACAAAAATTCTCTGTAGAAATCACAAATATAAGACAATATAAGAGTGTTAGAACAAACGGGAAGGTCCATGGAACCCTCTAAGGTCCACTTCAAAATTTCAAAAATATCCAACACAGAATCTGGAACCGGATTCGGTTGCAGAGCAGCCAAATCGATTACTCTTTTTGGCCAAATCCAACCAGTCGGTTGCGTTGCGCAACCGGATCGGTTATACAATCTGCATAAGGCTTTTGCCTTTAAACCATTCCCCACTCGAATTTTCTAATTCCAATCCACTCCTAAACTGCATTCTAACATCCTCAATGATTTCTACATCCTTGAATTACTCTAAATTCGCTTTCCAAACCTCAAATTATCACAAATTCATCATCTTAGAACTCAACTAATAAGACCTATATTCTTCAATCACTAGTTCTAATCAACAATGTGGCATCTATTACTCACAAAAACACATCATCTACCATTAGGAATCACCAATTGCAACTTAACTTGATTCACTGGCATAACCTAATTAAATCCGAAAATTCAATCATCTAATACTCATTCCATGTTGAATCAATCACTACAATTCTTTTTGCAATGCATTCCTATATCAATTACCCACTTAATCCAAAAATATAACAACTTAATTCGAATTATAACGAAACCCCCCAAATTAGTGACCTAATATGCAATTCGAATCAAATGCTCTAATTAAACCTCAATTGAGTTAATTGAATGTAGATGCTTACTTGTTTGGGTGCCATGATGTTCTCCTACAACTTAAACAATCTTCAATTAGCTTCTCTTGGACGAATTTTTCAAAACCCAGCTGGAGAATTAGTGTGTGTGTGTGTGTATTTTTCTGGAAAAATGAATTTTTGGTATATATACTTATGTGCAACCGGTTCAGTCATGAACACAACCGTTTCGGTATGCATTTTTGCCAAATTTTGCATTTTTCATGTTACTTAGGCATTTACCTTCCAAGCAACAAATTTTTACTCAAAAATCCTGTTAAAGATGCACACAACATTCATCCACCATTTGGAAATTTCAACAATCATCCAATCTTAAAACTTAATTCATCATACTTATGAACTAAACCAAAACTCAACTAAAACTCATAGTCATAATGCATTAACCAAATAACCTCAATCATAAAAATAAAAAGGTAAAACTGAAATGAGAAACAAAAAAAAATCCTAAATGCATAAAATTAAAAAGAAATAGTTCATGAAATTCAAACAAACAATTGCTTGTTTATTATGGTCCCTTGTCTTCTCCTTAGAATTCCTCGAAATACTCTTGTCTTAGGATGTCCTCACTTTGAAATTTTCCGGTCAACTCACGGTATGTTTCAAAAGTTTTGAACTTCCTTATGAATCTTCTTCCATCCGGACATAGTATATCGAACTTAACATGCCATTCTCCATCTCCATTTTGTCTCTTGTAAATGCCCGACCCCTCGGGTCTCCATTCCAAATTCTTTAGTTGCGCCGGTAAAGAACCTAAGAAATCGGTCAACTTCTTGTAGACTAGGATGTTTTTGAATGGGTTATAGAATGCTTCCACCGCTAATGCACGTTCCATCTCATCCTCTATATCAAAATAAGGTGGAGCTAATGGTCCATACATTGGGTTTCCTTGGTTATCACGTCCCACTTCGAAACAAGTCAAATCATCATTCGCTTCCATCCATTCTAACTCCTCCATAAATTCCAAAGTTGGTCCCCTAGGTTTGGGATAGTATGTTTGCTTTGAAATCCCATCATCAATAGTCATCGTGCCTCTTCCCATGTCTATAATTGCACCACAAGTTTGTAGGAATGATCTCCCTAATAGAAGTGGTAAACTCTTATCCACCGGAATGTCTAGGACAAGAAAATCGGCCAAATATGGTTGATAGCCAATTTGAACTCTCACATTCTTCACCTCTCCCATTGCTTTAGCTTGATAATTATCCGCCATAGTAAGCTTCGAATGATTTGGTTGCGGATTACTTAGACCCAAAGTCATAAACAATGGATAGGGCATAACATTAACACTTGACCCCGCATCGGCTAAGGCATAAACTGGTGTAGTCCCATTCACTTTTATTGGCAACACAAAATTCCCCGGATCCTTCTCCTTCCGTGGCATTCCTCTAAACAAAATTCTATCTCTATCCTCCTCCGATAGATTCTATCTTCCAACCTAGCCCTTGCTAGCATCACCGCATCCAATTTCTTACGGTAGAGAACGTAATCTTGAAGTACCTCTATCACCGGCTTCTTCTCATTAAGCTCAAGAAACTTTTGTTCAAGGTTTTCCAAAATTGCTTCTTTTTGTTCGTCGTTTAAGGGTTTGAAAGTATTTGTAGTGGGAGGTGATGATGGTGTGTAATCATTTTTGTTGGTGGATGTGGTCGGGGTTAGTTTGTTGGATAATGTTTTCTTCCTATTTGCCTTCTCCATCTTAATTACTTCCACGTCTTTCTCTTCCATGTTGGCACACAATTCCACTAGCATCTCGTTCACTCCTTTTCCTTCTTCCAAATCAGTTATATTAATCTTCATTTCACCCATTGCAAAATCAACTTGACACTTGGTCGTTACAAGAAAGTCTCGACCAAAACATACATTAGGTTCATCCGCATTCCCTTCTTCTAACACAACAAAATCTGTTTAAAAAATGTGACCATTAATGTTGACCTTAAGATTTTTAATCATCCTTCTTCCATATGCTTCATAATCCAAACGTACATGACCAATTTCGTCAAGAACCTTCTCCAAAATGTAGTTTTCTCCATAAGCCATATTAAGTTGCGCGCCCCAAGCACTTACTCCTTCTACACTACAAGGCGTACCGAACCTCATTAGTGGCGAATCATACACCGTTAAAGGTGCTTGTGTGAATACCACAACTCTTCCCTTCTTGGGAAGTTGAACTTTGTTTTCACCCGTTTCTTCCATATTAACCGTATCAATCCCCAAATCTTTCTTACTTTCCTCTAAGATACCTCCAATCTTTTCCAGTGAACTTCCGGTGTCTTTGAACATTTCATCCAATGTACGAAGGTATTCTGAAATTCCACTCAAACTATCCATACTAACTAGCTAAACTAGACAAAACAAAACAAAACAAAATCCGAATCATAAGCGTTAGAGTTAGTAAAAACAAGAACAAACTATAGAAACATATACTAAGCAAGTAAAGACACTTAACAAAACTAAAAACATAAGTTAAAACTCAAAATCTAAAAATTAGAAAACTTTTACCGAGAGCTCCAACCGGATCGGTTGCTCACCAACCGAATCGGTTGGTGGTAATAACTAGACCAAATAATCTAACCGGATCCGGTTGCGGGTTGCAACCGATCGGTAAGATCGACAAAAAAAAAAAAAAAAAAAAACTGAATATTAATTGAAATTAAAAAAAAAAATCATTAAGTATAATAAAAATCTAAATTAATTAAGACTCTACAATACCCTATAATTAATTACTTAATAATTAAACCATTAAACTAAAACTATATTAACTACTCCAATTAAAACTACCATAAAGATAATTAAACCATAAAAACTGAAAAATTACTATCTAATCATTAAGATTAAAACCTGAATTAATCTCGAACTCATTAACTAATAATAACAAATATAAAGGAAATATTAAAAATCTAAGAAATCATTAAACTACAAGATATAATATGTAAATAAAATCTAAAATGACAAGAATTACTCTAGGAACTATAACACAACTCACTAAATAAACTAGAACCATGAAATCAAAAATAAAAAAAATTACTCCGTAGCTCTAACCGGATTCGGTTGCAGAGCAACCGAATCAGTTAGCTTTTAACCAAAACTTTTTTTTTATACTTTTTTACCAAATTCAATTCCAATACTACCAATCTTACATAAAATCAAAATTGAAATAAAATCCCCGGCAGCGGCGCCAAAAACTTGATGTATTACGTGTAGTGCAAGTTTTAAAAATTTATAAACACGATTTAACCGTCTAATTCTATTAACACATACGAGCAAGTATACTCGTCCGTGATAGCAAAGTTGGGTAAGTCGAGATCGTCCTGTAACATATTGGATTTCACATACACATCATAACATAAACACAAGAGGCGTATAAGATGAGTTTTAGAAAGAGAAAGTTAGAGGTTTGGGAACTTTAATGAGAGAAAGAAAAATCCTATTATGAGCTCCAACTCTCTACCTTGGGAGGTAGAGAGTATTTATAGTCTTACAATAAAATGCCACATGACGGGCTGTGGATCAGGAATACAGTGGGTAAAGACCCGTCCGTCCTCCACGGTGTTACTAAACTAAATACTACTTGACATCAAATAACTACGACTACGAGCTTTCTAACGATTACATATACTTGAGGTGACCGACACTTTAACCACTGGATTTTCCAAATCCTAACAATCTCCCCCTAAGGGAGGTCACCTCAAACACATATTAAAATTACATAGAATACAAACAGATATTACATTGAGATTGTTCTTGGATTCTTGTTCATGTTCTTTGTTCTGTAGCTCGTAGTCTTTGATTCTTCATTTTTGCATGTTTGGATAATCTGAGTGGAGGTGTTTAGCTGATCCACGTGATACTGAGTTTTGAGTCAGCTTTGAGATCATCAGCCACATTAATCTCTGACTCATCCATTGTGGTGTTGGTATTATGTGACGTTGTGACATTTGGACCGACATGCTCACATTCTGGATAATGATATATTCTTATCAGAGTAGCGGAAGCTTTCGTTGATTCATGATATTGGCAGCAGCGTAGCAGAAGCATGGAGTGATAATATCAGAGTCAGTGATGCACTAATCATGATTTCTTTGTAAATGAATGTGTTGTGTGAGCATGCGGCTATGGATTGACCGCTTCATTCTGATCAGCTGCAAACGTCGGGTGTACCTGCATAAAACAGTTAGCAATAAAGCGCACGAAAGTGTCTTTGATCACTTTCGTTGAATTGAGGTACACGGCCCACGGTTCCCCGTTGATCAATACAGGTACTGCCTGTGATCAGGTATAATTCTGAAGAATTTCCTTGACAGGGTTTCGCAGCTGTTCTAGCCGTTCTCAAACCGGAACGTCTCAAAGAAGACAACACAGAGTGAGTGAACCAGCGAATTGAGATTCACTGATTGATAAAAAGAGATTTGAAAAACAATCGTGTATCGCTCAATAGAAATTGTTTTTGCAATACAACGAAGGTTTTAATGAAAAACAATTATCAATCATAAACACCTTTTATTTATAAATATTTGTACACAGTCGATGTGCTAGAGAAAAGAGTTTTTAAGCACAACGACCGGTTTTTCAAAGGAATCCGTCAATCCATAACCTGAACCAGGATTGATTCAAAGATTGAATTGCCCCATCGTTTCTGTTTAGTTGTCACATGGTTGATCTATTGAATAAATCTCACATGCCACCTACCAGGAGCTTGTTTGATGTTGGCTCCAGAAGGCTTTCCATCTTCATTGTGAATATGTATGCATATCACTTAGATGTTCTGGCCATACCACAAGGATAATGCGTAGGACTCATAAGATATAATCTCTCTTTCCACATTGTGTGAAATAGAGAGTCTTCATTGAAAGTGTCCTAATGAGATTTCTTGATGATCTCGTGGCTCTAGACTCAATTGTGCATATTTGGTTCCTATGCCGGAGACTAGGGAGAGGGTCTCCTTCTTCAATATCAGCAATCTCTAAGAGAAAGTCGATAGATTATGTTGGTTCCACGTGAGAATGAAACAAGTCCTTTTAAGAGGAACTTGAGTGGTTTGGAAAGTTGAAGTGCAGTGCGTCACTGGGTCCATGACGTCTTGTCTTCAATACTGATGTTACCTTGGTAACCACCAGTAGTATATGAATTGAACCCGGTTTCTGCCCTAAGGTTGAATTATTGGAGGGCTATTTCTTTTCACCCTTTTCATATTCATTTCTTTTTCATTCTTCAACCCCTTCAGTGCTTACCGAGACTTCATTACTAGAACCTTTTTGGGTTTATTCCAGTACTAGCTCAGTCTCAGTCCGCACTCTTCCCATATTCTCATTTTTCTCCTTTTTTTCATCATACCTAAGGACTCTACACTATCTAGTGGATTGTCCCTAGGTAGATCCCTCCGGTTCTGGCGGATCATGGGACCTCAACCTAACCTTATCATCCTTTTATCACCATGCATAAAGTAGAGTTGGTTGGTATTTTGATATAGTTCTTCCACCTTGAAACCAATTGAAAACCATTTGAAAATCAATCAAGATACTTGTGATATAGAATCAAAGCATTTTGTATCTTAATTGTTTTGATATTTTAGAAATGCTCCCCCTCAACATATGCATAAAAATTCAGAATTTGTTTAGCACATGGAGGCAAGAGATCTTTGAAATCGTTAGATTAAGAATGAAAGGTCCAATCTTTTGATTAACATTTTCTAAAATGATCATCATCACTTCCCAATCAATTTGAGTAGATAAAACATTTTGAGGAAGGATGAGGTTTTCAAAAGTTTGCTCCCCCTCAATATGTGCCTCGAAGTTTGAAAGAGTTTTGCACATATTAGAGGAAACCTGCACTTAGAGACAATTCAATCACGTTTCAATAATTTGAGGTTTAAAGTAGATGCTCCCCCTCAACATGTGCATGGAAAATTTGAAATCGTTTGTCACATGCGGGGAGGAAAACATGCTAAACACTTATGAAACCATTTATCGAATTATCAGTTTAAATCCAATTTAAATCACAAATTCTCCCCCAATCACAATTATCAAATCATTTGAGATTTGTGATCTCTGTAGATTTAAATTGATTTTGAAAGTTTTTAAGGAGAATTGTGACTTGATTATGAAAACGTTTTAACTGATAAGGATCAGATTTTGAGACTTTAAACTCCATAAATTAAACATGCATAATTATCTTTTGAAAACATAATAATAACCAAGGTCTTGAACCAATTGTGTAAAATATTGTAAAACATTTAGAGTAGACCTTGCTCATTTAAGTGCTAATTGTTTGAAAAGAACACTTTTTGATTTAATTTGAAAAATCATTCTCCCCCTCAATCAATGACGAAAGTTGTTGATTGATGGATTGAGATTTTGACACTTGATAAGTTCTTTTGATTTTCAAAAATAGAGTCCGAAGTGTTTTCAAAGCAATTGAGTTTTCATAAGATTGCAAATATTTTTCAGATGAATCATTAGAAGGAAAAATATTTGAAATTAAACATTTGTCTTGTTAATGACAAACATTTGTTTTAAGAATCAGAGCATTAGGTTTGAAACATGAGATAAAGCATGGCTCTTTTCTTTCTTTGAAAACCGGGTTACTGCCTGAAATGACAATAAACCATTGTTTCACTTTCTCCCAAAAATATTTTTTGATTTTTTTTTTTTTTTTTTTTTTGAAAAACATTCGAACAACATCTACGTGTCACTCTTTGACTGACAGCACAAAGACCGTAGATATATATCGAATCAAGAAAGATAAGACAAAAAGACAATATTTTTGAAATTTTTCGAGTTTTTCAGATTTTTATGGATTTTTGAAGGTTTTATATTTTTCTATTTGCTTTTAGTTGGTTTTATAATTTTGTATTTTGCTTTTTGAATAAATATATACAAAGAGATGGATGAAGAAAGACCTTTACTCCTCGTCTTCCTCTTGAAGACGTTTGAGTGTTTCTGGTTGAAGGCTTTTCAAGCCAAGTCGTGGAAGAATAAACTCAAAACGTTCTCTTAGAAGAGCTTTGGTGAAGATGTCTACTAACTGGTATTCTGACTTCACAAAATAGAGTTCCACCACACCGTTTTCCACTTGCTCCCTGATGAAATGATGTCGAATGTCGATGTGCTTTGCTCTTGAGTGTTGTACGTTGTTGCACGAGAGAGCAATAGCACTTTTATTATCATAGTACAGAGGGATTTTATTGAATTCAAAGCCATAGTCAGATAATTGGGATCTCATCCAAAGGATTTGAGCACAACAAGATGACATGGCTATGTATTCAGCCTCTGTAGAGGAAATAGAAGTACTCATTTGCTTCTTTGAAGACCAGCTCACAAGCTTATCACCCAAAAATTGAGCACCTCCTGACGTACTTCGACGTGTATCTTGACATCCTGCATGATCAGCATCTGCATAGGCTGTTAGTGACATACCGGTGTCCTTCGGGTACCATAGTCCCATATTGATGGATCCTTGGAGATACCGAAAGACCCGTTTAACCGCTTCAAGGTGCTTTTTAGTAGGCTTAGCCTGATATCTAGCACACATGCACACAGCGAACAAGATGTCTGGTCTGCTAGCTGTGAGGTACATCTGGGATCCAATCATACTACGATATTTCGTTTGATCTACCATGATCCCTGAGTTGTCCTCATCCAGCTTAGTACGTTCAATCATGGGAGTGTCAACGGTGTCACATGAAACAAATCCAAATTTCTTTAAAATCTCATTTGCATATTTAGATTGATTTATAAAAATGCCTCCGGGACTTTGTGAAATTTGTAATCCCAAGAAAAATGACATTTGTCCCATCATTGACATTTGAAATTTGGAACCCATTTCATTTGAAAAATGATCACATTCATTGGGGTCAGTCGAGGCAAAGATAATATCATCAACATAAATTTGAACGTGAATTAAATGTTTGCCTGACTTCCTGGTGAACAATGTCGGATCAACCGCTCCTTTGCTGAATCCAGTGGATAAAAGAAACTTTGATAGCGTATCATACCATGCCCTTGGAGCTTGCTTTAAACCGTAAAGAGCCTTCTTCAAACGATAGACGTGAGTAGGATGCTCTGGATTCACAAAGCCTTCAGGTTGGCTGACGTATACGACTTCTTTAAGATCTCCGTTAAGAAATGCCGTCTTTACATCCATTTGATAGACTACCATGTTCTTACTTGCAGCATTAGCCAAGAAGATTCTGATTGCCTCGATACGAGTAACAGGAGCAAATGATTCTTCAAAGTCAATACCCTCCTTTTGACGGTATCCTTTTGCAACCAATCGAGCCTTGTTCTTTAAACATCACCATGCTCATCAAGTTTCACTTTGAAGATCCATTTTAGAGCAATGATCATAGCACAATCTGGAGCAGGTACTAATTCCCATACATCAAGTCGATCAAACTCATGAATTTCTTCTTGCATGGCATTGAACCAGCAGTCTTCATTCATGGCGGTTATAATGTCTTTTGGTTCGACCTTAGAGAGTACGAAGTTGAAGAAGCACCATAAGGCATCGGTTGCAAGTTGTTTCCGTGTGGATACTGGACGAGAGGGGTTTCCAATGATGTTGTCCAATGGGTGATCATGTGTCCATTTTCTAAGGTGTTCATGTGGTTGTTGTTGTGGAATTGAAGTAGCAGAGTCGATGTCTCCTGATGAAGATGGTTCAGATGATGATTCAGGAGAAAATATATTTTCAAATGGAGCATCTTCGGGAGTAACAAAGGGATTAACTTCATCATTGATGCCAGAAACAATTCCATGATGTACATTCGATGATTGATAATTTGTTGATGAGACAGAGTGATCAGAAGCAGGCACTTCTTGACTTAATGATATTGAGACTGAAGGGTTGACTTCATTCATAGGGATAGGAGCAGCCTCTGTTGATGGAATTGACATTTCATCAGCATTTGGTTCATAGTGTTCATCAAACATTGGATCAAACAATTTCTTTAAATCATCTTCTGATGGAGGTACATAAGGAGTTGCTGGAAATGAGTTTGGTACAAGGGATGAACCAATGGGGCTGTTTTGAAGTGCGGGTCCAGAACTGGATTGTCCAGGAGCCATTTGACCGGTCAGCTCATCGAACGTAATGTGAATTGTTTCCATGATATTTTGGGTTCTCCAGTTGTAGATTCGGTAACCCTTATTGTTTGGTGCATAACCAACAAAAACTCCAATATTTGCCTTTGCTCTTAATTTACCTAAGTCTTGACCGTCATTCGTTGGATAGCACAAAGCACCAAACGCTTGAAGGTAGGAGAGATCAGGTTTTCGTTTATGAACAAGTTCATATGGAGTTTTTCCATGAGAGGTGTGTATAAGGGAACGATTTTGGGTGTAGCAAGCAATGGCAATGGATTCAGCCCATAGAAACATTGAACCTTTGAATAAATTAGCATTGTTCTTGCGGCTTCCACAAGAGTTCGATTTCGTCTTTCAACTACACCGTTCTGTTGAGGAGTTCGTGGAACACTTCTTTGATGACTGATTCCAACACTTTAAAACTGAATTAAGTCTTTGTTAACAAACTCTGTGCCATTGTCTGTTCAAACAATTCTGACTGTATTGTTGAGTCGAACCTGAAGCTGTTTGATTAGTTTGATGATGACACCTGGAGTTTCATCCTTTGTCCTCAAAAACTTTACCCAAGTAAATCGAGAGTAGTCATCAACAACTACTAGAATGTATTTCTTCCCATTTATCGTTTGCACTCTCATTGGTCCGCACAGATCCATATGAAGGGTATGAAGAACTTCCATTACTGAATTTGTGGGTTTTGGTTTGTGGGCATATTTCGTGCTTTTACCCAATTGGCAAGCTGAACAAAGATGATCTTTTTCATATTTTAATCTAGGTAAGCCTCTGTCAAGATCCTTTCTTGAAAGGTTATTAATGGTGCCGAAGTTCAAGTGATTGAGACGACGATGCCATAACCATGACTTTGTTTTAGAAGCCTTTGACAGCAAGCAGATTGGAGAAGACTTCATCATGTCTTCGATAGAGATGGTGTATAGGTTAGAACCACGAGTACCTCTTAATAAATCCACACCATCAAGTTCTCTAACAAAGCAAGTATGTTTTCTAAAGGCCACCTCTAGATCGGAATCACAAAATTGACCAACAAAGAACAAATTATGACCAAGACCTTCCACATAATATACCCTGGAGATTACACTTTTGCCAACTACATAATCACCATAACCCATAATTGCTCCAAAATGGTCGTTCCCGAATCTACCAGTCCCGATGAATTTACTCACGAAGTTCATGAGCCGCGACCGGTCTCCAGTCATATGCTTGGAACAGCCTGAGTCCAAGTACCACAGAACGATTTGAACGATCTGCAGTTTATCACAGACAAGAATGAATAACTGGATAATTGGGATCCCCGTGCAAGAATGGGTTCCACTTGGTTAGTAACAGTGATTGGAACACCCACATCAGAAATAAAAACACCCACATCAGAAATAGAAGCAATGGAATTATCAGAAATAGATGTAGTGCTAGTATCCGTATTTGACCTATTCAAAGTATGTTCACTTCTTAAAGGAATAGTTCTACCAGTTGGCATCCATTTTCTAGTGGGCATTGTCTTAGCAGATTGAGGGCAGAACTGATCGACCTTATGGCCAAAAGGTATCCATTGATAACCTATCTAACTAAATGTTCTTCCTGTGGGTTTCCATTGTTTTCTAACTTTCTTTCGCTTTTGCCTTTTAGCCTTCTTTGCATGATTTTTAGCATTAACAATTTTAACTGAGCATTTGACAGCATTAGACAAAGCATTCACACCATATTCATGATTAGCAACAGAATTCAAACAGACATCATTACATGGTTTGCAAATAGTATCAGAATTCGAATTAATTACAGTACGCCTATGGCTAATACTAGAATCAACACGATTCGTTTTATTCAACTCAAACTTAAAGTTCCTAGGTTGGTCTTCTACTCTCATCCAAAGCACATTCTTAGCTTGCGAGGTCCTATCTTGCTTGGTATTGCCTGGAGGCTTTGACCCGCTTGCTTTAATGTCACTGATTACTCCTGTAGAGGGAATTATGGGAACATTAGTTGGTTAATCTACTTTTTGCATTCCTGAACTAGATGTGCAAGGGTCTGTACTACTAGAAGGCACATTGGTGTTCACTTTCTTAAAACCAGGCATAAAATGGTTTGTATGCTTGGCACTAGGCATAGAACAAGGCATCACAACTTTTCCTTTTGCACCTAAGGATTTAGGACATGTTGCAATTACACATTCTAGCAGCTCTTGAGATCGTTTGGCCTGGAGGCAAGCAAACCTAATTTCTCTATCAAGAGGTTTATTAATGAAATCCTCTTCAACAATCTCACGGAGACATTCTAGACTATCCTTAAGGTGAGCACAATAGTTATGAAACGCAGGTTCATTATTCCTAAGATGAGGAGGAATGTATTTAACCGTCACTATGTATTTGCAGTCTAAGGATGACTTTGATGCAACATTCTTATTAAAAACAAGTGGCAGTTTCCCATTTTCCTAACTTCTCAGATTCTTAATTTCTTTTTGTAAAGACGTTATTTTTTCGTTGTTTTGGTTACGAGTGACTTTCATTGAATCGTATAACTCTTTAAAGTGTCGTTTAACTTTTTCATTTTCTTCTAGAAAACTCTCATTTTCCTTTTGTAAGGCATTGACTAAGTTTTGAAGATGAAAAGTTTGAGAGTACTGAGAATCTAAATGAGGAGGCATTTGGGATCTAGTCACATTGTTCTTTTCACCCTTTAATTGAGAGACTTGGGCTTTCAACTTTCTGATCGTGTTACAATGAGCTCGAATCTGTTCATCACGTTTGCTAATTTCAAAAACTGCATCAAATTCAGGAACATCCAAGGATGTCTTGATATTTGAGGTTTTAACATTTTCTTTTAGATGTTGATATTTTAATTGCAAAGCAAGATGCTCAACTTCCAATTTAGAAAACTGTTTCACCAGGTTATCATGATCATCCTGTTCAACTTTATCATGCATTTTAGAGTTAGTTTTTTCAAGCTCAATGACACGATCATGGGAGACTTTTAGAGCAACAGATAATTCATGAAATTGAGAAGCATTAATGGAACAATTTGTAGCAGTGTAAAACACATCTTGAGCAATACATTCAGAAATAAGATTCTCATTCAAGGTATGCAAGTTCTTCCTCTCAATCTCATTATATTTTAATGCTCGCTCATAGTCACTAACCTCAACTATCATTGCATCAAATTCCTTTTCCATTCCTTTAATATCTGAATCCATCCCCTTTTTAACTCAAAATGATATTTTAGTTGTTTAAAGAAAGGCATGACCTCAGTTAAATAGCATTCTTTTGTTTGCTCAAAACCCATTTCCCCTTCAGTTATCCCAGTGGGTGTGATCCTTTTCTTACAAGTTTTCTCAAAATCGATAAATAGTTGAAAAATAACATATTGACTGATTAAGGTCTTGCTCTTAGTGGCAATAGTTCTAGGAACTAAATGCATTGGTGTATTTGGAGGATACACAGTCGCTGCAGGCATTTTCCTAAGGGGAGGGTTTGTTTCAACAAGATTTTCAGCTTTTTGCTTATCTAAATCCTTTTTCCAGAACACTTGTTCGGGAGTTAACAACGTTTGAGGCTTAAACTTGTTCAAGGAAATCCATTTTTCCTTCTTGTAATCATGGGGTTTGATCGTTATGTTATTCTTTTTACATTCAGGATCTTCTAGCTTCTTATTCATTTTCTCCCTAGATGCATCATCTAATTTTCTGTCTTCCTCAGTGCACTCAATGCAGCTAGGTTTTTGTCTAGGTTTAAGAATCTCATTTCCATCATAGATCACCTTATTAGCAGCTCTAGCTTTTTTAATGACCTCTGGATTTAGTTCCTCAACAAGGGGAATGCTATGCTTATCGCTTAAAACTCTATGTTTAGTGATCAAGTGAGCTCGAATGGTATTCCCTTGTACGTACAACTTATTTTCTAGCTTGTTTTTCAAATTTTTTAGATTGGAAAAATCATTCAAAAGTTTTGATTCCTTAGCATTGAATTCTTGCTTAAGCATTTTAACATTTTCGTGAAGTTCCTGTTTTTGCTTAGCAGTTTTAGAAAGCTTTTCTTGTAAGGATTTTAACTCTTGTTTTAAGACTTCTTCTCTAAAGTTACTTTTTCTAATAACTGTACGCATTTGGTCATCCATCTCCTGCTCACGGGTGGTTAATTCAAACTTAGCTCGTTGTTCATAAATAGCAACATGTTCTTTATAGGCATTAAGTTCAGAGATAACAGAATCATCAGGGGCACATGCAGTGTATTCGTCAAAAACATAGTCATCATTGACTGCATAAGATACATCACTTGGTACAATATCACTTTCACTTTGTTTTACATATTGATCATATGGGACAACACTAATATTACCCATATTTTCAATATCTGACTCAATAATTACAGTTGATTATACTTCGTCATGTATCTTTTGCTCATCAACTTCATCGTATAGTTTTAGTACCTCAGAAATGATTTTGTCTTTGGATGGACCAGCTTGTGGTGATGAAGAGACTTTAGGAGGTACCATTGGAGAAATGCTAGCCATGAAAATGGTTTGTGCAGTAGGTTCATCATCAACATCAGAGTCGTATGCATCACAATCAGCGACTTGAAAGGCATTCTGATGATTGTGGCCTATCTCCTGAATTGGTTGCTCATCCACATCTGCATCATATGTCTTAGCATTTCCCTCAGCAAGAAACAACAACTCCTCTTCATCCAAAGCTGCACCATTATCCTGAGCTTGCACAAGCAACATCTTATCCCTGAAGTACTCTGCATTCTGAGGGCGTTTTGGCGATGTGCAGTTCCTTGAAATATGTCCCTCACCTCCACAGTTGTAACACTTGATCGGCTTTGCTTGTCCCTGATTTCCATTCCTTCCCCTATTCTGATTTGCCACATATCCTCTACCAACTCCACCTCTTCCTTGTTCATACTGCCTTTCTTGAACTGGTTGTACCATAACCTTCCCATCTCTGACTAAAGCATGATTGTGAAGATTGGATGCAGTTCTGATCTCATTGTTAGTGTGAAGAATGTTGGTATGTGGACTGAGAGTCAAGTTTTGTTTCACCATAAGGGCCAGTTGATTAATGAAGTGTCCCACGGCTGCATCAGCATCAGCTTGTTTGAACCTTGGATCAGGAATGAGTTTGTGATTACCATTACCCATGGGTATAACTTGAGATGCTTTGGTGGTAATTCCAATGTTTGAGTAAAAGGCAGTTGAATCATTTGATGAGCTTGTCTCTCCCTGGTTGGTTTTGAACTGATCAAGAATCCTTTTTTCAAACATAGCATGTCTCTCATTCTGAAGAAGGAAGGCATAGAGTTGCTCATAGTTTGTATTCTTCAATCATTTGGTTAGCTTCACAGAGGTGACAAACTTGTGCCATTCGGGATTCATGTTGTTCACAAACTTTGAGTTCAGCTGAATGTTTGGCATAGTCATTCTGATGTTCCTCATGTCATTAACAAGCTTGTAGAATCTCACGTAATACTCATAGACACTCTCATCTGGTTTCATCTTGAAGTGCTCAAATTCATCATAGAGTTGTGATTCTCTGTCTTCCATAGTTAATTCAGAACCAGAAAGAAGCATCTTGACATTATCCCACACTGCCTTGGCTTCGGTGTTGTGATTGATAAGCTTGTAGATATCTTTTGGAAGACCTTGAAGTATGATGTTAGAAGCCCTGATATCAGCATCGAATCTCTTTTTCTCCTTATCATTGAGCTCATTATATGTCTTTGGTCTGTCTATCCCATAGATCATTGTTCCATCTGCAGCTGTATCAATTAAGTCTCTTGTAGTCTCAATCTGATAAGGTCCTTCATCAATCGATTTGAGAATGTTGACCCCATTTTCCTTTCCAAGACAGTACAATCTGATTCTTTGAGACCAAGAGTCGTAGTCAGTTCTGTCAAGCATGGGTGGACGAGTATCTGAGCCAGCTGCTTGAACATCCTCGGCAACAGTGGAGATGATTGTAGGTCCGTTGGTAGACATGTTAAGATTACACGGGATTTTATAACTCAATGATTAAACCGGGAAATAGATTCTTTCACGGGATTTTACTAAATCAAGAGAAAACCGTATTACACACAAAAGTCAACCAAGTCACTAAGCACTAAGTTGCTAGGTAATAACAAAACAAGTCGCTAAGTTCCAAATCGCTACGAATTTTGACAGCAAGTCGCTATGCATCAAGTCGCTAAGATGTCAAGTCGCTAAATAGCAACTCGTTAAGGTCCAAATCGCTAGCACCAAGTCGCTAAGAAACTTAAAGAACAAGTCGCTATCAAAATTGAAAGCAAGTCGCTACCTTACCAAGTCGCTACCCGTAGTGGAGAATCCACTAAGTGTACTGTTTTTCGGCTTGTCTCAAAAGGCAAGTCGCTATGACCAAGTCGCTACCAAAACACACTACAACTCGCTACCTTTTACTGAAGCAAGTCGCTACCAAGAAATTCACTCCGAGAGCCAAGTCGCTACCAAGAAAAACTTTAAAAACACACTTTTCAATCCAAAACAAGCTCAACCACAGTGATTCAAGCTTATCAAATCAAAACCCAAGCACATACAATGATCCTAAACACAAAAGTAAACCCAAAATTCAAACTTTAACACAAGAAATGAACCAAATGATGCAAAAACCACTAAACTTTTTCAAACTCAAAAACCATCTAAAAACCACTAGAAATCCAAGGATGTGTAAGAGATGATCTAACCATGGATCTTGATACCATTTGTAACATATTGGATTTCACATACTCATCATAACATAAACACAAGAGGCGTATAAGATGAGTTTTAGAGAGAGAAAGTTAGAGGTTTGGGAACTTTAGTGAGAGAAAGAAAAATCTTATTATGAGCTCCAACTCTCTACCTTGGGAGGTAGAGAATATTTATAGTCTTACAATAAAACGCCACCTGATGGGCTGTGGATCAGGCATACAGTGGGTAAAGACCCGTCCGTCCTCCACGGTGTTACTAAACTAAATACTACTTGACATCAAATAACTACGACTACGAGCTTTCTAACGATTACATATACTTGAGGTGACCGACACTTTAACCACTGGATTTTCCAAATCCTAACACGTCCCAAGGGATTTTTCGATTGAAATTGTTTTCTTGAAAAGTTTGCAACAAGAAAGCTTTGTCAAGGCTTTCTCAAATTTAAAAGTGATGTTTATAGTGAAATTCAATAATAAGAAATATATATACTTGTATGTAGTCTATAATCAATCACAAATAGTGTTCATGAAGGTTTGGTGTAAACTCTTGATGTGATGCACAAATCATAAGCAAATGATCTCCAACCATGGTATATGTTTGTAAAAATTATTCTAAGAACAAAAACATATAGGTAATCCTTTCGGTCCTTATCCTAATGATTATTCTTTAGAAAATCCATTTGTTTGCAACATGTTCTTATTAAACTCGTTCTTACGAATCTTTCGACCCTTTCGTGATGAAAATGTTCCTAGTCTTGTTTTAATAAGCAAACATGGTGGTTGTCAATCACCATATCCCCATACTAGTTTGTCACTCAACTTTTTGGAATAAAACACAAGAGAAATCCTTTCAGTCCTTTTTCTTAAAACATGTTTTATCAACAAATCAAACCAAGACAAGTATTTTTCCAACAAACTTATTTAAACAAGATCATATATACATGCATCACATATGAGAACACTAGCATGATTAACTACATCCCAACACACAAGTATATCCCAAAACTACTCCATGATAATAATAACTAAACACAAATCATAACAAAGTAATTCCAATAACTCAAGAGAATAGAAATCCATAACAAAGTTCATAGAATACCTAAACTTTTGCGATTACAAGAATTAGAATTCGTGGATTGTAGCAACCACGCGCCTCCAATCACCTAGATTCACCGTATAACTCCAAATTACCAAAACTATGGATGAGAATTGTTCCCTCCTTGCTCCTGGACGTTTTATAGTAAGAACTAAACTTTTGGGCTGAATAAAAATGGTTGGTATTAGTTTTGATGTAAACTAATACACTTTTGGTTGTGTCACACCTAGTAAACTAAGACTAGGTTCATTATATAGCCAAATATACTTGCTCAACTGGCCAAAAACGTTCCCAACAAGTTAATAGCAAGAAATGATCGGCCTTCAATGATTATGGGGAGTTAAAGCAACAATAAATGCAACTTTGTGTAACTGCAGCTCTTGCAACCGGATTGGTTGTGCTGGCAACCGGATCGGTTGCCGTTTGACCATTTGCCCAGCCGGATCGGTTACGGGTTACGACCGACCGGCTGGATTGTGCTGATTTGACTTTTGTTGACTTTCTTGTTTATTCGCTTCATACTTTGCTCTCGCTGATGATTTCCAAGGCAAAACTTAATCTCTCCTTGCTGTAGATACTTAGAAATCATTGTACTTCCCAATCATTGAATCCAAAAGCTTCCTTGCTCGACTTCCTTCCTCGAGAATCTTCCAAATGTGCATAAAAACTTCATTTCTTCATCATTCGTGATACCTGGCTACACATACATACACAATACGCATCTTTTGCACTTTTGCAACAGTTATGAGTAAATATAGCCGAATATCATGCACAAAACCAACAATAACGCTACTAAAAATATGTTCATTTTAGGAGTTATCAGTCCTTAACTGCGAAACGTTACTCAGCGTTGGTCCCTCACCCTAACTGGTGTGAGTAATGGGCGTTAAGCCTATTTAAGTGGAGGGTATATTTGTCTGTTCCCACCCACACCACTTTTCCTACCCACAAGATCTTTCCCGCTTCCTTTATTTCTCATTTCCCTCCTTAATATATACCCATCCCATCCCACCTAAACTTTTTATTTTTCTTTCTTTCTTCCATTAACACCTCCATTCACAATAATTGAAGATAAAAAATGGTCAATTGTCACTGTGGAAGACGAGCAGTGGTGAGAACATCATGGACCAACATCAACCCAGGACGAAGGTTTTATGGTTGCCCTGATATGGTGCGCATCATGTGATTTTGTGAGTAAGAACATTGTTTTGATCTCTTTTATGATGTTATTAACTAACTATTATTGTTTAATCTTCTTAATAGGCATCAGATTGCCCTTTCCTTGATTGGGTGGATCCCCCAATGTGTGGTCGATATGTTAACATAATACCCGGACTATTGAGATCACTGAACAACCATCGAGGACAAATTCAAGAGTTGCAGGAACAAAGAGCAAGGATGAAGAAGTATCTTTATGTTTCTTGGTATTTTGTGTTGATGTGTGTTGTTTACAATATGTTGACTTAAGTTAGATTTTAAGTTTGGTTCGTTTGTGGTGTTTAGGTGTTAAGTGTCAGTTTAGATCTTTTGTGGAAGTTAGTTGATTGTAAACGCATACCACTTTTGTGGTTCTATGAATGAAAGGCAGTTGTTGGTTTTCATTTTGGGTTGAATTTCTTCTTTTTGTGTTGAATGATACTGAAACAAGTAAAAGTCTTTAACTTGTAAAAGTCTTTTTGTGTTCAATGAAATACCAAAAAGTGTTTAACTTGGACCCATTACTAATTAAGTCAAATGGAACCAATTACCAAACCCAAATTGACCCATTACTAATTAAGTCAAATGGAACCAATTACCAAAACCAAATTCACCCATTACCAATTAAGTCAAATGGAAACCAAATACCAAACTTAAATTGACCCATTACCATTCTGAAATTGACCCAGATAGACAAGCAATTAAGTTAAAACTTCACACAAGTAAAAGTCACATTTTTTGCAGACCAAATACAAAGTAGCCCTAGTACATCAAGACATGATCATACAAAATAGGCCTAGTACATCAAAGTTATGCAGAGCAAATACCCATACTGCATCACAGTTTTGCAGACCAAATACAAAGTGATAATCCTAAAAGACCATTTCCAAATACATATTAGTAGTCTTAATTCAGAAATAAAAAGACACAACTATCAACCAAGAACAACAACTTTCTTCCTTGGTGGACCTTTCTTCTTCTTTCCATCATCAATTGCAACTCCTTTACCTTTATCAGCATCACTAGGTCTTCTTGCAGAGTTGTCATCTTCCCCAAAAGCACTTCTAGTTTTCCTCTTCTTACCACCTCCCTTTGACTTTGATTTTCTTGGTCCAGTGCAACTCCTTGAGTTGTGACCTCTGTTTCCACACTTGTCACATGTCACAGTTTTGAGTTTCCTTGTCAGCTTGCCATCCTTGGACATATGCACCACATCAACCTCTGCCCTAGACTTCTTCATTTCCTTTCTTGGTCTTCCAACCTGTGGTTGATGTTTTGGTGGTAGTAGAGTTGTTGGTACATTACACTTAGGCTGATGAACTGGACCTCTGATTGGGTTGATCATGTATGAGTAAACCTTCTTCCATGTATCCAGCCTATTAAATGGAAATGCATTAATAATCCTACTGAATTCAGGCAATGTAAATGAAGTAATTGTACAATCAAAAGAAGTTATTACATACCTATAACATGGATGTACCCATTCCTCTGGTAATCCTACTGATTGATTGTTAAGTGCCATATTCCAGTTGGTTGCTATGGCATGTTTACAAGGTATCCCAGTTAACTCCCACTTTCTACAGGTACATGTCCTTTGCTCCACATTTACCACACACTGATCATTGCATGGACCACTTACCTCATAATAAATACCTCCTCCCCAAGTAACTGTATACTTATTTGCTTCATCACAGTTCAACTTCAAAATCTTTGTAGCAGTAGGTGTGAGTGGACCATCACATCTTTCAATCATTTTATTCACATTAACTATTCTTTTCATTAGATAAGACCTTGCAAACTCCAATGTTGAAATGATTGCCTTATCTCTACCACCAACAAGCTTTCCATTAAAAACTTCACACATATTGTTCACCAGTACATCTGTCGTAGCTCTCCCTATTAAAAATTCAAATTTAAGTTAAACACTATAAACCTAAATGCATACTTGAACCTATTTGCATACTTGAACATAATTTGCAGACTATTTGCAGAGTATTTGCAGAGTTCAACCTATTTGCAGACTTGAACTAAATAAGTTAGTGCAGTGCTGAGGCTATACCTGAGAAATGGCTTCTTGCCTAGTGCTGAGGTGGAATCTTCAATAACCACTCATAAGCAGGCTTGCTAAATGCTTTGAACTCATCCATTGCAAGCTGAAACTTTGGCAATGTTGTTGCTGTGGCACATTTCCATAACAGGTCTTTGTAAGCTGCACCACTCCATTGCAGCTTCATATTTTCATGAATGTGCTTGACACAAAATCTATGCTCAGCACAGGGAAACAACTTTGCAAGTGCAGGAATAAGACCCTACCACAAATAATCAGACATATGTTACAAATAGATAATTTACATCACATAAAAAGCATTAAATGTGAAAAGAGAATCATACCTTATGTATGTCACTAATAAATGTGAAATTGGAATTTCTATAAAGGTCCAAGTCATCTCCCAATTGTGAAAGAAACCATGTCCAAGAATCTGTGTTTTCAGTCTCCACAATCCCATATGCCAAAGGTTAAATCCCATTATTTGAGTCAACACTTACAGCAGTACGTAATTGACCAGGGAATGGACCCTTCATGAATGTCCCATCTAGTCCAAGTATTTCTCTCAATTCAGCCTTGAATCCTTCTTTTAAAGGCCCTAAGCACACATATATTCTTTTAAAAACCTTTGTTGGACATGTATGATCTGCCTCAGCTTGCACATGAATCTTCACAGTTGTGTTTGGATTGGCTTCCATCAACTCTAATGCATAACTTCTGAGCATCTTATATTGATGAGTATAATCACCTCTAACTTTCTTTTCAGCCTCTGACTTTGCTCTGAATGCTTTTTGTTCTGAAATAGCTAACTCATGCTTCCTTTGTAATTGCTCTTGCACAGCTCTGACAGGTATGTTAGGGTTTGATTGGAGTTTTTCAACAAGTTCTTTAGCAAACCATTTTGATGTGGCATACAAATTGTTTCTGGATTGTAAGCACTTATGAATAGATCTATGAGTTTTCACCTGCCATGTATCACTGTTTTTAATTTTGGATACTAGCAACACCCAGGGACATTTATTGGCATCATCCTCTTTCCTACTTTTAGGTTTTCCACCATTTATTATCCTCTCTTTTGTCTTTTTTGATGGACTAGTGTATTGAACCCCAACAACCTCACAAACCTTTCCCTTGGTCCACTTGACTTTTGACCCACATGCATTAACTGACTCAGACCCATTATCTGGCCCATTATCAAGCCCATTACCAGACCTAGCTTCACATGTGGGAAAAGTTGGTATAATACCCCTGCACACAACCCTCACTCTTTCCTTATCATTTTTTTCCATCCTAAGTTCCCTCCTTGTTTCAATTGAATGCTCCTTAACTAGGTCTTTTACTTGTTCCCTGTTTCCAAAGTTATGTCCCACATAAAAGTATGTCTTGTACACCTGGGTTGAAGCATGTGTCTGTTTCCTAATCTGTTTCAACTTCCTTTTTCTCAACCTATCAAGTTCATTTTCTTCATCTGAAGCACTCTTAAAATAATCATTATCCATAACTTCTATATCCTCTTGTGCTTCTTCATTATCAGATATTTCATCTCTATTCCTACATCCCATGAACTCAACAGTTTCATCAATGTTGCAACGGAAGTCTTCCATGTCAACATCAACCTCTGAAACATAGTTTTCTTCATCCATAATGTAATCACTACCCTGCCTATCATCATCACTAGAATCTGAGTCCTGATTCCCTTCACTATCCTCACTAGAAACACAGGTTTCATTCCCTACATCATCCATATTATCAACATCTAATGTAACATTTTCCATACTATTTAGATCTAAATCAACATTTTCAGGTCCATGTTCTAACATATCATCTAAATCAGCAAAAGGATAAAAGTTTAGGTCTTGTGAAGCTTCATAAGGGTCATAAGAAGAATAAAAATCATTCACAAATTGACTATCTCCCTGACTGGGTACAACCTTAGCAGCACTACCTTGACCTACATCTTTAGTGACACCACTACCTTGACCTACATTGACACTACTTTGTGTACCTACATTGCCTGCATTCTCATCTCTAATGCATTTCCTAACAACTGGTGTAATACCTGCTTTGGACAAACTTGGTTCATCTAACTCTTCTATCAAAACCCCTTTGTTTTTCATTGCTGAAGTAAAATAAAGGTCAGGCATTGTTCTTTCATGCTCAACATATATTTCAATGAATTTGTGACCTTCTTCAACATATTTTGCCAAAAAAGAACATCTTGGTCACTGGCTAAAGGTTGTAGGCCACTATCTAAATCACCACCAGGTTTAAGAAAATGATAAAACATTATTTTATGGCCATCATTACCTAAGTCTTCTACAATGGCATCCATCTCATGCACAGAAAACTCATCAGAGTCTAACTCATCTACAATCTTTGAAAAGCCATTAATGTACCTCCTATCAGGTGCTACAGTGAAAGAGCCTCCATAATGCACCCTTATTGAAAACGCAGTACGTACGCCAGCTGAAAAAAAATTATGATTAGGGTTTATTGGGTTTATTCAATGTTGGATCAAATTAACCATTTTAGACCCAACAAAAACAGAGTATCAGTTACAAGACTTTGGATAAACAAAAAATTGCAAAAAATAAGAAAACTTACCATAAGCTACATTTGGATCAAACTCAACTTGTGATTCTCGTATTACATACCCCATGGGTACCACCATTTTTGTGTTATTCAAGCTTGCAGGATTATGGAGATGATTTATGATTCAAATAAGGAGTGTTGGTGTGTGTTTTTTAGTTTCTGGGGTATGTGATTGAAATGAAAGGGTAGATGAAATAATTAATTGAGGGTGTGGTGTGGGTGGGAAAAGACAAATATACCCTCCACTTAAATAGGCTTAACGCCCGTTACTCACACCAGTTAGGGTGAGGGACCAACGCTGAGTAACGTTTCGCAGTTAAGGACCAACGGTGCAATTTTTTTGGTCAAAGGACGATACTTGATGGTCAACGTATACCACAAGGACGAATGGTGTAGTTTACTCTATTAGTTATATATACACAAACCAACATGTTTCATTACCTAACTTAATAATAAATTGACCATGTTACCTGACTTTGTAATACAAGAGAAATTTGTTTCTATTATATAGACTTTACCCTATTTGTGTAATACGTAGCAGGTTTATAAGGTATGTTCATGTGAGACTATATATTTTGTGAGAACGGGAGATATTTTTTAACCACATCACTAAAAGATCTAAAAAATTCAACAAGGTAGAGGATGATAATGAATGAAGATTCCCCCAATTTTTTTTGGATATTAACATGTGACCGGTTACGAAAAAATTATGATTTTTAAACGTTAGTCAAAAGAAAATCCTTAATTTACATGTGACTTTGTAAAACCACGAATCCAAGAAAATCTGAAAACATTTCACAAGGTAGAAGACATTAGTTGAAAAGAAATTCAAAATTTTACATGTCACTTTGTAAAAACACAAATCCAAAAAAATCACAAGATAGAGGACATTAGTTAATGATGAAACTCAGAAAAAAAAAATCAAAACTTAAATGTAAATTGTTACGAAAAGAATTGAAGTGATTTCTTCACATATGAAAATACGCACATGTAAAGAAATCATATTTTATTTTTTCCCCGTCATTTTTTTTTTTTTATTCCTTAATTTAGCAATGTACTATACCTTGTGCAACTTTTTCAGATTTTTTAGGCACGTAGTTCAAAAATTTATCACGTTTAATATATAGTTCTCACATAAACTCTCCCCTAGATTGATATATATCAACCAATTCGGTCGGTCCACAAGAATGAACGCATCCCCTCTCTGCTAGACCATACCAAACGCGTATCCCCTAAAAAAAATTGAAAGATTCGGTCGCCTAGCCGACCGAATGAACCGAGTTTGTTTGCGTGTATGAGTGTCTTTTTGAATATATTTTTGTGAGGCATGTTTTTTATTATAACTGCGGTCGCTTTATTATAAACAGTTGGTCGTGTATTTGGTCTAGCTGAATTGACGCTAAAGTAACGAAGTTGTTTGGTCACAAGTATAATCACCACTGCTACTAGCCTTAAATACATAGTTCATTGGAGATAAGTTTCACGCCTATAACGTGCTAAATTATGAGTGACCACACATAAATGACACATCAATATTAATAATAAGGGGAAATTGCATATATATATCCCTGGAAAGCCTCATAATTGCATATATATTCAACCAAAACTCATAATTACGTATATATCCTTTCAAAGCCTTAAAACTGTCATATATAGCCAATCAAAACTCATAATTGCATATATATTCTTCCAAAGCTTTAAAATTGTCATATATATCAAAATGATTATTTTAAATATATATTTAATAGAAAAAAAATATCTAATAATCATAACTGATATATAAAATAACGATTATAACCTTATTTATTTATTTATTTATTTATTATTATTATTATTATTATTATTATTATTATTATTTTTACAATTACAAAATATCTTTTTATTAGTTTGAATTTTATTATGTCATTTGATCTATATATATATATATATATATATATATATATAGGAGTTTACGTTTAGATGGAACGATAGATGGTGCAGTTGATATTCTTATTCAAGATTCGTCGATAACGAACATGGTTGAGTCGCCGAACATGATTTCTCTTTCTTTTCTTAAAAAATGGTTTTTGTAATTGTAAAAAAAATATATTTTGTAATTATAAAATTCAAACCAATAAAAAGATATTTTGTAATTGTAAATAAAATAGAATAAAATAAAATAAATTATAATCGTTCTTTTATATATCAATTATAATTTTTAGACATTTTTTTCTATTAAATGTACTTAAAATAATCATTTGGATATATATGACAATTTTAAGGCTTTGGAAGGATATATATATGCAATTGTGAGTTTTGGTTGGATATATATGATAATTTTAAAACTTTAGAAGGATATATATGGAATTATAAGTTTTGATCGGATATATATGCAATTATGAAGATTTACAGAAATATATATGCAATCCCCCCTAATAATTAAGTATGTTGTCATGTTGGTATGATAAACCCATCATATTATGCATTTTTTATTTCTTAGACTTTTCTCATAAATTAATGCTTTTTACCCGCCACAAACTCGAGCAAAATTATCTCGCTACTACCCTTTAAAATAATGGTTTTTCTAACTTGTGCTCTAAGGGCACAAGTTAAGCATATCAAAAGTACAACGAAAGTGCATTAGGACCCACATAAAAGTACACTTGTCTGTACTTTTATGTGAATCCCTGTATACTTTTTGGTGAATCCTGACATACTTTTGATGTGCTTAACTTATACCCTAGGGCACAAGTTAAAAAAACCTTTAAAATAATAGCAACATTGACAAATACCTTCTTTGTTAATATTTGAGGTTTGCTTACGTGGGTAATCAACTTTATAAACGAAGTGGCGGGACCGAAGTTTGAAGGCCCCACGGGACCTTTTACAGGTGATCATTGACTAAATATCATGTACCAAAACATTACCTTCCTAAATGGAGGGAGTGGTACCCCTAGTACCGAATTGCCGTATCAACTCTATCTAATAAAAAACCTTCAACTCAAACTAACCAATTCTACCCTAACACTATCTTAAATGGAGGGAGTTGTCACCTATCCTACCCATTTATATTTATTTTTTTTTTCATACTTTTTTAATACATAAAATCACATACAATACTAAAATAAAAACATACCGTTTCATTAAAAATAAAAACATTACATAATACTTAAAAAAACTGCAACTTACAAACTACAACTTAAAAAAAAACATTACTAGTTGAAAATAAATGTACAAGTTGACAATTTAAAGTTTTAAACCCATATACACAGCACACTTCCACTTCATTCATCTTCTCCAACTTTCTTGTTCTCTTTGGCATTCACACAACAATGGCTAAGCTAGTTGTTCTTCTGCTCATGTCCCCAAAGTTCACCGATCGGGCTTGGAAGCCATTTCCTACCCGATTTGTCCTACCCGATGCCCAAGGGCGGTGTTACCATCGGGTTCACCTACCCGATGCCCACTCCCTCCCCTCTTAGAGAATGCTGAAACCACCATCACAATCTACCAATCAAGTCAGGCCAATGCTGTTTGCTGTATTTCTTGTGTTATTTTCATTGGAAGTTAGCGATTCACGGTCCCTCGTTGAGACACTGCCAGGATTCAGTGATGATCTTCCTTTTACACTTGAAACTGGGTAACCTCGTGATACTCTTTTTAACTGAATTATGTTGGTCTAATTTCCTGTTTTCGGTTTATACGATCTCTTACTATAACAATATGGTTTGATAAAAGGTACATTGGGTTAGGAGAGTCTGATGATGTGCAGTTATTTTACTACTTTATTGAGTCTGAAGGGAACCCGAAAGATGACCCTCTCGTGCTTTGGATGACTGGCGGCCCTGGTTGTTCTTCTGCTTCTGGCCTCTTTTATGAAATTGGTACTTCTTACATCTCTAGCTTGTTTTTAGCTAAAACAACTTTGAAATCTTTTCAATGTAGAGGTCCCAACCCAACTTTGCATTCAGTTCACACGGTTTAGTAATTCCGAAACAACCAGCCATTCCTGTTTTGGTAATTCCGAAACAAGTGCTGATCGTGAGTTTCTGACATTAACTAGCTAACATTGAGATTGCAAATGAGTATAAGATGATCCTATATATGAGTAGGTTTCTACATTTATTTCCTAGATATTTTTTGTTTCAATATAATGTGAGAATGTCTATGGTCGAAAGTTCGTTCAGTGCTAAGTATTGATTTGTCGAGACGAATATCTGCCACGTGAAACTAATAGCAACCCCAGTTGGGATTAAGTTAACATGGAGAAAAGGTATCCTATTCGGATTCAACCCTGTATTAAAAATCCAATGCATGTATAAATTTGTATCCAAAATCCATGATCAATAAAAGTCATTCCAGTTAATTTGGTTGAGGATGTAGCACGGTTATCATATCCTATTTGTGTAAACAATGCAACTTGGTTGCGTAATTGTTTCAAATCAAGTTTTAACATTGCCAGGAGTTTTGGTGAGATACTCCAGCAAACAGCGAAATTTTTTTCTTTAAAAACGTACATTTGTGTGACTCTTTGATAGTTCCGTGCAGGCCCCCTCACTTTTCCATATGCAACCTCTACTTTGGAGAAGCCAGTACTTGAGTTAGTCCCTGACAGTTGGACAAAGGTGTCTAAATATTACCTGAAGTATTGCTTGTCGTATATACACTAATAAATAGAGACATTCATGTTAAAAAAAAAAAAAACAATGTGCCGAGTTACTTCACAATAATTTCATACCAATGTAATTACATCATATTTTAGGTGGCCAGCATAATATTTCTTGATCAACCCGCTGGGTCTGGATTCTCCTATGCAAGAACTCCCCGAAGCTTACATAACAAATGATACATCAGCAGCAATAAACTCATACAATTTTCTGATGAAGGTTGGGTCATTTACTGATATAAGCAAATTCTTTTCCATTTTCTCAGTATTAATTTATCATCAATGGCATATATGGCATGTAGTTTTCAAAGAAATTACTTTTTTTTTCTTTTCAATCTGCTGTAAATACAAACTAAAGATGGAGGTTGCTGGCTATGTATTTCTTCTTGCAGTGGCTAATTGAGCATCCTAAATTTCTCAACAATCCGTTGTATATTGGTGCAGATTCGTACAGTGGCATAGTGCTGCCAATTATTGTTGAGGAAATATATAACGGTACTCATAGATAGTTTAATTCCATGGTATCGAGCTTGCAATAGAAAAACTCAATATTTCATCTCAAAACACTATAGTCATCTTGTTAACCATAATTAAAAAAATACAGACTCTTTCATCTAGCTTCTGTATAAGTTACTTTTAAGATAGATTATTGCGTAATATATCCGATTTTCAGCTTCTTATTTCCACTCTTTGTAGGTAATGAAGTTGGAAAATTGCCACATCTCAATATCAAGGTACAAATTAGTTATTTATCAACACAACTTGTTGTAATAATTATTTTGTTACAATATCTGCTGAATTTACTTAACTGGTTACATTGAATTCTATAATTGCAGTTTTTTTGAATAAACCTAATTTTTTATGGATCGCTTAATTGGTTTTTTTTCCTTCGAGTTAGGGGTATGTTCTTGGTAATCCTCTAACAGATACAAATGGAGACACTAATTCAAGAATGCCATTTGCTCATCGAATGGCATTATTGTCGGATGCAATCTACAAGGTAATGGCGCACTTTTAAGCTGCCTGCAGTCTCACTACTTTCTAGTATATGAACTTGTTATATAATGGTTGGAAGATCCTCTTTAAACCATGTCAAATGACCTGTTTCCCCCTCCTTTGACTTAGCTTTATTTTAAAAGTCTTAACTTTGGTAGTGGTCAAATATCCCCTTTTTAAACCAATTACATGTTATACCATAACAAAAATAAATAAAAAATATTACTCTCGATCTTGGGGTGTTACAAAACATGATCTATGCAGTATCTAGGCATCGTCATCTACCCGTATTTAGGTGCTGCATGCACAAACAACGCTGCAATATGTCGGGAATTAAATAGCTTTCTTTTGCAGTCAACTAAAGAAAATTGCCATGGAGACTACATAAATGTAGATCCCGACAACAGTCTGTGCAAACATGATCTTCAAGTGGTAAATAAGGTACTACAAGAGTAGTTTTTAAATTTGGGTTTTTAGCTATATATTCTGCATTTGTATTCCTTTTAATGCTCATTTCTTTTGATCTGTAGTGCCTTGAAAGAATTTTCACGTCACAGATTCTAGAGCCAACTTGTGAGACTTCAGATGTCTTCAAATCTGACACCTCCAGGAGGGGCTTAACAGCTGTTGACAAGACATTTCTCGATAATTGGTCGTTAGCAGAACTTCAGATGCAAGGGTGCCGAGTATTATTCTCTCTCTCTCTCACTTCTTACACTATGCGTGTGTTAAGCTTCACCATTATTCTCCCTCCCTCCTCCCCCCAAATTGTCATTAAGGTAATTTGGAAAGATAGGTAAAATATGCCATATGGTGATGATGTTTTAATATTCCTTCCCCATTTTTTAGAGTTATAATGTTTTCTTGTAACTACATACCATTCAATCGCAATTTGCAGGATGACCTTTATTTATTTTCCTATGTCTGGGCTAATAACAGGGATGTGCGAGAAGCTCTTCATATTCGTGAGGTTTGTAGGTCACCTCATAGTTTAATTCTTTTTCATCGATCTTAATAACCTAAGATAATATATCTTTTTATCAGGTAGGCTAGTATAATAAATTGATAATATATTGATTGCCAGGAATTTGGGGATATAGAGTGGGTGCGATGCAATGAAACCTTTTCTTCTAAACATAAGGAAGCTATATCTTACACACACAATGTTCTGAGTAGTGTTGACTATCATCGACGTCTTTCGAATAAAAATTGTCGAGCTCTTATATACAGGTAATACCAATTGCATGCTTCTTCTAGTCGATCTGAAAGTAAAGATAGTGATTACTTTTTTTTTGTTTTTTATGTGTGTGTTTGAACAGTGGAGATCATGACATGATTGTTCCATATGTGGGTACTTTGAGCTGGATTGAATCACTAAACTTGTCGGTTGTAGATGACTGGAGACCCTGGTTCGTAGACAAACAAGTAGCCGGGTTAGTTGTGCTATCACTTGGAGCTGATATGAATTCCTATAATCTAGATAAATGCATAAAATATTGATGTTATGGCACTATGCTGCTCAAATCTTCTTTTTTACAGATACACCATGAAATACTTGAATGACAGCTACAGCTTAACATTTGCTTCCGTAAAGGTGAATCTCGTCGCATGAAATTTGGGCATGCCTTTTAGTATAAAAAAAGTTCAGCTAATAATTTGTTACCTTAACTTGAACCCAATCTTTTTGGTTTTATACTGAGACTTGTTGCAATTTTCATGAACTGAATCTTTTCTTATGATCCTGATAATTGACATTTTTGTATTGTGGACAGGGAGGTGGTCACACAGCTCCATCGTATAAACCAAAAGAATGTTTAAGCATGTTTATGAGGTGGCTTGCAGACGACACGTTGTGAGCAACAGCTTTTGAATTTGATGTTTGTGTCTTTTTTTTTAACGACAAACAATTTGATGTTTGTGTTATCTTGTTAGTACTAACATATCCATTTGAATGTATGTATGTTCGTTGTTTTATTTCTGCACAATAATACAAGTAGTTTATACAAAAAAACATTTCTAGTCAGTTGCTTGGTGAGGCCACTTTCTGAATTCGGAAGCGGATGAGGAAATGATACAACTTTGAATGTTTATTTCTTATGAACTTTCTGTTTTGTGTTTTCTGGAAATATATAAAATCAACCATACATATAGTAGTAGCCAAACGAAGTTCTGTCGAAGCTCAAAGTACCGAAGGCGATTTCTATCAGAAAGAGAATTTTGGCCATAGGAATGAAACCGCATCGGTCAGGGAATCATACCCATTTTCCAATCTACATTCCTATTCCAATACCAATAGTCATACCTTGCAGCATACAAAACGCACCCTTAGCTTTATTCATTGCTGCCTCACATAATAACAAATATTATCTTCCCATTTTGTAAATTTCTTTGTAATGATATGAATCAATGTTTATTTTATTTAAATACCATAAAAGAAATTACAAGCAGGAATACTTGAACCTTCAGGATTTGTCGATTTTTCCTGATACATCATCTATTAACTTCTGGAATACCTAGAATTACAAGAGATTCGTTGAACCTAAATTAAACGATGAAACATAATCAACCAATTTCTTGAGACTCTGATGAGAAGATCCACCTTCATCAAAAGAGATGGCTGTGTCTTTCTTCACACGACGTATTCTCTCTCTGATTTCTTCACCTTCTTTATCCTCCAATACTCTTTTGACCGCTCTCTCGATTCCCACCCTTTCAAGACCATCCTCCAACAAAACGCCAATCTTCCAAACATCACTTACGTATCTTGCAATTATTGGTTGACCAACAACACAAGGTGAACAAATCATAGGAACCCCTTCGCATATGCACTCCAATGTTGAATTCCATCCACTATGAGTCCAAAAACACCCTATCGAGGGATGTGCTAGAACTTCATTCTGAGGACACCATTTTACTACACGTCCCCTGTCTCCCACTTCTTCTAGAAACTTATCAGGCAACCACTCGATCCATTCTGAACCATCTACCCACCCTGGCCGAACAACCCACAAGAAATGAAAATCGATGTTGGCCAACGCATAAGCCACTTCTAGAAATTCTAATTTTGAAATGCGCGCAACACTTCCGAAACTTATGTATATCACAGACTTGGGGGCTTGTCCATCTAGCCATGTGAAAAAGGTTCGGTCTTGATCAAACACACTGCTTGGCGACACAGGGAAATACATATGTAGTGGGCCTAAATTGAACTTTGGAATTGGAAAATCTTGGTTAAGGGTTTCTAGAGTAGGTTCTTCGAGTTCAATGAAGGAATTCCAAATGATTCCCGATGATGCCTTTATTTGTTTAACTACTTTAGTGAGATATTCCCCCAAACCTTTCGGGTTCGGTGTGATCTTTATGATGTCTTTTACTTTCAAAAGGGGATATTTCGGCATTGGGGCTTCATATTCTGAATCTGAAAGTATCAAGACATATTGCATATAGGAAAGTAGTTAATATGACGAACACTAACAGCATAAATATGCACCTATCTATACGCAACAAATATGTTTTGTAATCAAAATTTACAGTCCATAATGTGTGTGTGCAACAAATTGTAAAACCTCTGTAAGATAGCAAAGAATAGACCTTTTTTTGTAAAGTTGAAGTACTCCTTTTCATAGAAAAACAGTAAATCGCCATAAACAAGAACCGAAGCAATCGTGCATGCCCACATCACCAACCGAGGTATCTTCACAGAGTCAGCCACTTCCTGCGCGAAGTAGTATTCAGCATCTGTGATTAAACACGCCACTGGTGGCTCATTGGGTTCAGCCAACAACCCATTTAGGCACGCAGTAAATGAATCTACACAGTTTTCATTAAGGTATGTAATGATAAAGGTAGGATCTGGTGGTGTCTTGGGCACATAATTTATCTCAGAAACATGGTCAGCAATGGTCTTGAAGGTGAAGTGAGGATAGTTTGAATAACTGGGTGAGTTAAGTTCAGCATGTAAGAAAACTATTTTAAAACCATGGTTATGAAGAATGTTTCCTAGCTGAAGCATAGGAGTAATATGACCTTGCCAAGGTAGGGGAAACAATATTATTCTCCGGCGAGTTGTTGTTGGTTGTGTTGACCCTAAAGTGGTGTCTCCTCCATTGGGATTCATGTTCAGTGAGTTTCAATTCTACCTTGAGGAAATACTATAAGTTTTAGCGCCACAAGATGAACAATACAGGATATACTCACAAGATGAACAATATAGGATATGATATACTTCAAGTTTTAGTTTTAGTACGTCTTGTTCATTGATTAAGGGTGCGTTTATTGCAATGTTTTGGGGTTGTGAAAGCACATGACTAAAGAAAGTGATTTGGTGTGTTATAGTTTAGGTTTATATATAGTGATACCACATATTTCAAATTTCAAATGAAGAAAGAAAATTTTATGAGTGATGCATTTTTTTTTTTTATGTATCTGAAATGTGCGGCTGTAGTTATTTCTCATCCTTCTAATTTTATTTTTATTTATTATTTGATCCTTGCTCTATTGATCATAGCTAAAAAAAAGTATTGTGCCACTTTTGTAGATTTTAATATATTAGAGTACACAACAAAGTAATGGTGGGAAATGGTCGGTCCCTGTGAAAATTGGTCACCATTGTGGTGATTTAGTGGTTGGTTCGTGGTTAACTCGTGCTTCTGAAGTCGAGCAAAACACGAACTCTTCCTTTTTTTTTATCTCAAAACTGATTAACGATTGATAATAATCATAGCGGGTGAAAATAATGGGAAAATTTGTTAATGTAACATTGACGGATAACTTTTTTATTTTTCGAATATTTAAAATAGTCTTCCTAGCTTTACATTATTGTCTAAATATTTAATTAATCATAAATTTTCCTTACGAATCATGTGAAACTTTTTTATTTTTTTAAAAATATTCTTTCTAACTTTACATTATTGTTTAAATATCTAATTAATCATAAACTTTCCTGATGAATCATGTCAGTCATCTTTTTTCTAATAAAACAAAATCTTCGGTGGGAATTTTTCATTTAAAAAAATTAATTCATACCTTATTTGGTAATATTTTTTAAATTATTATAATTTTTTTTCCAAGTATGCTCAATTAAAAAGCCTACATATTTCCTTATTTATAAAAACTATGAAAATTCATTTTTTTAATTTAGATATAGAACAAAAAGCTAAAAATACAAAAGTACCTAAAATTCAATAATCCATAATTTTAGGTGTAAAGTGTAAAAACAAAAACCGGAAGATCATGTTAAACTAGGGGTGTTCATCGGTTCGGTTCTCGGGTTAATCGGTTTATTCGGTTCGGTTTGTTCGGTTAATTTTTTTTTGGGTCATAACCGAAAACCGAACCGAACCGAAAATATTTGTAACCAAACCGAACCGAGAACCGAACCGAAGTTCGGTTCGGTTATGGGTCAAAACCGAAAACCGAACTTATATATTTTTTAAATTTAATTAAATAGTTTTTGGCAAAGAAAAAATTTATTTCAAGTATAAAAAGTGTTTTTTTTATATTAAGATAAAATTTTAATGATTTTTTTGTGTATATAAGTATATGAAAAAATATATATATTAAATATATAAATATATAAAATATATATATATATATATATATATATATATATATATATATATATATATATTTATATAAATTCGGTTTTCGGTTTAGGTAGCCAAAACCATATCCAAATCGAAAACCGAATTTTTAGTTCGGTTCGGTTTTGACAAATTCGGTTCGGTTACAAGTTCGGTTCGTTTTTTTCGGTTCAAATAAGAAGAAAAATATAGAGAGAGTTATGATCAAATAAGAAGAAAAATTAAAATGAGAAGGATAAGAAGAAACAACAACCACACATTTCTAGGTGTGTGATGCAAGTAGCAGCGGCAAGCTATCACACACCTAGAAATAGTTATATACTCTTGACAACACTAAGGGTGCGTTTAGTTAGAAAACATTTTCTTTCATTTCCTATTTCTTGTTTTGTAGGAAAAGGGAGGGGAGTTTTATTTCCACAAAACAATGGAAAATTTAGAAAACGCGTTTAGTTTGAGAAACATGTGTTTATGTTTTCCATTTTGCAAAACTAAAAAACATGCTTTAAGTGTTGTTGTTTTCTATCTCAATTCTCTATTCACCTTTGTAATATCATAAAAACATCTTCAAAACACAAAAACAAATATTATAAACTAACAAACTAAATTATAAATTAACTAAAAAAATCTAATACGAGAAAATAAAGAATTAAAAAAAGTAAAATATAACATCAAATAACATGAAAAAATCTTCAAGCGACTACAATTCGACATAAAAACATTAAATTTGACATAAAGCAAAATTCCCTATTTCATCCGTTTTATACGTTTTTATCCGTTATGTTTTATCCACTTTTTTACGTTTTTATATGTTTTTGAACAATTTTATACGTTTTATTAGAGGTGGCAAACGGGTCGGGTTGGGCCGGCTTGGGTCATGGGTCATATATGTCATGTTTTAAAATGGGTCTAGCAGGTCATGGGACAGATGGTTTGATTCGGGTCGACCTACTAAATTAGTGTTTTCATCCGTTTTTTTACGTTTTCGTCTGTTTTTTTACTCTTTCGTTTGTTTCTTACGTTTTCGTCCGCTTTTTATTGTTTCGTCCGTTTTCGTCTGTTTGTTATGTTTTCGTCTTTTTTACATTTTCTTACTTTTTCGCCCCTTTTTAATGTTTTCGTACGACTTTTACGTTTTCGCCTGTCTTTTTACGCTTTCGTCAGACGAAACCTTAAAAACCTAAAACGGACGAAAACGTAAAAAAAGATGAAAACGTAAAAATTCAGACGAAAACGTAAAGAATCGGATGAAAACATAAAAAAATAGACGAAAACGTAAAATAAGAAACGAAAACGTAAAAAACGGACGAAGACGTAAAAAAAGGGTCGAAAACGTAAAAAACGGTTAAAACATAAAAAATCCGACAAAAAAGTAAAAAAGTGGACGGAAAGGTTAAAAAACGTACGAAAACGTAAATAAATCGAACGAAAACGTAAAAAATCGGGCGAAAGCTTAAAAAAACAGACGAAAACGTACAAAAACAGATGAAAACGTAAAAAAAATGAACGAAAACGGACGACAACGTAAGGAAACAGACTAAAACGTAAAAGAACAGACGAAAACGTAAAAAAACGGACGAAAATGTAAAAAAACGGACGAAAACATAAAAAAAAAGACATAAACGTAAAAAAAATCGTTAGAAACGGTAAAAAAAACGTAAAAAATCGGACGCAAACGTAAAAAATGGACAAAAACGTTAAAAAACAGACGAAAACGTAAAAATTCAAACGTAATCATAAAAAAATAGACGAAAACATAAAAGAACGAACGAAAACGTAAAAAAATGGACTAATAAGGACGGCAACGTAAGAAAGCGGATGAAAACGTAAAAAATTGGACGAAAACGTAAAAAAACAGACAAAAACGTAAAAAGTCGGACGAAAACGTAAAAAAACAGACAAAACGTAAAAAATCGGACGAAAACGTAAAAAACAGATGAAAACGGACAAAAACGAAAAAAAACGGATAAAAACGTTTAAAAACGGATAAAAACCGACAAAAACGTATAAAAACGGACGAAAACTAATTAGGGGTATTTTAAAGGAAAATAGGTGAAAACAAAAAAAAAAGTGTTTTCCACTTTTGTGTATTAAAGTTGGAAATAGGAATTTTGTGTTTTGTAGTGAATTTTATTGGAAAACACTAATTTGAACGCGATCTCTGTTTTCCTTGTTTTCCACAAAACATTTTGTGGAAAACAAGGGTGTTTTCCCTCAACTAAACGCACCCTAAGTGTTCTTGAGTTTTGTCATTAAAGAAAATGGAAGTAAAGTAAAGTAAAACACTTTACTTCCTTTTCCGCCCACTTTTGGGAGGAAACAAAATCACACAAATTACACTAACTTTACTTACATTTCATTTTCTTTTCCTCCTTAAGTAAAACTCAAGAACACAATGTGGGAGTAAACATTTTCACTTTACTTCCATTTCATTTTCTTTTCCTCCTTAAGTAAAACTCAAGAACACAATGCGGGAGTAAACATTTTCACTTTACTTCCATTTCATTTTCTTTTCCTCTTTAATCCGACTCGAGAAAACAGCATAAATGCTTGACTGTTGGTGGTCATTAAATTAGGTGGTCATTGGATCAAATTTCATCTAATCATAGCTACTTCATTAAATCATAGCTGGTAGATCAGAAAAACACTTATGGATCAAATTTAAGCACCTTGAGCTACTTCATTAAATTATTAAATTAGGCACCTTGAGCTACTTCATTAAATTAGGTGGTCATTGGATCAAATTTAATCTAATCATAGCTGGTAGATCAGAAAAACACTTATGGTATGGTGTTTTCACCAAATACTTGACTGTTGGTGCCCATCAGTTCAATCCCCTTCTCCTTCAGTTTTATTTTTTTGTTGGGCTCTTTAAATTCTTTCTCATCCTTTCACATTATGCAAAAACAAAATGATAACTTTACAGTAGGGGCGATGGGGCGAACAAATGTTTTAGGTAAATTGGAACAAGAATTCAAAGAATGAGGAAGTGAAATTGAGAGTGTGAAGTGAGGAGAAGATAGAAGGGGTTCCTGAAAGTTGGAATTTATTAAAGTTATGAATTTCAAGAGGTAACATTATGGAGGGTAGTACTTTTTCATGTTATATTTAGTCATATTTCTGTTAAAATTGGCAAGAATTCTTTGTTGTTTCCGCTCATTAATGAAGTGATATTTTTAGACCAACTTTTTGCGTCATCACGCATGGGTGCTAAAGAAATCGAACATATTGGTGGCAGTGTTGCGGCTACTAATTTGGGGTAGTCCGGGTAGAATATTGAATAAGGATTTTGATTCACTATTTAAGGATAATGTTTTGTATTGATATCTCCTATGCTTTTTTCTTTTTGGTAAATTGATTCTACCTTTGGGTATTTTGTGGTTTTAATTCTCTACACTATGGTATAGGGGTTTTTTGGGATTGCTTATTGGAATAGGGGTTGTTTTGGATTGCTTGTCGAAACTGTTACTTATGTAGGGGCTGTTTTGGATTGCGTATTGAAGTGCTAATAAATAGGTTGTTTTTTATTCCTTCGTGAACTTCTTATCCCTTTATAAGCAATTTTAATAAGCACACCCAAAAAACCCCGTCAAGAACCCGTATACCATTGTAACTTGAATAAATAAAGCATTAGCATTTTGAGGTACAACGGTTGAATTAATATTTTCAAAATTAGTAAGAAATAAAGAAAGTTTGCATCCTTTACTCCTAAGAATAGTAAGGTACTGATTGTTTCAGGGGAGAGAAATGGGTTGGCCTTGGTGCTCTACACTCCCATGTCTGTTTCTAAAACTCTCTTTTCTATGATGGAATGCATCATGTGAACTACTCATCATGGATTCATCTTCTGATGCTTCGCGTCTCCACTTGATTCTGAAAAGACAGGGCTTTCTGTATTATTTTTATATTTCACGTGTTCAAGGTTTGGTTAGTAATATTAGCCCCTCGAGGTTATGGGCAAAATTGTTGATCATTTTACGTTTTTTATCTTATCGATGAAGCCACAAAAAGGCATCAATGGAAATCTTATGACATTACGTGGTCGTTCCTGGATGACATGTTAGATGATTGCCAAGTACTGATTTGTTGTCTTATGTATATTTTTGCTCTATTCAATTGAGGTTTGAAGTAGCTAAGTGGTTTATGTTGCTGTTATAAGTTGGTACTTGAAAGGGGGTTCCTGATTGATGTTATATGTTAAGCATTTTTTAAGGATTTGGTGGTACAAAGTACTTATTTGTTGTTGTTTGTTGATTCTTGAAAGGATTTATATGACTTGTGGAATATTTTAAGTATAATGACCATTTCTGAAGAATCTGGTGGTAAAATATTACCAAACTCTTATATACTAATATTTGTTGATTTTTGGAATGGTATTCTGATTTGTAAATGTATAATTTATATGCATGTTTCATTTCTTACAGGTCTGGCAAGTTTGTTTTTGCTTTAATCTGTTGACCTTGGGGTTTTCAGATATCGACCTTTTATATTATGTGTATATTTATCGATTGTAGAAATTTGTTGATAAAATGTGAACACATTTTTGCTGAATTTATTTATTTGTTTTTTCAAGTATCAAATCAATTACTATCAGTTGCATATTTCTTAAAATGGTGTTTAAGGTTTAACTTCTGTCATGTTTGACATTTTTGTTTTTGAACCTGAATGGATTTTGTTTGTGGTTCAGTTTAGTCAAAAATGTATTTACTGATTTGTGTTTGTGTTTGATACAAAATGATGCATCGTTTATGAAATTTGTTGTTAGATCACTAGTCTGTTGTATGTTTACTAATTGCTATGCATATTTGTGTTTATTCTGATGAGGTGTTGTCTATTATATGGTTTGTGTTCATATGATTTCAGAAAACCATGTTTAGTGTTGTGGTTATTTGTTTTCACTTTGACTTTAAAGTTCAACATCGTTGTTCATGATCTGGTATTTGCACACGAAAATAAAAAAACGTAAAAATAGGTTGCAGTTGTATAGTGTCATTTTCCGGTTGGGTTTATCCGCAAAGACTTTTCTTCTAAACTCTTGAAGCAGACAGTGCACTATTTATTTATATAAACAACAATGTTACAACAATAATATTTTGATTCTCTACAAAATGATTTTGAACTACCTTCAACCAATAAGACCCATACCCATTTTGACCCATTACCATTTTAGCTAAAAAAAATCAATTTGACCATTTGAGAATACAAAACAACTCAAACGACCTCCACTCATTGTAACCAAACGAAAATTACCGCCGATAACCGAGAGTATTTTCTAAAAAAATAATACAATCAATAATTAGCAACTAATCATTCTGTTTTTTTTTCAGGTGGTGTGAAGATGCAAGAAAGGTAGTTGCTAATTTGAAAAGCAAAAGAGCATTAGGAGTTGCTAATTTGAAAGGTAAGATGGTTTTCGTGTTATCTTGTGTTGGTGTATATTTAAAGTTTCATACCATTTCGAAACAGTCACCATATGGTGAGACTGAGGCTGTTTTTATACCTACACACTGGTTCAGTATCCGATGATGATGTTTATGGTAAATTTATATTATCTTCTACTTATTTAATCAAAAAAAAATCTTACGTTTGACAATTGTACCTTATATTCCGAGTGACAAAAGTCTCAACATAGTTTTTAGTTGCTGAAATTGATTCTCATCAAATATTGCATCTCTTGATTCTATAATTGTGTTAAAAGAAACGAAGTCATTAGGTTCTATAATATAGAACATATATGCCTTGGAATGCTCAGCATATTCAACAAAGATGCAATCAATACCCTTTTCATCTAAAGTTTTTCTTTTAGGGGATGTTTGGTACGAATGAATCACAAAGAATGAAATTGCAATAGAGAATGGAATGACCAAGAATAGGATGGATGTTTGGTATGAGTGAATCATAGAGAATGAAAACATGATTGAGAATGGAATCGTAAAGAAAGAGAATCGTTCAAAAGATAAAAATGCATTACAATGTTTGGTATAAACAAAGAATCAGGTTCATAAAATATGACAAGAAATAATTTCCGTGTTTGAAACAAACATGGGATACACGGAATGAAAAGATAAAACTACACATGTTACCAGTTTCCCATCTTGCATTCGATCATTAAACATAATTTGTATAAAATAATCACTCGAATCACATTATGTATTGCACTTTTATACTTTTATGCACTAATTTCAAAATAAAAGTTCATGGTTATGTGTATATCACGACATATATATGTTCCACCACATTCGTGAACTGCAATTTTTTCTTGTTTTTCTTAAGAAATTCATTCTGTATAAATTGATTTTAAAATACGTTAACAAGTATAATTTACATGTTTTGAAATAAGTCATGTTAAACTTACAATTCTGAAACGTGTTAATTGGAAATGAATCTCGAATTGAAAGAGAAAACTATGCTAGGGTTTTTTTATTTTCCCCCCAAATTACTAGCATGTGCGATGCACATGAGTTGTCCTCCCTTTTTTGTAGCTTTCTATTCCTACGCGGAATGGAGCGTGGATATTTTTTTGTCTAAATGTGATGATTCTCAGCATTCTTCATATTTTTTAAAGAAATAATTTCATTGAAAGAGAAACCTTTATTGATTCTCCGTTTCCATTCCGAGTAGTACCAAACTAAAGAAAACGCTCCCATTCTATTCCTCGGCATTCCATTCCATCATACCAAACATTGTTTGGTGCTACCAAAGATTCAAACAAGGAAATGTGCTAGTAGATTGATTATCTTGTTTGGTACGACAATAGAATCGAATATAATACAACCAAACAAATAGCTACTTAAGATGGCAATGTAACTAATAATTTACTATTGTTTGCGTTATCATACATAATTAATAACCATAGAGTACATTTTTTTCCATATTGTCATTTTCAAGAATTTGCGAAATCGCATTTCAACAAATAGTATAATCACCAAATTACAATAGAACTTTGATAAGAAAACTATTAAAACAAGACATATCTACAATAAAATAACGATTCCAAATCGAGTAGCGTTGCATCTTCATATGCCCATGGTGTCTTGTTTCTATGGATGTCTTAATATGGGTTGAATAACTGCAAACACCCACAAGAACAAGATATTAAACTAGCAACAACCAACATCAGTAATATATATAACATTAAAATGGCAATAACTACCAAATTGGACTTCCGATGCCCATGGTCAATGTAACACCCCCAAAAATGGTTTGCAGCGGAAGAAAAGGTTTCTGGGATGCTACTCAATTGGATCATAACACAAAGTGAAAAAATAAAGATTTTTCTTAAAAGATTTCATTTATTGAAGTAAAATAGAGTTTACAAAGGCTGATTTGTTGCGGAAAAATGGCCCATTAATAAAGTGTGGTCCCAATTCGTATATCAGAGTCATCTATGGCCATGTCATGCCAATGCCCAAGCGCCTCGAGAGTTAGCTATCGCCTTTTCATCCTGAAAATACATGCTAAAAAGTCAACACAATGGTTGAGTGAATTCATAGGTTTAGTAAATAAGCAGTTGATCACAAGATTTTCAAGTTTAAAAGAAGCCATGGGCTACGTTGTTATACGCCCATAAAAGATAGTTGATATTATTGCACTAAGCTCATGACACCAAGGCTCAACTGCATACACCTAATTACTCGTGTACGTAATAATATGCCCCCCAAGAGGTAATTGCCAATTACCTAAGAGATTCAAATATGGTGCGCCCCGGTTATTTCCGATAACCGAGTCGGGGTCGTTAATTCCCATAGTACTATCCACAATATTTGCGTTCACTCGCAAGTGACTAATGGTTCATGATGAAGGGGTCTTTTGGCAAACAACTTAGGCAGAGTCATAATATCAAGAGAACAGTAAACAGTTTTCAAGCAATTGTGATCATAAAAGTAGTAGTAGCATGTATTCTCCCCCAAGGAGTTTATAAAACAGTTAAAAGAGTAAAAGTGGGGCTATGAACTCACCTTAGTAATACGGTAGGAAATGCACAACAATAGCAAGTACGATATGACAACGGCTTCAATACGAAACCTAGATATAATATGGGAAGTCTTAGATAATATATTCCGTTTACGACCCTAAATAGTAATTTTTAAAAATCCGATTTGCTATGAGACGCTCGTATCGTTTTAACTTGTGTGATAATACTTAAAGTTTAAACACAAAATATTTTCAAATATTTGAGTTATTGTAGCTTATGTGGATGTTTTATTTGATTATTGACGTACTCAAAATGTAGTTGCGAAAATATTTCTTAAGTATTGGCTCTTGGTAATAGGAGTTGGCTCGAATATTGACTTAAATATTTATCAAAGTGGGAATAATTACAAATCGAATTGTATTTATTAGATTCGTTTAATTTCGAGGGGTAAAAATATATATACAATATATATTTATCGGAGTTGTGAGAAAATAATATATTTAGAAAAAATATTATATTTATAGTTTACGGGGATGAGGCCGTTAATAAAGTATGTATTTAACAAGAAGTGATAATAATGTTTTATGAAAGTTTTTGAAAGAATAGTGTCAAAGTGTTTAACTTATAAGGGTTAAAGTTGCAAAGTTTAGGGTAAGTTATAAACTTATAAAAGTTTCTTAAAGAAATGTCAAATCGGTTAAAGTTGAGGGGCTGAAAATGTAAATTTTTAATGCAATTTATAAAACTTATAAAGTTTTAAGATAAGTAGCAACCATTGAAATTGGAGGGGTTGAAACTGTAAATACTAATATAAGTTACAAGACTTATTAAAGTTTTAGGAAAAGTGATGAGTGATTCGAAGTTGAGGGGTTGAATCTGTAAAGCTTAATATAAGTTACCAAGTTATATAAGTTTTAAGAAAGTTGATAAGTGTTTCATAATAGAGGGGCTGAAATTGTCAGAATGTGGAAGATTGCAAAAAAAAAATAAGAAAAATGGGAAAAATAAGCTACGCCCGGATTCGAACCTGGGTCTCGTGTTCAGGGGATAAGAAAAACAACCAACTGAGCTAAGGTTGTTACTTATTTGATTTATGCATTTTACTCTACTTAACGTTGTGTTGCAGCGTTTGAATTTGTGTTATAATTTACAAAACAAAAGTGTGTCGTGGATGTGTATATATAAAACGTTTTGTTTTTCTTCTTCACCCAAAAATGATGTTCCATGTTCTCCCAAATGTTTTGAGGTCTATATTAAGTGGTTTGGGGTTTTAACGTGTAACCCAAAATAAGCTCAAGGTAAGTCTTCGAGTTACTTTGAGTTTCACGAAAGCAACATTTATAAACCGCTTTAGGGTATGCATTCTTAACCACACAAGCATGAAACAACACGAAACGATCTCTCGCAACATGCTACGCATATATTTAAGAATGTGATCGAGTGTATAAGTCGAGACAACAAGATAACGTTGTATATATTTTTGTTACGTATAATAATCGACATGTGCATGGAAAAGAGAAGAAAACACTTACGACACCAAAACTTTGGTGGTGACGAGTATGCGTAAAGGCGACGAAATAAGAACCAAGAAAACTCAACACTCGACCCGTTAGCTTCTCAACGTGTAAAACCCGTAACCGAGCTAGCTCGTACCCCTACTAACCTTATGTGATAACACCTTAAGCCCCTTAATATGTGAAACCAAAACCATGAGCTTCCTTGCCTTGTTTCTTGCTTTCTGTTACTCGTGAATCAAAGGAATAAGAAGAAAGGGAGTTTGTATATTTGAGTTTTTAAAATGAATGGAAATATTCCTTATATAGAGAAGCAAGTAAACAAGGAATGTGGGGTTGCCTTGCGTATGGCAGTAGCGAAAAGGAAAGAAGGACAGAGACATGTCCTTATGAGGCTGTGACTCGTACAGGTAAGAAGAGAAAGAAGTAGCAGTATTGACTAACATTTCTAAGTGTAAGAAGGTGTATGGCTATTTTGAGATGAAAGTGATTGAGTTTGTTTGGGATTCGGCAATGGAGAAGGAGAAAGGAAAGAGAAGCACATGAGTTAGGGGTGGGTAGGATGGGATGGTTTTTATTTTGTTTTATTATTATACACCGTATAGATTGTACTCCGTGTTTTGACGAATCTCCGCGAAATTGTACCTTCTTGGTATCCGCAAAGGTATAAAAATTATGTTTTTAGAAACGTTTTCGTAAGCTTAATATTATGGCATCATTAATACGTAGAAAATAAATGATTAAAATTTGTGTCGTTATTAATTTGGTGTCGGTATGTGGGCGGTCTCATTTATCGAGATAACCTCTCGTTGTCGTATTTAGATCATCAGCAAAAATTAGGAAATAACTATTCTGTATTATTTGTTTATCAATGTTACCCGTGATTGCATATTTCAATTAAAAAGTAAAAATTTAGGCTTGAAAATGTATAAGAGCGTTTTATTAAGTTAGATAAACAATTACTTCATTCTTCACAGGTGAATAATGATTTGGAAATTTACGGGTGGTTACAGTACCTACCCTTTATTGGAACCTCGTCCTCGAGGTTAAGTTTGTGTTAGTCGCTTATGTGACAAAGGGAAATTTTTGAATTTTTTTTTTCTAGTTTTGTTCGCAAAAGGGGTGTGGATAAATTTATTCGAATAAAAAGAATATTTCAAGAGACACAATTTCTTTGGGATGATAAAAATTTGGGTAAGAGGCTTGCATCCTCGAAAGGATCCTATAAAAACCGGTGACGCAAATAAAAAATTTCGCAAAGATTGATGTTTGATATTTCTTAGCATAAGAAGTTTTGATAAGGTTTGACCAGATTTTTTTTGACTCTTTAGAATAAATCTTTCTTTATTATGACACCACGAGTTTTATTGTTGGCACAATTGTTATTTAAAGAAAAGTCCCCGAAGTTTGAAGACGTCATAGAAGACGATGCGGTATATATGTTTCCATAGGGTTTAAACGTTTATGGGCAAAATTCAGTTGTTAATGTTATGCTTTTCGAATGTGAATGGTATTTTAAAATTTTAAGGAAGAACTTGATGTATGTAGGAAGGTTGCTAAGTTTAAGTTTTTGAAATGAAAACTCGTTAAATAAGGTTTTAGGCGACAACATGGAATCGGTTCCAAGTTGGAGGTTTTCACATGAATTCAAAAGTTGTTTCTCAAAATAATTTCAAATACCTTAGCTTTTGTAGATGATCAATCAGTTTTGTTTCTTCGTATTTCTCATTATTGTTACCAAAACAAAGAGTTTTTTTTTTTTGAAAATTTGATTTATTTTCAAAAGAAAATATCGGTTATCCTTTAAAGTTTTTCAAGGGAGTAAATAGTTTATAAGGAAATTGCAGTAAAGTTTATGGAAAGGTTTGTAAAACCACTTTATTGAGTAAGAAGAAATTATTTTTATCATGATAAATCTTAGTTTGAGGTTTGGTATTAAAGTAACAATTTGGTAAGGTGATTTTTAAAAACAGCTTATAAAGTAATAGAAAACGATTTATAATTTATAGAATAGTAGTGAAATCGCAGTTAACTTTGTGATATTTTTGGTAGGACAACAATTCAGGTCGTAAAATAACTCGTGAAATAATTTGTAAAATAGCTTATAAGAAAACAATTTATCGTTTGTCAAATGGTAGAAGGTTTCATAGTTCAATTAATATCAAGGTGGTTCATAGGGTGGTAATAAAATAAATAGTTAGTAAAGTAAGGGCGAACAGTTTGTGAGGTAAGAGTAACGCGGTTTTATGGTTTTTAGATCAGACAGTGGCTAAAGCAGCTCACTAAAAGGGTAAAAAAGTTTATAAGACCGTAATATAATTTCTGAGGAAAAATTTGTAATATAGTTTATAACTTGCTATTGAAATTGTTTGTTGTTTCATAAAATAGTAGTAAATTAATCGTTTATCACACTATGAGAAAATAGTTTGCAAAGTATCAGTAAGGTCATTGTTTATAAAGTATTAGTAAGATCGTAAATTTTTGGTTTAATGGCACAGTAGTAAGACTTTTTGGGAAAACGCCCGTGAAGTGATCGGAAAAATAGTTGAAAGTAGTTTGCGACAAAGTTTACTATTTCACAAGAGGGTAGTAGGACAGACAATTGGTGTTTAAAAGGGATGAGTGGAAGATTAGGGATTCATTCTCAGAAAAGTGGCTCGAGTTGCAAGCTAACCCTTGGTATGTGTTTAGATCGTTTTAGTTGTTCGTTTATTATTTATGTTTAGCGAGGGGTTCCCTTTGTAGATGTCGAGGTGTGTTGTTCCTAGAATGGCTAGAGATGTAATCCGGTTCATCGATTGAGTACGAGTTTTGGGGTAGAGGTGACACTGTTACCGCAATGGATGGCGAGATGACTTCGATTTCAACGTCTAAGAGAATGATAATAGGGTGGGATGTGGATACATGGGTTGCAATGACCCAGTAATAGAGGTTTAATGATTCCGCAATGAAGATAATAAGTCGATGGGATGAGAAACAGAAGACATGGTATTGTAGCGACCCAAAAATATAGAATAATGTCGTGCGGTAATTAAAAATTTAGTTAGTCGCGCATAATCTACTAAACAAATCTAAAATATAATCAATAACTCGTATCATGCAATATTTCGCTGGTTATGTATTATCTGCTCAGCAAATCTCGTACATAACGTAGGTACGGAGGGCGCGAAGTGGTGGTGTAAAGTGGTCCAATTCAACATGGATCACTGTGGTGTCCTTGCGCGAAGTGGTAGTGTGCATCATCTGCCACGCAAATCTCCATGCAAGTTGCTAGTAAGATGTAGACGCGGAGGCGAAAGGTAGTGGTGTAAAATGGTCAGTTTAGAGAGTGTAGTAATGAGAAAGGCGCCCCACTTAGGAGAAAAAGTATCGTAGTGAGAGAATGTTGTGACGTCGGTGTGTGATGTGTAGGAGTAAACCTTTACAACTCTTATAATGAACACACATGAAAATTTTACCTTTTTTTTTAAAAGTCAATGAGGAGGTCAACTGGGCATACCACTACTATAACTACTTTCAGTATTGCAACATTCACCTCTGAGTCGGACATAGGTGATCAGGCTATGTCCCACTGTCCCTGGCTGAATATAGGTGATCAGTCTATATTCACCCGAGGTTCAATGAATCTTGCAATGCTTAGCTTAGTTATACTAGTAACATGTCCTAATGCCTTTAAAGTTTAGTATGAAGGACTGAACAAATATTTCATTTATGTGGGGGAGAAGGCGTAGCGCAGTGGTACGTAAACGTACATATAAGTAAAGCAATCACAGCTAATAGTGAGGTTAAGTTGTGAGTAATAAAACACATATTTTATCAAAGATGACTTCAACAAGTCATAAGTGAGGCAATCAGCTTGGCAGGCAGGCATGTGTCGGTCATAGGATTAAGTTTTTGTAAAAGTGGTTATAGTCTAGGTTTTAAAAAACTACCTACTTCTCTATAACCTAGGCTCTGATGCCAACTGTAACACCCCCAAAAATGGTTTGCAGCTGAAGAAAAGGTTTTTGGGATGCTACTCAATTGGATCATAACACAAAGTGAAAAAATAAAGATTTTTCTTAAAAGATTTCATTTATTGAAGTAAAATAGAGTTTACAAAGGTTGATTTGTTGCGGAAAAATGGCCCATTAATAAAGTGTGGTCCCAATTCGTATATCAGAGTTATCTATGACCATGCCATGCCAATGCCCAAGCGCCTCGAGAGTTAGCTATCGCCTTTTCATCCTGAAAATACATGCTAAAAAGTCAACACAATGGTTGAGTGAATTCATAGGTTTAGTAAATAAGCAGTTGATCACAAGATTTTCAAGTTTAAAAGAAGCCATGGGCTACGTTGTTATACGCCTATAAAAGATAGTTGATATTATTGCACTAAGCTCATGACACCAAGGCTCAACTGCATACACCTAATTACTGGTGTACGTAATAATATGCCCCCAAGAGGTAATTGCCAATTACCTAAGAGATTCAAATATGGTGCGCCCCAGTTATTTCCGATAACCAAGTCGGGGTCGTTAATTCCCATAGTACTATCCACAATATTTGCGCTCACTCGCAAGTGACTAATGGTTCATGATGAAGGGGTCTTTTGGCAAACAACTTAGGCAGAGTCATAATATCAAGTGAACAGCAAACAGTTTTTCAAGCAATTGTGATCATAAAAGTAGTAGTAGCATGTATTCTCCCCCAAGGAGTTTATAAAACAGTTAAAAGAGTAAAAGTGGGGCTATGAACTCACCTTAGTAATACGGTAGGAAATGCACAACAATAGCAAGTACGATATGACAACGGCTTCAATACGAAACCTAGATATAATATGAGAAGTCTTAGATAATATATTCCGTTTACGACCCTAAATAGTAATTTTTAAAAATCCGATTTGCTATGAGACGCTCGTATCGTTTTAACTTGTGTGGTAATACTTAAAGTTTAAACACAAAATATTTTCAAATATTTGAGTTATTGTAGCTTATGTGGATGTTTTATTTGATTATTGACGTACTCAAAATGTAGTTGCGAAAATATTTCTTAAGTATTGGCTCTTGGTAATAGGAGTTGGCTCGAATATTGACTTAAATATTTATCAAAGTGGGAATAATTACAAATCGAATTGTATTTATTAGATTCGTTTAATTTCGAGGGGTAAAAATATATATACAATATATATTTACCGGAGTTGTGAGAAAATAATATATTTAGAAAAAATATCATATTTATAGTTTACGGGGATGAGGCCGTTAATAAAATATGTATTTAACAAGAAGTGATAATAATGTATAAGTTTATTAAGCTTTATGAAAGTTTTTGAAAGAATAGTGTCAAAGTGTTTAACTTATAAGGGTTAAAGTTGCAAAGTTTAGGGTAAGTTATAAACTTATAAAAGTTTCTTAAAGAAATGTCAAATCGGTTAAAGTTGAGGGGCTGAAAATGTAAATTTTTAATACAATTTATAAAACTTATAAAGTTTTAAGATAAGTAGCAACCATTGAAATTGGAGGGGTTGAAACTGTAAATATTAATATAAGTTACAAGACTTATTAAAGTTTTAGGAAAAGTGATGAGTGATTCGAAGTTGAGGGGTTGAATCTGTAAAGCTTAATATAAGTTACCAAGTTATATAAGTTTTAAGAAAGTTGATAAGTGTTTCATAATAGAGAGGCTGAAATTGTCAGAATGTGGAAGATTGCAAAAAAAATAAGAAGAAAAACGGGAAAAATAAGCTACGCTCGGATTCGAACCTGGGTCTCGTTTGCAGGGGATAAGCAACACAACCAACTGAGCTAAAGTTGTTACTTGTTTGATTTATGCATTTTACTCTACTTAACGTTGTGTTGCAGCGTTTGAATTTGTGTTATAATTTACAAAACAAAAGTGTGTCGTGGATGTGTATATATAAAACGTTTTATTTTTCTTCTTCACCCAAAAATGATGTTCCATGTTCTCCCAAATGTTTTGAGGTCTATATTAAGTGGTTTGGGGTTTTAACGTGTAACCCAAAATAAGCTCAAGGTAAGTCTTCGAGTTACTTTGAGTTTCACGAAAGCAACATTTATAAACCGCTTTAGGGTATGCATTCTTAACCACACAAGCATGAAACGACACGAAACGATCTCTCGCAACATGCTACGTATATATTTAAGAATGTGATCGAGTTTATCAGTCGAGACAACAAGATAACGTTGTATATATTTTTGTTACGTATAATAATCGACATGCGCATGGAAAAGAGAAGAAAACACTTACGACACCAAAACTTTGGTGGTGACGAGTATGCGTAAAGGCGACAAAATAAGAACCAAGAAAACTCAACACTCGACCCGTTAGCTTCTCAACGTGTAAAACCCGTAACCGAGCTAGCTCGTACCCCTACTAACCTTATGTGATAACACCTTAAGCCCCTTAATATGTGAAACC